>JAAWXA010000030.1:2804697-3022172 GCA_038090715.1 Florisuga fusca | reverse complement strand
TGGGGGGGTGGGGAGGGGGGATGGGGTGGACCAACTCTGCTCAAAAAACGTGGGCTGGGCAGATCCAAGCAGCGTGGAGCCTGAGCCAAGAAACTCAGCCTCTTGCCAGGTTGCTTGGCGTGGGTTCAGAGCAGGCAGCAATGGAGAAGGGGCTTTTGGATCGGGGACGTCCGCGTCCTGCCGGTCCGGTTGGTCTGGCTGCAAAGGGCAAGCTGCTGAACCCCAAATTCCTGCAGGAACAAATACCTGGGACTGGGCTGGCTGCTGGAAGGGGTGAGGATAAGCACCCACATGGTTAGGGTTAGCAACTTGAGTTTTGAGAAGCCATCTCCAAGCTGCTACGTAGGTCCCTGATTTATTAACTGATATTTTATCACGCTTAGGTCAGCTCTGCTTGATATGTTTTCTAACAGCTCCCCAAATAAAACCTGACTGAACTTATTAATGATGTTGTTGAGTTCTAATTGGACAGAACAAACCACTGCCACTCGGGGGTTTGTCAGGTGCCAGAGTGGGACCAGGGGAGGTTGAATTTAGGAGGAAATAGATGAAACATCTGGGGCTCTCCCTCTGCAACCTGCACTGGAAACCACATACCTGAAGTTTTGGCAGTTGGCAGCTGCCAACCAAAAACATACCCACCATCAGCAGAGGCCCACCTGGAGAGGAATGATCTATTTGGGGCTGTTTACTCCACTGACTCCAGTAGCAGAGCTTTGCTCAGTGAATCTGAGGGCTTTGACCCTCTCCATGATCCCTGTGGATAAAAACGTGATGTGACACGACACGCTGTTTCATCAGCTTTGCTAAATCAAAGTAACACACAAAGAAACCAACTCCAGCCAATTCTGCATTAAAATGTGTGCAAAGGGCATTGCCTGAGAGTTGAAAATCCACTGGACAAAGATGATAAAAGCCACTATTGCTATTAGGGTGTCAGGTACAAAGGAGTATTACTTTCATACCTGGCTACCTTTGAAAACTTGAAATAATCACAAGGTCTCCCAGCATTCAGAGTTTGCTTTTTCATTTGCTTGTGGGCAGCTTTATGCTGAGGGTTCAGCTTCAAAAAAACCAACAGCAGCCACATGGGAATTCTTCCAATGGAATTATCCAGTGTCTCACTAAGAGCCATCACTGACACTCAGTGAGCCCTGAGATAGGTAGGCACAGCTCTGAGATAGGTATATGCAATAAGCTGTATTTTAGATTTGATTATATTTAGGCATTGTACCTCTGGCAAGATCCTATTTCAAGTTATAATTGTGACATGTCATGGCTCCTTTTGAATGCCTCACAGCAACAATAGATAAAGCATGCCTCTGGGATGCAAGAAAGACACAATAACAATCCTAACATTATTGAATGCTATATATTTGGCCAGGAGAAAATATTCAGTCATCCATATCCTACACAAAACTGCATTATTTAAAACGTATAAAAGGGAGAAAACTGATCCGAAGGCTCTGGGAGAGAATTGGCAGTGACTTAAAAATGGTCATTAACTACATCTGGGGAAAAAAAAACAACAAACAACAAACCCAAACCCTGGCAGCCAAACAAAGGTGGTAATTCCTCCCAGATCTGGGTGCCTCTCCCACTCGAGCAGGAGATGCTTCTCCCTTCTGAATATCTTTCAAGTATCTGGCATTACCAAGCTAACAGGACTGGCTAAGTGAGAGGCATCCAAAGGGCATAACTAAGTGGCATAATTCCAAAACAGCAATTAAAAGGCAGAATGCTTGAAAAAGAACAATAAAAGTGGTTAATCCATCTCAGGGCCTGGCAATCTGCACCGGGAATGCAGGAATTCCATAAGGCTCTCGCCCCTCTCTGCCTCTCCGGATCCTTCCTGCTGATTTTTAGTGGAGCATTCCTCCACGCTCAACACTTGACAAAAAAATGACTCAGTTCTGTTGAAGAAGAGCTTAGAGTGCTGCTCGTGAAGTAAGCAACACAGGGGAAACAGAGTAAACCGGGTAGAGAAAAGGGAACCCAAGGCTCATGCCTCTGACGAGTCTCTGATTACACTTTGTTCATTGGAAGGAGGGCAGAGATGCTCAAGAGCTAAGAAGAGAAATTAAAAATCCTAAATTTCTGCCTTGGGGCACTATCTACCAGTTTTCTAAAGAAAGACTCTTGCTCCATCCTTGAAAAGCTAATTTAGAAAGGAGAAAGAGAGAGAAGGAAAGTTACAACATTTCAGCAAGGAGAGAGAAAAAGAGAACAAAGATGTTCAGACTACAGCATGCCAAGAGGAGGAGGAAGAGGGCTTGGCCTCCCTGCCAGCTGAAATCAAGAACTGCTTCAAAGCTTTCACTGCATGCAACAACTGGCAAAAATGCTCCTAGATTTGAAGGGAAACCTAGCTAGAGTCTGTCCAGGCTGGACCATCCATCCTTCAGCCAGCCTGCCCTGAGCCTTGCTATTTTGAGAGATTAGAGAGGCCACATATCATTATCAATCATTATCATTATAATCAATCCCAGTATAGAGGAAGTCACAGCCTCAGATGTTGCTGTGGTCCCCAGCACCTCTGTGTGTCCCCCAAAAGAGCCAAAACAACCACTCTGAAAGACAAAAATAGACACCATAGCCCAGGTTAGAGTCACCTTGCACTCTGAAATTTTGAAGGTAAAATGAACTGATGTACTCTGGTAGTACAGGCAAACAACCAAATGAAAACAGCTATCTGGAAACAGAAGAGAAAGAACAAAATATATAGTAATTTAACAGATTCAAATATGCTGAAGCAGAGAGAGAGACTTTAGAGAGAGGCAGAAAATAGTGAGGAGCCCTGCACAGCACTGGAGATGTCTACTGAAAACATCCTTCTCTTCTGAAGTCATAAATGTGTATATCAGCCTCTCTGACATATGGGCAGTTGTGCATTTATCCTGTTTATTTTACTACTCCTATGCATCCTGCTTTGCCATCTGTTGGGAAGAATTTGGATGCTGAACCATAAGTCTGCGACATAATAAATACAAGTAAACAGAAATCTAAAAGCAAGATAAGCACAAAGTAATGTTTGGAAGCAGGACCAGGTTTTCAGTTCAATAGTGTGATTTATTTACCAAGATGAGTCTTGGCTCAGAAAAGAGGGATGAGCAGGAAAAGGTCCAATTGAAGGGCAGATCCACCATCCCTTCTCTTATATTGGCTTCATACTGGCACAATTCCACTGCCTTCCTAGAAAGCAGTTAAATTTCTGTAGGTGGAGAATCAGGCTTAATCCCGTCCCTCAAGGAAGACATGCTTAAACACAAAATATTGCATGTATAAAACATAAGTTGCAAGGAAAATGCTTCAAACCCAGTTAAAGTAGTGTTCACACACCCTCCCTGAGCTGGGCAGCCCTACTGCCGTGTCCCAGTTTCTCCACATCTTTTATTATTAGGATGAGAGGGAAGTGGGTGGGGAAGGAAGCACATTTATCCCTCCTAGTCAGAGAAGGAAAAAAAAAAACCAACTTGTCTCCAAACCATGCAGGAAACCCAGCAATGGCCAGACCCACAAGCCCATCCATCCTCCAGTTCCAATTTGGGGATGCAGAAGTTCCTGCTCAGCTCTGGCACAGAAATCACAGACACCAACTAAATACCTGGGTGCTGGGAGGTTTTAATAACCTAGAATTATACCCAGTACCTAAGTACCCTCCCTGCCACAAAAGAATGAAAAAAACAGGAGAAGAAAGGCTACAGAATGGAGAGACCAGAAATACTCCCCCTTTCCCCCAGCTTTTGAAAGAGATTGGTGTGTTTTACACCTGGCAAGACTCTGACCAAGAACCCCAGCTTTGACAGCACAACCTGGGCAGCCGTGATACAGAATGACCCAACAAATGGGACTGGATCCACCAGGGGAATCATCATTCTGCTGAAATTTTACAGCAACAACAACAACAAAAAATACATTGACAGATTTCACCTGTGTTACCAGTCTGTGCTGGTGAGGGTTGGAAAAGCTGCCAGAAGGCAGGGCAAGCCCTGAGGAGGTGCAACAACTACAAGCTCCTGGCAGTATCTAAAAGCAGTAATAAAAGCCCAGAGCAGAGGGTCAGCTAAAGGTAATGGCAGCTGGAAGAAACCCAAAGAACACATTACATTACATTGCAGAGGTCCCTGAGAACCCCAAAATGACTTGCTTGTGGCTCTTACAGAGCACACAAAAGCCATCTGTCAGCTACCTACAATCTGTATGATTATATAGAGAATTTAAAAGTATCTATTGCACCAGCCAGCCACAGGTATCCAGGCATTACCTGGTGCCTCCTGGACTCTTCACGTAACATTTCTGAAACCTAGGAAAGATTAATATTATCCACTTACATCTTGCACAGATGAAGTAGCCTTACAGGTGCTCTCACTGGTTTACAGCCTTCAGGGACTGTTGCTAATACCCAGAAAGTCTTTAGGATCTAAGTTTTGTGTTGGGCTGCCTGACAGAAAGAGAGAAAAAACCCAAACCCTCATGTAGCCAGATAGCTCCCTACTGGCTATATAGTGGATTGAGTTCAAGAAAGCAAGTTCAATGAATTAAAGTGACATATATTCAGTCAATTAGCTTCAGATCCCTGTTCCAAAGAGCATCCGAGGAAGAATGGATGTTCTGTTCCAACAATATGGTCATTCGAGAACTTCTGTCACCAGTGTTCAAAGAGGTGCAGATAGGAGATCCTTAACCTGTCTGCTGCTGACAGTTCCCCCTGCAACAAAATTTCTCAGTATTTTAAAATCTGTTATGCTATGGAAAATATTTTGAAGAGCCTGAACTCTGCTGGCCTCAAGACTGCTGCAAATTCAGAAGCTCTTGCTAACAAATGGAACGCTCTTGAAAAAAATCCATCTAAAAAGGCTGTCAAAAATCACTCCATCAACAGCTGACAAAACCACACTGCTTCTCTCTTGTAAAGATGATACTGGAGCTCTAAGAATTGCTTTTGAAAACAAGGAGTGGGGCACAGGCACTTCCTCAGTGGCACGAGTTCTACCAAGGAAAGGGAGATGAAATGTATGGAAAGAGAGAACAAAGCTCAGGAAAGTCCCTGTTCACATTTGTTTTGTGAGATCTATGGATGAAAGGTCACTCTTCAGGACCCATAATGCCTGTACAAAATATCTGTGTATTTTCCAAGCAACAAGCTCTGGCATGCACAGATTTTCTCAGGGCAGGGACACTCCTTTGTGTGGTCTCTACGTGCAGTGACCTTCCTCCACGATGTGAGCACAGGCACACAATCCTGTAAAGACTGAGACCAACCACCCCTTAATCCACCTCCTAGTTATGGATATAACCTTGGAGGCAGGTCATGTCTGATATTAAACTGATAGAACATTTCCTCCTGGACAAACAAAACTCTGGCAACAGTGTCTGTGAATAGAAAGCTTGCCCTGTATTTAGCTCGTTCCCAACCATGGTGGTGTGAGGACTTCATAGCTTTGCTTTGGGAATACTAAAGAATATTCATTCTTCTCGGATGAGCCATGAATTTGCAGTATTGATGGATGGCAGCCTTCCTTTATTTGCCTGCCTCAAACATTTGTATAACATTTTTATTTTGTTTTCAAGAGTATCCATGGACGCAGCGCATGCGCGTGCCGCCCTCCCCGTGTTTGTGCCCATTCACCCACGCTGGAAGACTTGCAAATAATCGTGCAAACGTGTGTTGGTGCAAGTTTTCGAGTCAGAAATGATTTCCTTGATCCTTCCCTCCCAATTATTAATGTCCCAGCCACCCAGTCAGGAAGGACACGTGGTTCCACGTGAATTAAATAACCAGTTGCACCACTTGTAAAGTAAACGGCAAACAGGGAATACTGAAAGCTGCAGACACAATGGGCTCAAAGGCATTCATATGCTGAAGTGCTTAATAAAATACCCTTTGAATAAATTTAAATTATAAGTGCATTACTTGATTTCATATCTTGATGTCACGGGGCCTGCAGAGCTCTATTGTGAGCTGTTCTATTAACTTCAGCATGATTGTTCACCAAGATAAGCAGTTGCAGAGGAAAAAGTGGTGCTTTTAAAATATTGGTTTTTTTTTTCTAGGAAAATATTTTCATACCAGACCCTCCTTGTGAGTAAGAATGTGCAAGGTTTACATAGATGTGCTGTGCATTTAACACAGGGATAGGAACTGCTGGAAAATTAGGGTGGTTTAATCTCTCTTTTTCAGGTTAGGTTGGCCATGACAGGATTATGCTTAAGACACAGCATTTGCTGTGTTTGGGAGATGCAGGTTGTGAGGATCCACAACTTGTGACAACTCTTGTAGCTTGAGTGTGGACAGGGGACATGACAGCAGTCCTTTGAAACGGGGCTGATTTGCTCTTCTATCGTTAATTTTTGGGTTGGAGTGAAGCTTTCAGGACAGGATGGCTGCATGGGGGCTTCGCCAGAAACTTCTTACTCTGGTGACAATTTAACTTTAGGTGTCGTAACTGCAGCTACCATGGGTGTGTGGCCCCAGAAAACCAAAAACCAGCTTTGCCAGGGAGCCCTGGGCCATTTCATTGCAGAGGCTCAGTCGAATTGCATCCACTTCTGGAACACATGCATTCATACCAAGAATTATTTTAAATGGTTTCCTACCTAAGGCAATTACCTGGGATTTACATTTTTTAAATCCCGCTCTTGTTTCAAATCCACTCAGTCAGCCTCCTACCTCTACCTTTGACAAACATGCTAAAAGAACAAAATTGAGATGATACAGGCAAAAGTTTGACTTATTTATCATTAATGCTGCTTCTTCAGTGAGTAAGCTCACTGTAGTATTGGCTACGAGTACCAAAACATGATTTCATCCCCAAGATGTGATGCTCCAAACAAAGACAATGTGCTGGATCCCTAAAATAATCACTTCAGTTACCATTACAATGCAAATTTGTTGTTAAATATGGTCAGAAAGCAGAACAGAAGGAAAACATTGAAGAATGCCTAATAATTTGGTTAGAAGATTATTATTTTCCATTCTGTTTCAACAATTTTGTTTGAAATCTTGGAATTTGGGATACTGAAGAGGTGACTGCTCCAAATGCAGCACACAGGTTGTTTTATGGACAGAGTTGAGAAACATTTTAATGGAAAATTTCAGCTGACCCGAAATTCACTCAGCAAAATGCTTTATTCATGTCAAGAGCAATTTGAGGGGCTGTTCAAGGTATATTCAGCGTTTGCACATTTCTGCCTTAGATTTGTCTTTTTGAGATAAGAATGAAATGGTGCTTAGGACCATTAAAATAAATTAAGTAGGCTTTTATAATTATTAGTACAAAACACAAAAAGAGTTCTAAAAATAGGTTTGAAGCCAGACCATTTAATCAGATATAAAAATCTATAACTGAAATTATTTTCTTGCTCTGTATCTCCTCAGAGTTGTAACTATTACGTTACTAAAAGATCCATCCACTCTGAGCGAGGGATGCTCTGAAGCAATCGAGGGGGTGTTGCTTTAAATCAGCTTCTAGAAACAGGTTTATTATTTTATGAAACAAAGGAGCCTTTCCGTGTCAAAATCTAACTCCCATCATATGGTTTACACTGTGAACATTTTAATGGGTCTATAGATTCTTTACAAAGACAGAACATACTGAAAATGTAGGAGAGAACGTAGCCTGTGCTCCTCGTATCTGTGAACAGATGACAGCTTTCTCAAACTCTCCATTCTTAGCACATATTTGACAACTTCAAATTTTGTAACTTTGTAATTTGATTATGAGCATTTGAATTTTGAGCAGAAAAGCTCAGCTGAATAGATGGGTCCCGCTCCCATGAAGTGCTTTTGTGCTTTTTTTTCTTTTTTGTCCCTGGTAAGAATTTGAGGTGCTGTGTGGGATTTTCTCCTGGATACCCCTGCAAATAAAAGGTGATCAGGAAAGCACAAGCACTGCCCTAGTGATGCACCCAGAGAGCAGCCAGCACCACTGGGCACCCTTTGCTGAAGCTGCCCATTTCTCAGGACTTTACAGACTTCTTTTATTCTTATTTTTTTAAACAAAGTTCTTACTTACACCCAGTTTAAAATCAAAGGAAAAATTCCACCAGTTTCAGTCAAAGCTGCCCTTCATTTCTATGAATGAGATTCCTGGAAGACTTTGGGAAACTCATGGATTTCTCCCAGAAACAACAGGCCCAGTCTAGTCTCAGCAACTCGCACAAGATGCAAACAAAACTTATTTTCCATGGAAAAAGGAGACTGAGGACACTAGAACAAGCTCAGCGAAAATCACAAGATTTGGTTGAAGTGGAAGATGCTCAGCATCTCTCAGGCAAACTCAGGAGCTCTCATCTGCAAGCCCTTATTTTCCAGGTGTCATAAAAGCCCATCCTGAGAGTTAGATTCCCATCGGGAGTTATAAAGCCGAGCGTTACCATCACCCGTAAACCTTCACATTTCAGTAATTCTTTCTCCTTTTATTGCCAAAAAATATTTTCTTGTCCTACAGCTATGCTATGTATGCATACTATTACCAGGTAGCAAATCTGGTATTTTAAGAGGCAAATGATGTCACGCTGCAGCCTTAAATTGTGAGCAGGAGATGAGAACAGATGTGAGGATGAGGTGCTCCTACCACAGCTTTTTCTGGGAAGAAAAAAAAAAAACCTCTGAGAACAGCTGCTAGACTCTGAACTGTAGCTGGGCTCGTCTGGGCTGAGCTGTCTTGTCAGAATAAACCAGAAAACCAGGTTTGCAAAGTTCATGTCTGCTCAGATGTGCTGCTGGCATTAGGTGCACTGCAGCCAATACGCCAAGTGCCTTAACGTGGGAGGAAAGACTCCGGAGTATCCTTACCCCAGCGAGCCACAAAGCAGCTCAGAAAAAGTCCAAAGCTTTCCTCTACCCTCTCCCCCTTGCATCCAGCATCACTGAGGCTCTGTTAGCTGTTGGTACAGAGGGAACAGACCAGGCAGGTGAGGGGGTTCGGAGCGCAGGTGGTCTTGGCCCCGCTGCCAGCCCCTGCTTGTGGTGTGTGGCCCTTTGCTGGGGATGTGCTAGGGTTCCCGTGGTCAGAGGTCTGCAGGCTTGGCTGGCAGATGTTGTTTCCCATCTGGGCTTTCTGACCTGCTGTGCCAAAGCCTCTAAACCCCCATGTGTTTCTTTGTCCCGGGAGTTACCCGCCGCGCCTCCTCTACAACTCCATTTTCAGAGACAGCCACATGTTTGGCCTCTGTGGGGAACCTCTGTGTCCTCCTGCCCACCCCAGCCCCTAGAACACACCTTTTAAGTGTTTGTTCATATTATTCAGCCTGACCCTCGCGCTGTATTAAGTAACCCCGAGTCACTGCACTGAAACATCTGAACAGCAGCACCTTCCGCCAGGTTCCTGGTGTCTGAGGGTAGAGAAGGAGGAACTTGGGCATCTGCTGTCCTGCTCGAGAGCTGCACCCCAGCCCCAGAGCTCCTGAGGCAAAAACCCCGGGGGAGCTCCAACCCCCAAAGCTGGAGGATTCACGTGTGCCCCCAAAAGCCCCGAACTGGCCAGAACTCCCCCAAAGCCTTAAAACCTCGAGGTCCCAGATCCCCGGGGTGAGGGGCGCGGAGCTCAGTCGCCCCTTTGGGCAGAGCTCCCCAGGGCAGAGCTCCGCATCCCGCTGCCCGGTTCCCATGGCAATCTCGGAGATGCCGGTTGCCACGGTAACGCCATCCTCCTCCTCGGCCGTGTCCGAGGCGGCGGCTCCGGCTCTGGCTCCGGCTGGGCTCTGCCCGGCTGCTCCGGGCGTTCAGCCGGTCCCCTCGGGAAGTTGCTTTCCCCTCGCCCCGGCTCGGCGCGATTCCCCCACCTCCTTTTACCCCCCTCGGTACCTTCGAGGCAGCAGATCCTCCAGAGCCCAGAGTGCGTGATATCGCCCCGCGCCCGCCGCGGCGGCCCCTGCGTTTCGTCCGCCGTGATGTTGGTGCCGTTGCAGATGTGAGCGCTGGAGTAGAGCCAGTAGTCGGTACCGATGGCGATGGCCATGAGGCTGAAGGCGGCGAAGGCGCCCACCGTGGTCAGCAGCATCTGGACGCCACGGTCACACCACACCATGGTGCTTCATAGTCCCCGCACGGTGCGCGGGGGCCGCAGGACACCGCCCGNNCCCCCCCGACGTGCTGCCCCCGCCGGGGAGAGATCGCCCCCGAGCCCGACCCGCATCGCTTTGTTCCTTTGCTGCCGGTGGGCTCTGTCGGCGATGCTGAAGTGGGAGATTTCACGGGGGATGGAAGAGGGGAAGGGTGCAAGTCCCACTCTGGACCCCCCCTCCCTCCCTGCACACTCCACAGCCCGGCCAAAATTTAGCTGGAGATGAAGGAGGTGTTGCACACCTAATGGGTGCAAAGCTCTGCACCTTCCCTCCTGCCTAGGGTGGGTTGGGCACAGCAGGGGCTGCCCGAGTGATCACCCCAGAAACGGGGCCAAGTACAGTGGGGAAAAGTGTTGCAGGACCGAGGAGAGTGGCCACAGACCGAGAGAACAGCAGAACGAACGTGGGGGTTTGGCCAGGATTTCCTCCCACAGCCTTGCTGTGTGACTTGTTACACAAGGAGGTTGTAGACAAGTATTTGAGTTGCTGGTTCTCCCCTCTTTGGAAGGGGATGGAGACAATCCAGCATCGAAAAAATATTCTCCTTTGGAAAACCAAGGGGAGAAACATCTACACCATTTTTCTTCTTGTGTTATCCTGCCTTCCACCCCTGACTCTCATCACTGAGAACTGACAAGTCGGTCCTGCCTCCACCTCACCCAAGTGACAAGCCAGATGAATGGGAAGCCTTCCTGATCAGCTAATGCATTTGTGTGGAGGGAACATAGCAGCACACCAGTTTTCTGTATATGAATTAGGGAGTGGGAGGACAAGAGCTACAAACCTTGAGAAATACAGCTCTCCTCCTGAGCAGTGCGTGGATGGCTGCAGGTGCTCGTGCAACTCAGAGGCTCAGCATACCAACACAGAGATGCTTTTCAGCTGCTCCTCCTCTTCACAAAACCTGGGAGAAAGCAAAAAGCAAATGCAAATTAAAAGGTGGTCGTTATTTCACAGAGACCTTGGCAAATTGCTCAGCCTGAAGCCTATAAATGCCGAAGAGCCCCAAAGCTGGGTGCTTGGCTTAAGCATGTAAATGATTCTTTTCAGTTGTAGTTTGTAGGTCTACCAGTGCCTCTGCAAAATCTCCTTCTAATGAATGTCTCCATTAGGGATGGAAGAGTGAAGTCAGGTAAACTCAAAAGCAGAGTGAAGCCTCCTTCAGAAAAACTGGATTGAGCATTTAAGTTTAATGAGGTTCAACAAACTTCTCATTTTAAAATATATGTTTGTACCTCTGGGCTTTGAGGCTTTGGACAGAGTGGGAAAATGAGACACTGAAACAGCAGGAGAGAAGCTATTTCCATAGCATTTTAAACCTATCGAGCCTTAATTAATATTATTTATTTGTATTACTGTGTTGCCTGAGGGAGCTGCTTCTGGCTGGCTCTCCATAGCAAGGAGCAGGGGAAGGGCTGGGGGGAGCTGTAACCAGGGCTGGGTTCCCACTCAGCACAGAAATATCCTCCTCAAGCACTTCCAGACACAGAACAGGAGACAGGAGGAAGGGTGGTTGGTCTGGTGGGTTCTCAGCAGCCTCCAGCAGCAGAAAGGGGACACCCAACTTCAGGCTCCTCCATGGCTGGGAGCCACCTGCCCATGCAGTCCTATTGATTGTGCAAGGTAATGCTACACCATTAACAGAATTTATTAATAAAATGTCTTGCCCCTCTTCCTCCCTCTGCATTTAGCAAAGAAAATGGTTGTTTCTGTTTCCACTGCCCTCTGAGAAACAACTTGGGCTCCTAAAGGGTTACAGAGAAGCATCCAAGGCGATAATTTTCTGCCCAAGCTATCTTCTTTAGTTTAGAAATGTTCTCTGTTCTTTTGAGATGCATGAAGTAGATTGTGGGAGAGCTAATATTATATTCCACTACTGAAAGCTGGTGGAGTATTTTACATTGATGTCTGGCTCTAGTGATTTTCTAAGGATTTTGAATTCATTAAATTCAACCATTGAATAATCTCTGTTCGTGGTGGAAGGAAGGCTAAAGTGCTTATGCTCCTCAAGAGCAAAAGAGCATGTAGTCTTTTTTTAAATGCAAAAGCCATCTGACCTACTATATGTAATAAAGGTTGTCTCTCATGTAACCTTTGATTTGCAGCCTTTGCTTACCATACAGCCCTAAGACACTGATGTGGACTGTAGCCATGAGGCAGCCTTGGTGAGGTATTTTGCACCGTGCTAGCATCCTCTGTCCTCAATCAGAATTAAAACCCAATTGTTCCAAGCTCAGACCAGAGGCAGAAGCACATGACAACAGGAAGATAAAGTCCCACATCTTCTCTCTGTAATTTAGACCCTCCCTTGACACAAATCAGGGACACATGTCCAAACTCAGAAATATTTTTTATGCTGGAGGAACAGAAACTTGAAACCAAATTGTTTTGATTCCTTGATGTTCAAAGCTTTAAATGAAATCCCGTGCCTGATCATTTTACTTCTGGACTGACTAACTGTTCCTTTGGAGATGAAACTTCAGCTTTAACTGAATTCGGTGAGAGCTGTCACTAATAAAATCCTGCCCCAGAGACACTGCTGGCATCAGAAGAAAACTGCAAGATGTTACCGTTTAGCGTTACTGCTTCTGCTGCTAAATGTCAATCAAATTAACTTTAATAGATCAGACTTTTCTTAATCAACCATCTAGAAAAATAACACTAGAATTTCACTAAAAGAAACTTTTGGAAATTGCTCAAGAAGAACTCAAGAGAGTTCTTTCTCAAAATGAAAATAATCACTTCAATTAAATAGAGCTTTTGATGTAGACACAGCCTAACCATCATCAGAGCCTGGAACAGATATTTCATCCTCCCTTGTCCTTTTTCAGCTTTTAGCTCTATGCTTATGAGAATGAATTTTTTGCATCTAAGAGTGTCCTAAAGGTAGGAGATCTCTCTGCTTGACTGTTGTCCTCTCCTACAGGTCTTGAGATCTTTCCTGTGTAATTGGATGCTGATATTAGGGAAAAAAACCCTTAATCATTTCCTTCTTGTTATGGTATGTATGAAGAACTGAAGAAAGGTTTCATCCATTTTGTGCAACATCAGAAAACCTTCTTTCATACACAGGAAAGTGGTGAGATTTGATTGATCTCACTGGGTTAGCAGCAGAGCTCCACAGTTGCACAGATTCCCCAGCCCGAGCAAAAATCCTCGTGCAAATATGGGATGTGGCAGATGGTACCCCTGGTGTCACAGGTATATCCCTAATCACAGGTATAATTAAGAAGGACTAATGACAAAGTTGTTCACGTTCATTTTCATATACCTTGGAACAGAGCTTACAGGTTAGGATGCTAGGTACCAAACCACATTAGGAGACCTTTGCAGAGCTGCAGCCAAATGACTTGCCCAGCTCATCAGTCCTGTGGCAAAACAAAGGCTGAATTCACTTCTTCTAAGGTCTGGTATAGTACCTGTCCCACCTATTCCTTCTATTATCATTCATCACATATTGTGAGGACATAGGGTTTTCACCTCTGAGGACCCCACGCTGTGTTCTGCCTCCTCCAGGAAGGGAAAGCTGGCACAGAAGTCACCATCACATTTCGGAGACTTGAGTCTGGAAGAAGGTGAACTCAAGTTCTCTTTGAGGAGTTATGAGGCTGAATTTCTTTTTTCAGTCCTATAAAAGACCATCTGAAGTCAGCACGAATGGTTTTAGGTTGTCCTTAGAGCGGAAGAAATGGTTATCTCAAAAGAAAAATATTGGCATTCTCTTGCCACTTGAGGGACAACAGCTTAGCCTCGATTCTATTCCTTTTAATATATTAACTATTCCTTGGCTTAGTCATGGGAAGCAAAGCAACACAACTGCTTTCTAATAAATAAAATTTGCTCAGAAGCAAGTCTGAAGCTTTCCAGATAACTGAATTTTGAGATTGCCAGGAAGCCAGATGCTGCTATTGGAAAAGTTGCTGCTATGGTTTGTCATCTGAGCCTAGAAATTGATACCCAAGAATGAGATGATGAGACAGACTCGATGATAGCACTTCTCTTTCTATAAATAATTTGAGGAAAACTTTTTTCCTTTAAAGAAAATTTATCTCATTTACTAGAGACTTGCACAGCAAACCAGAAAATTAAAAAGAGCAGGCATGCTGTGTTTGAACAAAAGGACACAATACACACAATTTATAGAAGAATATATAGCAGATCTTGCACATTTTACACTACATAGCCTGTCTTTTTCCCATAATGCCAGTAGTTATGAAACTCATTATCTTTTTGACAATGGAGAAACTGAATATTATTCCTTGACTTGCTTGATCATGTCAAATGTCAAAGCAAATTATGAATGCTTGTCCTTCAAACACTCATCCCTCCTGGCAAGATATTAAATATCAATAGCATTCATGTTCAGCTACAGAGTGAGCTAATATCCCACACATCTCCCAGATCTAAAGTTCACTCTGCCCCTTACCTATCATGCCATTTCCTCATTCAAGCCTTGCCCATGTGCTAAGAGCTGGGCAACTCATTGCAGGGTTAAATGCCATGTTAGGGATTATCTGGAGTTCAAGCTGTGAGCAGGGGTAACTCCAGAGTGCTAAAAAGGGAGTTGGAGGAGCAGCAAGGGGTTAATAGGCCTAGAGCCTTGATCTTGTGTTGAATTTCAAAGGATTTAGAGAGGCAGTGAGGAGAGCTAAGGGAAGTTTCTAGCACAAGAGACCTGCTTGAGGCGTAGAGGAAAAATTTCTTATCTTTTTGATGGTGGAGAAATGGATGTACTGAGCAAGGGTTCATCCAGACAATGCACTACTGGAATGAGCTGTGTTCATTCTCAGGGCTGTGTCCAGAGGGAAATACACATTCTCCTTGGGAATATGGTACAATGTGGGGTGTGGGGAGAACAACAGCAAAAAAAAAATTCCATCCATTATCAGCCAGTTCTAGGGAATAATTACACACCCGAAAGCAGCCCAGCAGCAGGCTATCTGTGCTGTACAAACAAACAGCTATGCAGCTACTCCACACAACCAACCTCACTCCAACTTCAGACAGCCTAAAAGATGAGACAGGGAGCAGGATGTCACCGTGATGGATTGCACTTCCCAGGGCTCTCTCCAAGCCCACGCGCGTGCATCCCGCTGATCCCTGCCAGGATGCCTGAGCACCAATTCCTCATCACTCCACAAACAAAGAAACATTAGTCTCTTTAATGTCATTAAAAAAAAAAAAAAAAAGAAAGAAATCCTCTGTCAAATGCTGCTTCTCAGAGCTGGGGAGAAGGTGCTGTTGTCTGGCTGAAGTGAGATGAAGTGTAAAATGAGGGAAGCTGGCGGGGAGGTTATTGGCTCTGAAACCCAGCATCACCTGCACACCCAGAGGATGGAGGAGAATTCCCCCAGCCCCTGAAAGGGGAATTGCTGGCTGAGCTCAGGCTGTGTTTTAACCCACAAAGGGCTTCAATGGGACCGTGTTAGCAGACGGATTGAGGGAAACAGGTTTTGGGGATAAGTCTTAAATACTTAAGTTAATCATGATAACTTGCCACGCTGAATTTATCTCCTAAGCTGCCTAAAGTAAATTCCTCAGATCTGTCTGAATAATTTTGAGCTGATAATGCAGCATTCAAGTAGGAAGGCTGTTGCCCAGTGAAAAGATTTTCTCATTAGAATTTCAGCTGATTATTCACCAGAGAGATGACCTTTCAGGAGCACACCCCAACAGCTCACTTGGAAAAGTTTTATAAACAGTCTACTCAGAAAGGGGACTGGAAGGTAGAATTAAAGCTAGGCATTGCTTCAGAGAGTTCACTGGTAGAACAAGGATCCAAAAGAGCAAGGTTCATCTCATCTTCCCTGTGCTCCATTTTTTTTCCTACACAAGAGACCAGGAAATCCTTTTCCAGCAGCCTGCTGCGAGCACTGGAGCTGCAGCCCCTGCTGCTGAAACATGCTCTTGAGCAGATGTTTGTACCACTTTTGGGTCCAAAGAGCTGTTTTTCCACAGAATCCCACTTAGGAGATGGCTGTTGAACCAGCCAATTAAAGCTGTACCAGGAGACTCCTAACTCCACTGGACTGAGATTATCTAAACCAAGCAGCTCTACGCCCGTCTCTGTCAGATATTCCTCATTTCTCTGCACTGCTCCATACTCAGTGCAATTGTTTTTTTTTTTTTGGATAGAGACCAGCAAGCAAAGGGAGAGGGCAGGAGAGAAACAAGGGGGAGTTTTACCAAGAGGAGCAGAACCTTAAACCCAAGTCCAATTCAGGAGCTGCCTGATGTGGGATAGATGCTGGATGAGCCTGAGCATCTCACCCACCTTTAGCAGCTGCACAGGGAGCTGCAGAACCCCCTTCCCACAGGGTATTTTATGGGGTAGCAGCAGTGAGAAGGAGAGGAAGAAAAGCAGCAGCAATCATAACAAAAGACCCTGACACAGTGTTTCAAAGGAGCTGTAAATACTGCCAGCAGAATGCCAGAAAACCTCCCTGGGCCCAGCGGAACCCGAATTTGTGCTCTGGGTTGTTAAAGCCACACCAGTGGCTCGATGAAGTATTTTGTTTGGGCTGAGTAAATAGCAAATGGGGTATTTATTGATTTTTCTCCCTCTTCACACCTCAAATGCTGCCTGTCTCTGCTCAAGGCTGGGGCACAGCACACTTAGATCTGCAGCAAACACCTGCTCCAGGGAACCACAAACTCTTTGGGACAAAAGAGAGAATCTCATCAGCACAAAATCCCATGGGTTTCCCTTTCCCTCCTTTTTTCCAGAGACCCTGGTGCAACCCAAAGCTCTGAGGGATGTCTGATAGGACTGGTAATGCTTTATATCCTCTTAACACCATGCAGAAGCCTGTTTGAGCTTGGTGCAGTTTAAGATGGAGTTTCTACACTGAACACAAGGATGGAGTACATCCAGCTGCTAACACCTGCATGGTAAGTTGAAATGCTTCTCCCATTGGGGTGGAATTTTTCTGGGGACAAACAGCTCTACAATAGACATTTAGAAATCAACTGTAAACACAGAAAAATCTGTAAAAGGGCTTTTGCTTGAGCAGCCACTGCAAACACAAGCAGTGCAAAAGGAAACCTCACACTCCTCCTACTTGACATTGGCAACGAAGAAAACCTTGAAAGAGTAAGATCAGAAATCAAGATGACCTTCTCTGTTCATCCACCAAGAGACACTCTTCTTGGAAGGAGAATTAGAAGAACATGGAAGAGATGAACTGGATCCTGGACACTCCAGTGGGATTTCAGAGTCCTTCAGGTCTCCTTGTGCTGAGGTGGCAGTGCCGGTGCCATCTGCATCCCTGCCCTGAGGGATGGGGTGGCCAAGACTGGAAGGAGCTGAGCCAGATGTTTCCCTATCTCAGGACTTGTCCTCAGTTTGGGAAGTGCAGGAGCAGCTGGGGGTTATCTGAGAATCCAAGGGACAGCAGAGCCCCACCACCACCACGGAGAAGGCAAAACCACGGGCAACCACCCCCTGAGCTCCAGCTTGAATTTCCCCTTCCCAGTTTCCTGCAGGGGCAATGCTGAGGGCACCCATGGGTGCTGTGCTGGCAGGAGGCTGATGAGGAGCACTCAGGGATTCAAGCATCTCAAGGTTTTAGCCAAGAGAGTGTAAGTAAAAGGCAAGCAAAAGAAAGAAGAACGTCTTTTGGAGAAAGATGACAAATTGCAGCAGCCAGAGGCATGAAAAGCCTTGACAAAATATTTCACATGCAGAGAAAGAGAGTGGTTGCCAGTTGCTTCCTCAGTCAGGTTATTAGCTGGTTACTGCCACTGCTATTAAAAAGACATGATTCTCTGAGTGATCTATGCAAGGAAGGGCTGGAACACACCTACAGGATTTCCATGTGCTTTTAAGCTCTGTTAATGGAGAAAAAAAATTTCCTCTCATACGAGACTTGATTGTATAATTGTTCAATTTAATTAACAAATCAGTAAAGCGCTGGTTTGTGATGTATCCAGTAAATATATGCCTAGGAAACTAAATGGGTAAATCTCTAGATAGTGTTTTAGGTTCAGCACATGTATGTTGAGCCAAGTTGATTTCTTTTTTTTTTTTTTAATTTATAAGAAAACCATTAAGAAACGAGGCTGAGGTTTGAAAACAGAACAAAACAAAACCAACAAAAACCCCCACAAAGCTGAAAAGAGAGCTTTTCACTAAGCTCTCCACAACAATGAAGTTGTGTGAGTAATTCTACTACAAATTACTTAGTAGAATGAAAAATAACAACAGCTATTCTGGCCATAAATAACCTCTTTTCTCACAGCAGAGACCCATTATAGGGTCAACATCTACTGTCAAACCTCTTGATTAGGCTCATTAAACTGTCCAGTTGAATTTTTTTTTAAAGAAAACCATGCTTCCAACTGGCTTTTTTTTGTGTGTTTGGGGTTTTTTTTTTTGGTTGCTTTTTCTTTGCCTGCTTTTCTTGATAGTTGCACGTGTTCTTACAGGGAACTTGGACACCCAAAATAAGAACATCTGATCCTTCCCCACTGTATCCCTCCTCAGGTCCATTTTTTTTTTCTTCCTGGCATTATTTAGGGACAGGATTCCTGCAAAAACCTTTTTGCCTTTTTACAGAATTTTTACATTTTTCACAGGAAAGCATTCCAGGAAGATTTCTATTAATACAACGGTTTCTAGGCAGCAAGAAAAAAAAAAAAACCAACCAAAAAACCCCCTCAACCCACAGCATCTCTACTGCAAAACCTGGCAGATGTTGACTTCTTCCCCATAACTGTAATGCCTCTATAAAAAGGAGCATTCCAGTCTTACAAGTGTTAGAATGGAAAATAAATAGAAGTGGTGAATATGGCACATTGAAGATTCCATGCGAGGGACCAGAAATTCAAATCCCCTCCCAGAGGGGACATTGGAGGGGTAATGAGAAGATGCAGAAGCTTTTCAATCTCCCAGATCAGTCCCTCGTGGAGCATCCTGGAGACAGACAAAGCAAATGGGGGCAGCATGGGTGGGCAGGATTATTTAATGAGTATGGGCTGCTGGGGGACACCCACAGACACCCCAGGCACCAGCATTGCCAAAGAAATTACCAGAAACCATTCCCATTCGCAATAAATTAATTACATGCTGGAGATTTTCTTCTTGTTGAGACAAAGCCTCCTGGTTTATTGACAGTTCTTTGCCTGGGGGAGGGCGTGGGGGTTCCCTGGGCCACTGGGTGCTGCCCCAGAGAGTGGATGGGTCTTAAATGCAGCAGATTCTCTACAGACCTCATGGGTTTGGTAATGGGTGGGACTGAGCTGGCCAACACCAGCCTCCCAAGATGATGTCTTAAAGGCCACTGAAAATACCCCCCAGAGAGCACAGATTTTCATCACTGCCACCTCACCTGGGAAGAGGTTTTGGGACTACAGGAGCTCCCTGTGTCCTCAGATGGGCAGGAAGCTGAAGGTTACTGAACATCCAGGCAAAACCAGTTTAACTATTGGACAGAAATCTGCCTTGTTGTGAACAGCAGAAGAGCCAGGCCCCATCACCTCTGGGCTCAGACCCTGTAGGGGACCATTTTTTTACACAGCCCCCCCNGAAAGAACATAAAGGGGATTGGAATAGCTTAAAGGAATAAGCAGAATTGGAGATCTGGGCTTTAAACTTCATTCTGCTATTGAAGTCATTTTTTTCCTCAGTAGAGTGCTAACAATGACTTCAATAGCAGAATGAAGTTTAAAGCCCAGATCTCCAATTCTGCTTATTCCTTTAAGCTATTCCAATCCCCTTTATGTTCTTTCTGCATACACACATCTGTCTTCTTCAAAGCCTTAACCATCTCTGACACACCTGACCTTTCCATCCAAGTGCACTGGTGAGATGCAAAGAAAAAAAACCCTTTACCTACAGCAAGGAACTCTTTGTTTCGCCAGCCTCATGCCTGGAAATTTTGCTGCTGCAGGAAGTAAACCAGGGAGCAACCTTTCCTTCTCTTTTGAAAAATGGAACTGTCATCTCTTTGAGAAAAATAACAGCTTATCTTTATTTTGTCAGACATGACTGTTAGTTATTAGAGTCGTCTTAAGAAAATGCTGCAAGAAGAATTAGGACAGTGTTGTCGCAGAAGTGTCAAGAGTTCAAAAATTAATTTGACAAGATCTGGGAGATCTCAGCTATCTGATTAAACTGTCTGTGACAGTCGTGTTGTGTAAATACTGGAAACCTATTAAAATAAAGAATCAGGTAAAATTAGTTTCCATACTCAATTAATAGCTATTACACCCATTTAACAGCCATTGCTCTGATTAGACCCGTTCAATTCATGCCAGTCAATATAATTTCATCTATTTGTGCACACAAGGTTTATCCACTTTTAACTCAAACACCTGATAAAATTACTGTGTTTGGTATTACTGCTGTATTTTTTGGCTGGAGTTCATATAAGCACCCCTCTCCCTCCTCCACTTAGTGAATGAGACCATACGTTGCCATATGATGGAGCACACTCAGCTCTCTCGTTTTGAAGGGTTTAGAATAATTTCTGAAGGAAAAAACCTGTTCTATAGATGGAGAGAATTTAGCTAAGAGGAATTATGGCTAATAGATTCTGACCTCAACAGGCTCTAACACAGGCTGGCTTTGCACTCTGTAATATTTGCATCAAGCCCATACCTCACGGCTGTGCTAAATCATATAAATCAATCTTTTAAAGAAGGTGCTACATCCATTAGTAAATTGTTTTAATAGTTAATTATTAGCAGCATAAAAAGGCTGTGATTATCCCCAGCCCAAGTCTCCAGGGGCATGTGAATTACACCATGGCTGCAACTCCTATCCGAAGCCAGCAATTGAATGGAAACAGGGGAAACATTTTTGGAAGCCAAGGTGTTGGCTCCTGTTAGCCAACAGCTGGCTATCAGAGCTGCCAGCCTAGGCTGAGACAGAGGCTAAAGAGAGTTCAAGTGTGAAACACAGCATCCCCCTGTAGCAGTGGCCAGGGAGGAGCTGGCACAAGCCCATCCCCCTTTGCCTCTGGCCTCTTGGGTTGTTCTGCCCCAAACTCAACCTTTTCTGCTTGGGGGGTGGGGGGGTGGGCTGTGCACCCCTGGGGATCAGCACCCTTGGTCTGTGCTTGCTAAGGAGCTTCATCCACCCCAATTAAACCCAGAGGTGACCTCTCCTGCCCAGCAGTGTGTATGGGAGGTGCAGGTTCTGCAGATGGAGGAGGTGGTGAATGCTCCCAGCCCCCAAGGAGAACATGGCCAGTGCTTCCCACGGAAGGGAAAAGTCCTCTGGCCAGCTTGTGGCTGCCAGACACAGACCTGCAGAGTCATCTCCAGGGGATGCAGATGAGCTAAATTGAAGGAATGATGCTCAGAAGCTGCTTGGTACATTACCCCTTTCTGTTTCATTGAAAAGAGTAAGAAATACTATAAATCAGTTGCCTCTCTGATTTGCTGCAGATTCTCTGACCCATCATTCATTTTCTCAGCACTGGGGCTGGCTAGGGAGGAAGAGGAGCATTTGCCATTAAAGTTCTCAAAAAGAACTCCAGTAATTAAATTCAATTCACATCCCAACTTATTTTCTGATGCAGAGACACGAAACCCAAGCTGAATTTCAAGTTCATTTTGTTCTTTTATTGGCTGAACAATGCTTCAACTGGTATTTTGGCCCCCTCTGCACCCTCAGTTCTTCCCCCCACTATCTGGCTCTGGCTCTTCTTATCCAGTTCAGCTTCATGTTCAGTCTGATTGAAAGAAAAGTCAAAAAGGCAACCGGGGGAGTTCCCTTCTCTCTTCTCAGGAGGCCAAGAGGTGGGTGTGCATCTCCCCAGCAGCAGCCCTGGAGGAGAAGTGATGTACCACAACCTCCAGCACCAAACCCAATGAGCCTTGCCCAGCACCCTCTTGCTGAGGGCACAGGACCAGTGCTTGCAGCTGAGTAAGGGGAAGGTGCAGCTCAGTAAAAGGATCTGAGAATAATATGGAGAAGCACGTAGATGCAAGAAAGAGACTATTATTATTAATTTTATCTTGGGGCAAAGGGCTCTCTTCTAAAGGTTGTTCCAATGACTGAAAAAAAGGAAAACCCAAAACCCCTATCAGCATGATTTGTTTTGGAGGCAGGCTAGGACATCATCAAAATCCCAGAAGCAATTTGCAATACTCTCTTCCCCAGCACAGCCTGGCAATCCTGACTCCCTGCCTCGTTTAAAGCAGCATCTCTGCTCCTGGATAACCCCACACCCACAGTGAGTCATGGAGAAGAAAACAAGGGGTTGTTGGTTTACCTCCTGTCCCCCCACTCACTCTGCATTAAGCTCCATCATTTCACAGCTCACTGGATGTAACACGAGGTGGCAGAACATCCCCTGATCCAGAAGTGAACCCTGATGCACTGCACAACTGCTGCCGTGGACTGAAGCAACTCCTTCTTTGCCATCCCTACCTTTGATCCACACTTCCAGCTTCTGACAGGCTGTTAAACAAATATCACTAACAAGCCTTGGGATGCATTTGTTTTTCTGCAGTTCGCTTCCTTTTTTTTTTTTCTTTTTTTTCTTTTTTTCTTCCTCTCAGCTCTCTAAGCTGAGAGTCTTGTTGACAAATACCCAAACTCCATTACCAATTAATGACCTCAGCCTGGTGTCCTCTGCTCTCTTTATGCCCCAGTGCTGGTTCTACACATTAGCTTGGGTATCATTCAAAGATAATTGTGTTTTGCCTTATTTGTTTTGGGGAGTAGCAGCAATCAGGCAAATCCCAGTCCTTAGCAAAGCTGTAATTCTGTTTTCAAGCACAGCCTGCTCTGAGCAGAGCAAGAGAAGCACCAGCAGCATTCACTCAAGGTGAAACCTCACTTCTCTCCTTTCACTTAGTCTCTTACTCCAAGAAAACACAGTTTTTCTTTGCACCCAGGGCTTTTGCAGGCTTTGCACGTCCAGGAGCAGGATTTCTGCAGATTCTTCATTTGTTTTGTCACTTTTTAAAGCCCACCCTTGTTGTGTCCTGAAGATCACTGAAGGTGAAAAGCCATCCTTGGTAAGATGCCAGCCCCAGCACATGTATGTGGGCAGGATCACACGTGCTTGATCTATTACCAAATTTTGCAGAAACATTTTGTGAATCTTTTCCAAAGTGGTCACCAACTTTGGGCACCTCAATTCCCCATAGAGATGAAGAAGGAGAATGTTTGCAGATTGGGTCCTGTGCAAGCAGGAACCCCAGAAATCCAAACCCTATAGGAACCCAGGGTCGGTAAATCCCTGCAAGTTTTCTGTGGAAGGAAAAAAACTTTTAACACTGTCCTGGACACATGAAGATGGCTGCAAAAGACAGAGAGCAAGGGGGGAGCTTAATTCAGGCTCTGTTTTCTGCTTCCAGAGACATAAAATCTTGCTGAACAGCCGTGACCATGCTGCACATTAACAGAAGAGACATGAGACACAGTTGGCAAAGCACATTAGCATCTTCTGCTCTGATAATTAGTTTAGTGAAAAATTATTGTGGTATCTGTTGGGTTTCACTAGAGACCAATTGGAATCTTAAAAAAAAAAAGCAAAATAACCCAACAAAACAAAACAAAGAAACCCCAAACAAAAGGCTCACATTAGGTGCTTTTAATAAGACAATAAACTCTCTAATGTTTCCAAACAAGATTTAAAAGCTATTCAGCACGTGAGTAATTAGCACAAGTCGGGTTGGAGGCCAAATGCATTATTTAGTAATGGAGTTAAATTTGCTTAGAAAGAAAGAAGCCCATTAAAATCCACACCAATGTCAAGGCAATATGTTTAAACCCTGCTGCACCAGAGCTGTTAACATTGCAATAGGATGGGGCTGTGATTTTAGCAAATATGCCCCAGTCTGTGGTCAATGATGGAGATTTTTACAGGAGAAACCATCCTCCTGAGCCACATTGCACAGCAGGTGCTCCTCTTGCAGATGGGTTGAAATCAATTAGCAGCACTGGGCAAGAAGTCCAAGATCCTTCCAATTACCCTCAGATTGTCCATGTTTGCATCCCAAAGAGCCACTGGAGAGTGTTCCTGCTACAGAAAACCCCACAAGAACAACCCATTCTTTTTTTTTTTTTCCCCCCAGGAATGCAACACAAAGCTGGGTTTTTTTTGCATGCTGTATTTTTAATTTTCCTCTCTCCCTCTTTTTTTTTTTTGTGTGTGTGTGTGACATGTGCAAATATACTAATCAGTACAAAGAACTCAGAAAAAAATAGACTGTGCTTAGCAACCTCCAGCAAAACTAGCAGAAAAACTTGTGCTCCATAATGAAATTCCTACAAAGGCATTTGGTACTTAAAAACTAGGACAAATGATGCTGTAAGGAGCAGAATACGTAAACGTGGCAAGGAGCTGCATTTTATAATCTGGCTTCAGAGGGGTTACTTCCAGCTGACAGCAGTGTGAAGGCAACCAGGACAAGCCCCATGCCCATCAGCAGAAAGACAAAGCTGGCTTTGTAGAAGAAAATAGAGAAGCATCCCCTAACCAGGTCCCTGTGGAGGGGATGCTGAGGAAGGAAGTGGAATGTTTGCATCTCTGTTGTGAGTACAGCCAGAGCCTCTCCTATAAGGCAGCTTAGGAAATGACAATTTTGGAGCCAAGTTACCAGGTGACAAATCCCCTGGTGACTCACCAGCTCGCTCCCCTGGTAATTCTGCAAACCCAGTGATGCACACACCCCCTGCATCCCCAGCACTAAGAGGACCAGGAGCACTTCCCTAACACTCAGTGATGACAAATGGGAAAAATAAAAATTAAAAAAAAAAAACAAAAACGGAACAGAAGCAGAAATTCTGGCAGCTCATCTCACCTCACCCCCAGACTGGTGGTTCTGGGGAGAGGGCTGGGTGGCAGCTGATGTAAGAGTCTGAGGTTTCCAAATCCTCTTTAAGACTTCTCTGCTCTGGGGCTTCTAAATGTACCTCTCCAGGTGCCTCCTTTGGGCTGACATTGTCACTGTGAGCCAAGCTGGGGGTAAGAAGAAGTCCCAGGCTCTACGCAACTCCTTGGCTAAGTCCTCCAGAATGATTCCCATTCCCAGATCTGGATATATCCCTGCCTCTTGGGGCAGCTGTTTACCTTCAGAACCAATTTCCCTGAAGCAGCAGGGATACCCCCATCTTGCTTTTTCCTTTCCATCCCTGCACAGAGTGTGGGGAAGGGACTGGGTGTTAGATGGAGAAGAGCAGCATTGCCCCAGCTGCAACCCAGGGTCCCAAGGTGGGTTCCTGCCTTCCCAAAACTTGCACAAAACCCCAGAGCAGCTCTGGCCTGATCTATAATTCAAGCAGCCCGGAGAGCTGAGGCTCTTGGCAGCTTCATTTGGAGCCTACACTCAGACTTATTGAAGTCTCATGCAGCTGAGCCAATGGATAACCCAGAGATGGGTCCAACACCCCCCACCTTGCCAGGCCAGACCCCCAGCATTGCCATCCCACCCCAGCTCCAACAGCCTCAGCTCCAGCTTCCCAGAGCCTGGGATTTCTCTGCAATAGAAGCTTAAGCAGAACCCAGCCTGACAGTCCTGAAAGAAGACAGTGATCTACAGGAAATAAATAGGTTTGTAGGTGATGCAAAGCTCTCAAAGATTCACTCCAAAGCTGCTGAGCCTCTTAGCATCTTCAAAATGTATTTTCTCCACTGGGGTCACAAAGGAGGCTGTGTTTCCTGGAAGGCAGCTTTGAGAGGTTTTAGACTCCAGGAAAGCCATGACATTGGCAAAGGTCCTGCCACAAACTGCTTGTAAATCCAGGAGATTGAGCTCTCTGAAGTGCATTCATCCTCCTTTCAGGCACTTGCCCTCATTTCTGAGCTGGCCACTGCAGAGAGGAGCCATCCCACCACTGATGCTCAGCTCCACAGGCAGCTTCTGTGCTACTTTTTAATTTTATTATTTTTTTTTTTATCATCTTAACACTTCAGGCAAGTTCTCCAAAGACAGATTAATCTCAGGGGTCTACTGCTAATAATGGCAAGCTGGCAGCAGCTGGCCTGGACAAGGCATGGGGAGATGGTGGGGTCTGCACATCCCTTTTTGGGACATCAAGTCCAAATCTCAGCTTCATCCAGCCCCCAGCTCTCTGCTCCCAGTTCCCTCTCCCCTGGGAAAATCTCAGAAGTCTGCCCAAGTTGGGGTGACAAAAGCTCAAATTTCAGACCAGGAGACATTAGAGCCATAAAAACATTTCACCATCTTAAGGATCAATCTGGGTTTTCTAGCAAGCCAACCTGTTTCAGGAGGGCCTTGGAAATCTGACCCAAAGCAAGCATGTGGCCTGAAAAGCAGCTGTGTGTCAAGACCTTGGGCACCAGCAAGACCTCTTTCCCCAGCAGTTTTTGTCATGAGTGTAGTTCATGACTATCACACTCTGGAACCCAACCAGGATGCTTGGCTGGGGAGGAAAATCAGACATTTTCCTCATCATGGTTACGGAAAGAGAGACCTATGAAGGATTATTTGCATATTGTGGCAAATTTCAATTGAAATGGGCCATTACCTGCCTCATTAATATTTCAAGTCTGCTTGAATGCACTATGGCAAACATTTATTACTCAGAAACAAATTCAGGTGGAGGGGGAAAACCCACAAAACAAATTTCATCAGAAAATGAACACACGCTGCACGAAGCCACCCTGAGATTCAGCCCAATAGTGTCAAAGACAAAGTCCTGGTGTTCTACTTATTTATAAGGCAAAATTATCTATTCATTTAGGAAAATGTAATCATGCTCAGTTAGACACACCAGACAAGCATATGAAAAGAAAAATGGCTTTGAAGCTGCTCCTGATAGCAAGCCTAGACAGCTCAAGAAGAAAACTCTGCAATCCAAGTGATTTTTTTTTTATTATTTCTTAAAGTGTACATTAGAAAACCTATTAGGGAAGTGGAGTGAATTGGCAATTTTTTTTGTTGCATAACGTTTTTGAATCTTTAAGAGAACATTAATGCAACACAGCTCATTTTGCCAAGACCCACATGTCTCTGCTGAAAACAAACCCCAGCTAAAGGTGTTCCATATAAATGGGATCTCAGCAGGAAACTGAGGAGCAGGAACTGGGGTCCTGTTTGTCTCTAGCTGGAACATGGCCTAAAAGCTCTCCAAAGACACGTGAGAGGAAAGTTATCTTTCATTTTCAAGTTTTGGACTGGCAATAATTAACCTAAGTTGGGTGGGGAAGGCTTGTTAATGACCATTATTTGTTCCTAATGTTAATGCATGTTAATAAGATCAAATGTTAAAAAATAATAGTAGTTTAAAAAAAAAATAAAAGGGTTTTGGTCAAAAACCATGCACCAGAGATCTCAAAGGACCCACCTAGGTTCAGGCATTCAGCTGCATTTAGACAAGAGATAAACTATAGGAAACAACAAAAAAAAAAGAGTGCACTGGTTCAGAGCACAAAAAGAATTTTCCATCATCACCTGGAAGCATGAAATTCCCTGGATAACCTTCCTGAAGCTTGGATTTGCCCTCAGCTCAGGGAATGACCCCCAGCTTCACCCTGTGGCAGAGCAGAGGCGAAGCAGCAGCTCCCACCCCTTGTAAAGCCTGAAGAGACCTTGCTGAGGCCAGAGAATTACTTTCTGGGGACATGAATTTTTTTTTTTTTTTCCTTGTTGAAGCTACTATTAATGGATGATCAGCAACCTGAAGCTGCAGCCTGGTGGTTGGGTAAAAACTGAAAATCCTGGCTGTAGCACGAGCTCTGCTGCAGGGAAAAGTGGACAGAGGAATTGGCAGTGGTGTTTATCCACTCAGGAGTTTACCACCAGGTTCCAGTACTCTCTAGATGAGAATTGGAGGGACTAATTAATATTTTTAATCAAGGTATTCCTTACCAGAACTTTAAATATTTTCTCTGTCCCTTCTCCTGCTTAGCAATACATCTTGTTTGCATCCACACATGGTTTGTACAATCATAGCAGGACAGTTGCTTTTTTTTTTTTTTTAACAACAAAACCATGAAAATATGTTCTCTAAAGCCAGCAGATAGCAGCTTTCATTCCACTTCAAGCTCTTCACATCAGCAAACCCTCTGCCTTCCTCCCAGGCCCATGATAGCCCAGCACAGAGAGCTCCCCAGCCACCCAAACAAGCTTGGACCTGGCAGCAGCTGAGACCATAAGACATGGGGTTTTCTGCCACATTTTAACTTCTTTTTTTTTCTTTTTTCTAGCCAAGAAGCTCAGCCCTGGAGTCTCAACATGCAAGCCCAGCGAATTCTCCAGCTCCACTGGGGATAGCAGGAGACCTCTGCTGATGCCTGCAGAGGCTCCTGAGAAGATCAGGTTGCAAAAAGAGCTAAATCTCAGTTAAAAAGCAAGAGCAGAGAGGAAGGATCTTACCCGAGCAGGACCAGCCCAGCTGAAACACTGCCCAGGAGCCTGCCCTGCCCTGGAGACCTTTTATAGCCCCTCCACTTCCCACCTCTTCAGTACAAATTAAAGGGGCCAAACCCCTCTGGATCCTGGAAGAACACGCTGGGGGAAAAAAAAAAAAAAGGAAAAAAGAAAAATAATTAAAAAAACGAAAAATAAAAATTAAAAAAAAGAGAAAAACAGAGGGGGAAAAAAAAAAAAAGGCATTTTCCTTGTGCTTGGATGTTACCTCTTGTGTGGGCCCTGTCAGGATTAGCTCCATCACTCCATGCTCAGATGTGTATGAGGTGGTGTCTGCAGGAGAAGCTTACAAAAACAAAGAAACAAAGAAAAAAGAAAAAAGAACAAACAAAAAAAACCCCAAAACAAACAAGCAAAGAAAACCAACAACAAAACGAACAGTGACAAGGAAAAAAATGACATAAATGGAAAGGTTCCACTGTGTCCTGGTTTGCCCAGTTCTTTGGTGTGCCTGTAACTTCAACACTAAAAGCAAACAGCTAGCAAATGCCTGTATTTTTAACACACTAGAAAATCAGAGGCTTGGCCCATCTGTGGGTGAGCAGGGCCACGACAGACCCTGGACCAAGCACCCATAAACCTGAAAGCTCCTGGGGGGCTGCAGCCCTGAGCTTCCCCTTAGGGCACCCAGCAATGAAACCCTTTAAAACTTGGGAGTCCCATCCCAGCTGCTCCTGTCAGGCATTCAGAGCAAGCTCGTCTGCCACCTTCTGTTCCTGGCTGGATATAACTTCCAGGGATGAAGATTTTCCCCTTTTCCTTTGGGCAGGGCTGGCAGGCAGGGAGCAGCAGAGGAGTTTTTGCAGTTCGGGGGTTGATTTCTGGCTCCTGCGCATCCTGGGCTGGAACCTGGGGTGCAGCCACAGCAGCAAACGTGGCAAAAAGAAACCCTCACTTGCATTTCAGGGCTAATTTAGAGACAGAAGATAAATGATGGATGTCAGGGCCATCATCCTAGCATTCCCCTCCCATCTATATTTGCTGGAGTTTCCTTCCAGAGAAAGCCTGGGCTGGTTTTGCCTGACAGCAATGCAAAAATGACAGCAGCACATGGCTGTATGGCTAAAAACTCGGTTGTCTTCAGCCACATTGATGAATCACAACGTTGGCTTCATGATGGATTTGCTGAACCAGGTAGGGATAACAGCAGGTGCCCAGGGAGCTGCCCGAGCTCTGGGCACGGCTCCTCCTGGGAAGGGAACGGAGAAAGCAGAGACAGGCACAGGAAGGCACAACCCAAAGTGGCATTTTCCTTGTCCCCAGCCTTGAGACTGAAGAGATAATTGAGAAAAATAATCAAGGACAAGGGCTGCACGACAGTGGTGGCAAATTGGGTTGATACTCTCAAAGCTCCTCAATTAGTCTCCACAAACGCTAATTGGAATGGTTCCTTTCCCTGGTGCAGTCAGCACACATCTCAAAACCTGAGATAGTTTTGGTTTTGTGTTTTTTTTTTTTTCTTTTTCTGCAAGCCATCTGTCATGCTAATGTGTCTCACTGCTGAGAGTTGGGGTTGTTTTTTCCTTTAGCACCATTCCAAAGAGAGCCCACAGTGTTTCTCCCAAACCCAGCCCTGGGCTCCTCCAGATCCCATGGTTTCTGCACCAAACACAGCAGCTTTCCCAGAGCCCTAATCTGGGTGCTGCTAAGCACTAATAATCTGGGGGTTATTAATATTAAAGGCTCCTGGAGCAAGGGCTTGCACACCATGAAACTGCTCTTAAGGGGAGCTGCAAACAAGCCTCTCAGCTGATGCTTCTCCTTCCTGGGGATTGATTTATTCTGATACCCATGACTGCATCTCAAGGTGCTTTTAATGATTCATCCCCTTTAATAATGCAAGCAGATATTGAGGAGCTCTTCAGCTACCTGTGATAAGGTCTTTTAATAATAAAACCCATTTTCATTTGTTTCCTTTCCGAAGTAACAGGAAAACTCAGGGGGATTCTTAGTCTTGGCACATCCTTAGTTTATAGGGAATTTTTGGAGCTCCTTCCTCCTGCCACACTGGTCCTCAGCCAGCTGCTGTGGGATACACTCCACTGCCCTTGTACATGTGGGATATTTTCTGTCCTATTTTCCCTCCAGCTTTTGCCAGGTATCATGATTAGGTAGTTTCCCCTGATCCCCCTGTCCCAGGCTGTCCATGTTTAAGCTGGAACAACTCATCCACAGCTGCCTGGCATTGTAGCCTGGCTGATGCAAGGCAGCTTTTATTAGGGCAGGATTTACTAAAGGGTCAATTCTGTCCACATTCAATTCTTACCAGTGAAAAATCCATGTGTTCTCTGGAGCTGTATCCCAGAGGTAGTTGCAGAGGTCGTGCAAATCAAAGTCCAGCTGCCAGAAATCACCACCAAAGAGGTGTTTATTGACACATCTCTTTTGCCAGAATAAAAACTGCTCCATTATTAAATGATAAAGTTCCTGTCCTGGAGCTATGGAGCCAGAGAAGGGCAGGATGCTCCCTGTGGCAGGCTCGTTCTCCTTTGGGGCATTTGCTCCCATTCTGCTTTCCCATATCTGAGAGTGCAAACACTGAGTATCCTCTTTGTTTGGACACAGGCAACAGTGTGAGAGCTTTTTCTTCAATGTCATAAAAGCAGCAACCTCAGGTGACAGCACCTGGCACCTGCAGCCAGCGTGGCACCAGGGCTCCCTGTGCTCAGAGCCACCAGTGAACAGAAAGACAGAACACAACCAATTCTCCAGCCCCAAGATGCCCTCCATGGAGTGTGGAGCAGGAGGGCTGGGAAGACATCCTGGAATAGGGCTCATGGGAAAGCTTTCACCTGGATATTTGCTGCTACGTTTTTACCTTTCTTCTCTTTTTTTTTTTTTTTTTTTCCCCCTCCAAACCCACACTCATTTTGGCTTTGTCTGTTCAAGAGTGCTGCATTTCCCCTATCATGCTACTACTTCAGTGGCACTTCAGAGGTCCTTCACTCAGCCCTAAGGTCCTTTCACATTGTATTGCCATTCACAGCATTTTCCCTTCTTGCTAAGAACTCATAACATTTTCAGTTTGGTTTTTTAATTTTTTTTTTCTTCCTTTTAATTCTATCTCCCTAAGGAAACATGGTTTGTGTGGTCACTCTGCAATCTGACCCTGGGCATGCTTGTGTACCTGTAACTTTGTGTGACCATTGCCCTGCCAGTCTCCTCTGGGCTCTTCTGGTTTGGTTCAGGATAGAAGCTGGGACAGTATCAGAGTGTTATAAAGTCACTGCAAGAACCTGGATGGAAGAAGCTGAGGATGCTAACACCCCTCCTGAAGGGAAAATTCCTGTGGGAATGGATCTCCATCAGAAACCAGGCTCTGGTTGCTCTTTCACAGAGTTCATTTCTCTGGTTCATTTTCTCACATCCATCCAGCGGCCTCAGGTTTTCTGCTGATTCAGCAATGTGGCTGCTTTAGATGTAGAGCCCCTGCAGGATGTTGCACCAGGACTGTGACAGCACAGGCCACACCACCAGGATGGGAAAGGTGTTCATTACTTCCTCTTTGGTCACCACTTGGTCCCAGGGCAACACTTTTTGTCACTGACCCAGTGACTTGACATCTCTTTGCCTGTATTAATTTCTCCAGCTGCTCACTTGTGTGCCACTACAGCAGCAGGTTTCCCTGGGCTCACATGGCTTATCTTAATTCCTTTCCGTTCTTAAATAATATTATATACACATTTTTTAGCTGAGCTTACCCCAGTATTTTATTTTATTTTATTTTTCATTGTTTTATTTTATTATTTTATTTTATTTTTGCTCTGGCAAAATCCTGGTACTTATGGGCGTCACACCTGGGTGAGGACTGAGCTTTTCTTTTGCTGCTTGAAAAAAAAAAAAATCCTTTCAGCAACAGGAGCACAGCATCCAGAGGACAGCAGCCCCCCTACCCCTCCAGCAGGACTTTAAGCTGTCTTTTTTCCACAGCTTGTGTTGCTAGGAATTGACAGGGGAGCTCAGTGTCCCTGAGGAGCCTTTCCAGGATCCCTGGAGCTGCAAAGAGAAGTTTGCGGGATGCTCTCCCTCCTCCCGGGCTGCTGTTCCGTACGGCAGCAGGAGATGGAGCTGCGAACCCAGCGGCCGCGCTGCGGGGCGGGGAGAGACCCCCGGGGAGGGGAGACCCGGCCCCCCATGAGCCCTTTTCTCCTGGGATAAGGAAAAGTTACAAAATATCTTCATATCAAATCCTTTCAGCATCCCATTGATGAGCAGGTCAGGGTGGAAATTGCTCCGCGATTCCCCCCTGCGATGTTTTTAACTCCAATCACAACGTAAAGAAGTGGAAAGTGTTTGTAAAGCTACATTTTAAATCCATGGGAAAACTACATATTAAATCCTTTGGTTTTCAGCTTTTCTGTCTGTTAATGGAGAACTTAACGACCCGTTGTGTCTTTCCTGTAGGAAGAAGGGTTGGGGATCCTCCTGTACCTGCTATTTAATTATCACTCTTTGCCAGAACCAAATTCAAGGTCCTGGAGCTGTCAGAGGGCCCAGTGGGTCCTGTTAGGGGGAGATGCCCTTCCCCTTGTCCCCCTCACCTCTGGCCACTTGGCACCCAGGTGTCTTGGTGCAGTTTGCAAAGGGAAAAAAAAAAACAAAACAAACCACAGGATTAAAAATTCTCAAGGTGACTGGGGCAGGGAGCAGCAGGACTGTGCTGACACTGTGCTGTCCCTCCACAGTGTCACAGCTTAGAGACCACCCAGAAGGTCAGAAAGGACAATTATAGGCTTGGTTGACAGAAATATTTGTTGGATTAACAGCCTCACCTTCCAATGAAACAGTCTGAAAGCCTCCCAGCCTGGCTAGGAGAGTGAAAGACAAAGGCACACATCATTTATGTGCCAACCTTTTAATTGATTTGCCTAAACAGGTCTCGACCATTCCAAGTTTTAATTGTTACTTTGAGCTAAATGAAACCTAATTTATTTTCAAGCATCTTTCCTCACACCTTAAAAAAAAACAAAAACCAAACAACCACAAAACCCAACCAAATAAAACGCAAAGACCCTCAAGCAAATAGGTCAGGTTGACAGATCTGTTTTCACAGTACTTGAAGTTGAATTTTAATCTTCCTAACCTCTTATTCCTCAGGCAGCTCCAGCATGGAGCAAGAAAGACAATATCCCCTGCCAGCTGGAAAAGAGTGTTGGACATGGAAGGGACAATTCTACCCCCAACATAGCAACAAGAAATAACTAACAAAAAAAAAAAAAAGAAAAAAAAAGAAAAAGAAACAGCTGAATGTCACCACCTGGAACAAGGACAGAGGTGGCCAAAGGGAGGGAAAAGAAGTTTCTTCCTCTGCCATTAATGACCCACGGATGCCTGCAGAGGAGGAAGAGGCTCCATGAAGCTCAGGCTGGGTTTGGGGTGTGAAACCTTCCTCACACAACCCTCTTCAGGAGCAAAAGCCAGCTGGACCTAACCCCATTTTTTTTTTTCTCCACTTACAATGGAAAAGCCAGAAAACGGGGGAAGTTTAGAAAGCCCCATTCTTTCCAGCTCATTTTGCCCTTCTGTCTCTGTTGCAAACACCTCATTTTTAAAGGGGTGCAGGTCCCTAGGGCAGCCCTGACATCCCTCTTCTGGCAGTTCCTATAAGCAGCTCCAAATTCTCTTGCAGGGCTGCCACACAGCAGCATCAGGGAGGGTTCAGCCTGCCAAGAGGAGCTCAGTGCTCCCCACCATGCAGCCCATGAAACTTCCAGAAAACGACACTAATTATCTGTTGTACATACTAATAGCAACAATTATCATCCAAACTTCCCAGAGTACCAAGATGCCAATCCAGAACACAGCTTCTGTGCCTTTAGAAGTAGGGAAACTGAGGCAGCCACATCATGGTTTACCACAGAGATGGGTGATACCACGGACTGCAGCCCCATGCATGCTGTGGGGCAACCTCTCTGCTTCATCAGAAGCAGCTCTGCTGTGGCTCCAAATATCTTACTGGACCAAATAAATGGCAATATTGCTCAGGAACACACAGACACATCCTCCAGGCACATGTCAGCAGCTTTGCTGTTGTACTACATTGCCTCCTCTTCTGCTCCCTTGCAAAGCAGTTCCCAGCTTGCTCAAGAGCCTTTTTAGAAGGAGAATTGGTAACACAGGCTTGGAAAAATCCATCTATACCAGAGCTGCTGGAGAGAAAGGGGGGAAAAAAAAAAAGAAAAAGCCCCCAGGAGTGTGGAGGTGGCAGTGTTATAATCTCAGGCTGTTAGCAGTTTAACATTATTAAACAACATCTTAAAATATCAGCCATAATGATTCCTGGATGGAGCTCAATCTGGAGAGCCTGAAGCACTCTCACTTCTCTCACCTCACCTTGCAGGACCCCAGACCCATGGGGAGGGGTCAGCCCTCACCCACCTTCCCTGGGCTCAGCTCTGGTGACATGAACGCAGGTATTGATGCATTTTTAATTGTAAAAAAAATGTGTTTACATAAATAAAATACAGCTGAGCTGGGGATATGACCTACTTTTATATGGAAAGATAAAACAAACGAAAGTTGGTGGTTTTATTTCATTTGTTTCAACTGTTCTAAGCCAGGCAGAGATGCTGAAGCACATCAATAGGAAACCCACAACTACCAGGCTGATTTATCTGTAAATAATCACATCCTGATTGGGATGGCTGGGAGCTGCTACATCCCTGTGATGAAGCCTTTCACCTTCAGATCAGTAGAGCAGTTTTGACAGTACATAATTTATACGGAAATAAATAATTTGGCAGGGATTTTACACATACATGTTCTGCACTGCTACTGAGACCTTCTGTTTACCTAAATTATGAATAATAATACTAAATAATATATAGTCCTATTGTCTCAGGCAAACACGGCCATTCCAAGGTTTGTTCAGCACAGCAGGGATCTGGGATGTCCTCTCAAGAAACAGACCCTGTAATTCCTGTGCAAATAAGGCACAATTTGCTTTCCAAGGGTAAAGAGGAGCTTTCACTCAGATATTTGAACTTGTCTAGCATTGAAGTGAGGCAACTTTAAAAGCTCAATTGCTGCAATGTAAGGTGTTGGCTGGGCAGGACACAGCCCCACAAGTGCCATGGGATGTCTCACTTATCCCCTTGCTTGCAGCAGCCTTTGCTGGGCAGAGCTGGAAGAAAATCAAAGCAGCATTACCCCAGCACTCAGTTATGGTGAATTCAATACTGAATTGATTTCCTTATTAAATATAAAGTACCAAGCAGGGTCTGACCTGCACTGCCATGACAGTGTGCCCAGACAAGACAGGGCTGCTCCTTGCTCCCATGCCTGACACTGACATCGTCCTTTGGCTTCCCAGCTGAGCCACCAAGCTCACCTCCAGGGAAGCTGAGGGACATTTTGGTACTAATTCCAATCAGCTGCTATTAATTAGAGAACACCTTTCAGCTTTCCTGGCAGATTTTCCCCCTGAAGTTGCAGGGGGAAGCTGGTCCCTGTCAAGATGCCAGGCAGGTGTGAGAACTTCAGGGTTCTATTTTCATGGCCAGGCACCTGGTTAAAGATGTTATCACTGTGGGAAAGTGAGAAATTCACTGTCATGTCTTTTTGCCATCTCCTCTTTTCTGCCTTCCAGTCTCTCCATAACAGAAGCTCACAACCAGGTGCTTTTAAACAAGTCCAGGGGGACAGCTCTGGTTCAGCAAAACACTTTTTTTGGGTTTTGTTTGGCTCCTACGCTGATCCAGATGGAGCCCACACTTTATTGATTAGCCACAGAGAGCTGAAGCCGAGGGCTGGGGATTTGTCTACATGCAGATTTACAGGTGCTTGATGGCTGTTGGGACTAATTCAGGTAACAGAGACTTTGCTCCAAAAAAATGGAGTTTGAACAGAGTCCTTCCAGCAGCTGCAAATCCCAATGGGCCCAAGTCATCCCTTCCCTTCTCTGCATCCCACTCACATGTGGGTTTTTTCCTCTTTGAAAAATTAATTCACACTGCTCCAGCATCAACGTTTCAAAGCAGCTGTGCCTCATCACAGCCAGAAGATTCATGGGCAGTTGGTGACAAAAATGATGGCTTACAGGGGAATAACCTCCACTGCTGGCACTGTACATATTCAAGGCAGATTAATCACAATTTGTCTGTCAATACTTCTTTCTCTTGCAAGAGGGATGAAGCTTAGGGATTTCTGAGGTGGTTTGATTAAAAATGTCAGGCAGAGCCTGCAGAACACTATGGTACAAACTGCTCAGGGCTTGAGAACATCCAGTTGGAGCCAACGTGTTCCTCAAATCCAGCCCTTGGGATGGGAGTCTGGCAACACAATCAAATGGGGCTAAGCTTTGGGTTGAAATCCTGCTTTCCTGTGTTGCAAATTGTAATTATAATCATAAAAAAGTCTTTTCCCTCCTGAAGACTGAAGTGGGCAGAGACTCAAAAATGAAGTAGTGTGAAACCAAGGAGGTGGCAGAGTGATTCCAGACACCAACTGCAGCTGCTGCAGGGATGGACACCAGGCTACAGGACAGCAACCCTGACAGTGCCATCTCCTCTTCACCCTGGAGTCATCATGGCACCAGTCAGGGTGACTGACTGGCTATGGATCCTTCCATGTGCTAGCCACAGGTGTGACCTGGGCAGGTATTTTGCTCCTCACACATTTTGTAGCCATTGGAGGGACCAAGAGATGGGCAGTTTCACTTTGTCCAGAACAATCTCTCCTTTCTTTCAAGGATTACATCCAGGGGCCTGGTTTGAATGTAAAGAGCTCCTGGGTAATGTGTATCTTTACTCCTGCCCACTGAGGTCACCACAAGCCAAACAAAATCTAAGTAATATTAAACCATACATGAAGATAAAGCAAAGAGGCAGCTCTTCCTTTTCCATAATCTACTGTATCCATGGGAACAGGTTGGGACTTGATATCTACACAATACTGATAGACAGAAACCCTGCAGGGCATGGAGGCAAGGACAATGGAGCACCCTGGCCATAGCAGGGATGTGGGGTGGCACCTGCTGAGCAGTTGAGGCCAGCAGTGGGGCAGCCAGTTTGCAAAAAGGAATATTTCAGAGCTGATGTGGTGGAGGAGACCCCGCACCTAGGAGGCTCTAAAACTGAGTGAGAAAAGAGAGGAGGGAAAAAGCTCTTGTTTTTGGGTTTTTTTTTTTTTTCCCCTAGTTAGATAATCTTTCATGGTGGAAGAAAAAAAAAGATTGAAATAAATCAATAAATTCATAAGGAAGGAATAAGAAAAATAAACCAAGTACCTTTCAGCTACTTCTCATTAGTGGAGAATTCACTTGGGTGAGTGTTTTGCCTGTTCACACAACATCCCCACCACGGACACACTGCTTCTGCAGAGCTCTCAGCAGGGAGGAATAAAACTATTTCATTTCACAGCACACCTTGAATGGCCCATGGGGACAGCTCACATTTGGGAAAATAAATATACAATCCTGACATGTAGTATTAATAATGCAACATGAGGATGTGAGAGCAGAGCAATGTGTGCTGGAGCCAGCTCTTTACCCCACCTCAGTGCTCCATGCCTGAAACACACCCTAATAAAATTACCTGGGGTCTTGTCTACTCAAAACTGATGAAAGGGCACAGGTCTTCAGTCCTGTGTCCAGAGGGGGAAAGAGAAAGGTTCACCTGGGGCTCCCCCAACCCACCCAAGCAGCAGTTCCATGCCACCCTCTTGGGCAAAACCAAGACCAGGTTGCCCCAAATCATCTGCCCAGACCTCACCTCACCCCAGCAGCAGCTTCACCAGCACCCAAACCAGTTCAGTGATGGGATAATAGGAGAAGGTTACTGCCTGGGGCTCTTTCCTCACCTTAACCTTCCTGGTTGGGTCCTCATGTCCGCTGCCAACACAGGTGCAAGGAGAGCAGCCCTGGAGAACATTTCAGCTATACCTAGCCATAGCTTTATAGAGATTTTTTTTCTTTCCACTGTGCAAAAGAAAAGCTCTGGAGCCACAAAGTACTCCAGCAGTAACAGATGAAGACCATGACCCAGCACAGCCTCTTTATTCCTGGCTACTTCATTACTGTACAAGATTGGGCTCTAATGAACCTCTGGCATCCATACCTCATGATTCAATCAGAGGTTTCAGGAGCCTCCTAACTAATGGGTAAATGGAGCCTGTTCCCACCCAGGCCCCATCACACCTGGGGCCATGGGAATGATCTGGTGGGAAGATGCAATGAGGAGAGCATGACCTGGGGGAGGGGGGGGGTGTGAGTGGGAGATGCTGGCAGAGAGGAGCTTTCCTCTACCTGGAGATAACAGGGTAAATTAAGGGTAAATACAACTCTGCCTACAAAAAGATGCCCTAGTTTTAAAACCTAGCAAATTAGGAGGCTGTGACACTAGATATACACCAGATACACTTGCTTAGCTGAAGGAAGTGGAGAGGAAATAATCCTGTTGAAGAGCTGGTTGGACACACGCCTGCAGTGAGGTCCCATGGGTGCCAGAGTCAATGCAAATCATGGTGCTGTGCCAGGACTTGGACCCTACTTTGGAGTAGTTTACAAATAATGAATAGTAAATAGTGAATAATAAATAGTAAAAAATAAATACTAGCAAAGAGGAGCAACAGTCATTACACAGGACACTAGAAATGAGGTTAAAAGTCTGTGTGGTCTATTTGTTTTAATTACAATAAGACAAAACAAGCTCATATATATATATAGATATATATATAGATCAAGAATCCCTGGAGGGTTTTGTCTTGCAGAAAGGGAATTTTCGGAAAGGTTTCAAATAACAAGAACAGAAATAAAGTCTGGAGAAGGCTCTTCCTCCTGTGAGGTGACAAGCTGGCAGCTGGCACAGGAGGGAGCAGAGCCTTTTCCTTCCCTGCCCCTCATTCCCATCAGTGATACTCTCACCCCAGCAGCTAAAGGCCATAGAGGCCAAAACATCCTATGAAATTTTAAAACTTAAAACCTCAACATAAGGTTTATCCACACACATAAGCAGCTAAAATACCCTTTTCTTGCCAAAATGAAATATAAGCCAACTACTTTGCTACGTTGGACAAGTGCCATGAATTTCAGCTACATTCCCTGACACTGCTTTGGGATCTCTCACCAAAGTTACCTGCACTTCTGGCCACGACTCCCCCTAAATCCTGCACCTGGTATTTCTTATGGGAAGGCTTTAGGTAGTTTTCCACTTGTTGTTGCACTGAAATTCTCCCCCAGTCCCTCTTCAGACCTCCATTCTGGGGGGTGGTGGAGGAAATGTGGGTGCTGAGCCACCCAACAGCCCAGACACCCCAGTGCCTCCAGCTTCATGTGGGATATTGATGCAACAGTTTGCAAGTGGCCATGGTGAAAAAAACACCTGCTGGTATCTAAGCCTGCTGAGGTACAGTGGAGAAAGATGGCTATTTCCCATTCCAGCCTGGTTCAAAGTGATATCCAGCAAGGACTGATATCCATCAGTAAATATTGAATCCAAACAAAAGTCATCTTTTTCTAACTATGGCTATTTCTTGGAAATATACACAAATATTTAATGCCTGTTGGCACTTGGGCCAGTTACTCTGTGCTTAAATGACACAGCCAAATGCACAAACTTTTGCAGAATACCTAAATCAAAAAATACATCTTTTTAAATTGTTTTTTTCCCCCTGCTCTATCCTCTTTTTTCTGCTCTTGATTCCACTCCTGAATTTCTCCCCTAGGCAGAACTGCTGTTTGCTCAGTAGGATGAGCTGAAAGAAGAGGACTTTGGGGAGACTTTTAGTTACACAGGTAAGAATAGAATAACAAAACCCAAACCAAACTAAAGAAAGAAAACGATCCCAGTTCTCGCAGTTACACTGTCGTTGGGTAACCAGTCTTCCTGGTTATATTTAGGCTCCTAAAAATAGAGAATTGCCCTGAAAGAGTGGCCTGAAAAGAAGAATAATAAATAACAATAATAATAATAACAATATTAATAACAATAATAAAAAAAGAGACAAATGGAGTCAGGACATGGTGACATCGATGCTGGGGCAGGAGTGGCGGGCGGTGGGGCTCAGCACGGGGAGGAGGACATCTGGTCGTAGTCAGGGCACTTGAGCAGAGCTGGGTAGCTGGTGTTCATCTGCAGAGAGGCCTCACTGGAGATATCCGAGGGGCTGCGACCCCGTGCCCAGGCATCCGGGTGCAGGAATTGCCCCGAAAAGTCGGAGCAGTTGCTGAGGCGGGGGCGGTAGAAGCCGGGGTGAGGTCTGTAGAGATCCTCGGCCGTGTAGCGCTTCATGAAGAGGTAGACAGACATCACCCCGGCGCTCTGAGGGGGAGAGAGACATGGCCTGACCTCTCCCTGCTAAGGGCTGCCCCCTCCATCACCACCAAAACCTTTTGCTTTGCTCTGTTGGCAGTGAACAAGGGATCCTCAGGGCCGCTGCTTCCCCGCCCCGTGGTCCCTGCGGTAAATAACGGGATGGAACCTCTCTGCTTCCCACTTGGCAGCATCAAACTCCCAGTTTGGGTCTGTCCCCACTGTAAATATCTCCCACCCTACTCTATATTACTCCTCTGCCCTCATAGCTTACCCTTGGACCCCATCTGGGTCCTCTTTTTGCTCACAGCCTCAATGCCCCCCACCCAAAACTGGGATGTGTTCATGACAGGGATGTGACGGCTCCCAGGTACCTCTGTGAGAAGAAATGAGATGGCAGAGAAGGCAAACGACCACCCATATTTGTAATTGAAGAACGTTTCTGAGTCCTTGGTCCTGTTCAGCATCTCATCGTTAATGCTGGATATGTAGAGGACCAGCCCCACCACCAGAGACAGACCTGGGGAGAAACCAGAGAGAAAGATGGTGGAAGAAGCACCTCCCTTTAAGACCTGACTTGTGAGTGAAAGTGTGGAATGATGAAATTGTGCTTGGAATAGCTGGGGAAAGAGGTTGCTTCCCTGCTGAGCTCACCTGGGGCTCTCATTTCAGCCCAACCACTACCTGCCCAAGCAAGTCTGGGTGTGAGGGGTAGGAGCTGCCCTCAAAGCTCTGCTGTCACAGCTATTTGTTTAATTCTGGCACTCCACCAGGAATAAAACATTCCCTTCCCTCATGTGGAACCATCCTGGCCGAGCAGTTTGTGTTTCAGATCTCTTCCATGACCCATGTGTCCTGAGAGGTGTCCTCTCCCCCAGCAGCTGCTCCCATGGGGAGGCTGGGTGTTTCTCCTCTGCCTCCTCACCACTGCCACAAAAAAAAAAAACCAAACCACAAAATCTTGTGCTGGGTGATTTTCTTCATCTTGCAAAGCCTGAGCAGGCTGCTGGGCTGAGCTGGGAGCCCCACGTTGGTGATGACTCCAACCAGGAGCCAGCACAGTGGGTCAGGAGAACACCAACATCTCCAACAGCAAACACAGCAGAATTTCCAGGAGAAAAGCTGCCTAGCAAAACTCACCTGACAGGATGAAGAATATCCCTGAGACAAAAGCCAGGATGGTCCTGTGGGGCCGGATGTGGCCAATGTTGCTCAGGATGAAGCCAATGAACATGAAGAAGAGGCTGACCAGAGGGAAAGGGGTGGCAGAACGGATCATCTCTGGGGGGAAAGGAGCAGAGGAAAGCAAGAACAGGTCAACCGTCCAGACACAGCACTAGGAAGCTCATAATCTCTGCTGATGAGCTGAGTGATGAGGTGACTCTGCCTGGCTGTGGAAACCTCTGTTAATGTTGAGTTTTTCAAGACTTTCTATGTGAAGTGCTAGATGGGAAAAAAAATCCCCAACAACTAAACATGGGAACCTGCATTTTTCCCTGTCTTTGCTGCAAAACTGTTTGATGAACATTCTATTGATTAAATCAAAAATAACTGCAGAACTCCTCATGAGAGCTTTAACAGTCCACCCCCAATTCATCCCCCTATGTAATGTGTAAAGTTGACTGCAAGTGACTAAACGCACCTGCAAATTATAAAGAGAAGACTTACAAAGCCAAACATCTGCCCTGAATAGCCAGTGAGAGAAAAATTTAGGGCTTAGAGCCTCTGTGAACATCCTGCCATCAGAAAGGGATGTGTGCAAAAGCTGAGGAGCACCTTGGGTGGCTCACATAGCAAAAAACATCATTGCACCCTTGGGTGGTAGCACTGTCAGGGAACCAGGAGCTCCTTCAGCAAGGCCTCAGAGGATTTTTGGGGGAATCTCTAAGGACCTTCTGGTGCTTCGCAGGTTGTAAAACCCCATTGAACAACTTACTGAGGACGTTGACTGTGGATTCAGATGTCAGCTGGATGTTCATGGGCATCACATATTCGATGGTGAAGCACCGGCCACGTTCTTCCCCTGCAGCAAACAGAGACCAAGTCACAGCTGTGCTGGGTTTGCCTCTGTGTTTTTGGTGGAGAGGAGAGTGTGGCTTGAAAATTAATTTCTGTGCATGCAAAAAAAAAAAAAAATTTGCTTTTTAGTGCTGCTCCCATCTCGGGTATCAGTGTTTGGGGCTGAAGACATCTCTCAACTACCATCTGCCTTGAGCACAAGGATTCCTTTGGACACAAAAACATGAACCCTGAAGCCAGAGGAGTTAAGGTGATTCCAGACGAAGTGTCAGAGCTCTTCACTCCTTGGATTTTTTCCAGGCTGTGGTTACAAACTTTGTGACATTGCAGATGGGTCACTTTGAGATTCCCATTCCCTTGGGTTTTGTACAACTCCATCCCCGCAGCCAAATCGCTTCCTCAAACTTGGCGCGGATGGAGGGAACGGTTCAGCTGACCTGGATCTGAATGTTACAGGGACAAAAAGGAAAGTTTTGAGCTGCTGCCCAAGGCACTGGGATGGAGCAGGACAGGAGGCAGAAAAGCCTGGCACAGCAGCAGCAAACTCTCCTAAAACCTGTGTGCAAAGGCACGTTTATCCACCTGGCCATTCAAGCTGGGCGTGAGGTGATGGCATTACTCAGGCTGTGCCTCAGTTTGGAAGCAAAGATGGGCACAGCCTCTAAAAATCCTACTTTTCCCCAGCCCTTTCCCATGGTGTGATGCTAACAAGCAGCAGGTATGACGGCCGGGGGGGAGGCGGGGGGGAAGATGTTTTGGGGAGGGAGGCCATACCTGTCAGAAAGCAGACCCTCCAGAGCCCCGAGTGCAGAGAGAGCTTGATTTCCACCGTTTGGTTTTGGGGTTGGATGATGCCCTCCTCCAGGTAGAGCCAATAGTCAGTGCTGACAGAGATGCCCAGGAGGCCGAGGCCGCAGACGGCGAAGATGCTGCTGAGCAGGGTCAGCGCCTTCCTGCCACAGGCGCTCATCCCCGGGGACACCGGGGGCCAGGGAGGCTGCTGGGAGAGGGGACATGGCTGTCACCACCCAGCTGGTCACCGCTTTTGGGTGAGGGACTTGAAAACTCAGCAGAAAATTTGCCTTAGTTGCTAATCTAGGTTGAGGGGAAACTGAAAGCAATTGCAGCGGGTGATGCTGGTCAGGAAGTTGGGTTTGGGTTGGACAGGACCTTTGAGATCACTGAGCCCAAACATTAACCTGGTTCTGTCATGCCTGGTCCTAAACCGTGTCCCTCAGCACCACAGTTGGAAAAGACTTTTGAGACCACCAAGTCCAACCATCAGCCCACGAAAACCCACTAGAGCATGTCCTCAAGTGCCACATCTACAATGGTTGTTTTTAATCCCTCCAGGGATGGTGACTCCACCACCTCCCCGGACAGCCCCTTCCAGTGTTTGATAACCCTTACAGCTTCTTCTAGTATCCAATCTAAACCTCCCCTGGCACAACCCGAGGCTGTTTCCTCTTGTCCTATCAGACTGAGGGTTTAAACCAAATCCCACAAGGGATTTTATTGTTCTCACTGGATTGGAGCCACCAGCACCGGTGTCAGCCGAATGCAGAGACTGAACTGGTCCCAACCCAGCTTGTGCTTCAGGGGGGCAACGAAGCTGCTGTCAAGCCCTGGGAAAATATTAGAAAAGGAGGTGAAGAACTTCCCTCATCGTCCATATTGCTTAGGGATGGAATATTTTTTTTTATATTTTTGCTAATTTGTGCAGTGTAGCAGCCTGCCCTGCAGACGGATAAAATGTCAGCAGAAACCAGAGCTCTTGGTGCAGCAGAGGAAAAGTGCCATTAATGTGGGGAAGGGGGGAGAGGGAGCCACTGAAATGAAAGATTAGAGGAGTAAAAGGAAGAAGGAACAGACACACGCAGGAGATGGTCTTCTGGGGAGTGGGAATGAGGCAGACAGTGCTATTGACTGCTTTTATAAACACAATGTGAGTCACAGATAAATGCTGTGTCATGTAGATTTTCCAAGGCCCATTTTGCTGTTGTTCAGCACCACTAACAACAAGGAAAAAAAAAAATATAAATCCAGCTAGACAACAAAAGCTACCCAATTTAACCACAGCAGCAGTGGGACACATCCTTGGGCTGCCATAAAAACTGCACAGGGTTTGTTCATCCTATGTGAGGGTTAAAAGGACAAGAAACAGGAGAGGGCTGGGGGCAGAGCAGAGAGTTCCCCATGGGCAGAGTCCTCCTAAACACACATTTCATTTGAAACCCCTCTTTCCATAATAATAATGCATAAATGACAGAGCTGGGACACGTGTGTTGTACATCTCCCTGGGTGCCAACTTCTGGCCCAGTGCAAGGAGAGCTCCATCCTGCCTGCATCCAGCCCATGGGTGCTCTCACTGTCAGTGTTGCTGGATGGGATCTTTGGAAGAGATGTCTCATTGCTGTTATCACTGCAGCAAAGGTGGTTGGATTTAGTGATTAGATCAGGCAAAGTGGCTTCTGCCTGGACCAGGAGATGATGCTGACTGCGTGGACACACCTGGCTGGTGAGTGAGCCTGAGAAGAGCTTTTTCTTTTTGCAGTTCTGATGCAAATCTCTAATACTTGCTTGCAGTGACTCTCAGAGATGCCAAAAATCCTCACAGCTTGTACTTTTACACTCGAAAGCCTCCAAAGATAACATTCTGCTGTAGCTCCCTCATGTTTCACATGAGATGCTGATGGTTTTTTCCTGTCCCTGAGCTGCCTGTGAGCCTGGTGCTCTTGGGAAGCTCTGTGCTCTTCCAGAGCCCATTCCCACACATCCCAAGCACACACAGGCAGCACCAAGCTCCCCAGCAGCCACGTCCTGGGCTGACCTTGCAGCATGATTCCTACAAGGCTGTTGTGAAGGAAATTTGTAGCTACTGTGGAGTCCAAAAAAACTGCATTTACCAAAGAGATGCAATGCCCAAGGCCTGGCTGCACCTCCAGCAGGCTTAACAGAAAAACAGGGAATGCTGCTGGAAGGGCTGCAAATTCTTGAGTGCAAGAGAGAAAGGGAGAGAGAGACTTTTATTATAGCATCCTACCCTGAGTCCAAAGAAGCTGAGTACAGTTTGGTAGGAAGCAGATGTACATGCACCCTCAAGTGCTACAACAGCTTTGACAATTCTCTTCCATCTGAAATTCAGGATTTGGCTCTTCCCACGTTCACACTGAGCTGTTTCCCAGAAGGTACCTACCTACCTACAGGAAGGAGATTGCTGTCATTGACTGACAGCCCCAGCAAAGGCTCCAGCTCAAGCTGCCACAAGCTTTCCACCTTTGGCTTTGCTATCAAGCCTCATTTTTGATATTCTTATTTAAGGTTCCCCTCAGCTCAAGAAAAGAAAGATGTGTTCCCAGGAGGGACACTTCCTTGCTAGGAGCTTCAGGAGTGAGATGTGCAGAGGAGATGCTCGGATGCAGAAGCTGCAGAACTGGTGGTTATGGGGCAGAGAAGCTGGTCCTGCAGAGGTAGCCCTACACCTTGATAGCCTGAGGACAACCTTACTGTCAAGGGCAGAGACCAGCACAAAACTGTAGACACCAGGACGCCACTTTACTGGATGGTAATGTACCATTTCCAACCTCTTCATAGATCTCAGTGGATTCAGCAATAGAATCACCCCAACACAGATCTTCTGCCTCATCCTTTCTTCTCCCTAACTCACTTGGAGCCCTCTTTTCTTATTTCTGCATCCAAATGAACAGCATTTACTACAGAATGTCTCATCTCGCTTGGCATTTGGGTGCCAAATGGTAAAAGGAACTGGAATCTATTCTTGGCTCATATATCATCAACAAACATCCTCCCTGCACATTTTTCATTAATAAGGAGACAAAACCAATCAAAGTGGGGAGTATGTGAAGGGCCAGACAAAGCCACTCAGAGGGAAATAGCTAAGCACTTCCTGTGATTTCTTAAGCATCAAGAGCAGGCACTGGAAAATACACCCATTTGGCATAATTTAAATTGGTTATCGGGGCGATGGCAGCAGCAGGGAGAGGGGTCAGGTGTTGGAGGCACACACCTCCCACTTGTCTCTTTTCTTTTCTCTCTTACATTCAATTTCCCTGGGGCCAGGGATGCATTAGAGAGTGATCCCTGGCACTGCCTTGCTGGCACAGGAGGTGGCAGGGGTTGGGAGGATGCAGAGGGGCTGCACAGAACAAACCTTCCCCTGTGCCCAGTGCCTGGAGAATGAACAGAACTCCCAAAAGAAAGTTTTTTGGTTTTTTTTTTCAAGGACAAGAACAGGAGCTGGCTTGTTTTTCAGCAAGGATTTAGTCCCCAGTAACCTTTACCAATTGTGTTATGCTTCCTAGTGAAAAAGTGATGCTGTTTTGGTTTCCAGCAGAAGCTGTATTTTAAATTAAGTGAATATAGCCCCCAAGATTTCCAAGAAATAGGCCCTTAGAACGGTTTCTGCTCCTTCAATCACACAGTGCCTTCTGGTTGTAGTCCAGGGAATAATAAAGGCAGTCTGCAATGTAGTCTGCAGTCCTCATAATGAATTTTTTTTTGCCTTGGAGCTACAGCTTCTGATGGAAACCACCCATGGCCCTCACCAGGACTGACTGACTCCTTCAGAAAACGAAATGACTATAGGTATTGCACCTAACTCAGTTCACCCCAAAGTAGGAAGCCCTTGCCTACTGCTCTGCAGTCACAAAAAGAAGATATTACCCTGGTCCTGGTTTCTGAACTTAGCAATTTGTGACCCAGCACAGAGCACAAGCTCTGGGCTGTGTGGACAGGCTGGGGGAAGGAAATCTATCAGGGGTCAGCTGCCTGGCCAGGAGGGGTTGTACCAATAAATCACTGCTTGGAGTTCAGTGGAAAACAACCCCCCTCCCCCCTCTTGCCCTGGGTAAAGGTAAAAGAGCAGGGCCATGCCAGGCCAAGGAGGCAGCTATTGATTTTTATGTGGCTCGAACAGCATTTCCAATTTCCTACCATGTGCAAGGAGGGGAAGCAGAGCCAAGGTTATCAGAGCAGACAGGAGGGAAGGTTTGGTCTGTGGAGGGATGCTGGGATCCAGGAGAAGCCTGGCAACCTGCCTCTGCAGGTGTGAGAGCCTGGTCTTTGCTGCAAGCCAAGAGCAGAAAGAAATCAAAGGTTAAGCCATGGACCTGGGCAGTGGGAGAGGCTGAGCAGAACATAAAGGAGGAATGAAGGCCTGTGGAATGGGGGTAGAAAACCCACTGAGCAAGCAATCAATACACAAAGAACATCAGGGAGCTGGGCAAGAGCCTGCAGGAGAGCACGAGCTGTGATGGAGCTGAACTGCAAGGACCAGCTCCCACTAAGCTGCTACAAGAAAATTGGGCTGGCTAAAAATAAAGGGACTTCAAGCAGCATGATCTCTTCCTCTGGACACAAGGCAGGCCATGAACATGGGCAAAAAGAAATAGGTCAAGGAGAGTGGATCTTTCAGAGCTGAACTTTTCAAAGCTGGCCGTGCCCAGGCAGGCAGGACTGTGCCAGGAGCCACCACCACATTGTCACCTTCCTTCAAATAACACAATGTCACCTCACAGGCAAATCCCAAGGAGCCTAATTTGGTCATTAATAACCTCAGTGGAATGGAAAGGTGGTCACGGAAGGGCACAGTAACTCCCAGAAAGCTGATGGAGCACCTGGAGGTCCTAAACCAGCGTGTGCCTGAGATGGCTGCATCCAGGCCACCCAATGTGATGCTCTGGTGGTTTGCAGTGAGGGTCTCAGAAGGGTGAGGAGGACGTGGAGAGGTGAGTTCAGCCACAGTTGGGTGGATGCAGCTCAGCAGAGGTGAGGAAGAGGAGGAGATGGTGTGGGCAGCGCTCGCTGCTCCGTTTGGGAGATGGGAGAAGCAGCTCCACAAACCCAATCTGGAAAACCAGGCAACTGGGAAAGATGGTTTTGATTTGGAATTATGGCTTGGGGGACAAAAGTCCCTCCTGGAGCTTGGAAAAGGTGTACTGCAGGCAGGAGAAAACCAAGAACTTTCTGCTTTCACATAACAGCTGAAGGGATGGCTGCAAAGAGCAGCGATGACCCCTGGGCTGGTACACAGAGAGGGACATGGATGAAGGGGATGTGAACTGGTCTGTGGGGTTCCCTCAAGCCCTGTCCTGGGCTGTCAGCGTGTGGTAGGTTGGAAGACAGAAATCCACACAGAAGCTTTGCAGAGCTGCATGAGTGTCCTACAAGAAACATCAGCTCGATTTCTGAGAGAAATTACAGACAGCAGAAACTAAGTGCAGAAATAAATCTCTTTGATGTGGAGGAGGTTTAGCCTGATATTAAGAAATGAAAGAGTCCATCTCACGGCAGTTTGAACAAGCAGTAGTAACTGTGACTACCAGCAGCCATAAACCTCCTAAGGATCAATACTGGACTTGAAAGCTTCCCCAGGGCTGCAGGGCCAGAACAGCTTCAGGGAAAGGGGGCACTGACCCAAGCTGGGCTGCTGGGCCCACAGCTTCTCCAAGAGAGGGGCTTTTAAAAGAAAAATAAATAGACAGAACCGGTTATGAGTTATTTAAACCTAGATTGAGCCACAGCAGTCATAATCCTATTCATTTTTTGCTTGTCATCAGGCACAAGGAACACCTGAAAAATAATTGGAAGAAACGATGTGTGACCGCTCCAGGCTGTAACCATCACCACTGATTTTATGAGTGGGATTACTTAGGATTGGTCTCTTAAACTTGATTTCCATATTTTTTTTCTGAGTAATTCTCCTTTCCCTTGGCACTTCCCATGCTGCAGTTTGTTTGGGTTTTTTTTCTTAAAGTCTGATCAGAAAGCCTTTCAGGGCAGTGCAAGCACAAATGGGAAATACTGTATTTTTTCTACGGAACCCACAGCCTGCTGAGAAAACTCCCATGGTGGAGTTCTCTTTACCATGCCCTGGTCCTATTGCTGTGGACTGCTCAAAACCTGCCCAGCCTGCCTGGGCCAGGTTTGCAAGGATGTTGAGCACTGCACCCAAGCCCACCTTCAGCTCCAGCCCCAAATACAAAGAGGTCAAGGGATATCACCAAGGTCAAAGGAGCAGCAACTGAGATTTACTTCCCCACTCCAGCCCTAACCAGAGACTTTGCCCACTGGGGCAATGGCTCTGCTCCAGCTCATTCACACTAATGGCTTTGGGTGATGCCAGCAACTTTCATCAAATAAAATCATTGGCTGAACATCCCCTTGGTCCCAGCTCACCCACTGCCAGCACAGTCTGCATGTGATCAGCCAGTTCTCACTCACATGGTCTTTCTGGATCCACAAATATCCCCCTCCCACCCCCCAAAACCTCCCATAGAGCACTTGTCACCCATGTCTCTCCTTTCTCCTTGGTGTTTAAGGCTCTTACCTCTTTTAACCCCAGCTGAAGCAATGCCTTGGCAAGTGGAAAACCTGTGAGGTTGGCTGTGAAGGTGGGAAGCTCAGGCTCTGGCAGACCAACCACAAGGCATGTGTCACAGTAAGGAGGGTCCTCGATGGATGCTCCAGGTGCTGGGAGGCTTGGGGAGGAGCTGGGAGTGGGGTGGCTTCTGCAGTGGGCAGAGGAGAGGTCCTGGACCACAGGAGAGATCTCAGCTCTCCAGCTCCCACTGATTCACCCAAAGGATGCAAGAGGCTGGGACACGGGGACAAGCAGATGGCAGGCACAGCTCCACAGCAGCTCCAACCCTGTGGTGGTGTAGAAAAGCATTATACAAAGTGCATTTCTCACGAGGGAAATAGGAGCTAAAGCTCTGAGATTGCAATATTGCCTACCAACCCAAGCCTGAACTGTATCATAAACTCATAGGATGGTTTGGGTTGAAAGGGACCTTAAAGATCATCTAGTCCCATCCAGCTGCATGGGCAGGGACACCTCCTGCTAGACCAGGTTGCTCCAAGACCCACCCAACCTGGCCTGGAACATCTCCAGGGAGGTGGCAGCCACAACCCTGGGCAACAAATATAAATAGATATATATTTATATATTTTTATACAGAAGCAGCAGGCTCAGCTCCCAGCATCCACCCCACCCTGGGACCAAGATGGGGCTGATCTAGGGGAATAGTAAATCTTGAGTTCTTGCTTCTTGTTCACTTCCATGTGTCATTTATGATGGCTGTGATAGCCTTCTATCTTAAAAAGAGGAGCATAAGCCTCTTCCTTGCACAGTGATGACTTTCCAAAGCATCCTTCCAGCATCCAGAGAGGTCACAGCACGATCAAAGATCTCAGCCACCTTTTCCATCAGATATTTACATTGCTTTAAACTAAATGGGTGTGAACAGAAGTGACAAATGTAGTGTAAACCTTTCCCTCAGCCCTGACCAAGCTGTGAATTATGAACACCAGCCCACGAAATTTCTCTGGGCTATAAAGCTTCACTGCTACAGAAGGTGTAGGAACAAGTTCCAGGTTTCAGCAGAGAAGGACCAACACCCCCGTTTCCTTCTTTTCCCCTCAACCATCAGTGCATGACAGCTTGTGCTAAATTAAGCAGTACCAGGAGGTAAAAAATAGCATCAAGAACTAATTAAAACTCTTCCACCTCCCCTGTGTCAGTGGCAGGGAGAGGCGAGCCCCAGGTACCTGGGCTGTGGAGCTGCTGTTGCAGCTCTTCTCAGCAGTGCTGTCAGCTGGAATGTTTTCATGAGCACTTTGAGTGTGATAAATGAGAGAAAGCAAGAAATCCCCAGAGTGTTGTTGGTGTCTCTAAAGGCTGAAGGCTGCAGAGAAGCTGCAAGTTGGGCAGGATGCACACATTGGGCAGGATGCACACGGTGGCCGTGGCCACCAAGCCCTCTGGTGAGGTTTGGATGGTCAGGATCCATCACTCCATGAGAGCTGATGAAGGATGCTCCAGGATTTCCCAACCCACCTTGTGCCCATGGGCCTCCACATGGGTACCTCTCACTTGGCTCTGGTCCAGTCTGCAGTGTCCAACTTGAGTATCAACTTGGTTAAGTACTACCCAAAAAATTTCTTCTGCACTGTATTTTATCTCAGTTCCCAAAGTGCTAATCTTCACAGACAGCTCACCTTTTGTGTGGAACATGGCACCCAGGGAGTGACTGTCCTGGGAAAGGGAGAATTGGAAACCTTGTTCTATCTGCACGTGTCTAAGCAATGGCTGGAATGTCCCACCCAGGCTTGGGATTATGGTATCAAGCTCTGTTGCTGAATTTTTAAGAGCCAAATGCTTCCAGGGACTTTCCTCCCATCTACACCCAACTTTCTGGCAGCTGCAGAAGAGAAGGCTTCTATCCACCATGCTCACAGCTCTGCTGTCCCCACTGACCTGCTGCCTGGAGAAAGCAGGAGGACAGGGATGCTTATCTGGGACCCTGCTGTGAGCCCATGCTCAGGCCACATAACCCACCACACATCTCTGAGCTAGCAGAGGAATTCCCAGCCAGAGCTGCTGCAGTAAAAAGGGGCATCTGTTGCAAAACCAGGTGTCTGACATCTCCTGAGAAAAAGCCAGGGCCACGGGGCCACTCACCTGGAGGGCTTCAAGGCTGAGTGAGGTCTTGCCCTGGCAGACCTGAGCCTTTGCTCCCTGCAGACAGGGATGTCACCCAGCAGCACTGGATGGGCATCCGAGAGGGAAAAAACAAATTATCAGCACGTTGTCTTGGGTCAGTGGCTGCCATCTGCTGTCCTGCTCAAATAATCCCCCATGGTGCTGCCCTGAGCACCGTTCTAATGAGGCTTTGCATTGATGGGACAAAATATCTCTCTCATCATAAGGAAAAGCTGGCCCCGTATTCCCAAGGGACCAGACACAAACTCCTCTCCCCCGTACCAGCCCATTTTCCCAACCTGATGATGCACCGGTGTGGTCCTTCAACAAATACCATTTTCCCAGTAAATATTTCACTACAAATGTCAGTGTGATTTTGAGTCCAAATCTTCTTTCTAGTGCACGCCTTGAGCCCAAACCTCCTTTCATTTCAGTGAGATTAAGACTCCCAGATAACTTTTGGCCTAGACTCCATCATCTAGTTATTTTTAAAATGCCACCTTAAAACCAGGGCTTTCAATCTCCCCAGCTGACTTCTGAAAAGCTCCTGCTGCTGGCTCCAGCTCACATCTTGCCAGTGCCACTGGAAGCCTCTGCAGGCCTGTGCATTATTTCCCTTCCCCATTTTATATTTTATATTCCCTTTCCTCCCCAGAAAGGCTGCTGCAGCTGCAAACGTTGCACTGTGGACACTGCTGGGTGGGGATTCATCCAGTTTAATGGATGTATTCAACAGTTCCACTGATACACCAAGGGACTGGAGAAACAAACACACAGAGAAGCTCCAGCACGTGGAGCAGCTGCAGGGATGGTGTGAGGGCAGCAGGATGGGTGCCAGTCTCCCACCCTTTGGCTTTTTTATGTGGGTGACAATGCGACAGACTGAAAAGGGTGTCCCAAAAATCCAGCCTCTACAGGGACCCCAAATACTCAGTGCTTGTGAAACCAAAGGGCAGCAGCGATGGCAACGTGGGAACACCCCTCCAGCAGAGCTGCCTGCAGGGGTCACACCACCAGCAGCATCCTCTGCTCCTGCACAAACCCCAGCTGAGCTGAACCACCCCTCTGCAGCCTTCTTGCTGGAGCAGTGCCACTTTCAGCCAACACAACGCCCTTGCTGCCCTTCCCAAAGGCTCACCTGCACCCTCCTGCCTCCGCTTCGCTGCCCTTTCCCCTCCGGAGGTTCAGGGACAAGGGACACGGTGAGGACAGAAGTGCTGCAGGTCAGACCCGTGCCCCAGACACCACCTGAGAGCTTCTGTGTCTGAAAGACCCAGCTCTAAAAGCTGCAAAAAAAAAAAAAAAAAAAAGCATCACGAATCAGGGGCTGATGAAGTTGTACAAAATGCCAAGAGATTAATCAACAGCAGGAACCCACCCCGCTCGCTGCCGCGGTGGCTGGAACACCACATTTCATCTTCCACCACATTTCATCTTCCACCACATTTCATGGGAGATGAATAAGTAAGCAGCATGTGGAGAAGTGCAGACAGGCTCCATGGCCCCATTCCCCTTCTCATAGGGTAACACACCATCCAGCTTTTTTTTTGTTTGTTTTTTTTTGTTAATTTTTTCTCTACTTTACTTCACTTAACAACCTGGTCAGGTTTCTCTCAGGTAGCCTCACTTCAATTCCCACTCCCTTCTCCAAGGGTTTTACTGCCCTGGAAAACATCGGCAGCCCCTGACTTCCATTTGATTTTATATTCCCGGTGAAAAATACACTTCGTTTCCTCAGCTCAATGTTCAAAAGTCACCGGGGAAGGCAGGGATGCTCCCCAAGCCCAGGAAATGGCCTTTGTGTCTCGGAGCAGTCTGGTGGAGAAAAAAACCTTAGGATGAAGAACCGGGATTTACCAGCTCTCCATGTGCCGAAATCCACCCTGAGCTTCCACCCAGGTGGGGCTCGGGGAACCCCAACTCCCCTGGAGGTGCCGGGGGAACGGGGACGGTGAAGCCGGGCAGGTACCGCCAACCGCTTCAGCCCAGACACCGGCACCGGGCTCCGGTACCGAGCTCGGGCAGCCTCTGCGGGGGCTCTGGGCAGCCGGGGCCGGGCGAAGGAGGCGGCTCCGTGCACCGGTACCTCCGGGAGGGCGGGCGGAGGCGGCTGCCCGGGGCGGTGCCCCGGTGCCCCCCCGGTACCGGTACCGGTGCTCCCCGCCCTACACGCTGCCCCCCTCGGAGGAGCTACCGCGGGCACAGCCAGCTCCGACTCCAATGAGGTCACGGAAAACAAAGACATATAAATATATATATATATGTATATATACCCTAAACGCTGCCTCTCCGCATCCAGGCAGCACCTCCTAACAGCCCCCTCCCGGGCTTTAAACTTTCAGGGTTTTCCACCGAATTCGGAACCCCCCCTTCTCAGGAAGCCACTTCCAGGACTGTGTTTCCTCCCCGGCCTCACCCCGGGTAAAGCCTTGCCCGGTAAATGCCCCCCAGTTCGGTTCCCCCCGGTCCCGGCACTCACCGGCCCCGCGGNTTTTAAATAGAAAAGTTGCTGATTGGAGCTGTTACTGTAATATTTATAGAGCCTTTCTAATAACAGATAGGACTGATTTTACATTTCTGGAATAGATGTCTCCCTCTATATCCCCTTTCCCTCCCTTCCTCCCTCCTTCCCTTTCTCCAGCCTCCCCTCCCTCTTTCTGTATCCACCCCTCCTTCATTTCCCTTTGTCCCTCTTTTCCCCATTCCTCCCTTCCATTTCACTCTTTCCCTTTATTCCCCTACTTCTGCTCTATTCCCCTCCCTTTCCCTCTGGTCCCCTTCTTTCCCTCCATCCATCCCTTCTCCCCACTTCCTCCATCTGTCCCCAGTCCCTCAGCTGTGACTGGTAGCTCCAATTCATCCCCCGGGACAGAGGTGGGAGGTCCCTCTCTGCATCCCTCCTTCCATGCACCCTCCAAGCCCCCCCTGTGCCCCCCAGCTGCAAAAATGGGTGCTTCTGGCTGGGGCAGAAGCACTAAGTAGGCTGCACACCCCAGGACACGACTCGTTTGGGAGCTGGGGAAGGAAAACCTGGCTCCTGCCACCAGTGTCAAACAAATCCACAGCTGAGGGCACATCAGAGAGAGGGGAGGATTGGAGGGCAGCAAGCCAGGGTGCTGGAGAAAGCCAGCTTGGCAGGGCTGGGATCAGGACAGGGAAAAAGCCAGCACTGAAGGAGAGAGGGATATGGGGGCCAGATGCTGTGGGCTCTGGAAAGCATCACCAGAATGAGTGATTCAGCCAAAACACAGAGAAAACTAGCATGGAGCCAAAAATAAGGACGCAGCTCCATCAGGGTGTCCAGCAGTGGGACACTTCCTTGGATGCAGTGAGAAGGACAAGCCAAGGGTCAGACAACATGCAGGTGACTCCTGCCCTGTGAGCTGCCAGCCCAGGCAGCAGAGCTGAGGGCAGCCCAGGGGCACTGTCCCAGCCTGGAGCTGGGTTTTCTCCTGCAATTTCTGCAGCCAGAGCTGATCCTGTGCAAAAGCTTTGCACATGGGAGGATCACACCTCCAGCAGTGACAGCAGCAGTGCAGGACAGCAGGGTGGCCCCAAGGGAAGGCAGTGCTGAGGACTGCCAGTAGGAAAGCAAAAAAAGCAATTCATTAATAAATTCAGTCCCTAATACGTGGTGGCTCAGAGTTCCTGCACAGCTTTACCCATGCACTGTGCTTACTGCAACAATTCTTCACCCATTCCCAGTGCTCTGGCTAAAATGTGCCACATCTCTGCCCGAGCCATTCTCAGTTAGCAAAGCAGGAATATTTTAAAGAGAATAATCCACATTAAAGTGTGAGATGAGATGTGGGGGAGGTGTTGGAAAGATGGCTTGCTTGAACTCAATGGAGCCACGTGCTCTGGCTGGTTGAGCTCTGTTGTGGGTTAGAGAAATAAGAGAAGCCAATGCAAATGTGCCAGTTTTGAGTTGTCCAACCAGCACCTGGTAGAGCCTCATACACAGAACCCCAGTGAGATCCAGGCTGCTGGAAACCTGCCTCCCATTAGGGGCCCAGCTGCAGCCAGAGCATACTGGATGTGTGTCTTTGTTTGACTCTACCTCTGCATCCATTCTTTTTGCATAAAATTACAATGATATTTAAATTATAGCAAATTCAGCATGTTTTCCCTGGGCTCAGCTCTCAGCCTCCTATAGAGAGCTGGTTGGCATTACAAAGATGACTCTTTCAGTGGATGCTTTCTTGCAGCTGGAGCTCCCAAAACAACCCCCAGAGGTATTTGGTACCTCTCAAACATCTTTCACGAATTAGAACTGAAGCAGCAAATCCATCAAGGGATGGACAGTAAGGAGGGAGCAGGGATTTGGTCAGCAGAATGGATTCTGCACAAGAAAAAGGTGGTTGAAGAGGAGATGCCCTCCAGCCCCAGGGAGGAGGAGGCTTCCCTGGGATGGAGCCCAGCAGCAAGGAATTACCAATAAAGTCTAAAATATTTAGATTTTTAAATCCTTAGAAGCAGGTTAGACCTGGGTGTTCATCATATTCTGTCAAGGTACATTATTTTAATACAGCAATTGGTATTAATAATTTTTTTTTTTTTTTTTCTTGATGTGGTTATAAAACCCCAAAGCAAAGCAGACCTTTGTTTTCCTCCAGACAGGCAATCTGCTGTGTTAGCCACCCGGGCACTGGGCAGGGTTATTTAAATACAACAAGACTAAAGGCTGCAGAGCATCCAGGCAGTGACATAATTAACCATTGCAGTGTAAGAGGCCCCCAGCAGCCATGCATGTAATCAATTAGAAATACACATTTTGGCCTTCAGCTTCTTCCCCCCTCCCCTGCTTCTATGCAAATGGACTTGGGTTAAAACACTTGGATGGATTTTCCATTGCTGCTCATCTCCTACAGCCACTTCTGCCCTGGGGAAGCTGGGGCAGGACACCAGCCCTTGCCCCTGGAGTGCTTCCCACCCATGGGTCAGGGCCCAAGAGGTGCCCCCCACAAATCTGTGCAGCCCCAGAAGCATGGCCAAGCTCTCCTACCTCATCAGCAGCTCTCCAGAATTCCTTCCCCGCTACACCTACCTCCCTGCTGACAAAAAACAGTGAAGACAAAGTGGAAACCATTTCTCCTGGCCAGGAACTCAGTGTGGCAGTCCCAGGTGGGACAAGGAGCACTTTGCATCTTCTCAGCATCCTCCAAAAACCTGTGGCAGGACTTTGCCAAACCCTGAAACAACTGTTTTTGTTGTTTTGTTTGTTTGTTTGTTTGGGGGTTTTGTTTTGTTTTGTTTTTGTTTGTTTGGTGTAACATCATCCAGTATTATCTCACCATTTCAAGAGCAGCATCACTTTACCCTCCCTAATTTCCCCTTCTACCTGCTGAGCTCTCTCCTCCCCAAAAGGGAGGGTCTTCTACTGCAGCCCCATGATGTAGGGTGAGTGGGTGAGGTCCTCCCCATCTCAGGACATTATTCAGCTGTGCCCATCTTTGCAGGGCTGGAGCTTGACCCAGCTGGAGCAGCTCTGCCAGCCCTTGTGCTGGTAAAACAGACTTTGGTACCATATTCAAAACCAGTCTGGAAACACGAAGCTCCAGGCAGATTTTAGGTCAGATCTTATTCATGAGGAATGAATAAGCTTCATTAATGGCCCAGGCCAGAAGCAATTCTTTACAGCTGCTCTCCCTGGGCTGCCAGCAGGGTGCTGGGGTCCCATCTCCTTTTAGCTACAAGTGCTTGATTCCTGCAGGTGGCATCTGCAGGGAACCTTTTCCCAGGTCTTCCTCCTTCCAGCAGAAGTCACCCTGAACATTACATGATAAAAGGCCTGATCCCAGAAAGCTGGATCAGAAACTGAGAGCTTCAGGTTTCCCTCCCCTCCTACACCCCTGAATTTGCTTCATGCTGAATTATTCAGCCAGCAAATCCCCCCAGCAATGAGCCTGGGCTGAGCTGCACCCTGGGCAGCTGCCCCTGGTGCCCCCACACCAGCTTTCCTTGCACACCAAGGATTTTGGGCACGGGAAGGGCAACTCTGCACCAGCCAGAAATTGCAGCATTTGCCCGAGGAAGGAGGAGAGATTCAGGTAGATGTGAGGAACTGGCAAAGTGATGGTGGAGCTGTTGTGACTTGTGTGGGAGGTGATGGATGCTCCCTGCCAGCTGCCTTGGTGCTTGCTATTTTTTGTTGTTTCGTGGGCAGCAGGGCTGGGGGGAGGTTTGGGGAGATGCTGGAGCATGATGGAGATGTGGAGCAGCCCTCAGTGGAACCCGATGCCATCCCAGGGCAGCTTCCAAAGGTTGGGAACCACTTGCTAGGGAGACTTTTAGGATTTTTCTCTTTCTATGTGAGGATAGATTTGGCACAGGGTGGCAAAGCTGGTGCCAGCAGCCTGGGTTTGGGATCCACATCCATAGGTGGGATGTGACCTTGGAATGGGCTGCACCAACTGGATCCTGGTGCGTGGCAGGAGTCAGCACACGTGTGCTCCTTAGCCCACCAGTCTGCTCAGCCCAGCACAACAGTCTCATTTTTTTTTTCTTTTTTTTAGCTTTCAAGCACTTTTTCATGAAGGGAAAACTCATGGCCCCACAGCACACCAGCAACACTCCCATCTCCAAGGAGGGTCTTCCCTGGTTTTCCCATCCCACTTGCACTGTGACTGAATGAAAGGAATGAGCTCCTGTGGGCTGCTGGAGCTGAAGCTCCATTTGCTGCTCCTGCACATCCCTCTGCCTGGAGCCACTGCTCAGGAGGAAGTATAAGGAGAGGTGCAACTTTATTTTTATCTCAGAACACACATGCTGTGTGAAAGCTTAAAAAAAACCCCGCAAGTGTAGAACCCTTCTCAGCCAGTCCCCAGAGGTTCTGACTCATGGGATCACAAAGGCACAGGTGTGGATAGAAGCCACATACTTTATTTCAAATAAAGCACCCACTGTAATCGTGTGGGGCTAAACTGAGCTGTTAAAAGCTTTGGATGTGCCAGTTCAGGAGTTTTTGCCCTGTCAGCTTTAGCCCTTGCAGTGGCCTGGGCTCCAGCCTGCCTGGCTCCTGCATCCCTCAAGCTGGAGGGAAGGAATTTGGGAAGGAGCTGAAGTGCCACTGTCCCACCATGTCACCATGTGAGTGTCTGGTGCCCTTCAACAAGAACAGGGAGAAGAGTTGCTTGCCTGAATTAGCTCTCTGTTGGTGTTTTCTCTTAACCCCCTGCAAAAGGAGGGGGGGGACCAGTAATAACCCCCTTCTGGAGCCCGTCTCTGGAACTGGGACCCCTCCAGCTTCCCCAGTATGGCCCCCTCAGAACCACCCAGGCTGGCTGCTTGCAGGCTGAGGGATGGCTCTGACCACTGCGATTGGATTTAAAAGGTCATGGTTTGGAAAGCAGTTTAGATGACATTAATTATTGAAGCCTCATACATTAAGGGTAATCGTTTTCCTTATGACTTATATAGCACTGAAATTAATTACCCATCTTTTTCATGATGTTAGTGTCAATCAAGCACAAGAATGCTAAATGACTTCTCCCAAAAGGATCAGGAAGTGCTCTAAGGAGTTTTGGGATGCTCTCATCACTGGCTTGCAGTCTTTGTCTCCTTCTGCCCTTCTGCTCCTTGCTGGTTGTTTCTGTCACTGTTTCTGAGGGCCTTTTCCTGACATCACACCTCGTTGGTGGTGTAACCCAGACATGGTTCTGCTTGCAGGAGAAGCAGATGAATCCTCCTTACACCTATCCAGCCAAGTGGGCCAAATACTTGAGGTGACATTAAAAGCCCCAGACCAGCATAGGGCTGCCCTCCCCTGGCGTCTGCAGAGCAGCTGAGCTCCTTTTTCTCCACCTGATGCTCAGGAGTCTGAGCCCTCCCAGGAAAAGGAAATTCATTCCCAGCATGCAAATTGCAGGCTCTGCTGTGGCAGAGGATGAGATGGGTGATTTTTGCAGCCCTTGTTGGGTGAAAATAAGATTTACAACACTTCTAAGCAAACTTGCATTGCAAGGTTGTTTGCTTTTTTTTTTTTTTAATCTCCCTCAACTACTGCACTTTAAATTGGTTTTGGAATATTTCCTCTCCCTTCATCAGAATCTCCTGAGGTGGGATGTCAGGCACTGACTCAGGGACCAGTAATGAGCACTGGAAATGGCAGCTGGTGTCTGCCACTGTCACCTTGGCAGCAAACGGGGCAAGTCCCTTGAGATGGAGATAGTGTTGACTCATTTCCCATGAGATCTGCTTCATTTCACATTCCTCCTTTAGGAAAAGCAGAAAAAAAACCCCCAAAATACAACCCCTTACAGGTAACTCGGTGGCTTCAGACTTGCCACTACCTGTTCTTGTGGTCAGATCCCCATTTCTTTGGGGTCAGCATCCCTTTGGGAAGGTGCATTGGTGGAAGACATTTCTTTGATGACAAACCATCCACATGTGGCAAGAACTTTCCTGATTTGGGCCTCTGACTCATTTATCTTTGCTTTACCATGGCTCCACAGGGTTTCCTCAGGTTTTTTTTTTGTCCAGGCAGTGAAGTTTGCCTTTGCTGAAGCAGGTGGGATCATAATTACCTCGTGGTAATTATTGCAGTCATTATTTTAGCTACCCTAGAGCTTCTCAGAGGAGATGGTTAGATTGGCAACTCACTTACCAGCTCTGTAAAAATATTCTGAGGCTTCTCAGTTAAATCCCCACATTTCTAAAGAGAATTTGGGGCTGGGAGAGGGAGGACATGCTGAAGGTGGTAGCTATGGGTGATTGCTGTGATTTATTGAGCCCTGGGTGCTGGAAGTGATCCCTATGGAGATGCTCTTGTGTAGGAGCTGCAGCCTCTCCTGCAGAAGCCTTTAACTCTTGGTTTTCCTGAGGACCACCAGCCTAGTTTTGTCTGCTTAAAAAAAAAAAAAAATAAAATCACTCAAAGCCACAGAGTCTGTACAAATTTCATCCACCCTGGAGTCCATCTCCACCCCTGCCTGGAGCAGGACCACCTGTAGCTGTTTTGCTCCCAAAGCATCAGCTCCTCCCGTGCCTCTTCCTGGTGCCCACGTCAAGCTCCAGTCATTTTCCACCCACATCCCCCTCTGCCAGACTTGCTTTTCCCCAGGAACCATCCTGGGGTGTTTAGAGATTCTCATCTGCTGACCTCTGTCTCACCCAAACCCCCAAGGACCCCGTCAGCAGCTGCTGAACCATGGGGGTTTGGTTAAACTGGAGAGTGGCAAGGGGAGATGGAGCAAAGGGATTTTCCCCCATGGTAGCCTGGGGCTGGGACTGCAAGGACTTGATTTCTACTCAGGGCAATATCTACAAGAGGTTTAAAGACTACATGGGGTGTATTAGTTGCATCACTGGGTGCCTCGGGAGCTTTGTCAGGCCCAAACATCTCAGGGTTGGATTTTTGGGGAGCTGAGGGCCACCTCCTGAGTCTACGCTGAAGGCAGCAAGGTTTGAGATCCCACCCACCCCCTGGGTAACAGCCAAGGTGGTGTGAGATGCACTGATCCCTGAGGACCCCTTTCATCGACTCATTTAGGTTGGAAAAGACCCCGAAGATCATAAAGTCCAACCTTGCCCCTTGCCCTGGCTGCGTGCTCACCACTCAGGGCAGTGATGTCTCCATTAATTCCTTCCTCTGCTCTGCAGGAACCTCCCAAGACCTGAGAAAAAATATGTCCATGGGCTTCAGGAGAAGCCCTACACATTAGGTGCAGACTGAGCAGCATGAAGCAGCCTGGAAATGCTGTCTCTACAAAAAAAAAACAACCAAAAAACCCCCACAATACAAACCTCAACCATCCCTTTGGACCAACTCAGCCAGATTTTCTGCAAGTGAAACTAACTCAGTTATTGGATTAGCAGGAGGGCTGCTACATCTGAGAGCAAGCAGAAAAAAAAAAAGGAGTTGTCTGTCGAGTTGTCACAAGATTTGTACATTGCTGTCAAATTTTGGAAATCAAACGACAGCCTCATTGAGGCAAGTGCCTGGACTTGGGGTGAGTCAGGCTGCTGGGACTGGGAGGTTGTGTCCTCCAGGAGTCCTAAAATTAGTGTTTCACAGCAGAGGTGGCCCTGGAGCCTCACAAAGCACCAGGAACCTATCCCTTTGCCCAGGCAGAGCTGGCAGAGGGTGGGAGGAACCACCAGGGCTCACACACACAGGGATGTGAAAGAGGGAAGTTTTGAGTTTTCTTGGGGGTCTAAGTGCTCAGAAGGAGGGCACATCCCTCCCCCAGCACCTCACACAGCAAGTTGGGAATCAGACTTTACAACTTGAGCCCTTGCTTGGTCCTGGGCCTGGTTTCCCCCTGGCATCCCCAGCAGAAGGGGCTCAGAGATGCTGAGCCCAGCCAGGGACTCAAAGAGCAACCTGCCCACCTCTTAGCATCCTGCAATCCTCTGACAGACACATCTTTTCCCCACTTAAGCTTCCTTTTCTCTTGATTTATTACCAGGAATAAAAAAAAAAAAAAGGGCCCAGGTTAAAATTCTGTGTATGAAGAGCAAAGGAAGGTCTGGACCAGGTCCGGATCTGGGGGAGCTCAGTGCCTGATCCCACCATAATCCCTGCAGCTTCCAGGCTTTGTGGAGTGAATTTTGCAATGGAATTTCATAAAAGCAGACCAAACTCTCACAAAAGTAGCTATCAGTATTTTTATTCATACACACTTGCTTTGAAACTACAAGGAATATTTAACAAAAGCATTTCATGCAAACAAAGACTGGAGATACTGTGAATTAAGGGAAAAAAAAAAAAGATGCTGTAATTTATACATCAGTTGCCCATTATACTTCCAATGATTTATCTTTTTTTGTTTGTTTGTTTTAAAATGAATGGCCTCTCCAGATTTTCTGTTAGCATCTTGCAGAAAAATGACAGGAAAATAAATAATGTAATAATGTTCTCCTCTGTATAAATACAAATTTCGGGTAGTAAAATAATGTTAAAAAAAAAATGACACCAAGGTGGGATTACTCCTTGTTTAAAAAAAAGATAGCATGAAAGTAATATGCAATAATTTTACAAGTTTCAGGTGTGCTCTCTATAGCTGTGCAAAACCAAATACGTGTTGGGAAATGGAGATTTAAAAGAGGCTGTGAGCTTCATTTTGTTAAAATTACATTTTTTACATTCATTTTACCAGTACATAAGAGAATAAATGAAAGGCTTTGTGGGGAACAAAGGATGAAATTTGTGTTCTCACTGCAAGAACATTCATTTTTCTGCTGCTGCTCCAAGGCAGCCCCAGTGTCAGTGCTCTGCCCCTCACCAGGGCACAAGCACAGGCTCAGTATTTTTATTTTTTTTTAAACTGAGGCAATAAACACAACTGTACCACAATAAATAGTTCTTAGGAAAAGGTTTATAGGGACCAGAAACATCACTTTGCCTTCTCTCAAAATGTTCCTGTCACCAGTTTATGATGATAAAAGGAGTGTAACATCAGCTGTGGACTTCCCAGTGTATCCCACAGTGGAAAAGCAGCTTCACTGGAAGCAGACTGGGGCCAGCTCTCTGTGCTGTCAGTACCCTTCCTGCATCTCACTGTTTAATATTATTAATAGACTGAATATTTTTTTCTCAACTGACATCAATAAGGGAACACTCACAGCTTCTAGGGTGGTTTTCTTTGAAATTTGCACTATGGCACCACACACAAGGGCAAGAAAAGCATGAAAATTTATGACACAAGAGTACACTAAAGTATCAGCAGGATAAACCTGGCATGGATGGACCAGCTGCATAAAGAACATCACTTCTCCTTCAATAAAAGTCAGTAGAAACATTACTGGAAAACGGCTGTGCTTGACTTTATTTGCTCATAGGGAATCTCACCCCACAGTAATCAGTTCTGCTAAGACTTCCATTTACATGGAATTTTGAAATTGCACATAGAAATCTCAGTAAAAAGAGGTAAGTACAGCTGACCTAGGCAATCAGCAATCATCACTCCCTACCACACCCTGACTCCAGGTATCAAAAACTGGACTCCAGATTCCAAAAGAAAAGCATCCAATCTGATTTTTATTTTCCTTGAAATTTCTTGAAATTACCAAAGTTCTATAAAAAAGTAGAAATAACATGGTATATCCAGCACTACCATGTGACTCGAAGAAGCTCATCTAATATTAAAAATTATAATAATACTTACACGACTCTTCTCAGGTTAAAAGTGTATTAGAAACATGAACTAAGAAAGTCTCACACCTCCCTGTGAGATAAGTAAGTATTATTATCCTCATTTTACAGATGAGGTAACTGAGGCAGAGAGGTTAATAACTTGCCCTCTCTCTCTCAAGGTCTTCCTGGAACAGGAGGGCTGTAGTGCATGATGCTCATTTATTATAAGGCAATTTAATAACCAGGTGTTACTGGCACAGTTACTGGTTGGTATGAGATCACACAGGTGTATGGAGTCTTATTTAATTCTACAACCCAACTATTTCAGATCCCATCAGTGTGCAGCCAAGGAAAAAAGTGCTTCAGCTTCTTTACTTTTGTGCTACTTGGCAGCTCAGTGCCTGCTTTCCACCAGCTCCCAGCTAACAGCGCCAGCACTCAGGTTAGCAAAGAGACAAAACCTACAGACAAGAACTTCTGGTAATGATTAAAAGAACTGAAAGTCACATTAAACGTTTCCAGAAGTCCTGGCAGGAAGCTCACTGTAAACCCAGTGCTGGAAATACGCTTTCCACTTGTATCAAAGCTTTTTCTTATTGGATTATTATTATTTTCTCCACTGGTTTGCTTCCTAAGGAGGATCTTCCCCTTCTGCTAGCTGCCTGCCTCTCAGAGTTACTCTGGGATTGCATCTGGATGCTCTGGCTGAGAAAACAGATTCTGCAAGTGGTACCACTCAATCCCAGCCCACGGACACATCATCTTTCTTCTCTCACTTGACCTTATCAAAAGCCCAGCATTATTCAATTGACTTCACCCCAAAAGACAGGACAGATTTGAAAAGCCAACAGCATTTAGATATGATGAGTTTCTCTTAAACTAACAGCTTATCTCCAGAAGAACTTTCTTCAGTCTGTAAAAGGAAATTCAATTGTATTTCTGGAAAGAATGAAGGATCAGAAAGCTAAATTGCATTTGTCCTCTCAATCAGATTTAAGGGGACTATTTTATTATGGGAATGTTCTCTCTCCTTCTCACAGATCCTTGCTGGGAGTTCTGGGACCGAGCACTGAAGTGGCTGTCCTGGAAACCCACTGCCCTGCTGAAGTGCCTGGAAGGTGGATAAAACCACCCAGATGCCCAAATGTTTTCCTAGGAGTGAGTTAAGTCCCAGTTAATCCCTGAAAACAAGTTATTTTCAATTCTACTTTTAGAAACCATTGTGATAGACGTGGAGGGTTTTCACACGGTTCTTATTGAACAGAAGCAAATGAAAAGCAGTTTTAATGTTAATGCCTCTCCCCCTGGTGATCTGTGTTCTCTACAAAGCCAGACCTTGTGAAAAACACTACAGAAATAACATCTGTGTTAAAAGAAACAAATAGCACTTATATTAGCAAAAGGAAAAAAAAAAAAAGAAAAAAAGGAAAAAAAAAAAAGGAAAAAAAAAAAAGAAGAAACAAATGAACATGCTTGCTGGATATTTAAGTTTTTTCTTGCCATTCTAAATGTCTGGATGATAAACTGTCCACCTGGAGTCCCCCAATGGACTGTTCCAAGTGTTCACATGGGAGAGCATTGGGCAAGGCAGAGAGGAGGGACACAAATACACAACCCCTGGTTTATCCACCCCTGTCTCGTTTCTACAGGCTCCAGAAGTTCCCAGTACCTTTTCCTAAGTGTTACAGACACCTACAGAAGCTGAGGTGAGAAGTTGCAAGCCCTGGGACTCGAGGTAATGAAGTCAAAAAGGAATTGCTGCTGTTACAGCAGGAAGAGGGGGGAGCAGAACACAAATGCCTCAGAAACTGCTTGGGAGAAGCAGCCAGAAAATGAGCAGCTGTGCCCAGATGTTGGACCAGCTCTTTAGTGACTTTGGTGACATCCCTCACAGCTGTGCCAGCAACAAAAGTCCGCAATGAGGCTTCCCTCTACCATTGGTATTCCATCAGGAAAATCAGAGGGATTTGGGAAGGTCTATCTGTGGGATCTCCTGCCTGTTTCTGGCTGGGTCTAACCCTGTCCCTCTGCCACTTCTCTCACCCCCAAACCCCATGCACTTCTTTTTTCCCCCTGCATTTTCCTTTTTCAAAAGTCTCTCTCTCTCTCTTTTTTTTTTTTTTAACTTCACATTCTCCAAAGACATATACTGCTGCCTCTCAGCAGATTTGAGAGCCTCTTATTTATTCAAAATCTGACCCTCTGTAACCTCCTGAATCTATTATCTTCTACAGCATGATGCCTGGATTCTCCTAAACTATGGCAGGCTACTAATAGTCACAAACACATAAACAGCCATGAATGCTGCACAAGCCACATGCTTTATGGTGAATACCATAATTTTAAAACCAGAGAAATATACAAACAAGAAAATGAACTCCCAGAACTGGCCATTAACATCCATTGACACGAATGGTTGATAGGTTTTACTCCTAAAATGTCTTTAAAAATTTGAGTTCTGTTTTTTTTCAGGCTGAATTCCTATGAGTTGCTCAATGCCCCTGGACAGCCACGGCTGTGCCCCTGCCTCAGAAGGCTCTGGGTCACTCATTAAATCTCATTACTCATTAAATCCTGCATCCCTGGGGAGATGCTCCTCACCCAGAGCTGGGGCTGTGGAAGGGCTTTGAGAGGGAAAAGCCAAACCTCTGGAGTGCTGTGAATTCCATGGCCCAGGAGCTGCAAACACAGCCTGGGAGGGCACTGTGGGCATGGAAGCATCACCACAGTTGGTGTTCCCATAATACAGTCAAAAACTGTCCCATTCCACCATGGGTCAGCCCATGAGCCAAACCCACCCCCTTGGCTACCAATTTCCAGGACTGGATCTTCCTAACAGAATCTTTGGCACAGGTTCCATATTTTCTTGTCATAAGAGATGATTAGAAAGTAGATTTCTCTCCCATCCACTCCCAGTTACATATTCTAGTATAAATTTTAAGTGTTTTATGGCAAATATCTTACTTTTTAAAATATGTTCACATGCTGGAAAAAATTGTAATCAGTCTGCATGCAGCAACGGAGACATCATGCTTCTGGCATCATCATGCACATCTGACAGACACAAAGTGCCCGTGGCTGCTAACAGCAACAAGGCAGAAGGCAAAACAAAAAAGGAAAATGCACTGACTACTATTTTACATTCTGTAACAAAATCAAAATATGCACTTTTTTTTTTTTTTTTTTTTTTTAACTGATATTTGAATGAATATCTTCTGCTAAGTTGTAAGAGGAAATATCAAAATTTTGTCTCTAAGTGATAGGAGAGGAGAAGATTGCATTAATTACAGGGTTCATCATTGCAAATAAAGTCTCTTTCCTTTTCTGTAAGTAATAAGCAGACGTGAAACGAAAGCCTAATAGAACCTTGTATAAAACCTGCAGGTAGCAATTATAGTTCAAAAGTTGATCTACTTTTAAAAAAGAGATTATACCCTAAGCTGTTAACAATACCCAAAACCAAAAGTAAAAACCAAAACAACAGCAATAAAACATTTAGCTGACTTTAAATGATGTCATTCAGAACAAGAACTTTCACAAGTAAAGCACAATTTGTTTTAGAAAATTTTTATAATACTCCTTATGCTTGATAGGATTATGTCAGTATTATAGATCTGCTTATTATTAACCCTTATTATTAAGAGTTATTACTAAACATGCAACATTCATTGCATGGAGCATATGTAAAATGTATTAAATTTCTTTCTATCAGCAAAACAAGTTTGAGGTGCTTCTACAGCCCAAAGTTTTTGGAATTAAACCCAATTATTTGAAGTCAAAATCTCACTCGATTTTCATGAGTTGTTCTGGAGAAATCAAAAAGTCACTTGGGGCTGCATTTTTGGTTAATTTAGTGTAATTATGCTTTCTTCGATTTACTGCCCTGTACTGCAGACTATAAATAAACACATGAAAAGAAGATTTAAGAGTACACAGTTTTGATTTACATTCCAGGCTAACAAATTTCATAGTAAAAGATTGGTATTAGAACTGGTTTAACAGTAAACTGGAGGCGTGGTGTAAATTAAATTAACTGAACAAACAATGGCACCCTGGATCACAGAATAATCTCATGGAGATTAAAATTCACAAAAATATTATTAAAATTATTACTATTATTATTATTAAAGACAAAATTTCACCCTTGAGTTTATCACATGCTACTCAGCAAAGATCCTGGAGATCGGCCACCGGTCCCGTGTGTTTCAACTCTCGGGATCAGTTCCTGAAGCCTCAGGGTCTAATTTGATTTTCTCCCCTCTTCCACCCACTCCCAACTTGTTCCTGTCATATTTTCCAAACAAATACTTTCAACCATTTTTGGGGGCAACGCCTCTCTCCTCCCTGGTGCTGCTGTTTCAGTCTCTGGTGCTGCTCGTGTCCCTGATGTCACCAGGAAGAGGAGCGATCCCCGGGGCCCAACGTCCCCACCTCCCACCATCCAAGCCCAAGGACCAAATATCCCAGGTGGGATTTGATTTCAGACCACGAGTTAGATTATTTCCAACCCAGCAGAGTGGAAAAGGGAGCAAAAGGACAGTGGGAAGTTACAAAAATATCTAACGTACCAAAAAATGGGTAAGTTTAGACGAATCAGTGGTGACTTCTAGAAGAGTAAGTGGGCACCATACCTTAATTTCTTTCCCCTTAAGACAACATCACTGTCATAAAGCCAAAATCCTGAATGAGTGGCCTTTCCCCTGTCTTTTACACTTGCTAACCCTACAATTTCCAGGCCCAAATGGAATCGACAAGGCAAAAGCCTAAAAATTGTAGGGTTAAGGACCTTTCCCCACCGCGGGTTCCTGCTCTGCTGTTTCATGCTACATTTTCTAAAAGGGGGTGTACAAACTGGGGGTTGACATAAGAGAATCCTTCAAAATCTGTTTGGTCTATGTTAGCTATGACCAGCTGGTCTGGAGGTGTCAACACTGGCTGTCCTCGTGTGAAGAATTTATCAAAGTTTTCAGCACCTTTGCCACACTGCAAGAGAAAAAGAAAAGCAGAAAAGAAGGTTGAAAAAATCAGCAATACATTGCCAGCCCTAGGTTTTTTTTGCAGATTTTTCAGGATACACGTAAGGCTCATTTCCTCAACTACTCCTCATTTCTTAGGAGTAGTCGAGAGAAAATTTTCTTTTCAGATATTTTAACAAAAAAATTCCCAGGCAAAGAGAAGTTTTAATAGATGAATGGTGATGAAAATCAGTCAGGAAAGTTTCCATCCATCAGCATGAGGTGACAAGGTAAAGAGGCTTAAATATGCAGAATTACTGGGATAAAAAAGGAGAAAGAAAATATTTTGATGTTCATGTATTGGCAAGAGATACTTTATCTGTCAAGTAATTTCATTCTTCCTAAAACCTTTCTGATGCAAAACTGAAATTTTGTGTTAGTCTCCGTTTCCTTCACCATCTACAGTAGGCTGGATATCTTTTTGGGTGCAAATATAATAATTTACCAATTAATTTGCATCTTCAATTACCTATTTGCCTTCACATCAAAGAGCAGCTTTGCTCTTGTAAGCGTTAATGCAGTATTAAAGCAGAACTGAAAATCTGGGACTCCTAGAACTCCTTTAATTAAAAATACAGGTAAAATCGTGTCAAATAATCAGCCTGCACCTATAGCCTGTGAAAAGTCAGTCTGGAAGAGAACACATTATTTAAACCAATCAACTCCTGACCCAAAATCTGCAGTTCTGTGTTGGACTGAGGACCATGTGCAGAAGCAGCAGGAAGATGCCTGCAGCAACATGCTGCCCAGAGTGATGCACCTAGAAAGGCTTTCTTAAAAAAGACCAACTCCAAATAAAGCCTATAAATACATCCACATCTTCAACCAGGTCAAGGCTTTGGTGTTTTTTTTTTTTTCTTTCTAGAATCCATCTAAACAGAATAATCAATTACAATAAATGAGTTATACATAGACTATGTAATTATGAGGCTTGGATTTTATTTTCATCTAGGAAAGATAGGCTCCTCATGAACAGATCTTGGAGCATTTTAATAGTCTGTCTGAACAAACCAGGTCATGATAATTATGGAGATAGAGCACAGCTGTTCTAAACAGGAGCCAAGATCTGCCCTGGAACCTGCTGTGATGGAACCAGACCACACTTCATGCTTTTAGCACCTTCACACTGGTATGAATTTTAACTCGGTTCCTGAGCTAATAAAACTTCCAGATGTGAAGGCAGGCTTGCTTCGTGATCAGCTTTAAATGCAAATCAAGAAACCTGAAAATCTTCCATAAAACATGCTTTAAACAGGTGCAGGTCCCCTTGGGACAGTCAGCCCTGGGCACCACCTGGGCAGGGTTGGCTGCACCATATTCTCTACTAAGTTGCAACCTTCCCTGCATCCAAAAACCACCCTGTAGGAAAAAGGGTGACTTCCCCTAGCAAAAACCACTCTTCTGGGCATGCAACACTCCTCCTGGTGATGTGAAAAAAACTTTTGTAAACAAAAAGAGAGAAATATACTCTGCTGCCAGGTAGGGCCCTCCCTCTGTAAATCAGTTTGTGATGCCACACTAGGGGGTTTGTATCAGTAAATAAATGGGTGTACAGACCAGCAGGAAATCCTGTATATACAAACACAGCTCTTCCAATTCTCTTCTGCAAACAGGTCTCAACAGCAAGGAGATAGCTTTCACCTGTTTGGATTTCTAAAATTTTCCCACAGGCACACGTATGCAAACTACTAACACAAATTAAATAAGGGATTATTCTTGCAAATTCAGTAGATGTTACTGTAGGATGGGGAACACACACACTGTGCTACCTAGCCTGCTGGGGAGCAAATTCACCCCAGAAATTCAGATACCTCTAATCATTGGCTTTAGATGACAGCTGGGAGCCCTGCTTATTACACAGAGGTCTCAAGAGATGTGAATATGCCAATTTTCCCTGTTTTCAACTTCTCAGGCAGTGTGTGACCATCCAGTCAGGACCTAAACCACTGAGAGGCTTTTTTGCAAGGCACAGAGTACACTGGGTTATGCTACAGGGTACCAAAACATGAGCAGAATTACAGACTGCTCTGCCATGATCAAATCGCTTCATTTTAGAAGTGTCCCAGATTTTCAAATTGCTGCATTTTAGAAGTGTCCCAGATTTGCAGCACCATCAAGCCAGCATTAATCTCCCTCCAAGGGAAAGCACAACTGCACACACATTGAGCAAGGGAAGTTCTTGGCACCTCACTCACCACTTTAGGTTTGAAAGGTGGCTGAATCTCTCTGTTTTCCAGTTTTTCCCAGTCAATTCTCCTGAAGAAAGCATGTTCCCTGATGTCTCTTTCACCTTCCAGACCACAGCCAAGGCGTTTTGCAGGATGTTTAGTCATCAGCTATTAGAAAGAGGACAGAGAATGGTTAAATTTCATGTTGGAATGACAGTGAGACAGACCTGCCCCGGACTCTGATGCTCTTACTCCTCTGCTGAAAATGCAAGTTTCTAAAAGAAATACTTTTGAAAGCAAGATTTCTTTTTTTTTTTTTTTTTTTTTTTTTTTTTTTTTTTTTTTTTTTTTTTTGAAGATTAGTTTTCTTGTTTGGTCACTGGAGCCAGCAGGTCAGCAGGAAAATCAAGGATTGCAACTTTTCCCCTTTGGCAGAGGTTGGGCTGGAGGTGAGGCTGCCCGGGGAGCTGGGTCATCCTCTTCGTTAAAACTCACTCTGGAATTTCACCTTTGGTCTTTCAGTTCAGCCTCACCAATCTCCAGAACAGCTTCTGCCCTATCTCAACAATCAATTAAACTTAATAAATTCCAATATACTAAAGCTGTATGAAGTACACCCCTCCTGTGTTCATTTTTTCTGGGCATGTTCAAGACATCTCATTACAGAGCCTACAATTTCTTGGCACCCAGCTGACAACATCTGATCTGCTTTTTCTCCTTTGCATCCTTAATGACATCTTGGTCAATACCATACCCAGCTGCACAGTCTAAGCAGATTTGGGAAAAAAAACCACTGAAACCACCAGGATTGCATGCTTAGAAACAGCCATAGGCTCCCTAATTAAGCATCTCCTCAAAATCTTCTCACTTGGTAGTGTAGCTTTCAACTCTCAGTTCCAGTATTTTGGGGACTTTTTAAAGCTCTTTTACAAATTATATATGATTAACATCCTGCTGGGAGTGATACCCTAACACATCTTTTAAAAACCTCAGTTGTAGTGCTTTAGTCTCCCTCCAAATGTTAAGTTGATCAGATTCCAGTTTTGAAGCTCAACTCAAAGTGACTCTAAGCAGAATTTGGGAAGTTGGTTGTGCTCTGGGCATGGAATCACACCTTGTTTGAAGCTTATCAGTGCTTTTCCCATTTTTGTTACCTTTCCTACTCCCCTTGCTTTAACAGTAGGTGACATAAGAATATGTAAGAAAATGTAAAAATGTGAATATATACATATATATATATAAAATACATGAACGCCAGAAAATATAAGAAAACTCTTTCAGTAGTTCTTTCTGTAGTTCTTCCTGATTTTCTGTAATTCTTCCTGATTTTCTGTAATTCTTTCTGAAGTTGATGCATTTAGTAACAAACCAACAAACCCTGTGCCAGTGGAACATGTGCCAGGCAGACAAGTCCACATGCAGAGCAGAGCAGGAGCCTTCATCTCCTGCAGTGCTGTGCAGACCCAGGACTGCTGAGCTCTGCTGCCTACAAGGGTCAGCAGCTTTCTCATATTGACTTAGCTGATGTACAAAGCTCCCTGGATTCAGGATTAATTTGCTGGTTTAACATAGAGGATGAATGTGTCAAGCAGGGTGGGAGCAATGCAGCTCGAGCTTCCTGAGCCTGCTCTGTGCAAGCACCCAGCACAACCCCAGTGAGCAGCAGAGCTCACTGCTGGGAATTAGATCAAGGTTCCAAAAATTAGACTGTTTTTTCCTTTTACCTCATTGTTCTAAACAGCTTTTTTTAAAAAAAAAAACGACTTGATGATTTTCCTTAAGGGATTAATATACAGCTCACGTACAATACGTTGCAGAGGGCTGCAAAGGAGGGGAAGAAAGTAAATTCCAAATTAACAAAGTGCAGTGATATTTTATCAAGTCAGACCTTAAATAGTGCTTTCTAGATAGATGGTGGTTTGGAAAAGCTGCAGACTGACAGGACTCTAGGGAATCACACAGAGTCAAAGGAAAGTCACATGAATTCTCTTTATCTGAGTTAATCCCCTGAAGTGAAATCTCTTCCTTTTCTCAAAACCAAACAAAACCTTAGAATCTAAGTTACATTTTAGGCCACTCTGGTTACCACTGGGTCAAGATTTCTCCACAGGTTCCCCATGTTGATACTAAAGATTTTCACATAAGCTCATCTTTACCTACATTTAAAAATGATTCTTAGGAACTCTGGTATTTGTCAAAGCTGAGAAATCTCCTCACCCTGCAAAATGAGGGTTGTGCTGCCCAGGGCTGAGAGTGGGTGAGGAACTTTCCCACCATCATCCTGTTTATAAATTCTGCTTTGGATTTGGCAGCTACTGATTCTGACATTTGTTCTGACCACAAAACAAACCAGCACAGGGGGATGAGCTGAGTACTTCCCAGTGACACCAAGGGATGAGCACTTTGTGACAACACAGCTTAGCACAGCCTGACAGAAGCTGCACTTTAAAATACCACAGGGCCATATCAGTGCCAGACAAATTTAGTTATTCACAAGGATTGCCAAAAAAGAACTTAATGATAAAGAACCATCAATCTCACCCCCTTGCAGATGGAGACAGCTTCTTTGGACAGTGATTTTGGATAGGAGACGTTATGCTCCATTATGGACTGGAAAAGTTCATCTTCATCTTCTCCATCAAATGGAGGCTGTGGAAAATTAATCACAGGTAAGTAACTCATTGATTTTGTTTTTGGTTTTGTTTTTTTTTTTTATTTTAATTCTTCACTTTTATGAAATGGGTTGACAAAACTGTGGCCATGCCCAGTCAGGACAAAGGTGCATCCAGCCCAGCAACTTGCCAATCAACCACTAATGCTCAAAGAGATCAGAACCCAGCAGTGATCCTGGCCCAGGAACACACACCAAACTCCAGGCATCTGCAGCCTGGGGATCTTCAGACCCAGGAGTCTAGTGTTTATCATCCTCAGGTAGAAATTGAGGAGAAAAGTTAATTTCTACTCCTGCATTGCAGCCAGATTAATGAAATGTGTGCAAGATTATCTTCTTGGTTATCTTTGATCAGTTTTTAAAGCTGCTGGGCATCAGAGACAGCCAAAATACTTCACAGGGCAAAGCCTGGAGACTGTAACTTTCAATTATCTTGTGCTAAGGTTCCATTCCTCACTTAATTCCAGTTAAACTGCAGCTTGTTTTATAAGATATGGCTGTACACTCTGCTTCTGTGATGGAGAGGCTGTCACAGGGAAGGGCTGCATTTTATTTTTAAACAGAGGTGGTGAGGAAAGTGCCCACAGGTGAGTCCCCAGGATCCAGGCACTGTGTGAGACTCAGCTAATGGTAAATTCCATTTTCTCACAAAGCATTTTGGTGCCTAATATTTGCAATGCAGACTGTACACGTTAACAACTGCAGCTGCTACACTTTAAAAACTTGAAAAACGTTCTCTGGAATTTTAGTCAAGAAAGTATTAAAGGCATTTGTTAAAAATGTAGGTTTTAATCCTTAGGAAATGCAAGCCTTTAGCTAACACTCACTGAAAGCAAATTATGGAAATCTTTTCCAACTGAAGACTAATAGACTTTCTTTAAGTTGGTAGTTACAGGCCATTATCTGCAGTACAGTGTTGCTTTTCTACTTGAGTGACTCAGAGAGCAATGTCTCATTAACTGTACAGAACAAGGGGTCTGCAACTGAGCAGATTTCAAGTGCTGAGACTCATTCTTTACCCCTGCCCCTAGGACATCCAATACAAACCCTGTATTCTCCTGACTTAATGGCAATGCAGAGCATACACACACTCTTATTATGTTTCCCTGTGGTTTCAAACTACTAAATTATATTTCTTCCATTTGACACGCATTTTCCTGCCCAAGTGTCTCCCATTCAGCTCTGAAGTTGGTTATTTATAACACTATTACAGCACAAAGGGCAGTGCTTGATTGTGTGGGTGCAATACAAAGAGTTCAAAGCCTTCTCAGTGGAGTCAGTCAAGAGTACAAGGAGATAACATCAGTCTGAAAGGCCTCAGTAGTGTCCCCTAAGGGTCTAGTCCTCTTGGGAGCCTTCAAACAGAGGAGGGATGGAGAGGCAGGAGGTCCACAGGAGGGTGACTCTTACCTGGCCAGCCAACATCTCATAGAGCAGCACTCCATACGCCCACCAATCCACAGATTTTCCATAGGGCTGGTAAGCAATAATCTGTATAATCACACACAAAAACAATAAAGAAAAAACCCCTGTGTTAGGTAACACCCAGACATGTGACCTGTTAGATGAATAGCAATACACAGAGAAGAACAAATTTCCCTGGAAAAATCCAGCAAGCCAAGCCTTGTAACCCTCCTTCCAACTAAACTTTGGTTTCAGTGGGAGTTGGATTGTTTTGCCAATGGCAATCTAAACCTGCCTGTGTCTTTTTGCACTCAAATATCTTGGGAAATGGGGCTCTTAGGGACCTTGGGATGGGTGTTTGAAGGCAAAGGTGCAACAGAACAATGTAGGAGACAAGACAAAAATGTTATTCACCCATTTGTGTGAAAACCTGAACCATGAGAGCAACAGTTTGCAGATTTAGCAATAATTAAGCCTTTCTTTTCTTTTCAATGTTTCTATTTTGCTCTTCTATAAAAGGAATACAAAAGAAAAGAGCAAAAGCCTGAAAAACTCAGTTACATTTTCCCAAGCTGCGCCATCAAGATCCTCCCAGTTTTCAACTAGACACCAGCCACACCAAAAAGAAAGGAGGTTCTGCTGCTCAGCCTCATGGAAATGTCAAATATTTTGCACCCTCTGGGTTCACATCTGACTCACAGAGAAGCACAAACTGAGCTGTGACACATGGGAAGGCTGCAAGAGCCAGCAGCACGCAGGTCCCCTCGTGCGTCATTTTCTTTAATTGAGGCTTTTTCAGTGATCAGCATTAATTTATTTAAGAGATGCATTTGGGCATGCCAGAGAGGAGTTTGGAGGTGCAGATGTTCACTCAGATTTCCTTCTAAGTAAATGTGAAGGGAGGCTGAGGATGGGGAAGGGATGCAGAAGGTCCAAGCCACTCTCAGCATGAAGGCATCAGCAGAGGCCCCAACCCCAGTGCTCCTGTAGAAGTGGACTTTGCATGGGCTTTTATTCTCTAGGAAACAAGTTGCCAAGAAAACCACACATCTCATATTCAATTTTTTTTTTTTTAGTTGTCTGACAGAGAAGTTGAACCAGCAAATTTTGGAGTTGCTCAGGGTCAGCAGTTCAGTAAAGCAAGACTGCCTGGCCACTAAACAAAATTAGAGTCTCTGTATGAATATATGTTTTTTTCTGGGATAAGAGCAGCACAAGAATTAAAAATTACTGCAGTGCTTCTAAGCAAAGAACCAATTGCAATTTCAAAACCAATTGCACTTTGAAATCTATGTTATACCACCAGAGGTAAGGACAAGGTTCGCAGCTGGAAGGTCCCACATAAAGGTAATTTTATTACTTGTCTTTTAGGAGTAGTATGGTTTTAAAATATTTATTTGGGATATTAACTTAATATAATAGTGGTTGGCATACTGGATTACTCTCATTTTAATGTCTGCCACGAGTAAGTTCCCAGAGGACTGGAGGAATCACTGTTACTGCTTAAAAGATGAAGCACTTCCAAGATTTTATCCAGAAAAAATTCTGCCCTTTCCACAGAGGAAAGGATAAATCATATAATCCTCAACCCCTCTCCAACAGGAGATGGGAGCTTGTGACATTGGGATAATTCACAGCATTAACTGGAAAATGGAAATGAGAGGAAGGCAGGCTCACTTCAAGGAAGGAATCACACCTGGGAGGGATCAGATGAGTTTTCAATATTCAGTCAAACGTGCATTGGTACCAAGTCAGCAAGTTCTAAATGTTGTATTTTCAGTAGTTTCCTCCTCATCCCAAACTCCTCCTGGCTGCCTGGCAGCTGCTGCTGGGAGAATTCTGGCTTCATGTGCAAATTCTGGGGTCTTTTACCCCAAAGAGGGGGGTATTAATATGACCCCCTGCCTCACCACAGGGTGCAGAGCAGACCCCCAGAGCAGCCAGGGTGGTTTTGTGCCTGTAATTGAAGAGCTGCCCCCTCCTCCAGCTATGAAGGACACTGTGTTTGAGATGTCCCCTTCTCTCTGAACCCTGTCTGGGGGCAGTTGGGTGGAGTTAGCATGAGCTCCTTCAGCCCCCACCCGTGGTCCTTATTTTATGATGTCCCATATGCTGATGGAAAGAACTAATTCCCTATGTGCCTGCTGGAGTGCAGAGAGCCACTCTGCTCCAGATCCCTTCATCAGCTTCAGATTTAGCTCATTTCTTTCCACCCAGCAGGGAATGGTACTGGGCAGATTCATCTTCATTATCATCTATTACAAATCTACGAATTTCAGCCCGTGGAAAGATGCTGAAATGCTCCTGTGAGCAAAACATGAACCTTCCTTTGAAGTCTACTGCAGACCTAGTTAGCAATTTGTCAATCACAAGAATGCTTTCAGAAATAAAAGAAAATCAGCCGGCTTAAAAAAAAAAAAAAATTAAGAAAAATTAATTTCTAATACAATAGAATTTCCCCCCAGTTACTAAATGTTTTGGTAAAAGGTTTATTTCTCTATGTGAAATTTCCAAATAAAGTAAAATAAATAATTCCAACATTGACCCATATTGAGCATTTTGGCACTGACAACATGTTCTTTGGTATGAACTGGCACAAGACTGTTGTCACAGAAAGGACACTGTTTAATTTGCAATATTGGCTTCAATTCTGTTGTGACAGGAGAAAATGAAATACTGCTCTGGTTGTTCTGATATCCTGCTGTAAGCAACATTAATTTGAGAAAAAACTAGGTTCTATAAGACACAATATTTTACTCTGAAGAGCATGAAATAGCAACTGGAAAAAAAAACCCAAACTATTTTTCATTCCAATGTCACTGAGATGACAAAATTCACCTCAGACACTAATTTACTTGTCCGTGTATAAATCTCCCATACTCCAACAAACATTCAATTACATCCAGAAATGTTCCAGCCAGAACTGCCTCATGCCCAGCACTCAGAGAAACAAGGAGTGTCTTGGATGAGGATTCAGCCTCTTGCATTGAATTTGCAGCCAAATAAATCAAGACTCTTGAGAGCTCAGTATGCACAAATACCAGATTTTAATATTCATATATTTGAATCACTTCCAAATCACCACATGTGCTTGTTTATCATGTTTTATACCTAAACTATTGAAATACAAATCATATCCAGGCTAAAAAATCTTAACTCTTATTTAGCCCAGTGTTCAAAAGCAGAACTGGGTTTCTCACGACCAAATTTTCATTTAGGTCTCACTGTAATTTAGATTCATGTTTAGATGTGATTTTCAGTGGCTCGAATGCAGCACAAGTATTGCCAAGTCACAGAAAATTCAGTGCAGATTATGAATTTATTACTTCAACTCCATTCAAGCCCTGATCTTCCAGCTTTGTTCAGGCTTCCAATGACTGGAGTTTCCTGAGATCAAGCAGTAATTCATGACACCAGTGACACGGCCTGGACTAAAGGACTAAAGTAAATTTGCATGGAGGTTGGTGAAAAGCTTCAAGACCTCCAATTCCCAAAAATCAGTGAGTGATTTGTGATTTCCTGGAAATGCCAAACAATCCTTTAAATACTTGTATTTTGTCAGCTCTGTGAACTTAGGAAAAAACACATTAAAGAAGCTGCACACACAATAAAGTGTTTGCTGACCTCATCAATAACATCAACACCACCCATGAACTCTCTCTGACTTCATGAGGTGAAGTACAAAGTTTAGATAATAGCATTTCCAGGCTACAGAATTTAAAATCACAAGGTGGTGATCCAGCTTTTTGAGGCTTCTGCTAGTATGAACAAAACCTGAAGGACTGATCTCACAGCAAGTTAAGTTTCAACCCACTGGGACATTTTAAAACAGTGAAGTTGGTTATTATTGATAATATTGGAATAATTGGCAAAGTGATTCAAGCAGAAATGGTACACACAGAGCATCCAGAGTTACAGCAATCAAACCTGGGTGGTGTGAGGTGTGTGTAGTGATAATTTTCATTTCAGAGAATGAAAGGTTCTTGAAATGATAAATATTTACCTCTGGTGCAATGTAGTCTGGAGTGCCACAGAAGGTCCTGGTTGTTACTCCATTTAACATATGTTCTTTGCACATTCCAAAATCAGCAATTTTTATGTGTCCTTCTGAATCCAACATCACATTATCTAATTTCAGATCTCTATGGAGAATCACAGCAATTGAATGTTAATGTTTAGGATCAACTAGGGCCAACTGAGCTGCTTCTGGGTCTGGGTGAGGATGATGTGCAGCTCTTTGGGGGACAGAGGGGACAGAGCTGGACATGCAGAGCAGGCTGCAGTCTGGACAGAGCTGGACACCTTGCTGCAGACACCTAAGAGCAACCATAAGCCCTGGAACTGGGCAATTAATGATGAGATGGATCTTCATGACCATCAGCACACTCAACCAGATCATTGAAGACACTGAACATCACCCAGCAACGAACAAGATCATGTCTGACATTGTCAAGTTGTGTTGGGCAGTGCACAGACACAAGAAATACTCAGGGAAAGCAGTGGCTTTGCTGTAAAAGTGCACTGAAATGTTAAAGGAACTGATCCTTTGAGGATTTTAAAAATGCTTCAGAAATTCTTATGCCAGGTTCTACTCACCTATAAATGATCCCTCTGTTGTGGAGAAAGAATAACCCAATGGAGATCTCAGCTGCATAGAACCTGTATGAGAAAAGCCCAACTGATTTCTTATTGCCTCAAGAGTTCCTTCATATTCAAAATATTTTGGAACTTCATCATGGTAAAGAATTATAGTATAATAGCATGTGAAGTAATATACTGTGTGTGTACATAAATTAAAGGATGAAAATTGATATTACAGGCAAATGGCATTAAAAGACATCTGACTTCAACTTCAACAGACACATTCTGATTATTTGATGATAAAGTAATGCAGAACTATAAAAAAAATAATGAAAATGTCTCCTAGATCCCTTTTCCCCCCCAAAAAAATGGTGCAGTTGGAGCACAGCATTTTACTGCTCTGCTCTGACTCTGAATGCAAAGGTCATGATCTCAAATCACCTACCAAGGATGGAGCTCAGTTTGCATTGCAATTCATATGGCAAGGAATAGTATTCCTTTATATAGGCTGTTAATGGATTAATTATAGAAAGCTAATTAAAATGATCACCATATAAACCCCTATTGCTGAATGTCATTAAAGGCTCTATAATATTGATGGATGCTTGAAGCCAGGTGCTGTGAAACTGTGCAAATTACATGCAGAAGGATTACTTAAAGATTAGATTAATACTTATGCTAGCATAAAAAGGGAAGGGGAAGGAAATCTTAGCTTTGAAACAGCTGATGAGCAGTGTCTGTGAATGCAAGGGCTGGAAGATGCTCCCCAGGCATTCAGCAGTGGTGAAGCACCAGAGTTTGCAGTTGCACAAGTGGGGAGTCATGGGTGACCTGACTCCTCCTAACTTTTGCTCAGCGAGTTGTTGGGACTCTGTTCTGTATCTCAAATGCTTATATTTAGAAGGCCTCTCATTTCAAGAAGCCCTGATAATTGAAATGAGAAATTATTTTCGCTGACTTCCTAGAACAGTTGGTCACACTTGATTTGCAAGTTTCATTGGTCAGTGATTTATGAAACACAAATAAATGAGATGTTATAAGCATGACTAAAATGATACTGATGGATCTATGCACATCTGAATATGCTACAGGTCATTATCAGCTGCTCATTGATGTACCAGATGTGGAGTTACCTAAAAGGGATCATGTATATAAACAACTTCTAATCATTCATTAACTCCTCACAAGCAAAGCAGGATCACAGAAAGCCTTACAAACTATAAATTGAATTTATCTTGCATAAACTTCAATTTAAACTGTAATGCTGAGACTATTTGTATTGCCCTTCCCTATAACCTGAATTCAGCTTGCAATGTTCTACTCACTTTTTTAATATATTTGCTTTTAAACACAACACCAGAATACCAAGTAACATCTTTAATTTCCTGCCTTGTTTAAATTCTTGTCACTCTTAAAGCAGGCACTGCATGCCTTTGTTTGTGCTGCATCTGTAAATAAAAAGGCACAGCTACCTTTGGTGTGCAATCATTTTTAACAGAAACTTCAGCTTTTGGGCCTTTAAAAACCAACATGTTTTTCAAAACAGGTCAGCCCAAAATTCACACTGAAGAATTAAAAAACCTAATCCTCTTACAGTGCAAAAGGAAGATGATGACATGAGTTAGATATATAAACATGAAGACTCACACTGCTTGTGGCTCCTTAAATTTTCCTACTTGCTGAATGTGATACATGAGATCACCCCCATTCACATACTCCATAACAAAATACAGACGGTCCTAGGATAAAGTATTAAAGTTGGGTGTAAATACATTTGAGAAAATATTAGAGATGCAATTAATCAGCAAAAAATCATTAACACGTGATTATAAAGCTTTTAAGATTATTAAGTCTGGTTGTACATTCTGGCAAAACTGATAGATCAGGAAATAGAAGTGAAATGTTTTGTAAACCCTGAACATGACTGATGAGATCTGTCTAGGTTTGCCAGTTTTAGTGATGTAATTTTATATATTATTTGTCTACAATGTTTGCCATAATTATCCACTTGTAGTCCTGTCTGAAAAATCTGTCTCTCTAAAAACACACAATAAAAAATAAGGATGGTTGAAAATTCTTGCTTTGAGGACATTTCTAATCTTTTCTGATCAGTTTTCCTTTGGAAAATGGGAAGAATTAAAAATATCTTTTTTCTATTATTAAAAAGAGGTAAGCAGAAAAGTAATTGTAGGGTTTATAAAAATATCTGGGACCTTTACAAGTGGCAATAGCTTAATTTCTCCTAGGCACATACTTCAGCTGTAGGAAGATGGCAATAAAATATCTTGGAGGGAGCCTATTGGCTACTAATGAAGATATATAAAGAATTAGAGAGAGATTGAAGTCTATTTCTCCCTGGAACCTCAAATCTTATTACAGCAACCTTCATGATGTAAGTAGAGGCAGGAAAAAATATTTCAGAAAGTCAGAATCACCAAGTGCAACAGTTCCCACATTCACGTTGTATTGTGATTAATTATTGTCTGCAAATCTGTTGCATTTGGAGTGTTTTCTGCTCAGAGATTTGTAGACATTAAACAGAGTTTGAAAGTGCCTCTAACAACACAAACAGCTATGTTGTGAAATGGTGATGGGATGACACGGGCTGTTTGTGGAATATTACAACCTTCTCACTTCAAAGTAAGTGCCTGCTCTTTGTTGGTTTGTTTTTAGATTAAAAAAGCATCAGCAATGTAAGAGGAAGAAAATATGGAATAGTCAGGATACAGAATAGCAATCTGGCCCTGGGAAATGTTTTGCAGTGTGATGGGGAAATGTCCACTTCACATATTTATAAAGAAGGAATTATAAAAAAACCCCAATGCTTTCCTCTGGGCCAGGGGTGCCAGAAATATAAATTAAATCCATCAACATCATTGATTCATGAGTCATCACCTCACAATCTAATGACAGTCATTAGGACTTTCCCAGTACTATCACCAGATCCTTAGAAGCATTTAGGAACCTTTGGGAAACTGGGCTTAAGGCAAAACCCCCATCTATTATATATTATTATATATTATATTATTATATTATTATATATTATTATATATATTATTATATTATATTATATTATATTATTTATATATTATTTATATATTATTTATAGATAGATGCTATGATATATAGGTAGGATGATAATAAATGTTAATGCAGCTGATAAAATGGTTATGGAGTGGGGAAAGCATCAAGGTGGCAAGGACAGAGCTCACGTACAACTGTTTGGAAACAAGAGTGAAGCTGTGTCAGGAAGGGTGGTTTATCTTGCAGTGCCAGGACTCTCTTCTCAACCATTGTACATTCAACATCGTCATCCTGGATCACCACATCTTTTTTCAGGATTTTGATTGCATAGAGCTCCTCTGTCCCCTTCCTGTCTGCCAGCATCACCTGCACGAAGGGAAAGCACAAGGTGATAAATCTGCCTCCCTGCCAAAGACAAAAAGGTGACCCCCACGCCCCAAGATGTGTGGGGATGGGAATCCAGCTTTGCCGTTTCTTGGTACAGACTCACTTGATCAAAAATCCAGAAATATCATCCTTACTCACCCAAGGCAAGGAGCTGTACCCATCACTTCAGACAAAAGCAGTGCCAAGCCCCACTGGTGCATGGCAGGCACCTTGCCAAAAGTCAGATAAAATGTTAAGTCCCAGGGGACTTCTTCAGTAAAGGGCACTTTATAACAGAAGTGGTTGTTCAAACAGACAAAACCCATCAGCCCCTTCTTTCCGCTAAGAGATTTCAAACATATGTGTGTGTATATACATATTTATGAACACTATTCCTCTTTTTTCCCCAATATTCAGCCTTACCAGTGTTGCTGACTTCCAGAAATGGCAGAGTCACCTGGGTAGTACAGTCAGCAACTGTTCCTTTCGTCCTGCTCAACAGTCTGAGGCTTTTTTGTCTTTTTATTTTTCCATTTTTCAGACATGACTGACTGCTAGTCCTTAAGGAATCACTCTATTCCATGCTAAGAAATCCTCCCTGAGGAATGCACAGCCTTCTGACTCTGCTGACTCTGAATTTGGCTTTCTAGGGGACGCCACATTCATTATTCCTCAAGCCAAAAGAAATTAAAACAAGCCATCAGAATGTGAGTGGAATAGTTATCAAGAATTCCTACCTTCCCAAAGCTCCCCTTGCCCAGAACCATGAGGAAGTTGAAATCTGTCAGCTTCACCCTGTCCAGATTGTTGGATGGCACACTTGAGATCTTGTCTTCTGTTGGAGTAATGACTTTGTTACCAGCTGGCCCAAGTTTGGCTTTCTGAAGGACACACAAACACACACACACACACACACAAAAACAGGGATGTCAGAAGAGCAGCCCCGTGTGCTCACCAGGATGGGTCCCTGGGTGAAGGTTAGAACTGGAGATGGCCAGATCTGAGGTGGCATTCCCAGGAGAAAGGCTGCATAACAAAATTAGCACAGACACAACTTGGAAGACTCATTCCAGCAATGCTTTTGACATTCTTGAGTGGACAGAAGTGGAAAACTGTCTTTATGTATAACCAGATAATAGCAGATCATAATTATCTGGTTGGAAGAGCAAAACCAAAGCAAAGACCAAAGCCAAAGAAAAAAAAAAAAATCACTTCTTTTCATGCCAAAGCAGGCTTATCTGATGTTTTTGTTTTGAAATACAAAAAATGCTTTTCAAAAATACCATGCTGTAGTCTACATGGGGTATTTTAGGACATAAACAGTCTCTCCAATACATTCTCTTTTAAAAGGTAATCCTTTAAGTCACTATATAGCAAGAGTTAAGACATCTTTGACATGCAGTATGCAAAATTACCTGCATCAAAAAAAACCCAAACCACCCCAAACCAAACAGAACACCAAACCAAACCACAGCACGTAAGGATTAATGCAGATGAACACGGCCACTCTCAAACAAGCAATACAATCAACTTTGATTTTCAATCAAGTGTTGATCTGGAAAAGGGAAGAAGGGAAGTATTACATAAAAATGGCCTTGGCAAGCCAGTCTGTGTTGCAGACAGTTGCAACAGTCTCAGTATTTCCTGAGACACCATGTAATTGCTCAAGTAAGTTGCATTTCCAATCTCCAAGTCAACAGAAGAAAAAAAGGTAAGACTCACCAAAAGATAATGCAGGCTACAACATAATACCCCTCTTTCTCTCAGAAATAATCCCGTATACCAGCAGAAGCAAACCCAAGATGGTTTAATAATACTTTGGGATAGAAGTGCTTCCCCCCATCCATCTAGTGTGTATCTGATCTGGTTAATATACTTTATACCATTTACATATGTGTGACATTTAAGGATAACTGCTTTTCTCCCTGGCTGCAAAAGGACAGGAGTTGTATGTTATCACTGTTTTACAGCAAAAGAAAATACTAGAAATTAAAATTTATTCAAAGTCACACAGTAAATCACCTTAAAAGCCTGGTCTAACATAGCTTTGGCAGCCTCAGTGGAAACTGCAAGGTAGAAACCTCCCCCCTCAGACAAATTTAAAAGCATGAGATGGAAAAGGATGACTTGATTCATAGACTCCAGCCCTCTGCTCCTGCAGGCAGCAATGTCAAGTGATCCCCTGATAAATAACCACACATCACCTGAGAAGCATTTCCAGATTGGATGAGTCTTCCTGCAGCACAAAGTCTTACACTCCACCACAGGGATAAGATTAATTTTTTTTTATTTTATTTTTATTTTACTGTAACACAGCTTAAAACGTGGAATTTCATCCCTGGTATTATTACTTGCTTGTAGGAAAGCAGCCCTTGGAGAAGCCAACCAGGCTCATGTGCTGAGGAAATGTTTAGGAAGAGTCAGTCCTGAGCATCAGCCTAAAACCCCAATTCTGCAAGGGATGGTCCCCTTGGCAGCTTTGCCTGCTGGGATAAATCCAGTGTCTGGAATGGAGCTCTTTATCAGGACAAAGCTCCTTTCCAGGCCATAATATAAGACTGAACCATTAAAAAAACAAAACAAAACAAATTTTAAAAGAAGAAATTCCAATAGGCTTGATTTGTACAAGCTGAAGACCTGGTTTAAGGGGGCAGCTTTGCTGGCTGTGCCTTTGTGATGCTGTCAGGTATGGATCTCAGATAAAAGATCCAGCTCTGCTGCTACAAGAAGCAATTTCAATATCTGCCTTTTCACCAAGCCAGGGAGATCCAAATCAGGCACTAAATGGAAAACAAGGGCTTTATTGCTCAGATTTTAACCCTCCCAGTGGGTTGTTGGCAGCCTGTTTGAAAAAGGAGTTTGTTGCTTAAATGACCAGAACCTTACCAAAGGTCCATATTTCCCTTCCACTGGGCTGCTGACCATTCACTCAACATGCCAAACAATGTTTTTTCAGCTTTAGCATGTGAATTCCTTTTAATGTTTTCTAGCTCAAGGTCCCAGTGAAAACTAGTGGGAATTTCAACACTGTATTGAGGTGAAAAAAATAAAAAGGAAACAATAATAATCCAAACCAAACCATTTCACAGATGATCCATTAAGATCTTCCCAAAATACTACTGCAACATGTTTCAGTTGTGACTGAGCCTCAGGCACATCATTTTGCCTTTTTCTTAGTACTAAGAAACAAAATCTACTGTGAAAAAATGGCTATAGGCATGGAAATAAAATGATATAAACATGGTCAAGCCATTACAGATACTGCCTGTGCCACCAAGTTTTTGATGGAACAATAAGACATCTTTATGAAATAAACCCTGAAACATCTAGGACTTATTACCTGTCTTTGAGAATTAGCTGCTGTGTATAATCCATGTTATTCAATTCATCCTGAAGTACAAACCTAAATCAAAACATCTTTTATAAGCTTCATGGAAGTTTCCAGACCCAGCAGAAAAATCACAACTCATCACTAATAATTGGTGTTGATGGATTTAAGGAAAGCCTCTAACCTTGGGATTGTATGACAGGATTTAACCCAGAACATGGGACAAGATAAAACTATTTCAGAAACTCATCTCAAGATTTCTGGTTATGACTAAAGGATTAGGAAAATGACTTGGAGTGTCAAAATTGCTTTACATTAAACTGCAGAAAATCTAGAAATGGCATGAATGTTGTGCCTTATTGCCAGGAAAAGCTCAACATGTGGGGCATTGCTTTTTCACATAAAGAACAATTTATATAGTTCAGACACTTCAGACAGGGAGCTACAAAATAAAACTACTTTTAAAACAGTCAAGGAGAGAAGCCAAATAAAAATAAATTTCCCAGAAAAACCATTACATTACTGAAGCATTTTGATTTGCACACTGATACTTTCACTGTCACCTCTGCATCCAGAATTGTCCATGATGAATAAATTTATTGTTTATTAGAAGGGGAGAGAATATGTTTGAGGCTGATGCTCTGGCACTACAAATAGGACAGAGATTGGAAAGAAGAAGTTTCCAGAGCTCCTGGTAACAAAGAGACTCAGGGCTCTCTTTGATTGCTAAACTGTGTGTAAGGAGAGCAACTTGTGGTTTCTTTTTTTATGGAAATGAAAACTTGCTGAAGTTGAAGGTGGCATTCCCAGCGTTGGACTCATTTTCAATTTACACTCAGACTGCTTTGCTTAGTATCTTTGATCAAAACACAATATTGTTACAAGGGAGCCAGGTTGCAGCAGAGAAACCAGGAAAACAGTATGTTAAAGATAAATTAGTCTGCACTGCTAGCAGAAGAGTTAAATCTTCAAAGAAAACATGACATGCACAACATCTTACTTCCTCTGGTTTGGACGCACCTTATCTCGACCAGTTCTTTTACCCTGAAATCACAGGGGAGACACATTTTATGTATTCCCATCCCAATCACATTTCTTCACGGAGTGTTACAGGAGGTAGAGTGTGTTACACCAAAAAGTCTTCTGGAATTTGGTGTGTGCTTTGTGGAAAAGTTATCTCAAGTTTTGCAGTAAAGAGAGTTTCAATCATTTTTCACCAAAGAGGAACAATTGGTCTTATAATTAGGTATGAAATTAAAAGCCTTCTCTAAACCCTAATGAAGCATGTGAAGTAAAGAAGAAAAAGAAGTGATATAGGAGTAGTAATCAGTGCACGAGTGCATAAAAGCTTCAATTGCACTAAAGGTTCTCCTTGAGTCTTTTCAAAACTTTCTTTCAGATTTCTTACTGTGGAGACAATCTAATAGGACAAACCAGTAATTCCAAACATTGCCTCTTCTACCCTCCAGTTACTATCTCCAGTTCAGAAACTTAAGGGTTGCAGAGCAAAAAGACTGAATCAGTTATTTTTCCCACTAGCTAATAAACACACAAAATCTGTGAAGAACTAAAGAAAAAACCCCAAACCCATATTCCTACTCTCAATCTCTTTAGGACAATGAGCTACTTATCATGATGTTAGTGCTTTAACATCTTGCAGCATTAATTTAATTCTCCTCTGCTGCTCTTTGCAACCCTCAGCTCAGTCAGCTTGCCTAAGTTCCTGGATGAAAAATGAACAGTGTCCCAAAAGTGCCCAAACTCAGACACTCCCTGCAGCCCTCCAAGCACAGCTTCAGAAGAGAAAACCCCACATCGTTACCCATGAAAAAATATTCAAGCCAACACAGGGCCCTGTGAGGGATGCACAGTTCACTGGAGGATGCATCTCGTGGTTGTCATGGCAACCTGCTCTTAGCAACTTTGGGGATGCCCAGGGGGGAGATTTAGGGGTAACAAATTTTCAAGAGGAGAAAAGTGATACATGAAAAAAAAAATCTTTAACAACAGTGCTGAATTCCCAGCACACGTGGGGAGCTCTGAAGGCAGCCAGCACAGGCAGGTCCTCTGCTGGCAAAATGAAGGATGTAAAATGAGAAACTGCAACAATTTACCCAAGTCCCAAGGAAGGATAAAAAGCCCTCTTTGGGGCTTTCAGTCCTGAGAGTTCAGTGGGGATTTTGCTCGACAGGTTGAGCCATTAACAGCACAGGCAGGTCCTGTGCTCCATCCCTTCCCCACGGGCTCCACTGACACCTGCTGGGAGCAGCAATCCCAAGCTTTGTGCTCTGCTCACACACCAGTATCCTCCCCCTCCTCTACAGCAGATTCCACAGCCACCCACTGCTTTGCCTGGCCACTCACATTCAGTCATAAATGCCAAATGAAGGATGTGAGAGCAGAGAGCAGCATTGGCTCCAGTCTCCACTGCAAAAAAATCACAATTTTGAAAGCACAAGAGGCAGCAGGCTATGGACTGGCTGAGCAGGCTCTCTACAGGCTTCATCTTGGGTCTCAAGACTTTCTCGAGATCCATGAAGCAGGAATGTCCTCTTGCCATGATCCACTCCCTCTGTGAAATCCCTCTAACAAAATCTCTGCTTCTCACTTTGCAGCAAGTTCTCCCCAGCTCTTTGCTAGACCCCAACAGGCTCTTCAAGTCTCACTGGGGGATGGAATAAGTCAGCTCATGCCAGCCTGCTTTATTCCCAATATTTCTGCTCCTAATTCCTCAGTCAACCCAAGGCCATAGCAAAGCTGCTGGTACTCTCTGCATCACTTAAAGAAATGGCAAAACGGGTGGTGAGAAGCAAGGAAAGGAACAGTCTGAATAGCAATGTTCCAGTTTGGTTACCAGAGCCTGAGGGCCTCTGGCTGCAAGTGTGAAATTAATGCTCAGTTATGTCTGTCCCTACCTGGACTCTACATGAGCATCATCAGAAAAGCTCAGATCCCAGAAAAATCATGGATGTCACTGACAGAGCTGGCAAAACTCATACGAAGGACATAAAAAGAGAAACTGCAACAATTTACCTAAGTGCCAAGGAAGGATAAAAAGCCCTCTTTGGGGCTTTCAGTCCTGAGAGTTCAGTGGGGATTTTGCTCGACAGGTTGAGCCATTAACAGGCCTTTAATACAGTCAATAAACCCAATATATTTCAAGTCAAAATCTGGAGGAAAAAAAATCTCCCATTCACTGAAATGTTCTACATTATTGTGGCAACCTATTTCTTACATTATTGCTTTTCCAATACCCTGTAATTATAGATGCCATGAAGAATGATCCATTTCCCAGTTTATACAACTTAATTATCAAGCTGCTGAGAATTGGAAATGAGGAAAGTCCATTCCTGTGCCCCAGCAAGACCTCATACTTCACCAGACTGAAATTTCAACTTAATACCATAACCGACCAGAAGCTTAGAATTCATTAGAGGAGAGCTTTGTAGTCATGGAAACAACACAGAAAAGAGAAAGTGGGAGCTTAAGCTCTGGATGCTTTAGCAGCCCAGTAGCTCTGTCTGGAGAGGGGACAGCAGGAGTGTCACATCCTGGTCCAGCCTCAGCTGATGTTCTTGCTGTTTCAAGCCAATAAAAGGAGAGAACTTCACTGACCATTTTACCTGTTTCCCTACAAAACATGTGCTGAGCAACCCGGGGTGATGCTTTTGCTTGAAAATTCCTGTGAAACAGAACAAAAGACACAATCTCTGGCTCTTTCACTTCTTTTCTTGGCTAAACAAATGCTCATGAAGAAGGTGGCAGCATGCAGCTTTTCCCCACCTAACTCTGCATGGTCACCCACTCTTATTTGTTCCTTAAAAACCAAGCTAAGTGTTCTTCAGCCCCATATTCCTTGGTGAAATTGCATTCTAGCAAAACTTTTTTGCAGCAAGGAGAACATGGAAAACATGCAAATAAGCAGAAAGCTCTTGATCTGCACTCATTTCTTTTCATGACGGCAATGTCACTATGGTGAACTGTGACATAATTAGTCAAAAATGCAATATATAAAAATGAAAATGCATTTTTTTTTACTTCAACAGCTAAAATAGCTACTGAGAAAATAGCTAGTAAAGAAATCCTTATCACTTCTATTATTAGTAAAAAGGCACAAAGGCAAACAGGATGTTTGATAAAATTATAAATGGGGAGTGTGGTAAAACTACTTGAGAATTAAATCTGGACTATTTTATGCCTTGAGTTTACTTTACCCCTCATTTCCTTTCTTTCTTCCCTTAAACTTTTGTCATGTTTTCCCTTTTGGTTACTAACAGTGAATTTATTTAAAGGATTTGCCTGAAAAAACCAAAAGTAAACTTTTTGGAGGAATCATGTCCCAGAAGACAGGAAACCCACTCCTGAAGCACACCCACGGGTGGTACTGTGCTGCTGATCCTGTAGGAATGATGATATCAGAGGGGCCATGAATTACTTTGGGTTACAAATAACAGAAGAAAAAAACATTCCTACAAAGATTTCTGGATGATTAGTAAAACTGAGTTATTTTTGCTTCATCCTAGCCTGAGCTGTGCATTTGCATCCTAGGTCTCTTGCAAATTCCCAAAATTATCAGCAGTGAAAAATCTCAAATAAGGGCTGTATGAAAAATCTGATAGGGAATTTTATCAAACTAGCAGTTGCATTTAATAGATTTGCCTCTTTTGAATTTGTACATACAAACAATTTGCATGGTTTCATTTCTTTCTGGGCTGTTGCAGGAGACAGCTTTTCCCTGTGGGAGCTATTCCGTGTTCTTCACTGACCCCTTGTGGTTTCTAACTCCATGGAGAAATTATTTTCTCAAGCTCAACATAACGTTTAACAGATGTTTACTCTGGATAAAGGCAATAAAAGAATCCTAAAGGACAATACAACAGCCTAATATACCTTACAGCATCTCGACACAGCTGCTTATTTTGGGGGGGTTATAATCACATTCCCTATTCAAATTATTACAATTATTTTTATTTTTTTTTTTAGTTTTCTGTGTTGCTGTGTAGAAGTTAAATTTGTATGAAGTACAGAAGTCAAACCACCATGAAAGGCATCATCTGAAAAGGGATGTAGCCATCCTAAGAATCAGAGCTGGCGGGGGGATATTGCCCTGGATAACAAATGTCTGGCTGGGAGTGGTGAAATCTACAGTGGGCAGAGCTTGCAGTTACCCATTTGGCACTGTCAACATGTTTTATCTGTTCAATAATCCTGGGCCCACCTGAGTCTACTTTGTTTTCTGCCTTTATTGCCACACACACACTATCCCCTGCAACAGAGCAGCATCTAACTACATGAAATGTAATTAAGGAGGCTGCCTAGGAATAATATTTCAAGAATTCTTGCTGAAATATCTTGTGGTAGCAGTAATAAAACCCCAAACAACAAATGTAATGCTAGAACAGCAAATCTCCAAGAGTCAAAACAAGAATTGCTTCTATATATGTTCCTTGCTTTTTAATTATGCAGATGACTGCTAATTTTCTATAATGAAAACCTTACAGTGTAGGATTTGTTTTAAGCATAAAACAACTTACAGTATCAAAAAAAAAAAAATCTGTCCTAAAATAATCTTTAAAGACTTCAGTTCTACTTGATTTAGCACAAATCCCTGTGATCAAATGTTACAGCCATGAAAAGCTAGAGACTAGGAGTGCTACTAAAACCTTGGGATTCTTTATCCAAGTCTTAAAATGTCACGGAATTCTTTAACACACGCAAACACACACACACACACACAGAGATGAAGGTGTTTTCTGCATGATGTGAAAATAATCTATTTAAACATACACTTTGCTGGTGGGAAAAAAGCAGCATAAATGTGTGATCTCCCCCAGAAGCTGATAATTTCATAAGTATTTATGCTCCTTGACCTTGCACCTCCAATCTGCTCGGATATTATAAAATCAGTTTTGCGCATTTTCCTCCCTTCTAGCTCCGAAGTGTTCCTTTATCCTCAGGAACAGATCCTTCCATCTTCAGCTGCTCCTGCTGCTTCCTTTCAATTCTGATCTTGTAACCTGGGGACCATCACCTCCCCAGCAGTCCCACAGAAACTGATTACTCACACCAGGATTCCCAAAGCCGCGCTAACGTCAGCGGGGATGAGCTCGCAGCTGGCAGTGATGCTGTGGAGCTGAGGTTAGGGGTGCTAAGTCACTGTCAGCAGCAAGCAAAAGAGGGATTTGTAGTAATTCAGATAAAAAAAAAACATAATGAGCAAGGAAGCATACCACTGGGTGTTAACTGTCTGCTGGAACTCAGGTTTCCAGTTCCCAAGGACTAAGCGGGAATTTTGCCTGCGAAGCAGCAGCTGCAGGAAACTGTTCAGCCCCATATTTTTATATGTATTTATTTTTATTTTTTTTAGGTGCCCTTCTAGGATGACAACTTGAATTAGCCAAGGACTGTTGTCAGTTTCTATCAGTGCACATCAAGGTCTGGATTTTACCAGGAAGTGATAACGCAATGCCAGACGTGACTTTCTATTTATCTCAGGTGCATCTTTTCAGGGGAGCTGTTGCTCTGGTTTGTAATACAGCTAAATAGAAAAACTTGCAAACTTCACCGATGAAAGCAACATGGGATTTTATTTTCAAGTAAGAAGAGGTGTGAAGGGTGGGGAAGGATTGTCCTCTTCTGTACAGGCTTTTCTGAGATAAAGATACCAGGTAGAGAATCTAGATCATGAAAAAATAACTTCTGGACTGCATGACAAATAATTACTGCAAGGGGGAATATCTGGAAATGACAAACAGTCTTATTCTTAGGTTTTTTTGGTCATTATTAAAACGTCTGGTGCCATTAATAATATATACTATATATGTTAATGATATATGCAAATCCTTGAAAATAAAATCTGATTTTTAAATTAAATGTTTGAAGCTTTGAGCTATAACTTGTAAACTGCTCTAGATTAACAGAAATTTTAAATTTACTACTTGAAGATGCTCACTGCTTCAATCACCTTGGACAGATGCTCAAAACAGCAGAGCACAGGAACTTCCAGTTTCAATTCAAATTGTGACTTAACCAATGTACAAGGCACAAACTGTGGTTTGTGTCAGTAACCTTCACCCTAACAAAGCAAGACAAATTTTTTTTATACACATGCAGATTAAAAATACACTTATGAATGTTCTGAATGCTGCTATGTATCTGATGGCAATAATTCAGTGAGGTGGTGTAAGAAATGAAATGGGAAGTTAACAGGTGAATTGGTATTTCAGGGATCAGCATTTGTGCACATGGGTGATATCTCTTATGATATAACATACTCCAGGTAACAGATAGCAATATGTAGTCTATTATATCATAAACCATGCATGCTATAGTATGTAAATACATCTATTTAAATATACAGTGAATATGAGCATTAATTGATCTGTGGAGTTTTTTGAAAGTTCCATGAGTGTCTTTCAAATTAAAGATGCACCATTTTCCATTTGCCACGACAAGGTGGGATTTATTTAACTAATTCCTTCAATAGGAAAGGCACATTGCATCTGCTGAGGTTTGGTGATCCTTTTTTTTTGTAAATAAACTTCTAATCTGGGCATTACTTTGCAATTATGGAAGACTCATACTTCAGGTTGTTTTTTTTATCCACTAGAAAAGCTTAAACTGGGGGACAAAACAAGTGCATCCTTAAAGTGAGAATGAAACTGAATTTAATAAACTTCAAACACTGGTAGAGGGTTGTGTGAATAGGAAGGTGTGGGAGAACACCAAGGAGAGAACTACCTGGAAGAAGTGGATATTTACATGACAGTCCTGGAAGAGACAGGAAAGGGAGAAACACTGCTTGGTTAGTAAAGGGCCAGCAAAGCAAAGCAACAACAATTAGTAGCAGAAATAAACAAAGACACAGCAGCAAGAATAGAGAAATGGAGACATCTGTTAGGCACAGAAAAATAAAAAGAAAAAAAAAAAAAAAAGGAAATCATGGCATTAACCACCCTGGCAGGAAGGAGCATGGCCCAAGTGAAGCAACTGCTCTTCCACCTCAGCCTGCTGCACACACCTGCTTCATGCACAAAACATCCCCAAAGAAACGAAATCACTGCAATGCATAAAGCTAAATGTAAAGGTCTATATGTGTGTGCAGTCTGGGCTCTTTACAGCTCAGGAGCACTGCAGAGGGGCAACAGCACTGAAGTTGTGAGGTTTTGCCTCGCTTTGCCACAAGCCTTTAAACTTTATAGAAGGGACAAAGAAATCTCTGTTATCAGGTTGATTTTCTGTGTGCAGCCTTCACCTTAAAGCACAGCTCACAGGCTGAGAAAATCTTCCAGGAATCACGAGCTGACATGAACTGGGATCAGAGATGTATGTCATCTGGGTAGGAAATTTTAAGTTGCAGATATGGTGAGTGGATGGGAAACCTCCAGATAACTGCATATGGGATTTCCCCATGCCAAACCACAGTATAGAACAGATGGAGACATCTAACAGCATCTCTATAATGCTGAAAACTATTCCTTAATGATTAAATATGCACAATTTAAAAATAGGAATGAGTGCCAGGGCCAAAAAAAGCAGCTCTTTTTATATCTCTATATGCATAGAAAGTGTGGATTGATGTGCCAGTGATTTTTTGGCTGGTCATGATTTCAGTGTAGCTTAGTGTCTGCTGCCTGAAAAGTAAATGTAATTTTTTTTTTTAATAATTTGAATTGTCAGCAATGTTGCTTCTCTTTTCCAAGTCACCTTTGCTGAACTCCCTGAAGTTACAGTTACTGCTTCAAAATGGGAATGTATACTGGTTATAGATACGGAATAGATTGTGTCTTTTATTTATTTAAAAATAAATAAATGAATAAAAAGTGTAAAGCAACTTCAGTGTAATAGGGGCAAAACCATCACCATTCTTCAATGACTTAAAAGAAATATCTCCTTCACAGCCCTTAAAGGACTTCACCCAGAGACCAGAAGAATGTAGCTCACAAACTGACAAAATCACAAGTTTCTCTACAGTTTTGTTGTTTTGTTGTGTGGGTTTTTGTTTTTTTCTGCTTTTTAAAGAAAGCCTTATATTTCATTAGCAAATTAACTGGGTTCTTAAGAAGCTACTGAATGAGTGGCTGGAATCTTCTGCCCTGGCTATGCACCTGCAGAATATTTACTGAGCCTTCAGCTCAGAATTAAAACTGGTCTAGGATGTCCTGGCCATTGATTAAAGGGAAAAAAGAAAATGTCCTTTTTTGACCTAAAACTGCTGTACCTGCAGTAAAACAAACTGAAATGATGTCGTGATGTTCAGGAAGGGACTGATAAATTAATCAAAGAGGTTTCTTTAGGGGTTAGACAACACTGAAACTCATCAGAAAGCTTTAATTGTGCCTTGAAATCTGTGGACATTTCCAGATTGCCTCTAACCACTACCACCAGCTGTGCTGCCACAGGGAGAACTCTGAGGGGTAAATAAATCAATTGGAGCTCTGTATGCAACAGGCACATGTACAGACTGAGCCAGGTTCATAAATTCACATCTGCACAAGGATTAACACAAGTTTGGTCAAACTAAACCCTGTCCTGTATACTGGAGGTCTAGATCAGAAGCAGAAATATCTACAGCTCCTGCATCACTGGAGAGGCTCTAGGTGTTTGTAGCCAAGCCTGTTAGCCAAGTATTGCATTGTCCCTGTTGGCAAAGCATTTAAAAAGCCATTTTCTTTAAGATACCAATAATAGTTATGTTTAGAAGTACTGAAATGTCACCAAAATGTCACCGCTGCCTCTGCACTCCCGGTTTCCAGATACAGTATTTACCCTGATCTAAACTCTTGTTTCCTCCCTCCTCATGGTTTCATCTGCTTTGTCTGCAGCAGGACAGGCCAGGTCTGGTTTCTGCACGGCCTCCATCAACAATTCCACTGGCAGAAAGCAGCTGAAAAAGCAGCTCATGGAATGACAGCCCCTGGGAAACACGGCAAAGCTGGGGCAGGTCACTTCTTGGCAGCCCAAAGAGCCCATCAGGCAAGTGGATAATAAGAAATAAAAGCTGCTCTTGGGTGGTTTACCAAGCACTTGGGTCAATCCCAGGAGGGGGAAGTACAGGCTACAACCAGCACGGGGATCTGGCCCACAATGATGTTGACAAGCAGATGAAGATGGTACCTGCTTTTCCTAACATTGACTGGTAATTATTTTGCAGAAAAAAAGTACTTATCAGGACCTCTTCATTTTATTGTGGAAGGATCTTATTCAATTATTCACTCCATGAAAAGGTACAAAGGCAGCAGCCAGGAGAAGCCACTCACATCTGGTGTCTCAGGTGTCATCTGTGCCACCAACACAATTCCATGGCAGGGGCCACAGGGATAGATGTGGATGTATCTCCCCAGGGAAGCACCTCCCAAGATTCACGAGGAGGATTCTGCATGGATCCCCATGGTGGGGATCAGACAGGAGTCTGAGCTCTCTCCCAAAAATTCACAAACAGAGAGCCAGACTAAAGCAAATCACTAGAACAAAAGAAAATGTCTGACATCTCAAGAGCATGCACCAGGAGAGTTACATATCTTCCCCACAGGTGCCTTAAAATGAAGATTATATTCCCCCATCATAACTTGCTTGGATCACTTCAATTACCAAACCTGCCTCCAGTGGCTCAGATTGCTCCCATCCCTTAATATACCTTGGACGTGGTAAATGTATCCACATGTAAGGATTACAGCCACTCTGCCCTTTTTTTAATTAAAAAAAAAAAAATCATTGATATGGACCATAAAAGCTGCTTTATTTTTAATAACATTTTCCATAATGGTGACGTGGAAAGAGGGGAAGAGGCAGAGTAATTAACCAGCTTACTTTTAAACTGATTTTATTCCATTATACTCTCAGGTGATATTAAAGCATCCAGGAGTGCTTTACTAAGAGCAAATTGCAGGAAGCAGGGCTTGGCAAAACTGAAATGACTTCCTACAATAGAAGTTCTATTTGCACATTTCTCTTCCCCAAATTAAAAAAAAACAACCAAAAACCAGTGCCCCAAATGGCAGAAGCCTATTGCTGCTCCAGTCATAAACAGGTATTAAAACCACAGCAAGGTTGCATAATTTCAATATTCTGTTTTTTTCTTTGACTAACAAAATATAATAACAGGAAAATAAGTCTATCACAAATAGTAGGTATCACAGTTAAAAAAGACTTGCAGTTTGGGTCCATGGAGCCACCTGGGACTGTTGGGAGTTCCCATGGCAACCTCAGCACGGACAATTATGGAGCAGCTACAATTATTCTGAATATGCCTGTTGAGAACAGAGCTTCGTTTTGAGAAGGCCACAGATAATGCCATTCTGGAGAGAAAATTCACAACCAAAGGTTAAAACCAAATGAAAAACAGTGACAGATTTTATCCTGCCTCCACTTCCTACAGAAGTATATTTTTAACTCTAAATATTAATAATGATGTCTCATCTATAAATCCCTGAAGGCAGATTGGATCATACTGCTAAATGAGCAGATAAACGGCTCGTAGGTTTAAATGAGAGGTGAGATCCAGAAAATATGTCCATTGCTTAAAATCTGCTGCATATAGAAAATACTGCACCTATACATAATATACCTCCATTTCTATGCTCTTTACAACATAGATAACACATAAACAGCATAGAAAAAAACAACTTCTTGTAGCAAAAGGTAAAAATACTTGGCAAGGTCACTGCATGATGCCATCAATGAAACTTCTCAGCTCTTCCCTCACTTTTGCAATTTGGCCCCATTTGTTGGACAGGATCTAAAACTATGGGGAAACAAGTCAGGTGTTAATTTTTCAGCTGGTTTAGATCTGGCAGAATGGGCCAGGAGGAAACGTCTTCTCTTGACAAATAGTTTCTACTGTTCCCTTACAAATATAAGTGAAGAGAATGTCTGAATCTAATATTTATTTAGTTATGTATAACCCTGTACATCTATTATATGGTAGATTTACACTGACTTAAAAGAATCTGTGTCAGAAGGGCCAGAAAGTAAAGCAGCATACCAGTGAGATTTCTGTGACTAATAACCATGTGAATGTCTCTGACTTTTTTTTTTTTTAAACTTTTCCTTTTTCAAGAAGGAAATTACTTTTGAAAATTTCACGTCTACTGGTTCTTTCATCTTTTATAACCTGAAAATATTCTTTTTCTCATCCTAAAGTTTCTCTACTCTTGCATAGCTCGCTTTGTACACAACCCTTTGCTCTGAAGACCACCATTACCCAGTTTAAGTATTTGGTATTAGTAATGCAATATTTTTGTAGATATTGTAATTTTGTGCTCAAAATTAAGTCAGTGCAGCTTGGCTTTCAATCACACTGTCATATATTGAAAAGTAGACCTGGTACCACAAATGTAGACTTGATTAGCAAGCACTTTGAAGTTGTTTTTTTCTATAAATAGATAAATGAGGGATAGCCCAGTATGACCTCCCAATCTAGCTAAATTTTTAATCTTCCTGACAAATACGCTCCCCTAGTAAAATGGCAGATCTGCAATCTTCTTTCTGTAAGGTTTCACAGCTTATTTCAGAACAGTGGAATGATTTAGATGATGGAATTAAATCCCAAATAGCAGCATATTTCTCAGTGCTATCAATTTGCTCCTTAGTATAGGGTATCTAAAATAAAATGACTACGTAATCCCAGACATAAATGATAAGAAAAATAACGTAAAAGATTATCAGAGTCATCACCACTTATGTGCCATACCAAAATAGCTAATAAGTTAAATACCACCATTCAGACATCTGTGCTGTTATTTTCTGTAAATCATCCCAGTAATTCCCCTTGAAAGCAACCAAGAACATGACACAGGGGGTGCTACTTCCCTCTCTTCCTTCTCACAGTGGCAAACTTGGGGAGAGTTGATGCAAAACAGCATCAGGATACCTCCAGAACAAGGAAGCCTCAAATCCATGGTGCTGAAGCTGAACTAATTACACTTTGATTAATTACTGATGAGGCAGTGCTGACTCTATGTGAAGCTGCCATTTCTGGGACCAAGCCCAGTGCCTTGACTGATGCAGCCTCTCAGGATTTCTACTCCACTTCCTTGAAGGACACAGACAAACCCTGACTGCTCCTTCTGCAAATAAGAGACTGTAAATTCAATATGCAAACATACTGCATGTAATAACTGACATTGTAAAATAGATAATTATAGTGACTTGTCTTCGTGCTGCCTCTGTCCTGAAAAAAACCAGATAGATTTCTATACCTATATCATCAATATATATAAATCCACCCACTTCCAGGCTCTGTACATTGCACAGAGAAGTGTAAGGGATGAAAAGAATTACTTGTGAAATTGTTCTTGCTGGAGAATACAAAGTAAATATGGTCTTCAATAGAAAATGACCTAGTGCAGCAAAATAAAATCCCACTGGTCAGATCACAATTGTAAAGAAAGGAAAATGGAATGGAAATTCAAATATTTCTCAAATGTGTAACAAAAACCATAGTTCATGCTGCAGACAAAAGTATGGTAGCTGAGCCAAATGTTTTCAGAAGATATTGATGCACCTTTGCTTTTTCTTTCTTGAAAGTTGCACATGTGCCGTTTTTCCTCACTTTCTTGGGTTAACTCATCTTTTATAATAACAATGGAGAATTCTGCCTGATGGTGAACATAAAAAATTGCCATTTCAGGTTGAAAGGAACAGGCTAAGTGTTTGTTTATGCACAACAGGTACATGAATTACTTTTGGGATAAGCAGCCAGGCAATATTTAAAAAAAAAAGAGAACAGTACTGTAGATTGGAATATTCCAAATTCAATATTGTGTGTGCAGCTGGGAAGAGCAGTCAAGTCAGAGGAGCTGAATCCAGTCGAGCCATTAGTGAAAAAGCTCCCTCCCCAAACCATAGCTCTCCTCTTGCTGGGTCTAATGACCAGCAGGCATTTTGCTGTAATCTGGGCTGTAGTTCCCAGAAAAGGCACTGCTGCTGCCCACTGTTCATTATAAAAAACAACTACTTTGCACTGCATGGTGAGACCATGCTTGAGATTACCAACCACTCCACTTTGTACCCCAGATGGCAGGAATATTTGAGGAAGCATGGTTTTTCTTCAGCATTTCTTTTCTCTATGAAATAGAGCAATACCTCTTCTCCTTCAAAACTTCCATACCCACATTAAAGACACTAGAATTTCAGGTGACAGCCCTCTGCAAAGATTTTGAGTTTCCAAATAACCAGTAATTAACACTGTCAATATTGTCTTAAACAAAACAAAAAATAAAAAGAGGTATCTCCTGTGAAACTTTTAAAGCGTTAAAATAATGTAGAATAACCTTTCTGAGAATTTCGTTTTTCAAGTTACACAGACACTTGTGGCACTACTTTTGCAGGAAGTGTTAAAAGGCATTGAAATTGTTACATATAATTGACATAAAATATTTTAAAATACCAGCTTCTAAGTGTCATAGCACAGAAACTAAACTCTCAGAGAAATTATGTCACTACTGAATGAAGCCTTTTGGTCTAATCAAGAAATCTGAAGACACATGTTGTTGCCACAGACAACAGAAATAGCAGCACTCTAATATAAATTTTTCTACAGGATTTTTTTTTTTTTTGGTAATAAAGATTCCTGTAATCTATACTTGTACACATCTGTGTTGAAGCCTCACCTCAAACTTCTGCCGGAGCTCTGCATTTCCATCTTCATCAGCATCTGGAATTGGAACATTATAATATTCACCTTCCTCTTGATTCAGCAGCTTGTACCTGGGGAAGATTGGAGTTAAAAACCAGTGACTTAGCAGCTTAATTGACTTAGCAGCTTGTGTGTGGTTTGTATCAATGTCACAGGTATGTAAAGAACTGCTTCCAAAGATCTAAAGCAAACTCAGGATATATTTAAACTGAAATGAGATCTTTAACCTCCAACTTTCTGCCATGGCAGTCTGATGGACAAGGAGCTTATTCCCACCCATCTGGTGACATGATGGGGGACATGAACCCTGAAGAACCTTTGTCTCCAGTGCTTCTATAGCCCTAAACAATTACCCTTGATGAAATGTACTTTTTGAGAAGATGTGATGAGCTCTACCCCTAGCTCGGTAGGTAATAAGACAGAGTTTTATAAAATCAGTTCCCTTGTACTTTGAATTTGCAGAGCTATATATAACTTGATACATTTAGTAATGAAGATATCGTATTTGAGATAAAAATAAAATCCCTATCACAAGACTCTGTACACAGAATTAAGTTTGCAGCAGCTTCTGGCTCCAGCAGAAGTTTCATGAACACCACAAAAGAAAAGCATTCCTTTTATTATCCTCCTTTGTTATATTTAGCCTCCTTTTCCTAGGCTTAGTTGCATTTTCAGTTACTTTATAGTCCAAATTGCAGTGGAAAGCTCCAGAAAAAGTGGATTATATTGAAGCAAAAAAATGCTTTTAATCTTTTTGTGAGATAGTGTCTCCTTCTCTCCTTTCAGAAGCTCTTACCATCCACTGGCTGGCATTTTCATGAGCTCTGACACCCCAAAGGAAAGAGATCCCATGAAATCATTTCTGGTTGTTCGATCCCAGTCCCAGACCTCTACGGATAACCGGCGATCTTTGTCTGTAGGTTTTAATTTACTGAAAAGGAGAGAAACAGAGGAGTTTTCAATGCAAACCTGGAGCAAATGATTCAACAGATACAAAGATCCCATTTTAAAGAAGATGTTAAACTTACAAGGTGAATGACTCATTCCAGTCTGGATTCAGAGTCGAACGGATAGTTTTTGTTTTCTGTTTGCTTTCATTCTTGGGATCTGGGATGAGCTTCAGTTTAACATAAGGATCTGAAAGTCCATTTGGATCCATGGGAATGAGGTTTTTGGCTTCTCGCACTGTCAACACAAAGCACAGCTGCTCTGTACAGGGTTACAAACTACCATCAAGAAGGAAATAAGGTGGCAAACCAGAGTTACTGAAAGGTGACAAAAATTAAAACAAATAAGACCTGAAACCCACTCGTCAGGCTTGACATGGAAGAAAATACTTGTTGTAAGGCAAGGTTGCATTTAGCCATATTTATAGGAATGGTAGAGAGAAATGACAGGAGAGAAGAGCAATTCCTAAATGACATGCAGCTTCCAGGCAGCTCTTTTCTTCCAATGGAATGATTAAATAGCCAAATCCATCACTATAGATTTTTAAGTGGGCAGCAATTCTTTGTGCTTTTAGTTCCTCATCAGCCTTACATTATGCAACTATAGAACCAGCAGCCAAATACTATGGGGCAAAAGGCAGATGACCCTAGATTCCAGAAGATGGGTTATTTGATTCTGTCCCTCGATGGAAGGTATCTAACACTAAATTTCCCTCAGATTCCTGGCTCATTAGCTGTCAGACAGAAGCTCTGTAAACATTTTATCATGCTTCAGCACCTAAAGTAAAAGCATTGAGAAGTTTGACTTCAGCTTCACAAAAACATTAATGGAGCTTCTGGTTTTACAGTGTCAAAAGAAGGCATGAAGTGGGTTAATACATCTCATCTTGCCACTTTGGATCCCCAAAGAGACACAAGAGTTGTCAGCAGTCTGTGGTGGGTGCCACAAGGCAAAGTGAAGGCATTTCTGGGGTTTCAGCAGCTTTTAGGTTTTCAGTTCTGGCTGGATTTATCACAGCAGCTGTGGGGTGGGTTAAGCAAAGTCACTGCAAAGGAGTGGAGCATCCAATGGATGAGGACAGAGAGTACCTCCTCCTCCTCCTTGGAGAGGACCAGCAGAATGCCAGTGTGACATTTAGATGCCATGAAAGGTTTTATTCTGTGTTATTGGCATTCAGCCATCAGCTTCTGCTGAACCTCAGAAGAAAAGATGTCTTCTCATGCTGTGAAACCCCTGTTACATCCCAACCAGTCACGCTGAGATGAAGTGCAGTGATGGAGCTGGGAATGGTGAACTGGGAGCTCACAACTGGGCACCTCAAAACCTGCGGGGAGCCATAATCCTCTGGGAAATAATTCCTTCATTTAGGAATTGCTTTGTGAGATTCAGATTGTAAGATCAGGATGGTTTCCTGGAGGAAAATCTCAAGAAGCTTTGAGGGTGGCACAGTTCCTAGGGTATGAAGGGAGGACATTTAAGAGAGAGTCAGTAGAGATTACCCTGGATTGTCAGTGCTACTGCTTTGCTAGCAACAGCATCAGAAGGATTTAAACATTTATTTCCCTAACCAAAGAAAAGAAATCTGAAAGGAAATCTAGGAAAGATGAGCCTCTAAGTCACCTAATATTTCTTGATGGAAAATATTTCCCTCAAAAATTAGAACTTAAGATTCACTTAAGAACTCAATCAGCCCTAATGCAAAAAAAAAAAAAAAAAAAAAATCCCAAACTTTTAATTACCTTCAGCAACAGTTACTGTTCAAGGCACTCTCCTCCCTTTCTCCTAGATTGAAATGGCATTTTCATAGTGCTAAGAAAAATTACAGACCTTCCCAGGATTTCAACCTGTTATTTCCCAGCATGGAGGCTGCAAGGCATCCAAGCAGCATAGATATTTTTTAACGTGTTCTTTATTCTCATTATTTATAGAACAAGAAGAAGACAGTTTTCGGGCAATAGTCAAATGACTTGTAAAGCAGCTGAAGTACATTTTCCAAAATGTCCTTTGTTCTCCCTTTAGGAAGAAAGGCAGAGCTGTGGGGGACTGGCAGCTGTGTGCCACTGCTTCCCTAAGACAAAAAAAAAAGACAAGGACTGCAAAGCACAGGACAGGTTTTATTGTGCTTCATTTAAGGTCAGTGAAATGAAAGATTCTGGCGCTGCCAATACCCCCTGGTATTGCCAACCATCCAAAACTTCTGGTCCATTTACACCAGGTCTCTCCACAAGCTGATGTACCCAGCTTTAGGCTAACATTTTCCTCTTGCATGATGTAGAGAATGTTCTAGTGCTCATCGTGCTTGTGTTCTTCCAAATGGCATCACTGCTAAGCAGTGCTTTAGTGCAAATCTGCTACTTAGCTCTTGTGCCATTTGACTCAAGCTGTAGAGGGAAATTTTTTGGAGGAGGAAAAAACAGCCACTGCCACAGAAAACACAGTTTCAATCCGTTTAACCCACTCTGTTTGTTTAATGAGAGCATTAGGTGTGGTATAAAAAGATGGGAGAGAGAAATACCAGCTACAACTGGAACCTTCTACCCAAAATAGCTGTAGAAAGAAGGTGGGGCAGAGGAATGCAAGCTGCTTGTGGGGAACACAGTAGTTTATTTGCCCAGATAATTCTCATGCAGAGCAGACACCCTCTCAATCTAAATTAATTATTAAAATCAGATCATGGCTGGAAAGGAAACACATTAACTTGAACTTATAGTTGATAACTGATGAAGTTATTTTTCTTAAATTTGTATTTTTAAAAAGAGAGACAGAAACGGGGCTAAACTTTTAAAATAAAATGTAATTCTGTTCAATAACTGTATTACTCAAATAATTGCACCAGAAAAACACAAACTGTGTTTTAAATGAATAGCACTGAAACAAGGGTCTTTCTTGCAAAGCATTTCATTTGTAGCTTTCAATAATCCCTGTACAGAGCTGACAGGGCTTTGCAATTGGGGAAATGATAGTTTTCAGTCCAGAGAAATTGTCTCCACTCTCATTTACTCTGAGTTTGCCCTTTCAAAGCCTCCACACCCAATTGTCAGCTGGAAAACCATTTTTTCAAGCCATGAAAAAAATCCTCACTCAATAATAACATTTAGCACACTGAAAGTGCTCTTCAAATACTTCTCAGGAATAACAAGAAGATGAAAAAACTTATTTTAGTTATATATTTAGTCTCAAAAGGACTGAGAACCATGGAGTGAAGGATGAAGTGACAACCTGGAGTGCAAACTGCTCCCTCTCTTATTCTATATGTGGTGTTATTTTTGGGGGGATGGCACCTGTGACTGCCTTGCTAGCTTTGGCACACAAGTGATTACTTCAAAACCCACTTTAAAATTTTGATTTCTATTCTGTAGTTTGGTGAAAATGAGGAGCAGAATGCTCTACATGTTCTACAGCTTCCAAGAAACAGACAATAGGAAGCTTTTCATTAAAATTCCTAGAACAAAATGACTTAATTTTAACATGGTGTCTTGAGACTGATCCTTCCTGTTTAAATTCTACCTGGAGATGCTCAGAGTGAAATTTTGAGGAACTGGCTGGGCGGATGCCAAACCATTCTCCACAGCTCAATTCCAGAGAGGTCCCTGGAGAAAGGCAGCACTGATCAGCCTTGATCCATGCTGCAGAGCCTGGAAAACAACCCTGACAGCAGGAGGACCTGGCAGTGGGTGTAAGACTATTTCTTTCTTTTGCAGTTAACACAGGAAAAAAGTCCTTGAAACGAAAGAAAAAGAGAAGCTCAGAGATGAACTGGGAAAGAAAGATGCAACATATCCTAAATACAGGCTGCCAAAGAAGTCATGAGCTCACTCCTTGTCTGAAGATATCTGGCCCATTTGTAGTTTTCTCTGCATAATTAGTGCCTTTAGGCATCTTTTTTTTTTTTTTTCCCCACTGATGAGGCAGTTTGTTTCTCTAGGAAACAGCATGATGGTGCTTGTTCTAAACAGTCTTCAGAAAGAATTAGCATCTCAGTGGTCCACCTCTTTAAGGACACCCTATTTTTAATGAGATGGGTCAAAAATTTCTCTAAGAGGGCTGACAAGAAGAAGAGATTTCCCCTCCCCACCAGAGGCACTATCTCTTGGGTGCTGTTGAAACAGAAAAAGAGAAATTAAAAATAACTCCAAGAAAATAAGTCAGCTTACTGTGGCTGAATTCTGCTATAGCTGGAACAGCAAGAAATCTCATATGGCTTTAAAATTGTTATGTTAATTAAACCCAACAGTGTGGGGGAGATATTACTCTAGTTTATAGGCAGCTGAAGTGATATGCAGTTCAACATCACTTGGAGAGGAGCTTGGACAAGAACCTAGAATATTATTTTCTGTCTTAACACAACAATGACCTCTGTACAGAGCAAAGTAGTTAAATTTCCTAACATTTTGTCCAGATTAGACTTTCAACAGGGACTGAGAAAGCACAGAGATTAAAAGAGAATGAGGAGCAGTAAACAGCTTTTAACAAATCCAACCTTGCCCAGGTTTTCCCTCTTAAAACCAGGCAGAGTTGTCAGCTTGCCATAGGGAAAGGGTGCACCATTTTCCTCCTCATGGTTAATGAAGAAGGGGTCATAAAGGCTTATTCAGCAGTAAAATGCAGAATAGAGCTGGTTCTTAGGTATTCAGGCTTTAAATAAATGTCTAAAGAAGAGAGAGTGGGCTGGCAGGGAAGAACTGACATTTTACGTAAAAAGAAGAAAGTCAGAATTTTGAAGAATTCAGAGAGTGGATGACAAAACTGGAACTTGTTCCACAAGACTGTGTAGGTCAAGAGTTGCAAACCATATGCAGCTATGCATTTATAACTCCTTGTGACACCAGCAAATAAATTTAGTCATGGGAATAAGTAAATAAATCTTTCCATCCCTGTAACAAAGCTGAATTATTAGCAGCAGGAGTTTACTCAGTTCCTTCCCCAGTGAGTCACAGCTACCTTTTTCCTGAATTCTTAAATGTTGATAATAAAACAGTTTATTAATCACAGCAACCAATTTTGGTCAGTCTTTCACTCATTACAGGCAATTTAGATGAGCAGAAATCTCTCAAAAGCACATGTATTTAGAAGGGGTTTCAAACCTCCAAAGGTCTTGTCTGAAAAGCTACTGAACAAAATGACAGGAAAGGGAAATCCCTGTTAGCTCCAGGCAGAAGTTTCTGCCTTCCTGCAATAAACCATTAGTAAATTATTCCATAATTCTCATTACTTCCTGAAGAAGTGACCTCCCTACTTTATAGGTGACTCCCATGAGTGACAGAGGATCTTGCATTCTCAGCCAAGGAATTTTCTCCACCATACCTTACTGTACTCTGCTTAGTGACATTTTAAAAGATTTACCTGTTACTGAAAAGACTTTGTCTTCCAATTTGTGTTCTTCTACTCTCTGTATGCCAGATCCAAAGCTGCTTCCAAGACCATTCAGCTTTCTTTAAGGATTTGTTGCAAGATTTTATTAAAACTACCTTTGAACTCTTGCTTGCTGGAGATGGTTGTGACTCACACGTACAACTGGCTCCAAAACAAATCCTGTTTTTCTGACAATTGTCAATTTCCAGACAGTTTTCATCACTAAAAGGGCTTTCAGATATTAAAGTTTCCTCTATACTGTAACTACTCCCAGCTGAAGTTTCTTCTAACATCCCTCCTGAGAGCAGTGCCAGCTCATTCCACCCCATTTTCTGAATCCTGAAAGATGGCAACGTGCAGGACATGGGCTACTGGCCTGCCCACATTGCACTGGTGATTTACACACAAGAAATAGATAATAATTCCCTTCCTAGAAGAAGATTAAAAAATGAACTGACATTGCATGACTAACAAAAAAATGTGCCATCATCTCTAATGCTACTTAATAAGCACTTGTGCCTGCAACAGGTTCTCCAGTTTTAGTTTCAACAGGAAATCTCATCTGAGCAACTCTTTTATTTTTAAAATAAACCTACTTTTATAAAAGATTATGATAATTTAAAAATATATACTAATGGGTTGAACAGCTACTTAAAAAACCAATAATCTTAACAGAAGATGTGTCAGCTTGTCTGAAAGGGGATACAGACAAGGTTTCCAATTCTTCTCTGTTTATACACTTATAGAAACACCTAGTGTTTTAGTAAAATTTTATATAGGCCTGCAGATGGCCAGGTATGAAAAACTTTTAAATATTCTGCATTGTCTATTTCTTCAGGGTAAAGTAAATTATATGAATGCAATGGGAAGGATTCTGTAAAGATGATGGCAACTCTGCAGACTCTGGGAATGCCAGAAAACAGAAAAGATAGTGGGGTATTCACATTTCTTGGTACAGTAAAAATGCCTCCCACATGCAAGTCATTCTTTGGGATCACTTCATAAGTATTTGCCACTGAAAGCTGGTCAAATAGCCAGAATATTCCTTTATCTCCCCTTTTAAAATCAGTCACAGATGTTATCAAATGAATGCTAATGAAGACAGACACTCAAACTCACCTAGACAATTATAAATAAAATTATTAGAGAGTGTGTGTGTTGGGGTCTTTTAAGGAATTAATTCTTAAGAGAACCTAGAAATGTGCCAAAACTTTCCAGTTTGTCTCTCAAGCTTGTTTGAGCAGAGATTCTTAACCCAAGTGTCCCCAGCAAGCAGCATGACATTAATATGCAGTGGCATAAGGGAGCTCAGCATTCATACATTCATAAATAATTTGAAAAACCTGTGGTGGGGAGTACAGAACTCCTAGGGAGACTATTGCTGGAGAGCCTGTTATGTGCTTCCAACCTCTGCAACCTTCCTCTTCTTTTAAATAATAGAAGCATCAATAAATAATAAATCCAGATTTTCTGTATTCTTTCAGCAAGAAAAATACTCTTTAAAACTCTGGGCTGTGTGTGTATATATATATACATATATATATATATATAAATCAGGTTTATGTAACAGGAGGATGCATTAGCTGCCAGGGAGTTGGGAACACCCTGTCTCTAATGTCATGCCTGTGTCAGGAGGGCAGCTTCATCTTCATTGTCAGCTGCTGCCAAATCCAAATCCCAGCAACTAGTAGGTCACAATTTATGATCCCAGTATTGTAGCAGCTTTTTATATGTCAGAGCACCAGATGGGGTTATTTTCTCATAAAGATTATTGTTTGCTCGCTATAAAAATAATTTTTAAAATAAAATAAGGAAATATAAACTGTGATTCAACCACCTACAAACTCACTCAAGAAGAGCTTTAAATGATAAGATGGGTCAAGAAGTAAATGTAAGAGTGAAAAACTTTTAATGCACATCAGGAGGAAGAACATTCAGTGCAAAAGAGGATTTTTTTGCTATTAAGTACAGCAAAAACCTGCTATACTATGCCTAAAAACTAAATCCCCAAGTCAGCCTAACTGATGAAAGGGTCACAAATTCAGTGGCTTCAGAAGAAAGCAAATTCAAGAGTGTTCCTATAAAAAGAACCACCCCACTGATTTACTGGAAGTGCAATATATTTTTAATATCCCATGCAACACTCAAGCTTGCAGCTATAAAATAAACCATTGATATTTAAGGACTGCACCACAAATGGGTGCTGAATGTGAATCACTGCCCAGCCCTGGGAGGGTGCTGAGGTTTTGGCCAGGTCTATGAATCCCAAATTCCTACTCACGTGTTAAACAGTGCTGCAGTCTCTAACATTCCCAGAAAAAAGACTGGATGTCTACCTTCAAAAGCATCCAGATTGAAGATCTGACCTTGTAAACTGGAATCAAGCATGTTTACAGGGCTGAATCATTCCCACCATTAGTTCAATTCAAAACCTGCCAAAGTACTTAGATATTTTAGATAAATCTGCCTGAACCTCTGCCCCACTCCATCTGGCAGAACTCTGCTTTGCCTCTTTCCTAGTATGCACTGGAAAAAAAAAAACAACAACAAAACCTCAAGTCCTATTTACAACATTTTATCAGGAAAGCCATTAGTAAGCCTGCATGTTCTGTGGCCTTTTTTGGAAACAAAAAAGCCACCACGAAAGCCTCAAAACAATTAGGCAGAGGTAAAGGCAAACTGCAAGGCAGTGAAGGGGGTCCCCTCAAGGCAGCATCATTCAACTGCTGCATCCTTGCTGGGATGTGGGATGGCTGAGATGCCCATGGAAGTTACCTGCAGGATGCCAACCAGACTGGAATGTCTCCATTTAGCAGCAGGAATGTTTGGTGGGCAATCAAGGTTGGCTGCAGGAGAATCAGCATGAGCTAATTAACACCCCAAAGAGGCTGCAGAGCAGAGATCTGAAAGCATTCAGCTGGAGGAGCTCAACACCTCTGGAATAATTCCTTGGAAAAAGATTCAGGCAAAGGCTCAAACCAAACAGCCACTCATTGATTATTTCTCCTACTGTTGCTAAACTTCATGGACATCTAATTCACCACTTTTCCTACACCTAAAGGCAGGGTGTTGTGCTTGGCAGCTCTGGGATGCTGTATCCCAACAATGGTTTTGTCAATAAGTATTTTAGAATTATTACCATACTGGGAGGAAAAGAGCTCAGAACCTTTGTATGGCAATATATGTGTGAATTAGCTGACAATTGCTGCTTTCCATACCAGTTAAACATGTACAAAAGGGATCTGAAACTTCACCCCATCTGGGTTTAGTCTCTATAGTATTTTTTATTTTTTAAAAAAAAAAAGAAAAAGAAAAAAAAAGGTTACTTTCAGGGCTACTGTCATTTCCTTTTAAAGAAGCTTTCTGAAAGCTTGGAAATGCTGACAAGCTTCAACCAAAACAGCTTAACTGCACCATAGTTGTTCTACACATAACAGGGTTATAGTAAACATTTTCCTTGTCCAGAAATCTATTAAATGTGGGCTGGAAATGTTTTACTTACAGATACAAAAGTAACAGCATTTGGCAAGTACACTCACATCAAAAAAAAGAGATTATGAAGGAAACCTACAAGATACCTGTAATGATTTTACCATATTCATATTTCAAACAAGACTTTTCCAAATAAAGGATAAACACCTATTTGTGTAGTTGTTTCCTAATGCCTTGGCTGCCATGAAAACTTGTGACAAATGCTCTCCTCCTGAAATGGATTCCAAAACTGCTGAATCATCCAAAAATATGTACATGTTATTTGTCTAATTATGTGTTTATATCAGAAAGTTTCAGCCACCTTTAAGAACCTTGCTGCAATAAACTCCACTCTGATCCAGCACAAGGAAGTTCTGTTGGAGTTAAACAATATATTACACAACTGCTTAAGGGAACAAAATGGTCCTTCAACTAGAAAAAGACATAATACAGAGTTTTTCCTGCAACTTCAGACTTGGAATGGGTCAGTGAGGGTGTGTGGGTGTGCACACTTACTCATAAATCCTGGGAGAAACATATCCAAGGAAATGAATTATAACCCTCTTTCCTTCCTCTCTCTCCCTCCTCCCTATTTAAATAACCTGATTTTTTTTTTTTTAATTTTATAACTCATTGCGAGTAATATTTGGGATTGAATCCAAGTTGCCTTTGTTTGTTAAATACTCTGAAATGCAGGAAACAACACCTCAGCTGCTGAAAGTTGAGAGTATTTCTTCTGCTCTGCAGATGCTGGGTAACTTCCACAAGAGGCAGCTATCCTGCTGGGCTGCTGCCCACACAAAACCTGACATTACAGTCATTTTCTCATTAATTTTCCTGACTTTGTAAAGCTATTATTAAAGCTTTCATTATTCTATTTATTTTTATGAATACTGAATCAAGATTTTCTTGATTCAAGGTCATGGTGAATGAAATCCTCCCACTTCTGCAGCCAGTGACCTGTATCACTGGGGCTCTGAGACACAAAGCTTTGACCACAGTACCTAAACCCACTGTGTCTTTTACACATACATAAAACCTCCAAGGTTCTAAAATGAGTTTTCACCTGTTACTTCCAGTTTGTCACCAGTGACTTCAGCTTTCAGATAAATCCTCCCTCTTTTCTCTGTGTGGTCCATGCCGCAGAGGCTGGGGACGTTTATTACACATTGCTTATGCACATTCATATCACAGGCTGTGGATAGAAAAATGGTTCAGACAGTGATGAGAAGCTAATAACACAATTACAGTGCAAATTAACTACTGAGCAAAGTTAAAGTAAAGATTACAATGCTTAACCATTGGCAAGACTTTCAGATTGCAGCTGCGAGTTTTGTCGACCCAAGGTACATGGATGGTTTCCATCTTACAATACATTTTATAGAGAGTGAATGAAACAGAGAATAAAACAATCTACTTCAGAAACCTAAAGACATCATTCATGAGGCACAAGGTAAAAAAAGAGTGAAAATGGAATTAAGTCCTGCTGGGAATATGACTAAGAAAACACAGCACTTGTGCCAGCAGTAGCAATGAAGGGTGTTAGGTTTAAATTGATTATTAGATTTCCTAGCAGGAATCTTTCAAGACAAATGAAAAACAAGGAAAATATTGGACCTTGGCTACCAACCAAACTGATATGTCAGTTTTCAACAGTGCATTCACCTGACTAGTCCAAAACCAGCTTTCCTCAAGACTGCCATGGCAAATGCTCTTCAGACACATCACACTCAATAAACCATGTTCTCAGCAACAAAGGTGATTTTCAGCAGTATATTATTATAGCATTGAAATATCCACTTGAAATAAAGAAGTACTATAAATACTTGACACTTGAAGTGGTATTTTCTACAGAAAAGAAAGAAGAAGCTGCTACCCAGTGTTTCTACTTACTTTCTGAACTACTCATTTGGTAAGAGAAAAACCTCACTTACTGTCACATTTCATCCCTTGGTGCAGGAGCCCGTAAAGCAGGGACCCACAGTGGTCACAGAAGGTTGGGCTCCCATAGGTGTGGATCTTAAATTTGTGCTTGCTTCTGGGATCCTGAAAGGAAAAAAAAAAAACCCAGAGATTCTCAAGTCATTAAAAAAATAAGATTCATCTTTATACAACTTCAAACATCAAAAACTTGCCAGCTCTGCAACTTTTATTTCAGAAAAACATCTTCTAGCAGGTAGCTCATTCACAACCCTTCCAGTGGTACCTGTGTTGGGGCAGATTTCTATTTTCCCTCTGCTTTGGTGTTGTAAGAAAGCTCATGTCAGCTCAGCCATCACAGGCTTGGTCCTCTGATCCATCAAGAGTAAAAACTGTATTTACAGACTGCAGATATTCACAAGGTATAAAATGATGGCATTCAGCCTGTGGCTGATCTGGAACCAACTTGATTTTACTTGGAGGTAAAATCAAGACCTCCAAGATGGGATCATCTAAAAATGTTGCAAATTTATAATCTATATGACTCTAAACAGAAGCCCAACTAGGCATGTAGTAAATATTTTGCAGAGACTGCTATTCCCATCTGATTTTTGAAGACAGAAAATTACAGTGAGGAAGTTTTAAGGCCACCAGCAGCTTGGAAATGGTTTCTAATTTAGGAGCAGTGAAAGGGAATACACCCAAATCCCTTAAAAACCAAACACTGTATGACACATCCAAATACATTTGCTGTTTCTCCAGGGGTAGAGGTTCCCCATGGAAAACTAAGAATGTTTATGTAACTGGAAAAAAGTCTTCTCTTCAATAGGCTGACCCACACCAGGCTCATCTCACATCTACAAGGGCACAGACCTTCCCCTACACCAGACTTGAGCAGCCTCTTTCCAACACTTAAATATTTAGTATTTCACAAGACTACACTTTGTGAAGATTATTGTTTGATTGATTTGGTAAGCATTCTTCGTGTGAATTTTTTGGGTACCAATTCTAAGTTTTATCAGGAATCTACAAACCCCATTTTGACTGCACAGATAGAAATTATATTTTATCCAGGATGGTGAGTGAAGACTTTACACTAAGAACTCTGAGACTATTTCAATACTTAGGTTTGTTCTACAGCTTGAGAGATGAAATGCAAGCTGCTAACAACCATATTTATTTTGTAAACACAGTTAACCCAAACAGAATGACATTGGATGCTCCAGAGAACATCTGTTTCATTATTTATTAAAGATATAGCCAAAGGGTCCTGTGGCACGGGGTCATGGGAATGCTGCTTTACTGCAGCGTTATATGATGGAGAGACTCTGATTATATGCCTTCCAAACAATGTAAAACACATTTTCAAAGCAAATTCTCCTTTTGTTTATTTTGGTTTTTACTGCCTTTTAAATAGACATTTAAACATTGCTCTGGTAGGCACATCTATTGCTGAGAGGGACGAAGCCCACAGTTTCTAAGAATGACACAGAATAAACAGATTTTCCAAGTTGTGTTTAACACCTGACATGAGTGGTATTCATGAGGAGAGAGTAATGATATAGAGGAGAAAGAACTATGGGAAATTTTTATAGTGAATGACTACCAAACACATCAAACCTCAATATGATACTGAAATACTATAACAAACACTGCCAAATAATTCAATTCCAATTAACTCTATACACCGGGTAATTAGGATAAGCAGGGGTGTGTCTGTGGCTTAAAAATGTTGTGACATGTAAGGACAGCTTTAATCCACTTAATAGGAAGCAGAACTACATGAGCAAAGGCTCAGGCACTCCTGTGCCACGTGTGTGTAAGGGCAAAGGAATTCTTAGAAAACAATGAAATAAAACCAGTTGCAAGGATAAATCCATCAAGTGGGTTCAAACTTTAAAGTTGAGCCTCCAGGACTCAAAATAGATCACTTGAATCTTCATTTACTTTCTATAATCAATGTTAGTTTTCTATCTTTGTGTGAAAATGTCTCCTGTATGATGTCTAAAATGACCAATTCAATGTTAAGTGATTTTTTCTTACAAAGCACAGCATGTTCAGACTAATATTATTCTATATGCACACAGAAAACATTTATTCCAGGCAGAGAATAAAAAAAAAGAGGTCAAAAGAAAACAGCACCAAAACTGCTGAAATGGAAACTTTGCATGTCGAGAATCTCTCTTTCAAAATCCCTTTAATACAAGTAAACAGAACCTCAAAATGCTTAAATCTAAAAAAATAAGAGAGTGAATTGTTAATCAGTATTCAATCCTATTTTCTGTTTCAATCCTGTGCATTTTTTTTTTTTTTTTGTAAATTATAAGTATAGAAAATATTACTATTTTGCACGAAAGTCTGACAGCATCTAAAGAAAGCAACAATTCTTTGTACTCCTACCACAGAGGAGAAAACCCTCTCATATTATCCCCTGTATTAACATGGGCTTCTCATGCACTTAGAACTACTCTTGAATCTATAGTTTACATTTTAAGTAACTGTATTAGTAGCAATTACCAAATTGCCAGTAATTGCCAGTACTAATTACTTATATTATTAACAGCAATAAACCCCTATTTGCTGTTAATACAGTTTAATAGTTCCCCATGTTAAATATGCATTAAGCAGCTTATATGCATTATGAAGAAATACCATCACCTTTAGTCCTTTCAGTTAGAGGTAAACTGCTGAGTCAGAGGTAAAGTCCTGTAAATTTTCTTCAAATATCCTCTTTTAATCAATGTAAACTTTCAATAATTCCCAAAGCAGAGCTGGCAGTCATATTTCATAGTAAACACAGGGAGCCAAGCCAGGATATGACAGATGAACTGCCAAATAATGGCTGCTATTTGCAAGAGAATTGAACTTTGCACTAAACCTGGCATAGATTAATTGTGAAAAATCTAAGGGGAAAACCCACTTCTGTTTCCAGAATCCATTAAAATTATGCAGGAGGAAAGTGGCAATGGGAAATCTCTTGTTCAGCAGTGATGAATGATGTGCTCTATTAAAATTGTTTTCCTGCTAAAAAGTGGAATCTCTGCTATTAAGACAATCCCCCATTTTTATAAATGTAGCTGAATGCAATATATAACTAAATAGAAAGGTAAACTCTGAGCAATTTATATGACAGAAATTTAAATACAATTTGACTACCTTACGAGAGTCTGGAATGACACATATGGGTGCAGCATCCCTAAAAAAAGACCACCAACAACTGAGCATCTTCACCCCCAGACAGCTCTGAAAAAAATTAAAATATTCTTCCTTGGTCTCAAAGCTGAGCCAGGCTGATCCAGAGGCAGGGAGCCATGGATCCAGGAATTCTGTGTTGTACAGACCTGCACCATGGGCACCTACTGAAAGAAAACCAAAAACGGAGCAGAAACCTTGAAGAAATAAACAAATTGCATTTGCCCAGATAGTCCTGGCTCTGCTAAAAGGGTTTGGGATTTGCTGAGAAGCCTGGCCAGGAATCAGGAATCCTGCTGCACTCCAGCAGAGGGAAGCAGAAGAACACGGAGGCATCTCACCCAGACCCCATGTTTTTTGTCTCTGCACTGAGCTACAATTTGCCCCCCTGCAGCAGTACCAACCCCATCCCTGCTTTTTTTTCTTTGTTTAGCACAAATGAATCCATTTCCTTTATTGAACAGCAGAGGAAAGCACCCCCCAGTGAGAAATCATTCCATAATTCTTCTGGATCAGAGGAGGGGGGGGGCGGATTTTGTGCAATAATTGAAAGTGCCTGGTTAACCAGCTGCCTGTGTTAAACTGTGCTTCCACACATTACACAACAACTTATGAGCATTATATTTCTGAGTTCTTTCTAAAAGCTTCCTCTTGATTAGAATTTTATTCCCCCTGATAGCAGCCCTGAGCTGACTACAGTTTTGTGGGCATTAAATCATCACTTTGCTTTTAAGCACAAAATACACAAACCCCTCTTTGTGTGAGGCTGCACCAGGGGAGATTTTGCATCAAAAGCAGCATCAAATTATTCCTTGTGAAAAGTCTTTCTGTAGTATGTGACTTGATAGTACCCAGAACCCTGTCACCAGAACCCTGTGTCTAAACCCAAACCCTCTGAAACGATACCCACATTGTCTTGAATTTGGCATCTCCTGGATGCCACAGCTAGAAGTGGAGAGATTTTTGGAAGGAATTGAAATCCACATCACAAGGAGATTGATCTGTCAGTGCCAGAGCCTGTTCTAGTGATCAAGGTGGGGGGGAAAAATGACTGTTTTCTCTCCTTAATACCAACACACACACGTTCAGAAGGCGTTAGGCAAGAAGTAAGACTAATTTTTTTTTTATCAGACTGCCTGTGATTGGTGAAAGGCTTTTTTTCCATATCTAAACTGCTATTTTTGTGATCATTAAGAAGCAGAAAATGCAAAAATAAGAGTGTAAAGATATTTTGGGAGAAACGGGAGATTATATTTTCCATTACAAAAATAACCTGAAGAGTTCTGCAAGAGATGACCCGTGAGGTTCTAAGGTTGCATCAGGGCCTATGCAACAACAAAGAACAATTCTGTGTAAATAAATGCAAATGTACCCAATTTTCCATTTCCTACCTCTGTGAACAGAGCCACAGGATTATTCTTCATCTCCAGCTGAACACTTCCAAATATATTTACTTAGCAGTTTAAAAGGCATAAATGTAATTAAGCTTAGAACATCCCAAATTACTTCACTTAGATAAAACTAAAAATAATTCCTGAACCTCGGTGGCATAAATTATTGTTACAAGTGTTTGAATTTCTATCAAAACTGGCAGGGGAGACAGGACATTAAATATATGTAAAAACATATACAAATTGATATGAGCCAAGAGAACACTGTTCCTCTTTACCAAGAGAAAAGCCCTGGCAGACTGGCAGGTCTGTTTTCCCCATTTTAATACCCAACCTTTAAACATTTCTTGCTGTGATAGAAACACTGAAGTCTACATCTTTCTTTGTCTTCCTCCAAATATGTTTAAAGTATGGATCACAGGGAATGCTGTTCTAACAGATCAATGAGAGCACTGCAATTTGTACTGCATTTATTTGACTTCAAGCAGCTTTAACTTCCCCAAGTGAATCCCAAGTTAATAAAACATATTTAAGAAGAAGCTTGCATGTTTTTCTCTGGATGGAGCCAAATCCCACACTCATCCCACGCTGTCCTCAGGCAAACTTCCATTTCATTTAGGAGAGCCTTCAGACTCCAGCATTTCTGAACACCCTCCAAACAGTGAGGAGGTGAGGACAATATCTAAGACCCCATGCCTGAGTGGCTTGCTTCTCTTCCCTATTTATTTTCCTGTTGAGATAAGAAAAACATCTGTTGGTGATTTGCATGGTATCTTCATTTGTGAAACCTTTCCTGGTGGAAATAACTTTTAGGGCTTAAAATACATCTGTGATCCCAGCCCAAAAGCAAGAAACAGCAAAAAGGCATTGTTTAACTGGTCTCTAGCTTTGCTCTTTTCTGACCAAATGAGGCTGTGTACATGGGAAAGGGAAAGAAAATGGAATGAAAAGCCCTTGAGAATGATTTAGTAATGTTATGAAGTCAGTGATATACAGATCATATCACTTTTTATTACAAAATGCACAAATGCTTACAGCTTATCTGATACTTCTCTCTTCCAGCTGCACTGTAGAAAAGTTTTGTAACTTCCAGTAAAGGAAAAGAAAATATTTCTATTGTCTGAAGAGTCAAAAATACCACGGAATCATGGAAGGGCTGAGGCTGGAAGGGACCTCTGGAGACCACCAGGTTCAACCCCTGGCTCAAAGCAGGGTCAGCTACAGATCAGTTGAGTTTTGCAGTGGTCCAGGGGGTGAATCCTCAGCTGCAGAGCTCCAAATCTCCCTGCCAAGCACCCCAAAAAAAGTCTTCCACAGTTTGGCACAGAGCTACTGAGAGGGATTCCCTGAAAGGGAGAAGAGGAATGACATTAATGTGCTTTCCTATCAAGTAAGAAACTACACATTGAGTCCTTCCAGGAATCCTACCTGCAGGCAGAATTAGGAGTTCCACTGTTTCGAGTGACTCTGAGGGATAATTGGGAGAAATCATTCTTTGATCTGAGCTCTGCAGGGTGGGAAACCACTCACACTCCTTCCAAGAGGTGTTGGGAGCATACACAGAGCTGTATCCAACTCCCCAGTAACAAAGGCAGTGGTGGGATAAGAAAACCAGGATGGAGCAAAAATACAGGTAATAAAACCCACAGAAATGAGTCTCTAAGACAAGGATGCAATGGGCAAAAGACAAGGCAGGCTTAGGATGGATTTCTGAGAGAACAGAGGTAGGAGAGCCCTGAGCACCCCAGCACTGTGCAAACAGGGTGAGCACATCTGAAAGCAGCTGCAGCAAAGCAAATCCAAAATCCATCCAATTCATCCCTGAGTTCAAGGGTCTGGAATTAAATTCATAAATGAAGACTGATTCTCAGGTTCTGTAGAAGAAAAGTCTTGCAATCATGAATGGCACCCTAGCCAAAAATAGCAACAAAAAAACCTCTTCTCTTTTTACTAAGACCACTTCTATTCTTTATTAATTTAAAGAGGTTTAAGAGGGCAAACAAACAGAAAAATACCTGCTAAACTGATACTGACAATTATAAATCAAGTATTTCCTTCTCCAAGCTGGTATAGACAAGGAAGAATGACCATAGTTCAGAAATGACTCGGGCAGATTTTTCATTCCCCTCCTGGAACTCACATGAAATGATTATTTTTAATCAGAAGAAACAGGTGGTCATTGAATCAACTGATTCTGATTGCTGCCTTTTCTTCGTGTTCTTCTTGTATAGAATAGTACTGATTGAGCTGGCAAATGGGGAAAGAAGTTCTACATGGCTACTCCCCGGGATTTGTAATTTCCTAATTACTATCAAGACAGTTAAATTCGGAAGGGACTTGCTGTTTACCACTGATTTTTTCTTCATTCTTTTTTAATGAAGAAACTGCAGTATAATTACAGACAGTGCATAAACAAAAGATCCTGTTGGAAATTGATTCATGACTAGGAAGCACTGGAGCAAGATTCTGTTTCAGATACAACTCAATATAATGCTACAGTGTAAAAATAATTTCAATAAAGATTGAATCCAGGGGTCTGGGATCAAAAGGAGAACTAGAAAGACAGAGGGACAGCTGTATAAGCCTTGCTATCAGATGGAGGAGGTAATGAAAACAAATTTTGCTGTAAAAAGGGGTATTGCTACTTCTTGTGGGGTTTCAATATGCTGAATTGTTTAAAATCACAATTTATAATGTAATTTCTCTGCTTCCCAAAGGAGCTGAGCCATGGCTAGGTGCAGTGCATCATTACCATGATAAAGGACTTAACACAGATTAGTGATGTTGTCATTGTCATTTCACTGTGGGACATCAGGCTGCATGACAATTCTTTTACACTGATATATTTGTGTGCAATAACTTCTCATCAGTTTTTAACAATTTCATTCTTGGCCAACTTGCTCATGCTAGAGGTGATACGATTTTTTTCCCCCCTCCATTATGCTCAGCTGGAGCAAATATTATCTATCTTTCATTCAGTTAAACAGAAGATGAAATGAGATAATGCCTGAAAGACAACATCACCTGAAATGCCCTGGTTCCTCTGTAAAACAGTGACCCTGAGTGCAGAGGTATCAGGTCAAACAACTCAACATCTGTTGTAGCTTGAATGCTATTCACACAGGAAAGTGATACACATTTTTCCAAGAACACGGAGAAAAATGAGAAGGACTCCAAACACCCTTTCAGAATCTGCTGCAGCTATAAGTCAAGTTCTTTTCTAGCTTGTTAAGCCTTAAAGAAGGCACCTTTGTGACCCCAAAATTCCTGGCTGCTGACAAAAGGAAAAACATAACAAACTCAAGTTTTAATTTGTAAAGCCAAACCTACCCCCAGTTCTCTCTATTGTGGCTTGAATGAAGGTCTTGACAACGTTAAGTGATAGATTTGAGCACATAAAGATGAGTTGATTTGCCAGAAAACTCTCAGAGTAGCATAGCACCAGAGCTGATGGATGCAGCTTGCTAAGCTTCTGCTTTGCCTCTCAGGTACTTCAATATGCAAGGCCCAGAATAATAACTGGTTTACATTTCCCACTCCCCCTCACATTGCAAAACTCCCTTTTCCCCTCTGAAATGTTAAATGCTACCAGAAGAACCCATCAATTCCTAAGCACACACCGGAGATGCTCTCACTAAACCCTTACCCACTTATTTACATTGCACCTTCTCTCCTTCCCACCTCCCACAGCAGCATCTCTACAGCTCAGTCTCCTTGCAAGTGAAGACATTTCTCTGTCTGGATGTATTGCTACCAAACAGGAAGATGTACTATCCATATCCATCAACATATGGCTCAAAATCTAGAGCCAACCCTGCTAGCCCCTGCACAGATTTGTTGGTGAAAACTGAGTACTGCAGGGGTGGGGGGGGAAGTTCCTGAACAGTGAAAAGAAAATCCAAAGAGAAGTTTTCTGTCCCAAGGGATGACAGACCCTAGAACTCTGAGCCTCTCTTTTACCTTTCATCTAGGTTAAGTCCAGACACATACATTATTATTATTATCATTATTATCATTATCACTGGAATCTCACATTGATGTTTCAATAGTGGAGTTTTGAAAAACTCCACAATGATCTTCCTAAAGAGGACTCAATTCCTGGAGGAGGAACTGTTGAGGAAAACCAGACCACACCTAAGGTTCATTAGAGATAACAAGCTTGTGTCATTTGAAAAGGTTTCTCCTTTAAATACTTCGTCCTTCCTTTTAAAACTCCACAGTTTTAAGAGGGCTGTTTTGACCATCAGGGAGGATATTCACACCAATAACTTTCAGCTTTTTTTTTTTTTTTTTTTTAACAGCAAAAGATACCTCTCTTGTGTGCTCTCAGTTGCCCTTTGGAAGAGCTTTCTGTGTTCTCTACTGAGTTTACAAGGTTTTGAATCTAAAAGCTAACTTCTACCTGTCCCTCTCGTCACAGAATCCCAAATCACAAACACCAAAACCATTGAGTTCATGAAATATTGTCATCCAGGACTTGATCTATGGAATGCCAATACAGAAAAAAAAAAAGCTCAACAGCTGTGGAAAGACAGATAAAGGAAGAAACTCAGGGTTGCAGCCATGACAGATGCCACAGTGCAAGAACCTTGTATTTGTCACCACTTTATCCAGTTCCTTATCTCATTGCTCAACACATCATTTAAATGCAAGACCAAAAGAATGCTTGAATTATGGCAGTTTTTAAAGGAAGACATTAAATTCCTTTTTCTAATACCTACACAAACTGATATTTTTTTTTAAGCCTTCTTTGAAGACTTTTTAAAGCCTCCAAAATCAACCAAAAATTCCATGACTTGGCAGCTTCTTCTTACAAAAACCTGTGTCACCTCACTCCTCATTCCACAGATTTTACTAGACAGACACCAATTTGGAACACCTGAACAAATTTTCTTCAGAGTTACTCACTGAATAATTAATTTTTGCCTTTTATTTTATACATTGGTTAATTCCCCTGAAAAGACAAGAAAGGGGGTAAAATATGCATAATTTAAACCTACCATTTCAGTGCTGTTCTTCATCTCAGTTCTGTCTGTTCAGAAGAAATGGAACTTAGTACCTATAAACTAGGCAGAAACTTTACAACATAGGCAGAATTTTCTTCTCTAAAGACAAAAAGCCCATGGAATAACTACAGAAAAATTCCTTCAATGTTTGAAGGATTTGATTCAAGCATATTTATCTCATGCTGCTTTCAAGAAATCCCAGCCAGAGCCATCCCATGGCAGATACTATGGCACAGAGACCTTGAATGATCTTTTACATTGTATAACCACTGAAACACTATTTTTTATGCATTGAACAGATGTTTTTCCATATGTCTAAATAACCCTTCTTCAGAAAAGTAATTCAAGCACATTAAATTTTGCAGACCAAGGAACAAAGAGACAGTGGTCTCATTAGTGTTTTTAAAGCATTTGGTATCTTTTTGACAGCAAAGTCAGTAACTTCTCTTTTGAAAAAGTCAACAGTCCTACTCCTCCAAGTAGAGTAAAAAACCCTACAAATAGGCAACTAAGACTCAATGTGCAAAATGCTTTGACAATTGCTTTCCTCATCAAATCCTGACCCTTAATGGCAGAGATCACAGCCAAGCTGTCTCATCCAGAATGTTTTTCCACGGCAGTTGCTATTTATTAACCTATTAAAAATGTAGAAAGCTGTACTAAAACCTGAAAAAAAAAAAGTTCATAGCACACAATAAACCCCTGAAAGAAGGACTTCCAGCACAGACTCTTGATTCTCCAACATTTGGCAGCACTATTTGTGATTTAAACCCCAAACTTGAAGTTATTTTGGGGGGAGAAAAGTGCTTCATTGTGACCACAGTTACATGCTCACATTAAAAATAAGAACCAACACAAATCTTCTGTCCCCTGAGCAGAATTCGACCCTAAACAAAAATCTGAGCACAATTAGGGCTGTTGTAACCACGTAAGAAGAAGGGTGAGCTCCAGTGCTTGGAGCCCTGGGCAGAGGATTCCCTCTGAGCTGCCACCTCTGCTTGGCTCCTAAGGCTGAATGAGTCTCAACTGCTTTGCAGCACCAGGAAAAGTCCTTACAGGACTTTGCAGTGAATAATAAGATAATCTATAAATATTTAATATCTTGCAATTAACTCTGCACTGTTCAAAGCAGGAAAAAAAAAAAAAAAAAAAAGAAAAAGGAAATACAGAAAGGCCTCAGCAAACCATTTAGAAACATTGCAATGTCATCTCTGAGGCAGATATTTTGAGACCATTCCATGGACAAAAGTTCCAGTAATAAGCATTTTTCCTTCTCCTTCTTTAATGAGTGTTTTTCTCAAGGCTGTTGATGGCAAAGGAGCTTCCCAGATTACACTGAAGGCTTTTCATTTGGAAGAAAGCCTCTTTCTCTGGCAGAGTACTTCCAATGAAGGGCAGACGAGTTTAGATTCTTACTTTTTATTGCTCAGAAATCATTTTGGGTGAGAACTTTCCTTAGGGAAGCCTCTGACTTTGAAGATTGGGCAGCTGTAGAAAGCATTGCAGTGCCAACCTGCACCAGGCACTGTGAACCTCTATAAATGTTAGGTCTTCCTTGTAAATAGCAACATAAACCAACAAACCAAGGCCAAACTTTCAAACAAGCCTATGACACCAATTGTAACACATTTCCAGTCTATAGGTCAAGACATTTCTCCTTCCTCCTTCTCTTTGGCATGAAACATCCCAACTACTGCAAAATAATGCTGTGTCACTCACTGTGGTTAAAGTTTGCCTTGAGTTCTCTTTTGATTTTATACAGAAACTGTATATGCAAGAGCAACAGACAAAAAAATAAAGAGCGAAAAAGAAATAAATGAGCATTTAAAAAAAATTATTCTCTAAGCAAATAAGGAAAACTTTTGGTTTTGTCCAGGTTTTACAAAATTCCATCAAAAACCATATCCTGGGCATCCATGCAATGATTACAGCTACAATTAATTTGCTAACAAGAGGCAAGTCAGGCTGGACAAATGTCTTCTCACTGCATCACATACCACTTAGCCACAGTCTTTAGCCAGGAGTTCTACAGATTTCTATAGCTATGGAAGAAATAAAAAAACCTGCTAAGATCCTATATTGAACTTGTAAAAGATTTCTACAACTATGGAAGAAATAAAAAAACCTGGGAAGATCCTATATTGAACTTGTAAAAGGCATTGCAGTGCAGTGTTAGTCAGGAATTACAAAGCAGGCATCTAGGACAATTGTCATGTATAACAGCAGAAAAAGTGCATTTTTCCTCATCTGCAAGTAATGTAATGTTTAAAAAGAAGCAAAGAAACAGGTCTTCCTCTATAATCCCAGTATGCAGATTAATGAAGGCTTTTTCTGGCACTGCTAGCTAAGCCTTTGTAAGGCTGAATCAGAAACAACTATTAAAATTAATCCCAGGTACAAATGGAATTGCACAATATTAATCCTGCTAAAAGAAAAATCTGATATGATAAACATGCAGAAGACTGACGTGAGGAGCAAAGACAGAAAATTATCAGAGAGGCCACAAAGGAGATGAGACCCCCAAAAAGAAAAGTTTTTTCTAGTTTATCTGACACCACAACTATGAGCAACAACCACTACTGTGGAAGTGTATATTTGCAGCCATCAGTTCTACCTCCTCTGTGGGTATGGGGGCAAACTAAAAGTGTCTGAGCCCATTTCATGTGCACTTATTCTGGGATACAATCAAAGCCAACCTAAATTCACTTCTCAAACTAGGGAGAGACTTTTTCTGCACTTCCCTGTTTATCCTTTATTGTTGTGCCTTAAGACTCCCCCCAGCCAAGACACAGCATTGCAACAGCCTTCAACCCAACATTACCCATCCTGCCCCTAGGTTACTATGAGCAAGGTGAAAAATATCCAGACCACAAAAGAACAACAACCCAGAGCTCATCATAACTGACTGGATCTGGCACAGAAATCTATTAAAAAAACATCGCTTAAGAAAAAAACAATTGAAAATCAGAAACACTAGTTCACATTCCAACAAAAGCATGGTGTCATCCGAAATGCCAGTATGAAAAAATCAAATTATACTTGCAGTAAAATATAACACGTTACAAGATTAAATGGATAAACAAGAGGTTAAATATTTACAAAATCATATTATATTCCCTAAAGAAAACACATTTTTAAAAGTCATTAAAACATATGTGTTTCTATTAACCACTGTTACTGCTAGCCCCCAAATCCCTCAATTGCTTTAAATTCATCCATTGCTTTATAACCTTGCCTTCATTTTCTGCCATTACCTATGTGCCTGGCTCATCAATCTCAGTTTTCAAGACTGGCACCTCTCTACTTACATTTATCACTTTTCCATTTTCCTTCAGCACTTAGCATCATTAATTTATCAAGTCTCATTCCATTCAACTCCCACGGCTACTTTAAGCATGAGAGAGCAAGGTCTGGTTTTATTCTGTTGATTTTTTACATATTTCGTGTCAGGCACAGCAAATGAGGCTACTCTGCAACAGCAAGACAACAACAAAAGAAAACCTTTTACCACAGCTTAATAAAAGTTTAAGAGCACAAAGTATAAACACAGCTCTATGCTGCCTTTCTACAGCATTATTATTTATAATGTAACAGGACCTGAGAGAAGGAGATCATTTTGCACAGATAGTGCAGGCACATTCTCATCCCTATATTATAACATCTGTTTGTAAAGCTATACGAAAGCATTAGCACACTAATTATATTTTGATGCAAAAGTTCTTTTGATACAGAGATAAGATAACAAAACAATTCCCTTTGGAAGGCTCAGTGATTTTATATTATGCCACTGGCTGTACTTCTGTCAGCAAACCAGTAAATACTACAGCTGAGAGAAAGGGGAAGAATCACAACAGGTTTGATCAAATAGGACATTGGTCTGTGCAACTGAACCACTCATTTCACAGACTGAGATATCATTATCAGAGGATTTTCTCTTCTCTCATCACTACTTTTTGTGTTATGCTGCATTTTATATAACTAGAAAATAACTCAGTCTCACCCACCAAAACAGAGCAAGAGCAATTCTCAAATGCTCCAGAAAGAAAATACAATTAGTATGCATGATCAAGAGATATTAAGTGTAAGACCAGCAGCTGTGCAGTTGTTTTTTCCTCTTTTATCTGACACTGCATTCCATCTTCGGGTCAGTGTTGCAGATGGGTGGCACCCATCTGTGGTTCTGATCTATGGATGGTGACAGGGGCTGCTAAAGCAGAGATTCACACTTGTAGGAGTGACTTTATCCTATCATTTAGCCTATCCTTTTTCCTACCAGCTACTCTGGCAATATATGCACCAATACTTCACCACTACATACACCACTTCTGCTCTGGGTGCAGTTCAGCCCCTTAGTGACCTGAACATTTGTTTTTCTATTTGGTCTCCCAGTAAACAGAAGGTTTCAGAGCCACTCTCAGTCCTGATATGTTCCGTTATCTCCTAAAATATACAAATTCTTTGTTTTTAAAACAGGGCCAGGACCCCATATCACATATATGATGGCCTAAATGGGAAAGAGGTTAGAAAGCAGGTTACCTACTGAGCCATGATATGTCTGTCTAGTGGAGAAATCTGAGCCAGAAGATCAGGGATGACTGCTTTATACCTAACTATTTGCTTTCCTTTGAGAGTCACTCAAGTCTTTCCCTGAAAAAAAAAATTACATGCCACTGATTTAACACAATTAAACAGCAGTTTATTTGCAGCTTGCTTCAAGACTATACTAAGTAAATTTAAAACAAACAGGGGAAAATTCTCTTGGCTGTCTAATCCAGGACACTGTGGAGCAGGTAGGTACTTTTAAAATCAAAGCTTTCTCTGTTATATAAAGAAATGTTGAATACACAAACTGAAATTATGCCTAAAATACAAATACTGAGTGTTTCTAAACCAAGATTACATGTTTACAAACCTTCTCTCCAGAGACTAAGCTTTACAATGATAACTGTCTTTTCATAAACTGCAGGTTAAAATATGAACAATGACAAAAAGCCCTGGATGAAAGATACTACAGGAAAGTATTACTTACTCTAGTGTTCACAAAAAAGAAACATTCCCTGCTAAATCCTTTCCCTAAAGCTCTCTATAATGCTCCTTGATTAAACATTTATTTGTGTTCAGTTACCATGCTCACAGCAACGTGAAATAAACAGTTTAGAATAAGTAGTCAATCCAATAAATTGGCAATTTATTTCTGTAATTGCAGGTTAAGGTAGCAATATCTGTTTTGTCTGGAGTGTCTGAGAACTGCTAGAGAAAAAAAATACGACAAAGGAATAAAGAACATAAAGAAGAGACAGTGAAATTGGAGCAAGAAAATTGGAGATGGGATTCTCATGGAGCACAGAGCAGTTTCCTGAGCTCTTGATGTGGTGCTGCAGGGTATACAACACACCCAGGGAATGGACTGAGCTTGGAGCAGGCACCTGTGTGCAAAGTGCAATATTATATCAGGCAGGTTATCATTTTTAGTGCATATGGAGCCAGCAGCAGCATCTCCCACCCCAGCCTGCCAGTGAGTGCTCATGGCTGTGGTGTAAGCCCAGGCAGGAGGCATCTCCCACCCTCTCCTGGGAGAATCTCCATTTCTTCCACAGTTTCCTGAGCCCAAGGTGGGTAGCAGGAAGATGGATCTTAAAATTATTTCCACTGGTTTTTTTGTTTGGAAATAACCTTACATCCAAAGGCTGGGATGGATATTGTATAGCTGAGCACTCTGGAGCAGACTGGAGCAGTGATTAATCCAAGCACACAGAAGAAATGGAAAAAACACCACCAAACCCCCTCCCTAAAAATCATACTTTTACCAGTGGAAAAAGGAACTTTTTCTGTGAATAAATGGGTGCCACATGGATATGAAATCAGTTCTGCTGACAATGAGATACTCACATTGTTGGGGCCTTCTGAATCCTGATGCACAGACATCTGCTACCAGATCTCTGGGGTTTTGAATTATTTTTAAACTCTGAACAAAGAACACTTAGTACCACATACTTGCAGTTTCACAGCTGGGTTATTTTAAGTAGACAAAAAACTCAATGGCATATAACTTTTCTTATTTTGCAATATTTTAGCTTGAAGTTATTAATCTGTCCCTTGAGAGTTCAGAACTTCTTAGAACACTCATTTTAAATATTCAGCATCTTTCAAAGATACAGTCTTCTCACATGGACTTGAAATAAATGTCTGAAATATCACACTCTAATAATCCAAATGGAGCCCTTACAAAGGAAGGGATTTGGTATCTTGTTGATTAGAAATCTTATTCTCCCAGTCCCCAGTTCCCTCTTATCTGAAAGGAAAAGTGCTATCCCATAAACATTTCCTGAAGATGGGAGGGAAATGCCAGGTATTTTCAAAAGTGCTTTCTGAAGGCAAAGAGAGCTAGACTTGCACACTTTGCAACAAAGGGGATGTAGAATGAATTTTGAGGTCAGGAGGATGGGAATTCTCTCCCATTCACTGTAGAATCCAGGCAGGACTCTTTTTTTTTTGTGTCTTAATTCCCAATCTGCAAGATGCCTGTGTTAAGAAGTTCTTATTTTGGAGTGAGATGAAGAGGTCTGATGATTGTGGAGAGCCTTGAAGGCTTGTGAGAGAGGCTGTGAGGATGCCAAGTACCACTGCTCACCAACCTGCTGCAGAATTCCTCAGCACAAAACCAGACCAGAGGATTTCTGACTGGAGGGAAACAGGAGACAGAAGCTGTCAGATGAATTAATTGGTGTCACAAGGTTTAAGTCACAAAGACAGAGTTGCAGGGTTGACCAAATGTCCTAATAAGCCATATGCAGTTTCCTTAGGAAATAAGGCTAAAAAGTGGAAAATAAGCAGGTAGCAGCAGGAAGGATGCAACAAGCTAAACACCATCTGTGCTAATATTAAAAGCCTGCTTTTGCATTTGCCACTGTTTCATTACTAACTTAATGGTGTTTTCTAGGTTCTTAATGAATTCAAACTCAATTTACTGACAGTAGCATCTAGCTTTAATAAATTTTCATCTTACATATTGACAATGAAATGAAACCTTCCTCTTGACTGCAGGATGATGAATTTTGTAGATACATCTCAGACTTCAATTCAAAGTGCTTACCACATACTCCATCACCATTCACTGAATCACCCAAACAGGCAAAAAAATCTACTGTTTGTCCTCTCTGCTGTTCTGTATCACCAACAAACATTTGTCTTCTCTGCAAAATAATGATATTTCTTTTACAATATCACTAAATAAGCTTTAAAGAAAATTGTGGAATACTATTATACAGTCATATCACCTCAGGATGTATTCACAGAGGATATTCTGGATGTAGGTGGTTTACAAAAGGTCAGGACAGTGAAACATCCCAAGGGAAATCCCAACACAGTAAAGCAGTTCATAAGTTGCCTTAGCTTCAATCATGTTGTTAAAGGACAATTTGCTGGAGACAGACAGCATTTTATGTCTGCTGGACAGTCATTAACAACTAAATAATCTGGAAATCAAAACCAGGTTGTATTTTTCACTTGTTTTCTATTTTATTTTACCTTACTCTCCTGCATGAACTGTGAATGATGCAATTTGCATAGTCTCAAAAAATTCATTCTCACTGACAAGACCCCACCCTGCACAGAAAAAGACTGCAAAGGAACTCTGAATGCCATCATACTTCTAACAGATTAGCCAGGCAAAATGATTTTATCATATGAAAAAAAAAATAAAAATGTTTGGTGACTCAAAACCTCTGCCAGTTAGTTAATGAAGATGCTTTGGCAGCATCTTCTGCAGAGGCTACTTCCAGCAAGAAATGAAATACCAGCTGCATGCAGAGAGAAGGGGGAAACAGTGGCTTTGTGTTAAAGATGAGTTCCTGATCAGATGCCTAATGTGAGATGGAAGTTAGGGCTCAAAAGAGCAACAAAAGGCTAAATTACTGTGCTAAAAGCATGATCAACTAGTCAAAGACAGCAAAGAAACACTAAAGTGAACTCAAAGGAAATATCATTATCACTGTCCAGTCAAGTAAACGACTGGAGAATTTACTGCAGAATCAAACATCACAGTTGACTGTATGATAAAGAAGAAATGAACAATTACATACAAAATCAGTGAGGGCAGGACATAAAAACTTATTAGCAGTCCTTACACTTTATTGCTTTTATCTTTTGCTATCTATGCAAGAAGAGAGAAATCTCTTTCATAGGCCTAGACTTTCAGAAGCTATCTAAAGCACAGATGCAATAAAAGGCTGAGGGGACCAGGATCTCTCTCTTCTGCTTCCTATCAGACCCTCATTCCCCATCCCTTGGGTGGTCACCACCCTCCCTCCCACATGCCAAGATCCCAGCTCTAAATTATTACCCCCAGGAGCTGAGTTGTGACATGGTTGTATCCCCACTTGCACCTGATGTAACTTCACAGGAGTTTGTTGCTTACCTAAAGTTTCTGGTGTGGATGGAAAGACACATTTTTATTTCCTTTTAGTTCTGCAGACTGGCATTTGTTTTAGTACTTCTTTCAAGCAGACAGTAAGTATTGTCTCAAGAGATGACAATTTATCTTGAAGGGACTGTACAGACTAATAACTTGCTTTGAAGAGTGTGAAGGAGGTCAAGCTGTCCAATTCATTTTAATTGAACTCGACACAGACAATATATGATTTAATTTAATTAGGCTGGAGAAAAAGATCATCTCAACATCAGGCATGCCAGTCAAGGACACATCATTAAATAGCTGCATAAACTTGGAAAATACATTAGGCCAAAAAGCTGAGAAGGTTGGTGCAATATCCCTTTCCATCAAAGGATCAAAAGATCACTCCTATTAGGAAGAATAAGGAAAACCTTCTCAAGATGATTAAGTGTCTAGTAAATTGAGAAGAGAGAGCATTTTGAGAAAAAATATTTATTTCAAAGCAATGCTGGTTCTTTCATCAGGAAGACGTAACTACAATTAAAGAGGTTATTCTCCCCATCCATTAAGGAGATCTAATTATGGAATATCATTAGCAAGGACTTAATCCAATTTTTTCTTTGTGTTTTGATTACTACCTATTAGTTTTCTCCTTTTATTGACAGACTTCACTTTCAAGTTGTTATCTTTTAACTTAGAATAGCATTAAGACTCTTAAAAACGGGCTCTTACTTGAATGATCCTGCAGGTGATATTGGAGAAATCCATTTAGAACATTGTTTCCTAGCCTCCTTTTTTATATTATTCTAGAAAGTTTTTGGAACCAGTAGTTTCCTACAGGTGATATTAGAGAAATCCGTTTAGAACATTGTTTCCCAGCCTCCTTTTTTTGTATTATTTTACAAAGTTTTTGGAACCCAGTAGTTCCAAAACTACTAGTAGGCCTTATTCAGACCTCCACCTCTTTTTGATCACAAGGAGGAAAATGTATAGAAAAGCTGCAAAGCTTATTAAAGGAAACATGGGGGTGACTGTTTTAGACCATATTTTGGGCAAAATATAGGGTGCTTATGGGCACAGTGGCAGCAATGAACCTTGCAGGCAGTGCACAGCTTCTCACTGTGACCCTCTGCAGGTCACCACCCAGGACCACAGACATCCACCTGCAGTGGAAATTCTCCCTTCCTCTCCCTAAAATTGGAGGGCATCAGGAGTAGGGCACGTGCCCATGGCATCATTTCATGTTCCCTTTCCTACTAAATGAACTCTAATTTTTTTAATCTGATTTTATAGGCATCGGTTGCCACCATTGGTAGAGCAGCAGAGGGTTGGTTCCATCACCACCAGGCTGGACACTTCTCCATCATCAACCTTTTCCCCAGATCCCTGATCTGAAGAGATGCAACATGGTAGGTTTTGTGTCTTTTTTAGTATTTCTTAAGAGTTCTAATTGTATGTGCTTTGTATTTTCGTGGTAAAGAAACAGTTTAAATAACAAGTTTGTAAATCAAGCACAGTTCATTAAGCACAGAAAAGACTCCCACTGACTTAGATGCAAATTTTGTGCTAATGTTAGAAATGCTTAGAAACCCACTGTTCCTCTGACCTTTTCCTGAATTTGGCTTTACCACTGAGATTTCCAAAACAGTGTTTTGCATTTTGTACATTTAAGAGAACTTAACTCTTAGCCCCTTCAATTCAGAGGAGCCCTCATTTATATATAGAGCTTTGCCCTTGAATAATAAGTGATTTCTTAAAACCAGTCTGCTGAGCCATAGGACTTGCAGTACTGAGGGTTTTTCCCATCCATAGATTAGTGACTGCAATGCTTTTTAAACCTCTAGGAACCACAGATATTTTATGATAGATGGTGGTGTTGTTTATGCACAAATAGACATGCAATTACATGAGAAACAGACAGAACAAACAGCATATATCTGATTGTTTTTAGCAGTACACAACACATTTGCACACTCCTAGATTGGGGGTGATTTTTTAGCCTCTTTTTCAAAAAGAACCAAGTGCCAGCTTGAAGCTCCTGTTGACTCTGCTGCTGAACACAAACACTAAAGAGCATATAAAATGAGGAGTATCTGTCTGTACATATCTGATGGGTGTGCATGGATGAAGAATTTCATATACCCTTTAAAGCAGGGCAAATTTTGCCAAAAAAAGCCTTAATTAAAGAAAAAATAAATCTCATGTTAAAAATACCTTTCAATATAACATTCTTGGGAAATTTAAAAAAAAAACACCTTCTGCCTAAATAGGAAGGAACATGGTTTTTAAATGGGACCATTTTGAATCACAACTTTGGGAAACATTTAATTTTTGGAAGCCTGTATTGATTAAGATGCTTTGGTCTTTTATTGCCATGACTAATAACCCAAACTCTTGGAGTGTATCCCAACAGTATTGGCAAAACAAGAAGTAATGAACCTGAGAGACTGGACTAATATGACAGGAGCAGAAAATAAAAAAATAAAATGCAGTGCAATGACAGCTAATGTGAAAAAAATTAAAATGGCACTTTTTTCCTTGTTCATTTTAGAAATACTTGAAAATAAACTTTTATTATAGTAGCCATTTCTGGATGAATATGTCACTAAACAACCCATCTTCTCCTCAGTGTGCCTGGAGGAGTTCAGGTATAAATTCTGGTGCAGAAGCATTCTCCTCGTTTGACCCAAGGGCTTTATTTTTGCCAAATAGAAAGCACTAGGAAACACTTTGATTTGATTTGAGCTTGTAAGATCAGTAAACAGCTGTACCTTCTCACAGAAGAGCAAGGGATTAGTCTGGAATGGTCAAACAGAACATTTTCTACTCCTCTCGTTCTATAATGCACTTCCAGAAAATAATTTAAAAATATGTTTATGTATCTCAATTTCTCTTAATTTCTCTTAATTTTACCCCTGTGTGACGCATTTCTAAATTCAGGATGTTAAATATAAAACCATTTGTGTTTCACTGAAGCATTTCCCATCATTTATCACAAATCCCCCCTGTGCAGGAATCTGTTGATTGCACAGTTCTTTTTATTTTCATGAATGGTCCAATCACACTCTTGGCACCCGAAGATCCAAGTAACAGATGTTAAACAAAACTCTGAGGGATTATACATTTCTCCTAAAAGTTGCAGGACTGCTTTCATTTCTACTGGGTGGTTGGTTGGGGTTTTGGGGGGTTTTTTGGTTCTTTTTTTTTGCGTGCTGTTTTTTTGTTCGTTTTTGGTGCTGTTGATTTGTTGGGTTTTTTGTTTGCTCTTTAAATCACTGTCTCCCTATCTTTTTTGCTTCTACTTCTCTAAAAGTATTTTCCTTCCTCTTTAGAAGCCAAAGCCATGTGGGAGCTCTCAGCAGCCAGAATGCCAGCAGGATGCAGCAGACTCTGTTCAACTTTTTTCCTCTAGTTGCCAATGTTAAACCAGAGTGTTGACTTCATTAAATTTCAAGGTCAGCTTCACAAAACTAATCAACTTTGAGAGCGACCACAGAAATTCAAATCTGTGGTTATTAGAGTTCTTTTCTGTTTTAATGAAGCAAAGTAAAAAGCTTTTTAATATGTTAAAAAAAAAAAAAAAAGAATGCCATTAATGTCTGTTGAGGAATAGGATTTCAGGCTTCAGATTTAACAATACAACATGACTCATTTACTCATAAGTAGGTCAGTCTGCAGATACTAATGTGGACCTTGAAAAATAGCAGTGGATTTTGACTAAAGGAGGATTTCATAAAGCTATTTGTAAGAGATGACCAGGTTGTCTTCCTGTTGCATGCTAGGATTGTAGAGTTCAAATGGTCTTTAATTAAATGCAGAGAATCTTCTCAGGAAGAAAACAATAGCTTGGGATAATCCCAGAATTCAAGTGATTCTAGGAAAAAAATATTCTAGAAAAAAAAAATCGTTGACAAAGAAGCAAATAATCTTCTTTGTAAACACTGTATGTATGTATGGCCTATATAATGTTGGTTTTATATAAATTCTTATGCCTGACTGTTCCTAACTCCCTCAAACCTCATCACTGCAGTCAGGTTGCTTCTTAGCCTACTTTTTTTTACAAGGTATAGCACAATTTTCACAATTCTCCACCTTTAAAAGAACTGAAAGAAATCTTTGCTTCAGCTAATTGACACCCCTATTCAATCAAACAATCAAAATTTGCACTTAGTTTCAAGAAAAAAACATGCAACAGCACCCTTCATCATAACTTACAAAAATTAAATTAGACATCAGATTCACAAAATGCTTCTTTTTAAGTCAAGTTACTACTAATAATTTTAAAATTCTACTGCTTCTAGTAAGTTTTAGAGTTAAGGCTTTGAGATTTTTATAAACTTTTTGATTACTCTACATGAAGTTAATAATTTGCTATTATTCTGCTAATTCTCCAGTGCCAATAGAGTCTAACCTAAATAGCCACCATAATAACCAGGTTTTTAAAAACTCCAAATTTAGGGCTTTTTGTCCTCTACTCTCTTTTTTTTTTTTAAAAAAAAAAGAAACATAAGTAGCCAAAGCTATGCATATGTTTTTATAACTATTTTTATAAAGGTTTTTATCTCCTTTCGGGTCCGTTCTTTGCTGGTCTGATGCTCCTGTTGCCATAGAAACAGACCTAGGTGGCTTTGTTACAGATTACAATGGTTTTCCCAACATAGAGATATTCCTTTCATGCCTCAGTTCCTCAGGTACCCTCCTCATGGGGACAAAAGGAAAAAAGAATACATCAGTCTCTGACTCTTCTAGCTAACTTCTCATTGCCAGAATTCATTAGATGCTTTTGCTTTTAGTTGATGGGCTCAGCCTGTGATCACTAATACTTTGAGGTGTAAGATGCATTAATTACATGGGTCATGTTACTGTTTATTTATTTGCAAGGGAAGAGCTGGAATCAAACTGCAAAAGGAATCCTGAGGGGCAGGATACTGCTTCATACAGAAACACCAGGATTTCATTTTACAGTTCAGGTAATGTGCTGTTGGTTGAAAACCTGTTTGCATCAACTTTCATTAGATCATTATAACAATCCGACCTATTATAAAAATGAGAAAATGTTTTCTCACAATGATTCCATCTGGTTCCCATTCCTTGGTGTCCCTGCCTGTTTCAAAACCAATCCAATCTTTTCCTAGGGCTGTAGGAAACCTATGAACTCTTCGGACCTCTTGAGCGTATCACCCCAAGAACAGAAAGCCAAAATTAAAAGGAAAGAAATAAAATAACACAAGCATGGCCTAGAAGGAAACCAAAGTGTCCTTGTTCATGCCCAGCTACCCCAATGCTTTGCCAGGACCACTCAGAAAACCAGAGCTCAAACAAAAAAGGGAGGCAGCTGCTCTCCTACCAGCCTGGAGGTCTCAACCTCCCCTCCTTGCTTTTCCTCTCTCTTTCATCTCCCTATTCCTGGGTTGAAACACCTTGTTAAAAGCAACTTGCTCTCTCCTACAGAGTCCAAGCTGTCCTTCCTTCCCCAAAGCTATAGGTGGTTTACTGGAGTTGTGTGATTTAAAGTAAGAAACAGAGGCAAAACCAGTTTAACCCGTTAGCAAATTTCTCCCCGTGGCCAAAGAGATACCAAAAATTCACCAAGAGAGGTGTGCTCTCCAGTGACATGCTCTAGAATTATTTGCAGCATATGGGACCTACAGTGCTTTGCAAAATTAGCCCACTCGTTTTATTCCAAATTAAGATTTCATCTAATTTTGGTGGAAGAACTGCCACCTCAAAAAACAGACAGTGCTAAAAACGTTTGGCATTCTGCATGGTTTCCTCAGTGGTCTGTGACTGTGCATGTTCCTTCTAGCTAATAAGTTCAGTGTGCCATAATCAGAATTTTATTTTTTTTTTTAAACACATCATTGTGGGGGTGGAACCTGATAGAAACATCTATAGTACATTTTGCACATGACATCTTGTGTCAGAAAACAGATAATTAGTAAGTCTTGAGCATTCTTTCCCCCTTAAACACCGGTACCATCTCATCCTACTCACATCCAGCTTCAAGACTGATGCAACTTTTGCAAAGACTAAGATGACAAATAGATAACTAAATTCAAGTTAAATTGCCCAACTAAATATACTCAAAAAATTGGAAAATAAGAGTTGATGGAATAACATCTACTCCAGTTTTGGGAATAAGAAAAGTTTTTCATGTGAAACTAGCACCCAGCAGATTGCTTAATCAGCTGCAGTTACTGCCACTAAATCTGCAATCCTATCAATAAGATTTCTTTTTACTATTGGGAATAACTTTGCTGAGAGTTTTTCTTTTATGATATCACTGCCTGAAATTGTTCTCCAATGCTAACTTATGAAAATCACTGATATTTTTAGATTCATCATTTATATTGCAATACTGCCTTGGTTTAACCATTAACTCTTACAAGGATCATCTATGTTGTACTCTATATTGCACAGAATAAGCCTACAAAATACAAACTGTATTTTTCATGGTGCAGTTGTTCAGCATTTGAATTGTTCTAGACTGGGAAAAGAATTTTTTTAAATGCCCTTTACAAATAAAAAGCTTTCAAGGGCTGCAGTGGAAGACCTCAGCAAATGTACCTTTGGAGTCAGACACTTTGTGTAGATACTCACCCATCACATATTCCCTGTCTTTGAGAAGCAGAGCATTCACACAGCTCTTTCTAAGACTGCAATTCAAATTTTTCCACCCATATTCTGCAGATGGACAAAGAAGGTCAGTTCCAGAATTCAGTGGAAGGGCAGAAGGAAGGGGTGAGGATTTTAAGTAGTTACAGTAGTTTCTGACTCGGTTCCTTTATAATTTAATTTTGGTTTCCTTGTGGATCATTCACTTGAGCTTAAAGCCATTTAAAGTTGCAATAAAGGGAGCTTATGCTTTATTTAGGAAGAGAAGGTAAAAATGTATTCTCAGTAGATGATAAATGCAGAAAAGTTCCAGCACCTGAAGGATTCAAGTAACCTGGGAAGCTGCTTCCAGCTACTTAAATGAAGGCATTCAGAGTGCCACAAACACCTCTGCCCAGCCAGCAAAAAGCAGTAAAAACCTGTCTCAGAAGTGGTGAGCAGTAAATAAGCTGTGCCCGGGCCCCCAGCAGAGGGAAACCACCCACGGGCAGGTGAAGAGCAAATCTGGGAATATGGGCACTGCCTGCCAACTGGGGATGAACAGAAGGTAGAGAGGGTGACATATGGCTGGGTTTTGGCTATGGAGATGGCTGGGAAAATAGCTTTTGGATTCTGAAGTATCCACAGAGGGAAGAGGAATGTCAAGGGATGGAAGATGCTGCCTTACATTGAGCATTTGATGGAGGAAACTGAGGCACATCCTCCCCACCCCACAAACCACCTTCAGATGTCAGCACCACACAAACTCAACATGTACAGAGCCCTTTTTTGGTTGAGTTCCTTCTTTGATTTCCCTCTCTTCTGTTAATTGGAGCCTGACACCAAGACTGATTTTGTTCAAATTTAAATTTCTTTTTCAATATACTCAGCTCCCCACATTTCATAACAAGCTGTGCACAAGGCCACTGAAAAACAGTTTAAGCAAAACCAGAGAAATTACCTAAGGAAGTTTTGCCTCCAGTTAATTTTTAGGGTTTTGAGATCAAAACCATAAGCATGAAACCTTTATTTCTCCATACTCTACTCCATATGCTCTGCAGAGATTCAGAAGTCAGGAGAATCACAAGAAATAAAATCCTGATTTTTTGCAATAAAAATATCCTTCCTATGCTGTAACTTTTGTTTTAAAGTACTTACTGCATTGACTGTGATCTTGGTAATTTTGGTAACCTAGGGCTAGCTTTTTGGGACAGGGAAGTAGGAATATAGTAAGGTATCTCAGACTTGGTCTGCATTGTAACTGTTTCATAGTAAGAATATTACTGTCCCCATTTCATTATGTCTAGTGGAAACCAAGTAATTGTGATTTATAGTTTTCCTAATTAGAAAACAGACACACAAATACATTGAGTTGTTATCTTAATTAGCTTAATATTTCTTTTGTTTAGGGTATACAATGAAAGATTAATAAATCTACTACATTAGAGATGTTTAGGAATAATTTTAAAAATTCCTACAGGCTTCTGTTTAAGAGGGCATTTTTGCTAATCTGGCAAGGAGTAAACTTAGCATCCTGCCAGATCTTGCCTTTCTATACCTTTTATGATGAAGTGAAAAGATTTTTATTTTAATAAAAAAGAAAATATTTCTAGGACAAGATTGCTTATTTTCCAAAATACAGATTAGCAAGAAAACCCCCAGCCTTGGTAGCTGTTTTTATCAATGATGTTTGATTGGTGCTCAGGTCATTTGTGATGTTCAACAATCAAATGGTTAAAACCAAATCAGACAGGCCCTGCTGCTGGGTTTCATTATCCCTGGAAAAAGACTGCAAATCCTTTTTTAACTAGTTCTACAGTAAGACTTAATACTAGGCTTCCAGTTCCTGCCTTTTCTTGTCATGTTGTTTTTTCATTCTCAGCAGAAGTAAAGCAACCATCTTACTCTGAAACCAGCCTCCTACGTCTAAACATTCTGGAAGCATAATTAAAGGTCATTGGCAAAATCAATTAAAATATTTCAGCATTACCTGGAATTGAACAGAAAATGTGGTCAAAACTACACAAAAATCCTTCAGGATACAAAAATCCTTCAGCACAAGCTCAATGATATTAATTTGCTTCTGCTTAATATGACACGAGGAAGAAGAGCCTTGATCTCATTTTTATCACAGCTGCATCTATCAAACTGAGAGTGCAAGTGCTGCAGAACTCTACATAAAACACCTCACCAGAAAATGGAACAATAATATCCCTGCAGGAATTTCACCACCTCTGTATCAGAAGTGCACTGTTGGCCAGCACTAAATTTATGACCTACTAAAAGACTTTCCTTTTCTTCCCCACTGGTGCCATATCAGATCACACTGATTACTTTTTTCCCCTCTCAAGTGTAATTTTTTTTCCATTCGTCTTATTAAATTGTATCTTAAGAGAGGAAAAGAATTGTGAGCTTAAATATTGTCTCCTGGTTCTTGTAAGCTCTCCATTCTGTCAGCTGCAAAGCTTGTAGAAATGTCCAAGACACTGATAAAAATATTTGACTCCTGCAGAGTCACACAGAACCTCACAGTTGTTCCACTGATTTTGCAAAGCAAAGATTTTTTTTTTAGAGCAAAGTCAGATTTAATCTTCCTTGACTGTAGTTGCTTGCTTTCATTCAGAACTTGTTAACTTTTAAATTTCTATTTATTTATTTTTCTTAGAAACTTTCTTTGGATCCTAGGTTTTATTATAATCTGAAAGGAAAGTAGAGCTGATCCAGACAGTCCAAGTTCTTGTGAAGTCTATATTAAGTTTTATAAATTCATATTGAGGGAAAAAAACCCCCCCTTTTCTTTTTAATTCTACATGACATGGAAATGGGAATATTTTAATAAAGCACATGCAGTTTGAAAACACTTTGCTGTCACTACAACCCCCTAAAAAAGGGAACAAAATTTCTCTCTCAATTTTAAAGTCTCTTTTTGAAAGAAACCTGACTATTTATTCCTTAATATTAAACACATCTTAACAAAGCTAACTACAGCACCAGCCAATTTTTGAGGTGCTTGTTCTATTTTCACTGGGAGTCCTTCAAGTTGTCAAACCTTTTTTTCAATGACTCTAAAATAGTTTTTGTGAACACCAAGCAACCTTCCAAAACCAAGTATCTGAATTGGAGATGATGCTTCGTGTAACCTTGGAGTACAATAGCAGCAGGAGCTGTTAAGTTGTACTCAATAGCATCATCCTAAGAGGGTTGGCCATGAAGAGATGAGGAGTAATTTCTCTTGGAGCTACAGAGAGCCATTAGATAGCAGCAAAATAACTTCCCAAGTTGGTATTTTGCTCAGACACCAGAGCTCCCAGCCTGCCAAGTATGAAGGAAATGCAAAATTTTTTGATTGTGTGAATTCTTATTCATCTGAAACAGGATATTGTTCCCCAGACACCAGAATTTCAATCAAGGACAACCACTTTGTTCACAACTATTATTTTCTTTTTGGTGCAAGCCCAGACCTTCCAAGCTCTGATTTCAGCTAGCCTCAGGAAATCAAAATTAAGGTGACTTTAAGCTTTTCTCTCTTTTACCCTTCCTTCTCTTTTACCCTCTCCTTTACCTTCCTTCAAGGCATTTAATTTTAAAGTAATAAAAATAATTTATTCCCTTTGTTACAGCAATCAAACATTGTACCAAATAGAAATGTTAGATGAGGAGACAGTATTTGTACAGCACTGGCATGATGCAGAGCACAGGACTTTTATCCAGCTGAGAAGTCAAAATTTATTCAATACTTAGTTATATGGCATGTAAAAAAGGGAATAAGGAAAGATCTGTGGATAGTAGAGTCTGGAATCTCTTTTGTTGTTAAAGATCTAGAAATTAAAAAAAGAACTTTCTGTTGGGAAACATTTTCAAATATCTTGAGAGAAATGCCTCAGATTGTCAGAAGCACTGCCCCTTTCTGCAGGGAATTTCTGCAACCCAAAAATGCTACAAAGAGCTTTGAAAACACCTGGATGATCCCAGTCTGGCTCTACGCAGTTTACTTGGAAAGGGAGAATCAAGCTGCTTGAACAAGAGCATATTGTTAAATCTGTACTTTGAGCACAACCCTCAGCCACAGGTCTGCAGTCAGCTTCATGAAAGTCTGCATGGTTTCTTATAATGATGCTACAAGGACAGTGCACAGCAATTTGAAGTTATTACAATATGTAATAAATAGGATTCTAACCTATAATTATTATAATTTATAATTATTGCTCTGGAAATTTTCAATTAATGACAATATTGCTCTTACAATTAATGGAAAGGCTACATCAGGCAAAGATGCTGGAGAGTTTGACTATGCAAATTAATTGTGCACCTGCATGAAATAATTTAGAAAATTAATTTTTACCATTTAAAAAGCTGCTAAGTATTATGTTAAGCTTTGCAGCACACAGTATTTCATTTATACTAACTCAAACAGGAAGAAATTACTGGGTTTTAAAGGGGTAGACATTATAGTCAAGCATTTCAGTAAATTAATGTCTCACATTCTACAATCCTCTTTGTGTAACAGGACCCAGTAATGTAGCACTATTTTAATAAAACCTTTATTTCCTGCTTGCTTTTAATCTTCAAAGTGTTTTTGAGATACTGCTTCTGTGTAAATGTTGCAAAAGACCATTTCATAACCCAAATACTAAAATAAAGCATTAGGCTGATTTATTTAATCACCAAGGCCAAAGAAGCATATCAGGAAATGCAGTCAGCAATTTTAAAGACTATTAACAACCTGCCACACACCAGATTCTATAACTAGGAAGAAATTCTTGATAAAATTAAATGGTCTCACAAACAAACGTGTGTTCTCCATATGAACTTCAGTAAAACTGAAATAATGGAGCATTTCAGGAGTTACCGGAACAGAATATGGGAAGGTGAAGGAAAGGCTTCAGGTACAATTGTATTTTAAATATAATTCAACTGAACTTACTAATTATATTTCAAGTACTGGGAAGCTGCTTCTGTTGTAAGTAGCTGTCAGAAGAGCTGGAGATGAAGCTAGATCTGGGGAAAGGAACAGACTCAAGAGGGGAAGAGGACAGGGGGAAAGCCAGGAAGAGAAGAGATGGATGCTGAGGACAGATGTATTTCTGCCACCAGCTCCAGTGAGCTGCCACAGGGCTGACAGATCTCACCTCTCTCTGTGACCAGTGGAAAAAGACCAAGCAGAGGTATGAGTGGGGTCACCTAAGCTCAGGTTTGCTCTCTGGATGTCCCCAGCTCTGTCAGCTGGGCAGGAGAAACTCAACAGGGCAACGACACCCCTAACCCAACCATTTTACTTCTGTACCTAAATTTAGATTATGCGAAAGATTTTAACACAAACTGGCTTTAAAATACTTCTTAGGTCTTCAACATTTGCCCATATTTAAATTTTAAAAGAAGAAAACTTTTTAAGATTAATTTTTCCAAAACAACTTGGAGCTTCTGCCCGCGTATTGTTCATTGACCTCATGGCTAGAATATTAAACCAGTTCATGAGGAGCTCATTAAAACCTCACAAGAAAAGTCTTCTGCTGCATTTCATCAGTGGAGATAATAACCTACAATCTAGGGCATGAATATGCTACAAGAAACAAAACAGAGCCATTCAGACAAAGAACACTCAGAATGCATTGTTCTGATAAGCAGATGTTAAATTACTTCACTGTAAAGTGGAATTTATAAAACCCAAAGAAATGTTATTTTTCTGTGAACAAACAAGATGAGTTTCTTATTTCAGCAGGGTGACACAAAATTCTTGTACGTGTGTCTCAGCACATGAGCAGATGTGTTGAAAGGAAAAACTGGTTGTTGATGAAAAATGCTACATGTATATTAGAAGTATTGACAGAGCCAGACAGAATGGGTGTATCCTGACTGGCATACTAGCTCAAGCATGAATATTATTCAAGTTTTGAAAATCTATCTCAGATAAGCCAGCTGGCTCATGATTAAACTCTTATCTAACTGAAGCTACAGGCCCCTGTGTACAGAGAGGAAAAGGACCTGAGTCAAGGTATACTTTGAGATAAGATGGATACAAAGAAAGCTCAGAAAATACCCTGGAAATCGTTAATACCAAATACATCCAACTTAAAGCAAACAAAAATAAAATGCTGACTTCATGCTTGGGTAAATACCTCAGGGCTGTCACATTCTGAGGGATCCTGTTCATGGTCACATGTTCCCTAGTACTTTTCCTACCAAAATTAGATCTTACAGTCCATGAATACTCACTTCAGGAGTGTTAAAAACCACTTGAACAACAATTATCATAAAGATCCTATTGGTATTGTTTGTAATTCATTCTAGCAGTTAAGTGTAACAATATAAAAGCATGTGTAAAAACACAGTATGAAATGTCAGTGGACTTACATCAGTGTCAGGTCCCTTGTCAGCCCCAGGACAGGAGAAGGTAACAAACTCATGGCATCTCTTATGAACCACGAAGCAGCAAACTAGAAAGAAAAGAGAAATCAGCAGTTAGAATGGTATATATTTGGGGTTTTTATTTGCTGTTGTAATAAATATAATTACAAAGGAAAAAAAAACAACCTCACAGTGAAATATTTCACCTGTAAGTCAGAGAAGGAGAGCAGAGCCAAATGTTAAATGGCCACAAGAAAGCCAGACATCAAGCAAACAATATATACACGATTATAAATATTGACTATTTCAGGCAGCCCATAATGTAAAAATATAGTGTAGGTTGAACAGTTCTATGGAGTTACATTTCCTGAATCTAAAACCATATCTGTAAGAGGAACAATCACTCAGGAAAGAGCAGAAGGCACAAAGGAGGAATGCTCCTGAACTACCAAGATCTGTGTCTTTACCACTTAACCACTTCTGTGAGAAACTAAACTGGTGAGTGAAGGTGGTTATAGAGAACACTGTTCTCATAGCACAGAATCACAGGAGATAATGGGAAAAGAAAATCAGCTCCTGATTACAGTATGACTCCCATTTAAAATTTATGAATGATGCAAAAGAACTTTTTCTCTCTGAGATAAGGAAAGCTGCTTTCAATTTACTGCTTTTAATTTACAGGTGACCGTGTCTATAGGTTGCCACCCAGCTATGGGTCACACATATCCCCCTAAACTACACAAAAAGAACAAAATGCTGGAGTGTGCTTATTTTGAGATGTGAGTATTTTCCCTTTTCACCTTCACTAAAAGTTCTGTCTTCAATTAAAGCTTAGTTCAGATATTTCAAAATTGGGTCACATCTCAACACGACACAACAATCTTAGAGTCGAGATTGTGAAATCTTCAAACAAACCCCATCAAGCAATGACTTGGGAGATTATAATTAAATGATTCCAAAGTAATTAGCCATCTCTTACAGATAATACATTCCCCGAACACTTCAAATCTTGCATTTCCACTACCTAGAAATGCACCGTTTCAAAGGACAACTCTGAAGAATAAATCAGATTTCTATTGATTGGCAATTGCAAACACTGGGTTTCCTCATCTTCAGTGAAAACCAAATTGTCTTAGTTTTTCTCAGCACCTCATTTCATGAGGCCATTTTAACAGCTCATAAGAATTTCTTTCACATGATGAAGAGAGCTGAGAAAGATGTCATCAAGTGCACCTTCATGTCCTTGCAGCACACAACAATGATTCCACCCTAATGCCAGCCTGGCCTCATCTACATCTTTCAGTCAGAAAGGCCTTAAACAAGTCTAATCACCCTGATGTTCTTCTCCAGCTATTTGCCCTCATCATCCCATGAAGCATTTGTTTTTAACTGTTCTATTTCTGACATGGCACATGTTTATTCTTTGAGCAAATGCAATAAAATCATCTTTGCTCCATTGATTCCATGCTGACTTCATGTCAACCAAAGTTTTGGCTGAATGTGGCCAACTTTAGTTTGTTCATCAATCTAGATCCAAATGAATCCCACAATTATCATTTTGGTGGTTTGTTTCTACCAACTGAAAGGTCACTAAGTGATAATTACTATTAATATAACGTGCAGCTGAAAAATGTTTCACTTCCAAATTGTTTTTCTGATTCCAGACCTTCTACTCCTGAACCACAATAGCCTGATTTATGTTTGCAGGAGAAAATCACATAGGGAAAAAAAAAAATAAATCACTACATCCTTCAGAAAACAAAGAAGTTAACTAATTGTGAAGTACCACAGTCACATCCTATCTCCCAGCTGACAGGTTTTCATAGCATGACAAAGAATTCACTCAACTAGAGACCGTGTCACCCTTGTTTTTAATATGACATATGATGAGTATAAAGATAGATACGTAGGAAAACCAGTGCCACTCTTTGCCACAGCCTGGTTCTAGAGCTAGGAACACTCCTAACCTCCTTGCAAATGATGCTAATCACACTGAAACTGAAATTCAGCTGCCAAAATAAGCAAACCAGACAGCACTTGTCCTTTTGGACTTGAAGGGACTCTCCAATAAGAGTCACTTATTAAGGCTTCAGTCAGCAGTGATGACTTCTGAACTTTTTAAAACCTGTCTGTTCAGTCTACAAATAGACTGTTGTGTGCACCACAACATGGGCAGTCTCAATTCCTTTTCCTTATTTTCCACCTGGAAACTGGTTAACCTATGTCTGAAGAGCTAAGTTACTTAGTAAAATATTCTAAAGCATCAGACCTGTTTCCTTTTTTGGGAATACTCAAAGGGGAAACAAACAGATTGACATAAAAAAAAAACCAAACAAACAAGCAATGGAGAAGGCAACTCTCATTAAATCATAAAGCTAAAGGGAAAATAATAAAAGTGAACTAAAATCCCTTGTTAGCAGCCATCACTTCCATACATAAAATATCCAAATTTTCATCTTGAAATACAGCCATTAGAGTGTATTTTAGCATTAGTTTTCAAATTTCCCTTAATTTCACAAAGCAATACAGAGCTAGAAAAATAATGGAAAAACATATTTAGTTCAGACAAGTGCAAACAAAATGTTATCTGCTTAAAATAACATTCCCATTTTTTAGGAGCAGAGATGAAAAATAACTTCTCGCTCATTACGTGTTTTGAGAAGATGTTGATAGCTTCACATCACTTATTGCAGCTGTTAAGTGACATTATATTCACCATCTTCTTGCAATGAAAGTTCTATTACCCTGCTTTACAGAGACTGCCAGGAAATTTGTTGCTCTAACTTTTAACAAGAGTACCTGGAGTCCACAATCATGCAGATCTGCTTGAGAGCAAGTGCTATCTGGAGGCTGAGAATTAAAGTTAAAAAGAAAACAATTGCGAAATTTTCATCTTTCGACATGATTTGACATCGTGATGTTGATCATTGGTATATATAATATTTTGGGGAGTTTTCAGCCTTTCCAGCTCTGGACCTGCTGGAGACAAATCCTGCTGCAGCCCAGGGAGGAAAGGAGAGAACAAAAGGGGCTCCCTGTTGCAAAAACAGACTCAGTGCTGGTTCTCCACTGGCATACTGCATCTTCCAGGCTGATCCCTCACCCTCCATCCTCCCAGCAAAGATAAATGGATAGCAGGAAAACAAGGAAAAATGTAGTAAGGAGCACTCAGTGCCATCCTTGAAGCACCAAGCAGAAGATCCACTGCATGATTTGTGGGATTTATGGTGCATAACGGGGGGGCAATTCATTCTGCCCAATACTTCCCTGTCAGTGCACAGTTCTGAGAAAAACATCTTGTTATTAATAAGATATATATTGTCATCGTTCACAGGGTTACAAGGCACAGCTGTAAATTTCAAACTGTTTTCTAAATTATGTGATGGGCAAAGATTATAATGATTTATTGCTAAGTGAGAGTTATCTGCTAAAGAATACTGTGACTGGGAGTTTTCATATATGACACAGACTGGTGAGACAGAAATGAAATATTACAATAATAAATAACAGAGGCAATCTTCTCTAGTAGGTGATCTATAAAGGAGAAAAGCCATTGTTGAGCCCCAATCACCCACACATCCTTTATCTGTGTGTCTGAAGAACTCTACAGCCACAAGCAGTCCAAAGAACTAGGGACAAAATGTCACAAGTCAGATATGTTACCATTTGGAATGATTAAAAAAGTCCAACAGATAGTTTAAAAGCACTTTTATACACTTTTTGAACAAAAACAAAAGGCATATTCATGTCTTCCCCATAGATAAGAATATCTCTACTAACCATAGCATTTATGTATTCTGTAAAACAAATTAAGCTTTGAACATAAGGGTGGAAAGAATGGATTTCCAAGGCAGTCTGACTGACCTGCCAGTTATAATATATAGAGGAATCAGTGAGGTCTTTTAAAGTAATCTTTGACTCATTTTTATAATGGTTAAGACTATACTCCCAGCTCAAATGATAAAATTATAAAAACTTAAACGCTATAAAATCATGTATTATCTTCCTATCTAAACAAACTTGGAAGCTGTGGCTCTGCCATTATGGCATAATTAGACACCCAACAACAATAGAAAAATATACTCCTGCTGACATAATTAGTCTCCAGGTTTCAATATTGATTCCTCCAAAGGAACTGGTAGAAGAGGTCTGGTCAGCAGCAGCAACAGGGAAATGACTCTGTGTACACTCAATATTTCTTGTTGGGTTTCGGCTTTCAGGTTTTGTTGTTGGGTTTGGAACAAGAATTGATTTTGGACTAAGGGGTGACAAAGTATAACAAGCATGAAATGACTCTCACAGGATACTGGAGAACTTAAAGGGCCTCTACAGTAGCTTGGAGCGCTGCATAATTTTTATGTTGCTGGTTCACATGCTTTGCATTTTCAGTGAGGCCACAGAATTTCCCCAAGGGGCCCATATTCCTGCCTGGCTTGTGTTTTCTGCACAACACCAAGCAATGAATGAATTTGTCACATGGCATCTGATAGTTCATTCTAGGATTAAATATAGCAATTACATTAAATGGAAATAGGGTACTACTTCAAAACAAACAAATCATTTAAATACCAACTACACTTGTTATTTAAATAAGGAGTACTGTTTAAATAAGTTTACTGAGACTAGATTAAAGTCTGGAGCAGGGAATACTTCCAGAGCAAGAAAAGTAACAATAAAGAAATAGGATTTAGGAATATTTGTCTCTCTCTTCTTCTAATATATATATTTTTTTAATAAAAAAAAGGTCAAACGAATTGTTACTTTTGAATGTTATTAGCATACTGACTGCACAAGGATTTTTTAGAAATTACACTACCCTCACTTTTACAACATGTATCATTTCTAACACATCAGCTGGGTTTTTTTGCCAGTGTTTCACCCCAGCTAGAAGAGAGTGCTATCTCATGAGAGTATCCAGGCTAACACTTACAACTGCAGCATGCAATCTCTCTACTTGGTATTTACAACAACTTTCTCACTAACACAGCCTACAACCCAGAGAGATGCAGCCTATTCCAGGATAACATGGTTAATAGGAAAAAAACCCTGTCTCTCCTCATCATCTTAACCTGTTCCCAAGCTTCTTAAAGCTCTTCTGTAACACTGAGGTTACACAGCATAGACTCTGTGTAACTCCTCTGTGTAGTGCTACCCATGGCTTACTCCACGGTGTAGCTTTATTTTCATTGCAGTTTCTGCAAACCTCAAATTACCTCCACAAAGCAGCACCAAAAACCTACCTTGAAGTCAAAAGACTACAGGCTACACGAAATCAATAGTGATAAATTAGGGCTGATTCCTGCTTCTGAGCTTCATGACCACCAGTCAATAATTGCTTTGCTTATCCTCAGGATCATGCATCTGACCTGGTTGCAAAGATTTGCAATTTGTCAGGTTCAATCAGGCTAAATAAGTAGGGGGGAGGACAGAAATCAGATTTCTACTGCATATTTTTAAACAATTAAGAGGAAGTGATGGGTAAGGGCACCTAGATCTTATTTGTGGGAAAGGATTATACAGATCGTCTGGACAGTCTTAACTCCTCAGGTCATTAACTGCTTCGCACCAAGTGTAAAACAGATGGATGGCACTGGTAAGCTGGCTTTGCCAGATCTACAGCAGTCTGCAAATCCAGTCTGTGTGCCTGGCACAGAATGCAGGCAGGTTTTCATTTACCCAAACAACTTTGGCAGACCTGGGAGTACCTATATAGTACATACCTGCAGCTATACACAACATATTTTTGAAAAAGTTTGGGTTCAGTGAAATAAAACCCCCCACTGAACACGTTCAGATTTGTCTGAATACTATACTGAGACACACACTACAGCAGATTTCTCATTTCTGCCTTCCACTCCAGGAAAAAGAAAGTTCATGATATTTTTCCCCCGTTACATCTAGCACCATGCTTACAAAACTGAGGAAAAGTTTCAAAATATTATTTAACATCAACTGAAGTAACCAACACTGCTTCAATCTACTTGTTAATTATGAACATTTTAAAAGGCAGAGATCACAACTTCTATGTGAAGCCTTTGCTAAAATTTCACAAAGCTATTAATGTCTCCCCTTTGAGGTGTCCCATTTTATAAATGAATAATGACCCACAAGTCACCTATCAAAACCCAGCTGGAGCAGATTTTCCAAGAACTAGGAAGAGCCAGAAAAGATGACCTACAATCACAGACTTTTCCTATCCCTTTTGTAGTTTGAATTCACTTTTGTCTAAAACAATCTGCTGATATTACCATGTTTTATGCCAGCAAAGACACTCTGGGTGTCTGCTGTCACCTGCTCTGTAGCTGTGTACAAGCACATCTGCAAGGATCTTAGTTCTTTCACTTAAAGAACTAACACAATATGAAAGCCTACAAATGTTTCTTGTGAACACTGAATATTAATTTTTCAGATTTTTCAACTATTTCAGCAGTGACCCTAATAGCAGAAGCCTTAAATAAAGCAGCTGCTTTCAGTTTGATGTATCACCTAATGCAAAAATAAAGGGCTGGGAAAGCACTCAGTGAGAAGTAGCACAGGCTGGAGGTATTTTAAGACTCTCTGAAATGAAGGGATACAAGATGAAACTCATCTCCAGAATGAGCTGTTGGGTTTCATTTTGTTTTGTCCAGATGGGATCCTGGACACCAAGAGAAGGAAGAGCTTTGGGAAAATCACAGTAAGTGCCTCCACCAATGCAGCAGGACAGAGTCTCACTGAATCCTGGTCACATCATCCAGAATGAGAAAGGAATGAGGTCCTCAGAGAGTAAACCTTCTCTAAACCCAAGAGCAATTGCTTTGCTCTCACAAGCCCAGTTGCCATCATCCACCACATTCTTCCAGTTCTGCCTCTGGCAGAAAAGTGGCTTGAATAGCAGGAAGTGTTTTAAAATAAAAAGTTTTGAAAGATATGGCTGAAATTTTCAAAGGATAAAGAGGCAAAGAGAAAGTTCAGCTCCTTTTGGACACAAGGGATACTAAATAACCAACTGATGATCACTTCAGACACTTTTCTCAAAGGGTTCAGGCTGAGGTTTTTAATCTTACCCACTCATTCTGCTTCAGGAGTAGAATTATATCAAGAAATCGAAGAGATTTTGTTAATTTAAGCTGTTTACTGTTGCTGTTTATCTTAATTATCTTTGTTACCCAACAGATGCCCAATACTTCTTGGAAGTCTTACCCAATTACATACATCTTATTGAAGGATCATCTGTTAGAAACTTCAGTATCACTTTCCCACTCATATCAGTCACTGAAAACATAGTTTCATCCCAAAGTAACTGCAGGTTCTCAGGAAGAAAAATAACATATACAGAAATAAAACTCTGCATTAGACCAATTACAGTCAGAAATTTATTGCCAATGTAAAACAAGACAACCCACACATAGAGAAAAACCAATTACACAGTTAATGTAATTCACCCTGTTTCTTTCTCCCAATATGTTTGAAGGGTACATTATTTACTCACAACAAGCAGATTAATTTCTTAAGTTTGGTAGTTATAAAAATTACATGGCTGAGTGAATGACACAAATTAATTCATTCCAAATAGCAAACCTGGCATTTATAGGAAATACCTCTGGGCTCAGAGGTAGGCAGTACATACATAATAAAATACAAACCCATGGAAACGTGTAATTGCATTATTTACATTTGCAGTAAAAGATTAAAGGAAAATATAATTGCAAACCAAATAAGTAGTTAAGGTGGGAGACTTGCAGCAAGAGAACCCAAAAACCCCATACATTTTGAGCATGAATTCAGGAATATTCAACTAATTGTACCCATCAACCTACCAACTCGGCACTAGGCTTTCATGTAAAGTTCTCACCTGGTTCTCAGGGCTTTGCCAGCTGCAACATCTGCACTCTTGGGGTAACACTACATCAGAGCTGACTGAGTGATGATTTCTTGAGTCATGGTTAAGTGACCACTTGAACTTGATATATGGCACATTGCTGTCCAAGCCAGTGGCCCTGTTTGCTTGATAATGTCTTAACATTTATGCATTCAGTTTTCCTTGGCAAGGTTAGGTTTTAGCTGGACCAGTTCCCCAAGCTAGCTCTATACACAGAACATCAAAGTTCATGGAGCACAAAAATAGAACTGCAAGACCACCATAGTCGATTTATGCTAAATTTATGCTAGATAAAGCAAATCTAGCATAATGGGTTATAATATCATAACCTGTATTAATGGTCAAAACTCAATCATCCAGCATTGAGTTTCTTCAGTTTGTCTAGATAGTTGACAAAGATCTCAAACCATTTTTCTAACCCAGACAACATTCCTAGAATTTGATCTTTATTTCAAAATGCTCCCCAAAATTTCACCTATGTTGGAGTTCTTAGTGAGAATAACAACTATTCTGCTTGTCAATTTATATGGAACCTTCACTATGAAAACAGCATTTTCCACTCTATGATCATGACATATTTGTGCAGTTTTCCCTGGTTCCCTGAAGCAGCAATATAAAAAGTATTTCTCAGTTTATGTCAGATAGAATGAGTAGTATTTTCATGCTATGGGAAGATAAACACTATTTCCTATCCCATGAAGTTACTCAAAGCAATATATTAGTGTAAATAAAAAACAAGGCATGAATGTCAATGATATATTAGCTGACATTCATCTAAGAATATTGCTTCCAATAGGGCAAGAAACCCACATGAAAACAGAAGAGATTGCAACTAATTCCTACTCACAATTAAACATCCATAAAAAGCCTTCAGTCCAAAAGACCCATTTTTGTCACTACTGGTGTTAGAAATTAGTTTTTAAAAAGTCTCCACCATGCACTAAGGGATACCTGGGATTCTTCCAGAATCAGCAATAGTACTCGTGGCTCTGTCCATTATAAAAGAGAGACACAATATAAATTACCCTGTTAGGTATCTGCAGAAGTTAAAATGGACCTTGGATTTTTTTGCTTGTTTGGGTTTGTTTTGGTGGTTTGGTTTGGTTTGATTTGGTTGGGTTTTTGTGGGTTTTCTTTTTTTGTTTGGTTGGTTTCCTGGTTTTGTTTTTATTATTATTATTATTATTATTATTATTTCCCCAGGAAGAATTATGCATAGGTCAGAAATGTTCCACTAGGCTCTGCTTAACCATAGCATTCTTCTGGCCTTTTTAGTTGAGTCAGGGGCATGGAAAGGGAAAAAAAAAAAAAACAACCAACAAAAACCAGACACTAAATCTGGCATCCAGCCCTGAAATGGCATCTGGGAGCAGTTAGTCACCAGCTACAAAATGCACGAACCCCAGAGCACTTCCACCAGGCAGCAGAGCCCAGCAGTTGGCTGCAAGCAGGTGCCACATTTCCAAACCACATTGTTAGAAGGAAACTGCATGAAAATATTCTCCAGAAAAAAAAAAAATAAAATAAAAATTCTATAATCATGGCAGAGGAGCAGACCCAGAGAGTTCTGCTGAGTGGTTGCAGAAGGCCACAGAGAGCCCTGAAAATATCAAACTGAAAATAAGGACAGGATTTCTTTGGTGTGCTATGGAGCCTCTACAATAGCAATGGGAGATGGTGAAGGCTGAGGAAAGGTGACAAAACCTCAAGGTTTACTGAGCAGAGTGACTATGGCAAGTCCCCTGCTTCAATAATTTCCACAGTGCTATAATTCATTTTTATTCATTGCCCACTGAATGTCTGGGTTCTAACAGCTGTGCTTGGCAATGTTCCTTCCTTGGGCCTGTTTGGTAATGCAGATTATTCCATACCAGGATACAAGATTTTTCTCTTCCAAGATTTGGGTTTAAGTCCTTACAATAAGTAGCCTGAATAAAGCCCTTATACATAACATAGCTCATCCATTATCTCCCCCTCACATCTCTTAAATGCTGTTTAATATTTCTGATTGTGAATATTCCATTATTTCAGCAAATATTTGGTTTTATTTAACACTGCACATGGCAGGGTGCTGAAATCCTTCACAAATTCAGTAAAATAATGCAGTAAAACCTGTATGAGAGCAAGTGATTTATATAAAACTGCATGTTCTCACTGTAAACAGTGTAAAACTGTTACAGAACTGGATGGAAAATAACAAATTTCAGCAGATTCCAACTGGCATGCAGATAGATGACTTTTACATGAATTACAGTGAATGGTACAATAAATGCAGAACGAATTTCAGGCTCCAAAGCTTGAGAAAGTGCATCCCTCATCCAGGATAGTATCACACATCAGCAAACTATTATATAAGAAAGCAATTTTCCATTAATACCTGGATGGCAGAGGAGCTTTTGATGTGGCAGGAATTTTGCTTTAAAGTTGCCATGATTAATTTGCAAATGTCCCTTTTATAAATTCAGTGCAGAATGTTAAAACAGGACTAAACTCTGTCTTAGGTGAATGGCCGGGAGAGAGAATGCAACCAAGTCCCAAATCAGTCTCTAGAGCCTTTCCACTGCAAGTTTCTTTGAAAATTTTCTTCACCAGTCCGGGTAAAAACATCCCTCCAAACTGGAGTACAAACCTACAACAACTCCAGTTTCAGGGCAGCAAGAATTCCCCTCTGACCCAGGCTGTCTGTGTTCCATGGGCAGAAAACAAGTTTAACAACCTCAACCTGTCAAATTGTCACCTAAAGAAAGGAACATTAGCCTGGAGTTTCAGATCTACTTCACACAGGCAAAAAAAAAAAACAAACAACCTCACTGCTTCAAAAAATGCTTCTGGTATCTGCTCCACTCCTCAGCTCCTTATTCCTGCCCTGACCAGACCCTTCTTTCAGCTGGCACCAAAAAGCAGAGGAACCACCTGAGGTTTGTTAGATGTGATGGGTGAGAATTTCCACCACTGAAAAAAACCCCAATGGATGTGCTGGTTCTGAAATGCACTGACTGATGAAAATGTGTTATAAACAGATTTATGAAAGTGACTCAGTGTTTGGAACAAACTGAGGATGAGTAACAAAAAAAAAAATGGAACAGAAAAAAATGCATTCTATGATTTTAAAAATGTGCAGTGCTAACAATATGCGTAGAAGCTGCTGAGAAGAGTTCTTTTTTATTTCTATGTGTTTAATTTTTTTTCCTTCTCTGTACAACGTCACAGTTATAACTGCAGAATAAAGGTTTTTTTATATTTTCTTCTCAGACATACTTGTGCTAAGCAACACTGAACACAGCTACTACTAATAATAGCAATAGCAGGTATTACTATAATCAGGAATTCATAGTTAATTTCCCTGATGGATAATGAAATCTCATTCTTATCACAGAACTTTCATATTTATACATAAGTTTCTTTAAAAAAACAATAAAAAAATAAAAAAATCTATCTCAAATGCTTAAACTTTTATAGAAAAGCCACAAAAATTGTAAACTTCTCTTTTAAAGTACTGCTACATGGTCTAGAGTGGTACTTCATGTATTCTGAACAAAAGATCATATTTATGCCTTAAAATTACACAAAAGTGGGGGGCTTCTTTGTTTGAATTTTACATCCATTCACAGAAACATTAACACACTAAGCCTATTAACAAATGCAAGGAGTTTCACAAGTTGAATTGTTGTAATTTGTCATATTTCTGCTTTGAATGACTCCCTGCTCTAAAGAGCAGGATTATGGCTTTTCTTCTTGCTGTATTACCCAATTGGCATTTAAGTCAATCTATTAAAAGTGTATCTGCTTCAACAGAAGCTCAAAATATCCCATTAAAAGAATATGCAAATCTCTGAGGGTGTTTTTTTAGGGAGTTTTCGGGTTTTTTAAAAAAATACCTTAATCTAATAAAAAAACAATGTTTCCAAGAAATTCTGGCTGAATCTGTTTTTCAGCTCTCCTTTATTTCTTCCATACTTCCACTTTTGCTGGTATGAACAAGACTTGGAAAAAACAATTAAGCTGGCAAGATGTTTATAACAACCTCAATTTCTAACACAGGCTGCAGAAAACAAACCTTCATCCCAGCTCACATTCAGAATTTTTGGTACAAGTAGAAATAAAATTAAACAAAGCAAAACAAAACCAAAAGTAAGAGCTTGACTTTGTAACACTCTTTTTTTTTTTTTTTTCCCATTAACCAGATCAACGTTTTGGAGTAAGATGGAACCAAAATCTGATCAACTTCCATGATATTTGTGGTGTTTTGATAATAGCTGCACCTGATGTCCTGATTTGCTGATACATATTCCAGTTTGTTTGCAGGAGCTTTTGTACCATATAAATTGGTCTCCCCTGCTTGAAGCTGGCCTCTTCATTTCACCATCTTACAGGCAAGGCTTTGTTCAATGGTTTTAAAAATGGCCTACAGTAAAAGAAGAAAAAAAATGAAACCCCATGCCATCTTTTTAATGTGGAAAATTAATCCTACTTCAAAGTAGTTATTCAATTTGATACAAGAATTATTAAAACCTCAGCATACTCAAATGGCTTTTCAGCCTTTTCAGTGAATGACTGACTCCCTTCTCAGGCATACTTTGTCCTTTTAAATTCTACTTCCAGTAATGCTGTACACATTTATCATTGTTAATGGGGAATTTACAAGAAAGTCTGTTTTGCTTTAAGAGGAAAAAGCATTTCTGTTCAGGTGACAGCTTCCTTTGCATCATGCCTAAGTTCATGTTCATATATTCATGTCAATGCCCAAATGGCCAAATAGAAAATCAGCAGAGCTCTGCTACCTGTTAAGCTGAAGGACACTACTGTTAAAACATAAATCCAGGTTTTCACTTTTGTTGAGAAACCCCTGACTTGGTTTCTCTCCTGGTTTAGAGCTGACATTTTTAGGATGTAAAACATTTTTATAATGTTTCCTGGTGGAAGCATAACCAATCATCAAGTTACAGAAGAGGAGGGAATTGCCTTGGTTTTCCTGATTAATCCAAATTCATAAATGAACACCAGTGGGACTTTGCTCATCTATATGTTTAGACATTTACAGAGATCATATTTGAGCTCATGGCTTTATAATCAATGGAGGGAAGTGGGCACTTTTGAAGAGAAATGTTTTATCACCTCCTGACTTAAATTGCCTGCATCATGTGGAAAAGTGCCCCATTAAAAAAGATGGATGCTGCTCTATTAAAAAAATGTGTTAGGATGAGATTTATGACACAGAAGTCAGAGGGCACCTCTTTCCACAGGCTAACAAAGGCATTTGAGACTTCTTTCAGAGTCCAAAATTTACAATGTTGGCATTTAAACATGAAGGGATTAATCTCATTCTATATGTTGGCTCCAGCAAAATAAGTTTTAAATTAACAAGATGCATTGTGCTTAGAGGCAACTACTGCTGCTTGGCTGACCATGCATCTGGCTGAGCCCACTGCATCAAATAATGAGAATCCCCTGTGCTAGGGTGGCCAAAAAAGACAAATTCCATTGCCTTCTGGTTTCCATTAGCAGGACACTTACTGAAGATTTCTTTCCTAAAGATATCAGGTTAAAAACTGTTTCATCTTCATTCTGCTGTCTAAGTGCTGCCCTCCTACATGGACTTTTATGCCTCACTCCAGATACAGAAAAACCAGCAAAAAACTAATTTAGGACCAAGCAGCATGAGTCTAAGGACAGAGAAACCCAAGCCCCCTATAAACAGAGCACAGTGACTTTCTTCCTTTTCAGTTCATTCCTTCCTTTTTTCTGGGCATATTATGGAAGCTGGAAGAAGAGATGCAAATTCCTTGGTGGCTATTAGTGTGTCTAGACTCATTCATTGACCTAGATGATGTCTTAATTACCTCCTTCCTATCTGATGGGGAAAATATACTCCAACTTTTCCTGGCTGTAACCTTTGTCATTAAGTATTCTAACTGAAATCTCTGAATTTAATAAAAAGCAGTTATACTCTGTGTTCTCCAAATTACGTGGAGCACTTTTCACAGGGTTAACATGATCCACAGGAAACCTCTTCCCATTTAAATGTTGGGGGGCTTTAGGACTTCAGTTCTTTTTTAACTCTTGGCTACCAAACCAGGTAGTAGCTGCTACCCACGATTCTCACCATCTTTTACAATATACTAGGTCAGAATGAATAGAAAAGAAACTCAATTTACCTGTATGTTTTTATCAGCACTTAACATTTTCATGCTATGGAAATGTTTAATAATTTTTAGATGTGCCCAGCTATAGAAATTGCCTGTAAATTTACAAGTTTATAAACCAGTCTGTACTCTCATAGCATACTTTGCATAAAAATACAAGATGAAAAAAAAAATTGAGCTAGAGGTTGTGGTATAATTCCTGCTATTATCATTTTTTGTGTGGAGAATAATGTATTTTCTCTTTAAATGGGCTCGTAGAGATGTAGGCAGCCACGACACAGATTAACAATGCAATTTTTAGATTAACTGGAAAAGAATTTGAATCTCAGGAGGAAAATCTGTGTTCATTTGTAGCAAGGAACCTGCCCCTCAGATGAAGCAACACATTGGGTACACATTGCTTCCTGATTTGAAGATTAAAAGAACCTAAGAAGCTTTTGGCCTGCATGCTGCATCACATTTACACTGCTGCATCACTGAGTCCTAAAAGCCAAAAAGTATTAGTAGATTTAGCAGATTTAAGCAAGGATGCATTTCACTGATTACTTCCTGCTAACGAAATTTTGTTTTAATAATTTAAACTATTAATGTATCCTTTGTATCAAGAATGCAATAAAGAGGTGGAGCGAGCATTGTCCTGGGTCACTTACAGGCTTCCATCTCTATGGCATTTGCAGTTTGAATAATAGGTTGCTATACAAAAGAGGTCACCTCTTTGTCCTGTTAACCTCTTCTTCCAGTCCCTTTCCTGTGAAATCCCCAACAGAACCAGCAACTGAAAACTGTTTCTAAAAAAGTCTCCCAGGACTTGCAAGGTCTGGGCAACTTGGAGAAGAACTACCCTATGGCAGCCAGGGTGGAGAGATAGCTCAGCTCAACCTAAGGTGCAGAAATTCACTGCAGTAAGAATCTTTCCTCTGGGTTTTCTTCATGGGAACAGAATTTGCTGCCAAAATATTCTTCAGACTTTTGACCCATTTTAGAGCTTTATGGGCCCAGCCCATAGACACACAGAGCAAGTGCAACAACACAATATACCAAAGCTCTGTTTTAATGATAGCTTGAAATAAACCATTCTTTAGAAGATGAATTTTTTCTTCCTTTACCTAATACATTTAATACTCTTTTCCATTCTTTCAGCTCCTATTTTTATTCTGCTCAAAACATGACTGTCTTCAGGGACAACACGTTCATTGAAAGTATGAATGTTTCATTCATGGCCTTTGACAGCTTGAAAGATTTTTTTCTGCAGAATATACAGTTGTATATTTTCCTTCAGCCAAGTCTCAGAATGAATAAAATTCTTTCACACTAGTTTAAGTAATTTCCTGGAAAAATATGATGACTACAATCCTTTGGCTCCTCATGTTTGTATTTTTCCCTTACCATGCTCTCAAAAAACGTATTCAATATTCAGGCAGCAAATCCTTTCTTGGTGAGGTTGATCACAGCTCCTTTCATATCAATGTAGCTACAAAAGGAGCTTCTATATCAGAGGAGGTTCAATATCTAAGCTGATATCTATCTGGGTAATTTGCTTATCATCTGAATAGCATCTGGCTGCCTAAACTGAATCCTGAAACTCAAACAGATAAACTCCGAATTTAATACTCTGCTGCAATAATTTAGTCATAAATCCAGGGGGGAAAAAAATAAACAATGAAAATCTGTAACTGAAATACAAGATGACTTCCCTGTGGTTTCTGAAGGAGCCTGCACACCATCCTCATGTGCCAGGCTGATCTTGTCATGCAATACAATTCAATCAAGACTTCTGCTGACAGCTGTATCCTGCTATGGATCTATCTGGATGCAGAATTTTCATCCACTTCAGATAAATGGCACGTGGCAGGAAGTTTCTAAGTATCAAATATTACAGCCAGATTCTAGGTGCTGCAGAGTAAAGGAACTTTCAAGGGGTTCTTGATTTAGATCTAACAAAATCGGATCCTACAATACCTATTTTAAAGCATTTTTACCAGAGTAGTTATAATGGAGAAGAAATGCAGCCCATAAAAAGAACTTTTCCATGCTAATTAGTTATATGACTACTTTTGTCCCTTTTTAACTTGTCTCCAATTTCCATTATAAATTGCTAAATGAAGCTTTTACATTAACCTGAGTGTGGTTCTGTATTTTCTCTAAGAAAAACTTGTTTGAAACATCATTCTAAAGATGTTGCATCACAAAAACGGAATGTTTGAGCATTCTGATGCTTCAATAACAAGAGAAAAAAAACCTAAAAAAAGGTCAAAATAACCAAAGGATTTTTATGGTGTGCTGTTCAGTGTTAGGGAGAACAGGATGAAATGACTCTTGAGATTTCTCCTCTTTCACTGATAAGCAAAACACTTTGGTGTCTTGCATGGAACTTAGACAATATTTAAAAGCTTGGCAGAGGGATATTTTAAGCATTTTTTCACTTCTGGCCATAGAGTCCTCACTTTACAGAAGAAGCTAATAAGGTATAGCTAAAATGTAAGTGATGAAATGTAAGTGATGAAACCACTGTCATCTCTCCAGGTTGCAATGTTTTTTAGCACTGGCAGTAGGAGAAAAAAAACATAGTTTAATTTTAATACTTATCCCAGTGCAGAATGCTCTGTGTGGGGGTTTAATTTTAAAACAATGAAGAAGCATTTGAAGCAGAAGACTTGAAGCAATGGGCATTTCTGCTGAGTTGAGCAGACAGATTCCAGCAGCATGCCATGTTCATGGGTAGTTCAGAACAATATGTTGAGTTGCTGTGACAGGTACAGCCACAAAAGACAAATAAAAGCTTTTTGCACTGAAAGCCCCTTACATGAGAAATGCATTGACACGAGATGGCGGAGTTAAATAAAATTTTGTCTCCTTTTCTTAGCAAGTTTCAAGTTGATGCTAAGATGAGAACACATACAGTTTCCTATTCTGCATTTTATAATGCTTCAGAGGAGTAACGTTCAAGTGTTCTGAAATCTTAAAATCTGGGGTCCTTGTTGGCAATGTCTATGTCAGAATTAAAGTTTAATTCTGGTGGGGTGTTCCTCAGTGGTAGCAGCTAGCTTCATGACTCACAGCTTTTCCCTTTAGCTTTTCTGAGGGCCTTTGTTTTCTTACTGGTTTTACATTTAGAGACTAATGATTGAATCAAGGCCCTAAGAAGTTGCTAGGTGACTGAACTGAAAGACTCAAACCAAATAAGAAAAGCCCTTCTTGAAGAGGAACTGAGAAGGGAAGCAAACACTATTTGTTCACCTCACTGCTGCCTCAGCATGAATAGAGAGACCTTCAAACTAGAGCAGAAGTGTTTATTCAAAAAAAATAAATACCTTCTTTCTTCCTTTTTTTGGCTTAGCCTTTGAACACCCCAACTGAGCAGCAAAACATAGTATTAATGAATTTGAGAACTTGCACCTATGTAAGCTTGCTTCTCATGAGAAGATACTTTTAAAATTAAGTTGTTCTAAAAGCCTATCATGTTATTACCCTTCTACAGATGACTAATTTTGAATGTGAGCTCAAGCATGCTATTTTGGACATGTTTTGACATTTGCCTTTAATATCCTTATCCTGGCTAAACTGGGTTATTAGGGAAATCAAGACAGAGACTACTGCAGAGTAGATATTTGAAAAATAAAATAGGGATCAGCATAAGTAAAAAAAAATAAATTACACTTCAAATAACATTTATAAAGTGTTGTTACATTCAAATGACATTTTCATGTCTTTCAGTTATCACTCAAAGATGAATTTCAGACACTTCTTACATACACTAAGATTCGAAACTCCGTTCTGAAATAAAAAGAGTTTCCCCACAAGAATACATTTCAAATGTTTGTGAGGTTTAACCTTTCCTCCTGAATTGCTTTTGTTGTCATGCCATCCTTTGTTTCCAAGGTAGCAGGAGCAAATAGGAATGAGTACTGAGCCAATCTTGTGTGTTCTGTGTGGACTCATGTTATTCCTCTAACACCAATCTGTTCTTTTATGCAAAAATTCCAGTGCTGAGTTCACACAAAATTAGGATAAAAAGAATTTATTGCAGTCATTCTTACGTGGCATCTAAAAGAAAGCCGATGAGTTTGAGAGTGAAGGCTGAAGTAAAAAGAGCTACAAAACTAATGGCTCAAAATTGACAAAAAATACTACAGGGAAAAGTTCCAGATGGGAAACATGTTCTTCAGTGTTCAGGTATTTAGTGGTGACAGCCCTATAAATGCAGCTCCCTATATGAATCCCACTGCTTCCCCCCATGTCCTAAGACATCAATCACATCTGAATTCTCCTTCCTGGCAGAATATCTGCTGATTCCTGCCAGCTTTGAACAACCAACCCACTATCTCTACAGATGACAAAGAAAACTGGGGCAAACATTCAAATTTGACAGCTTGTTGGAGAAGGAGAGAGGAAATCAATTAAAAGAGAGAGGCAAATATCTTCTCCTCCTCCTTTCTATCATTCAGAAGATACCACACTGTACAGTATGGCAAGAGCCATGTTTAGTCATCTGGCATCAAAAAGCAAGGCTGAAAGGTTATTGCAAATAAGGCTCCTGACCCTGTCTAGATAGATTTCTTTAAATAAAAACAAAATGCTAGTACAGCACTAATTTGTCTGCCAACAGTGTTCAGTTCTTCTGAGACTGGAACTTAGTAAAAGAAAATGTTCTGTGGAGAAGCAGACAAGGAACTGGATTGCAAGTACACAAAAACTTGGTTTTGCTCTGAGGTCATTTTAGAAGTTTTAATTTTAATACATCTTGGCAAACGCTTTTGAAAACTCTGCAGCAAGCTAGAGAGCACTGAGAGGCAACCAACACAACCTAGATATTTGATATATTTGCCTCTGCACAGACTGGAAACAATAGAAATCTCCACTTTCCTTTAGCTTATCAAGACTGAGACTAAAAAGAAAAGGTATCATCAGGAAAAGAAGAAGGGGAGAGGGAGGAGAAAAATTTGCTGATTTTTGCACACTACAGAGACAACATTTCCAAATTTTGGTCTCCATAAAGAACTATGTATCATGTACATGATACTGTGTAGGAAGTATTCTCAGTTTCACTTGTTTGACAAACACAATAGCATTTAATTCAAAAAGTCCTACACAGTGCAATACTAAATTATCCATTTCTGGAAAAAAAAAATTTCTTCAGAAAAGCAAATTTATGAGCAGCTGAATGTCTTCTCCACTCCCAGATCCAGTTACAAGCTCCCTTTATTACTTTTAAAACTCTATACATACCTGACAGGATTTTCTTGCTTGCTTTTTACACACATCCCTTACAGAACACTATTTTCACCTTTCCCACAACACCCTCACTGCTGGGAATCTGCAGTCAGTTCTGAATTGCCAGAGTCAACTCCCTCATACTCACTTCACTCTCCAAATGGACTTTCAAACCTTTTGTAAACTTTTTTTCCCCCTCTCTAATTAGCTTTGTAATGAAGTATTTTTATTCCTAGTTTTTTGGTAGTATTTTCTTCTCCTGTATTTACCTGTGAAAACAACTTGACAGCTGGGAAGACAGCATACAAACTGAAGTCATTCTAGTGATGGAATGCCTCAGCATCCCAGCACCTTGATGTGTTATTTAAAACAACCAAGTTTTCCCTGTATGTTTAGTATTTACCCAATTTCCTTTTGGCGATGGTTTGGAAAAATTGTACAGACTGAAATAGTAACCATAATACCCCATTCAGTTTGTCTTGCCTCAAGAAACTGAATCACAGTCAGCATCAGCTAAACCAGATTCAATCTGAAGCAGAATACTAATTTTGTCTTTTTGCATTAATATGGACAATCCCAGCAGTACTTGCTTGACTTAATACTAACGAGAAAACATTATGTAAGTCTGTTTAAAATATTCAAATGAAGTTTTGTTACATTTTTATTTAGAGCTAGAAGATGTGATCAGCTCAGCATTACCAAACTACCTAATTAGCCATCTGCTTCTTGAAATTTGGTTAAATATGTATTATATACTTCTAACAAGAATATTTTATTGTGCCATGTAGCCTTCTCCAATATTCAGCTGCATGACCAATGAAGAGTTCTCTGTACACAGAGCTAATGGGAAACCAGAATCTCAACTTGTCACAGTTTCTGGAAAGCCAGGAAGAAATAATAAACAAATTCACCACCTACACAAGCTCAGCCCTTAGACTTTTGCTCCCTAAAACAATGTCCATCTGCCATGGTCTACTGCTTTCGTGTAATTCTTCACTGTGACACTTGCCTATTTATTTATTTTGAGTCTTCTCTCAAGACACAAGGAACACCAAATTACACAAAATGTGTATTTCCAGAAATAACTTGTTTCCAATGGCAAAGAGCAACCAGAAGCTATTTTGCCCACGTCCCAGGAGTTTTAACCCTGAGAGATCCCTTCTTATGGCTGTAGGACCAAAAATGCAAACACAACCAAAAAAAATTTTTTTTTGTGCTGACATTGCTCTCTGTGCCAAGCCACAGGGCTGGCCAGAAAGAGAAACACATACAGTGGCTGAACCAGTTAGAAAAGAATAATAAAGCAGTCAGAGTAAATTTAGTCAAAGAATATAGATATATCTTTAGCATTTTCTTCAACAGTCCCCCTCCTTTTTTTTTTTTTTTTTTTGAATAGCAGTATTCTGAGGGCCAAAGGCTCTTATCTAAGATCTGAAGTTTCTCTTTCCATTTTGCTGCTTCACTGATCTCTTAACCAGCAAAGGACCATTAGAGCTCAGCTAAACCAGCACACCAATCCTGATGCTATTAAGCAGACAATCCAATTAAGCCATTTCCAAGTAGTGTTTGTCATTAAAGGGAGCTGTAAGTGAACAGCAAGCATGTCCATATCTGAAAAGCAGTAATGGGAAGTTTCTAGAAATAGTTCTGCCAAGGCTTTTAGCTCAATATAATAAGGACCAAGAGGATAGAGTTTGAGAATATTTGTATTTTTTGAGATGCTAAACAAACCTTCAGTGATTCACACAAGGCAGTTTAGTCACAACCAACAGGCAGTAAAAAAGTGCTGACAAACACACACACAACTTGCTTTGCCAAAATTCTACAGACATGTTTCATGCCAAAGAATATTATCCTCTAATAGACTTAATTCAGATACAAACTTCGACTACAGTAGTCCTGGTGCCACATAGATCATGACAGAAGCTTCTTAGGATGACTGCTTTTCTCTGAATTCCATTTCTAAAAATGAAACCAAAAGTAGGCTTTCTGGGCTACTTCTCTGAAAGGTCATCATTGCAGCAAACAGCAAAAGCCACAGGACTCTGTGTCTCATTGAGGTTTGTTGGGGTTTTTGTTTTTTTTTTTTTCAATACTTTGTATCAAGAGTTGCTTTTTTTTTGTAATAAAATGGAAAGGGTGAAACCAGAAAAAGGGGAGAGACACATCCATCTGCAAAGTTGTCAGCTAAGCAACAAGATAAGCATTAATTCACTAAAATTAATCCTACAAAGGTCAGTTTGAATATACTAGAAGAGATCAACCAAAAAGTGTCAGCAGATTGATCACCCAACAGCAGCATCATAATAGCATAAAACGCTGCTGCTAGTTTAATTATTACAAAATTCAATTTAATATTAATAAATTAATAAAGATTGATAATGACATCATTGTAAATATTTAATAAGTGGATAAGTCAAAATGTCCTGAACTGTATTACACAAACTCTTGGGCACAAGATGGTTTTATTCCTCTCGGTGCAGGGAAGGAAAAAAATAGCTCACCTGCAATGAATTAAAAAGAAAAGAAAAAAAAGCTGTGAATGAGAAAGATCATCTCTCTGCACTAAAAATACCAGTAGTGCTTTAGCTGCAGAAACCAGATATAGCATCATACACCATATCAGAGAGTCAGGACGGCCCTTTCATGCTGTGTTGATTTTAAACCAACTCAGTAATTAGGAGTAATTTGGGCAATATACACACATTCCTTGTCAAGTAAACAACTTTTAATCATAAATAGGTTTTTTAAAACATTAAGGGAAAAAGAAGAAAAAAAAAAAAGAAAAAGCATAAATTGTCTTAAGTACCTCCTGCCAGGAAAAAGGGACCACAGTTACATTAATTATAATTCCTGCTAATTTCAGTTTCAATGTATTGCTTCAAGTTTGTGATCAAGAGTTGGAAGCAATGTACAGAAAATTTCATTAGCAAAGTAATTTTGCAAATGCAGTCATTATTGATTATTTAGGACATCAAAAATCCCAGCTGACATTGTGCAATAACTAAGGCAGAGATGAGTGGGAGCAATGAAGCTATTTAGAAAAATGCAGGAGAGGAGGGAGAGTGAGTGGATTTATCAAAATCTTGATACATTTCTGAGAAACAAACAAAAAAACCTGATCTCCTGCTCTGATCTCATCTGCAAATTCTGCCATTTCTTGGATAAAAAAAAAGACTGAAAAGTTTTAATCACAAACCTATATTTTTAATGATAATTTTAGCTTGAACCCAAATAACTGAGCTGTGAGTCACCTAACTCAGGAGCAGCAAGCTCTTTGTTTGCTGGAACTCATGCATTCTAAAAGACAAATGGTTTTGAAAGCAAGGACTTGTGCACTCTGAAATTCAGTGTCCAAGTAAACAGCAAAGAGGGAATGTTTGTGGAACAGCTGATGGGAATGCTGCATGGAAAAGCAGTTTGGAGAAGCACAGGTGTGGCTGCAAAAGCAGTTTCCAAAAAGTTGGATGGGGTTTCTAAGGATACAGCCACCTAAATCTCCAGCCTACCTCAATGTACCTGTTAGAATGTTGGTGGGTTTTTTTTTGCTCAACTTCACAGGAAACCATGATGTGAAGCAGAAACACTGCCAACCCACTTCTTCAGGGATGTAACAAAGGCAGGCCAAAGGTCTGTGAAATCTTTTGCCTAAAATTTTCAGAGAATGAAATTCAAGACAAACTGGGACTTTGACAGCTTTATAAAAGTTCTGACAGTTTTTAACAGTTTGCTCACACTATCTCCTAGGAAATTCTTCCCTACAAAAAGCTAATTTCTAGTTACACTGCACTGCTTAATTCCTGTTGCAAACCAGGGACCAGAGGATGCCGTTTGCTTCTCAACAACTCAGTAAACTTGATCACAACATCAAGGCCAACACCAAAAACCTCTCACCAACTCGGAATTCCTTGTGCCTAATACTGCAGCAGAAGCTGTGGTGGTGGTGGCAGGGGGAGCACATGGGACACAAAGCCCCAGGATATCATCTCCTGTTCTATCTGAGCTCCAAGGAAAGTCACAGCTTACAGGAGATGCAAAATAGCTGAAAGCCAGAAGAGTTTACAAGCAAACAAACTATGACTCCGATTAATCATCAAGAATGTTCCTGATTGCTGCAACTAGAAAGTCACAGAGATCTACAGAATCCAACACAGAATAATCAAACAAAAATAACACTTTTAGAAAAAAAAAAATATTAATACATGAGGTAAAGAGCAAGGACATGAGGAATTCAAATCAACTTTTAAATTTGTTTCTGTAGATAAATAAACACAATTAGGACTTGTATCTATTTCTCAACTGTATTGTCACATCCAGAAAGAATGTTGGTTATTTGCTTGACTACATATCTGGGTTTGGAGAGAATAAAGATCCCAATTGTGCACCCCAGACACCTCCTCATGCAAATGATTCCCCCAAGACAGGGCCAGGTAGTTTTGGATACTACCCAAGGCCAAGGACATTGAACTATCTGAACTTTTTCCATGCACTGCACCATTTCCACAACCAACCTCCACACCTCAGCCCCTGGTACCACCAGTAACCCACACCAGCTCCCTGGTTTTACTGAATGAGGAGCAGGAGGAGCAGACTGGGCCAGTCTCTGGCAGCCAAGCAAGAGCCCAAGGGACGCACATGTGGCAACAAGAAAAATTCCACCTTGTCATTAAGAAAAATATTTTTGCTATGAAGGTGGTCAAACACCAGAACACTGACTCTCTGTTGCCCAGAGAGGCTGAGAAATCTCTGTCCTTGGGGATATTCCAACTCCAGTCAGGCATGGACTTGAGCAAACAGACAAAACTTTGAAGTTGGGTATAAAGTTTGAGGCTGAGCCTGCTTTGTGCAGGGGGGCAGAGCAGATGACTGCCAGAGGTCCCTCCCACCTCTGTTTATTCTGTATTTCTGTTCCATTTCACAGTTTTATGGATAAGTGAAAGGTGGGGGTGGGGGAAAAGAGTTTACTCTCAAAATACTCTGCAGCTTTAAAGTAGAGTGATTCAAAAGGTCAGATTATTAGTTGAGGAAAGGAAAGAAATGTCAAGTTCTACTTTCATTACCACCCACTGCAACTTTCCAGTTGACTGATATTGGCAAAGAATATGAAGAGTTAGATAAAAGCTCAATCTTGAGCTTCTGCTGACAGTGTTGCCTCTACTATTTGCTTATCTGTTAATTAGAAAAGATGGAAACAGCCCAATAACATAGCTCAGTTGTAATCTTAGATCATTCACCATCTTCTTTTAGTTAAGTACTTACTACTAAATATATTACCAGTGTGCATTAGCAATGCCAATGCGAGTGTCAAAATGTCAAAAAATAACAGAAAAAAAAAAAAAAAGTGATTTGAAACGGTGAAGAGTTCATATTGCTGCAGCTCTTTTTAATACAGCATCACAGAAATGCTGTGGTGAGTTATCTTTAGGGATATCTGGATTTAGGAAGAAACTGATAGAGCTCTGAGGAGCAAGGTCTGTGACCAGCAGGGAGCCTGCCTGGCTTTTGGGCAGCAATACCATCAACTAACACAAAAATTCTGCATTTCATCCTCATTATCAGCCTCAGCTGTAACTTTTTAATTTCTGTCACTAGTGAAAAGTAGGGTAGCATGTCACCCATAAGCCACAGGCTTAAGCTGCTCTAAACCCATAAGCTGCTGCCAACAGCCACACTCTCAGCACTTACAAGAACTGCCAAAACTTAAAGGCAAAAATACCCTGGCAGCACAATGACTGTTTCAGTCCACTCAAAAAGGTGATTTCCTTGGTGTGCACTGAAAAAAATCATGAACTATTGAAGGACAAGGCAACGGAAGTGAAGAATCAACTATATGGCAACAGTCAGCTGAAGGATTTATTCCTGTTCCACACGGCTCTCTATACATTACAGCATCCATACATAAAAGGTGCCACTACATGTTCCTACACATTCCAGCTCAGTAGGGTATGGTCTGGTTTCATTTTTCAAGGCTGCAAGCCTCATTTGCTTTTGTTCATGTTTTTCATTACCTTCACCACAACATTTACATTGAAGAGATATTCCCAGATGCAAATCTATACAGTTGTAATTCAAGTGCAAGAGACTCTAAAAACATTTGTAAGATGGTGAGAGTGCCTGACATACCCAAAAGGAGATTAAACATAGACCTGACCACAGGATTACATTAAAGGGACAGCAATTATTTTATGATAAAAAAAAAGATATTGAAAACTGCTGGCAATTTTAAAAAAATACATGTGAGTGCATCCTCCTGTTTTCAGTTTCCTGTGTCTATGTCTTCAAAGAGAGGTCTTAATTTTGCTATAAAACCTGTATCAGGGACAATTAATACATATAAAGAATGTAAATACTACCATAATTGATTGTGACAACTCTGCTCCAAAGGAACTTGAGACAAACTCCTTAGGACATATCCAAATGACTGCAGCTCCTTTTGCAACACCAAATTCACCTTGAAACCAGCATGCTCGTGTAGCCTCATATTTGTTGATGCAAAAGAAGGTAACTCAGGTTTAAGTTTCAAAACCTACTTGAGAGACTGAACAAATACATTTTTGGCTGTGTCACCAGGACTTCACTGGTAGGGGCAGTTTAAACCTTGGGTATTTCAGCTGCTGGAAGTCCCCATGACACATCTCAAAGCTCAGAGCAATCACCTGCACACATTCCTAACCCTCAGCATCCAAGAAATTCCATGTAAGGACAGAGCTTTTTGTCAGCTGGCTTTTAGGTACATTCCCAAATCAATTTGGTACATCCCAGGCACAATATTCAGTGTCTTGTGGGTCTGAGTTCAGCACTAGGAATTCAGGAAACCTCATGAGGAGCAGGGCAATTTGAACTGAACAAAAATCAGATGCTATGGGAGTCAACAAGAAGTGAAGGAATTTAAGGAGAAGTAGGATGGTGTTCCCTGACAGATTTCCCTCATGAAAAAAGGTGACATGCAATGGAAAACTGTGTAATCAGTTACATGATCCAATGAACCTTGATGGTAACTTCCCTCACTGAAATGTGCTTATGGCATTAAGAGTGCTCACATTTTAAGTATTTTTGCTAGGGCAAAAGTGTTTGGAATGACATCATTTGAATGATGTGATTTAAAATCTACTCCAAACAACGAAAAAAAGGTACTGCAGATAAAATGCTTTAATTTTATAGCAATAGCTTGAAAATCCAATGCTATGCTTTTCAAATTAAATATTTATGGCAGTAATAAAAAAAGTACCAAGTCTGAAGACAACGTTCATGGTTCTCAGAAAAGTGAAACATCAGATGAGAAATCTACACCAAGGCTGCACATTATGCTGGTTTTAAATAGCCAACAGAGTCTTAAACAATTGGAGGTTATTTCACTTCAATTAGTCAAGGAATAAATGACTGCTGAACACTAATAACATCAAGGAATTCTTTTTGATCATTCAGACTTTTCTGACTAGTAGATAGATGATTAGCAGTTATTTCAAGCTCTGAATGGAACTAAGATTATGCAACTAAGTGAATTACTTGAACAATTAAATTAATCCACACTCCTGACCTCCCCCATTCCATGTTACAGAGTCTATCTACAGCAAGGTTTCTCATTTTAAAGTCAGTCTACTCATTTTCCCCAGTTCATTTTTTCAAACAGACAAAGAAATAATGAAAATGAAAAATATATATTTAAAAAAAAAAAAGTAAAAAAATCAATCAACACGTTTGTATTCTATTAGACTGACTTGGAGGTTTGAAATACAAGTGGTTCAAAATGCATCAGTCCTCATTTTCTGTTTAACAAATAATGATTTCTCTCTGAATCACTAATGGAGCCTAAAATTAAAATGGATTTTTAGTTGAGCTCCTGTTCATACACTGGTGTCATCATCAATAGCAGCCTTGCTCTAGGAACAAGATTTATCTCAGCTCTCCATTACACGGAGGCAAACTGCTGCTAAAAAGCACCAGGCATGTTCCCAGGAGTCTCACAAACAGAACCAAATATCAGTGTTACATAAAGCTTGAGATGCTCTAGGACTCCACTTATGGGTCTGGGAAACTAAAATTAGGCCAAGCTTGGAAGCAGAAGAGTTCAGTACTGCAAGGAATGGCTTCCCACTAATTAAGGTTATTAGGGGTAAATCCTCATATTTCTCTAAAATACCTTAAAATGCACATTTGAGAACACAATCATCTTTACCACAACACAACGATGCTGCAGTTCTGCCTCAAATTGCTGCCAAATTTTGCTTTTTTTTCAGACACCTTTAGTGCAGGTAAGGAAAATGCTATAAGCTTGCCTGAAACTAACTGTACAAAGTATTTAATTTATAAAACTTTGTGTGGGAAAAGAGTCCGCAGCAAGGTAGTTCAGCTGAGGTTAAGGGCTTGGAAAAGATACAGGGTAATTCTTTTTTAAATACCACATAAACTGAGCATTTTGAAACCAGTACATTTTTGTTATTGCTCCTCTAATATATCCCCAGTTTATGGGAGTGTCTGCATCTCTCCACATATATTTACAAATAAATGTTTTTCTTGAAATATATTACAGAGGAAAAAGCCCCAGCAAAACGTTTAAATCCTACCAGTGGTTTTTTTCACAACTAAAGTATTTAGAAAACCACTCCACTCCCTTCCCCCCACAGCTATCATTTAGGAATGAGAGCACTCGCCTCTTTATACCTAGGGGACATACTCATTTCAGGTCTATTTGGCATAAGGAAATTAAAGCACTAAAAAAAAAAAAAAAAAGAAAAATTAGCAGGAAAACATCAAAGTCAAATTAAGAAGCATGCTGTATTCTAATGAATATAAAATAACTTCAAATATGGACTCTCAGCACCTCTGTACATGTTTTTTACAAGCTCTTGAGACACATTTAGGGCTAAAATTGCCCTTCTACAAATTAAGGAAGGTACTTATCTTTCTTGGAAGACCTGAAAGAAATCAGTTAGGGGATGAATATTTGCTGCTTTTACCTACCTACAAAAGACTATTAAATTCTGCTAATACCCAGTGCAATTGTTCCAGGAAAGATCTATATAACGAGGTAACATGGAAATCAAAGATTAAATGACACGACTAAGAAGGATTTATCACAAAACAAAACGTAGATAAAACCAGTAAACATTCTAAAATTATGCAGATTGTCTGCTATTGTTCCTAATGGCCTGATTTTAATAGTTTAATCCAGGATATATCTCCTTTCTCCAAAAGAGGTTGATTAGGTTAATGCAAGGATAGCTCTACAGCAGCTAGGAGCACGTTATAAAATGAAAGTGATTTCACAGGGGCCAACTGTGTTACCAATCATGTCTAACATTCTCCATCAAACTAAGCAGTTTATCAGAGGATTACAAGAAGATTACTGAAATGCATCATATGAAAAAAAAAAAAAAAAAAAAAAAAAGAAAAAAACCTCCAAAACACATTTTGACACAGTGACAGCCTGGAAGGAGGCAAAATATGAAAACTGGTCAAAACCTTAGAGCCTTTTTACTCATGCTTGAATCACAGTTTGTATTATCATAATTGTATATTTTCACTAATATAGAAGCTTCTATACATTATAATAACAGGATTTCAGTTTCAATTATTATTTTTTTCTTGTATTATCAGCACTCACTAGCTCAATAACAACTTATTAGCTGAATATAGCAAAATCCTACTTAATTAGGAACAGAGGACTGAAAAGTACCTCCAAGGGTAATTGAATCCAGCTCCTTGCTCCTACCAGCAAGCATGACACAATTCTTTTCAGAAGGTCACATTAAAATCACTTGGTTTCTTGGCCTGTTAATCTCTTTGGAAAGCTATCCCAGGACAACTGTCTTTCAATAGTCCGAAGACCTGCAGTTTTCATCCTAAACTTATTAATGAGAAATATATACTTATTAGGCCTTGGGTTAACACAAAATCACCTGCCACAAGTGGTAGAATTTCTTCTGAGATAAAAATGTCACTAGGAGGGCTTGAAGTGAAAAAGAAAAAAGTGCCTGATAGAAATAAAAAGGATATCAGTGCTGAAATAACAGAAAGAATTTTAAATGGTACATGAAGCCTGCCATTGTACCACTGAAAAAATATCTTCAGTATCTGTCAACCAATTCCAGCAGTTGCAGAGCACAACAACAACAACAAAAGAAGTCAACAAGCAGTACAGGATACAAAAAAAGTGGTAGTGCTATCAGAAAAGTAACTTAGAATTCTACAGCTGTTGCTGAAAATAAAGAACAAGACTTTCAGATCCTTCATTTAAAATAACTCGAGGTTCATAAGCTCCCCATTTAAATATTTTTTTGGTTGGCTGGGGTTTTTTAGGATGGGAGAATCTGGTGGAAAACCTGAAGGATATCACTTGAAAAGCTTAAGTATTGCAGTATTGCCAGGGAGACACAGAGCTCTGAGCACCCAGGGTTACAAGAACCAGCACACTGCATGTGCAGAGAGCATTACAGAGAGTATTTGACTGAAAATCTCTCCATTTAGGATGTTTAGGTAATCAAGCTTTGTTGGCTGAAGTAACTACAACTTTGATCATATAGGCTCCTATATAAATTACCAAATTTTGTAAGTACACGGGTAATAGAAGTGGTTGCTAACAGACATCTTCCCTTCAGTGAAATTCACACCTTTTTGAATACCAAAACCACTGTCATATACCTCAGTCTCATATTTCAGCTTCTCCTGTTTAAAACTTCCTGTATTAAACACTGGTATGGATTAAACTGATGTTTAACAATGAAAACTACAAAGACAATAATTAAGTTTTACAATTTCATACTGCTTTAGTCTTCTTACATCACATATTTAAGGCTATTAATAGAGGCCCTAAAAATAAGCATCATACAGATGAGCCAGGAGAGATACCTAATACCCAACAAAATGCAGTCAAGGAGATGATCAGCACAGCTATTTTTAGAAAGAAGAAAATTTGCTTTTATATAGGAGTTAAAAGACTAATTAGTTTTGTGGACAAATGAAGCCTGAAAAGAGAGTACACCAAGCATGTCACAAGTGGCTGGCATCAGGGGCTGTACCTCACCTCCCTGGCACATGGCCTTCAAGCAGAGCACTATTTTTGGCAGCTGTCATTTCAAAATTTTGCTGCTTTTAAACTGTAAAATATATCACTTCCACCCAGCAAGAGCAAAGAGGAGAAGCTGCAGTTACAATTCGACTTACATAGAAAACTGCACTTATATATATTCAAAGATCTAAATAATGTGTCAATGTTCCACAGGGTCAAAAACAGGTCACCAAATGAAGTACAAAGGAAATCTTTGCTTCTAAACACTTTTAAGACCTTGATGTTATTTAAAATTGAAGGAAAGAACCAAGAAATAAATAGATATATTTCAGAATATTAAAAAATACAGTGTTTGGGGGAAAATGTAGATGGTTTCTTTTAATGCGACTCAGGTTTGATAACGTCATGATTTCACACATTATTTAAGTCTAAAATGCTATTATTTATTATTACACAATAACTTGAATATAACCGATCTCTGAAAGATTAAAAAAATATGAGATAGCAGCACTTAGTTCAACTAATTTAACTGAAAACCAGCTGCTGGGTTTATTCCCTAGATTTGAGCACAGAGTAAAACTTGAGCAGTAGAATTTTTTATCTAGCAGAAACGAGTAGCAAAGGTTTGAAACATTTAGAAGACATAATGATCTTCAGCAATACTCAATTACAAACTTAACTACCTTGCACCTAATCTTATATAAATAACTAAAACAACAGAAAAATAAATCACAGCAGGAACAGACCTTGGGAACTCTTCCACAGACAGAGTGATAACAATACAGAAATAAAACCCAGTTTACTTTACTCCCACCAACGGGTATGCAATGCATTTCTTTCAGTTTCTTAACATGATTCTTTTGAGATTATTATTTGGTAAGTAATTTTTTTTTCCCAAAAAATTTTCTACAGTCATCACAAAGCAAGTTTCAGTGTATAATTTGATTAGCATCACTATTAAACTGAGGCTAAGAAATCTTTATTTCTCATAACATTAGTGAAGCACTCTACTTACAGAATAACTGATAAAAAGGAAAGGAAAACATTTATATGAGAAAAAAAATAAAAATCAATTGCAGTGTTCAAACAATATATTGTAGTCCAGTCAAATATTTAATGAATTCCAACAATCACAACCTCAGAGTCAACAGGGATGAAAAAATCTTTTTTTTTAATCATCCTTTTGATTGCTTTTACAATTTCATAAATGGAACATGTAGCCCTATAAAATAATCCACTGATTTTTTAAATTTTTTTACCAAGGTGGAAGTGTGAGGTGACACAGACAGTTACTGCTCATTCAGAACTATCTGTACAGAAACAAACATTTCAGCTCCCAAGGAGAGATTGCCTGGTACCAAGATGAGGCTGGCAGTATCAATAGTCCTTAGTTAATTATTTCTAAAGAGTAATAATTAACGTTTGGGGGAGGTGGAGTGGTTTGCTCCAGATCTTCCTCTGCAAGATATTCAAAGCTTTGCCACTTCAAACATGAAGCATGTCTCACCTGGCAGAGGTGCTCTATGGGGAAAAGGGAGAAATTCTCCTTACAAGCTAAAAATGGCTCTAAAGTCTCCATTCCCAAAGGTTTTGAGTATTTTATTAAAATACAAGAAACAAAATAGTTTCTAAGCATAATGATAATTTTCCACATTTTTATCCATTCCTAAAGGAATAAAAGCAAAGCAACTGAGGGCTGGGGGCAACATTGCTCCAAGTGCCACGAGCAGTGCTAAGAGCTGCTGCGTTCTGACCCAGGCTTGCCAGACCCCAGGCATGTTCAGGGACCCATGGCAGAGCAAGGTCCAATGCAGAATGCCTGCAGCCAGCTCCTCAGGCAGGTTCTGCACCTTCCTCTACACTGATACTCTTCCTGAACCACCTGATAAGGGCAAACTGCAGCTACACAACCTGCAGTCCCCAGAGGAAAGGCAATGCTCACACATGGGTGCCTCTCCAAACCAGGGAATAACAGGGTTTTACCTGGAGGGCTTGAAGGGAGTCATAAATTTGGGGGTTCTGTAAATTATTTCAGCATATACAGCAACTAAACTGCACTTACTCCACAGCACCAGGATCCCCTGCTCTGAGCAATGGCATGAGACACAATGCTGCTCAGGCACCCAAAACTTAAAGCATATTTCAAGCACTAAAGAGTGGCACTTTTCCTACACTGCACGTCATAAAAGTTACTTTTCCTTATAAGATATCCATAAATAAAAGGCTGTAATGTCACAATATGCAGGGTAGGGCTTCCCAGGTTATTTTTAGCCCAGTCCAGCTGACTGTTGTAGTTCAGAGTGTGATTTGTTGAGAGAAAGGGAATTTTCCTCACTTTACTGTCAGATTAAAGATGGAAGTCCCATGGAATGTCATTATGAACTGATTTCTAACTATAATATTAAATGACTAGGCAGCATTTTAAAAAATAAAAAAAGTTTCATAATACATTTGTGTATGCTAAAATGACTGCTGGTGGCAAAGCAAAATAATAGGAGCCCAAAATCCTGCCATTTACTAATTACACTTTTGATGAAAGTACTATCACACACGGCTTTAAATAAATTAAATAGCACAAGAGACATTTCACTTATTGCTCATAATTATGAGTAGCTGAAAAAAAAATAATGGTCTTCCTAAAGACTCAAGAAGAACTAGAAAGAAATAATTTCAGACAAAATCTGAATAGTGAAAAAGTGGTGAAATTTAGAACTGAAATTTTTCAAACGCATGCAAAACAACCTTCTGTGGAAATTTTAGCTTCTTGGACTACATTTCCTCTCGAAGCTTGACATGCAAAGTGTTCTAAGAATACAGTAGACCTGCAGCACAGTGTAAACCCAGCTGTCTGTAGGCTCCAGGAACCACCAGGGCTACACCACGAGAGGATGCCCAGACAGGTTCCCAGCTCTCCTGGCTCATGGCACTCACCCTCTGCCAAGGCTCCTCCTGCTCTGTCTTCTCTGCTTCCCATTTCTCATTTCTTTCTCCTACCTTTTCACAGGAATAACTACCATGATGACATACATTCAGGGCAGGTAAACTCTTGCCAAGCACAAATCCCTTCCAGGGTGGGAGAGAAGAGAAGCCCACACAAGTTTCACCCCAGCAGGTGGAACTACCTGTGCTCCAGAGGCAGGGTAGGGCAAGCCAAGACATTTTGGGATTGACTCTTCTGCCCCATTGCTCCAGGCTCCAGAACAGCCCTGCAAAGAAGCAGGCTGGGATGCAAGCACTTGCCATCTCCAAGAGGAGGTATGTACTCTACCTCCAGCTTGAAAGCTTCTAAACCAGAAAGAATCTGACTCAAACTGAGGTCAAAGAAGGAGCTGAAGGTGAAAAAGGTGCCCCAGGATGAAAGAAGTGATGTCAGGAAGTGCAAATACTGCTCAAACTGAGTGGGTTTATAGCTATGTTCTCTGCTGTGTTTTTAACACATCTGTTTCATTCCATCAGCTTCAAATAAGGAAACATCCCAGAGATGGTGAGAGCATGCTGAATTTGTTGCTATCTGCAGAAATTAGTTACTATAAATAGTTTTTTACAGGCTTTTTAAGATGCAGCTGCACCAAGTTTCCACCAGAATCAAAATCACTAAGGGACAGAATTACTGCAGCCTTGTCTGCTCCACAAAGGTTGTGACACAGTATCCCAGCACCATCATTTTTTTCTGCAGACATCCTTGTCACACATTTTAATCCTATTATCTTTAAGGATGGAACACCATCTGCAACAAGCTTTTAAAATGTTTCTTCTCTATAAGCAGAATCCAGGGATGATAAGGTTCTGGTAGAATGTCCAGAGAATTGCTGTCTTAATCATGACCCAAAGCCATGATCTAAGAGGAGGATTCCAAATTTCAGAAATTTACTGCAAACCACACTCTCTCCTTAACATATGTTCACCTCTTCAGCCCTAACACAGGGCTGCAAAATGATTTAATGAGGGCAGAATAGGAGACACTATTGGTATCCATAATAATTTGCAAAAAAGCCTCAGACCTGCATGGATTTCCTAAGTTAAATCCTGTATGGGACTATAGCAGAAAAAGCAGTGCACTGACTTCCCAACCTAAATACATAAAATCTTTCAGCTATGAAATCAGAATTTAAATTCACACTTGTCAAGCAAGTGACAAAATGACAACACTGGAGCAGTGACAAACTTGGGTCTGGCATGGGCAGGGTTGTTGCAGTTAACAGAAACTGAATTAATGCCAGCTGGATGGATGATCTTAGGAATGGATTACTCAGGAGCAAGCAGCCATTGAGAAAGGTATCCATTATCCAATTGTTCTCATTTAAACAACCCTCCAGTCAGGCTGCAAGCATCCTAGAGAAAGCAAAAGAGGTTTAGAGAAGAATAAACTTCCTCATCATAAAAGGAAATGGAAGAGTAAGATAATGTAACTCGTTCTGGTGTAACAAGTTATTAAAATAATTCCTCATTGAAAGCCCAAATGACCTGACTCTGCTTCTAGACAATGACCTCCTCTGTGATATTCTGCTTGAATAACCACCATTACCCATCAGCTAAAAAATAACCCCAGACCCTGTTCTGCAGAGTAAAGGGCAAGGGCAGACACAGGAGAAGTTCTGATCAAGCCCCACTGTGCAGCCTTGTGCAGCCCTGCTCTGAATTGCTCTGTTCTGTTCTTACCCTGACTTCTCCCTTTAATATTCAGACTCCTTAGGGTAAGGCTTCTTGTAAAGCATAAATCTATCTTTGCACAGGACTTTGTACAACAATGATGACAACCAAAAAAGGTCCTGGTTATTTACATACTTATCTTGTGGCCCTGGTTCTGACACGTCTGTATAACCCGAGCTTTACAGGTGGAGGTGACTAACAAAGGAGACTCAACGCCATTTCATTTGGAATATTTGGGAGACCCTTAAATCAATGTCAAAAATACAGTGTTGCTGGGTAAAGACAACAGAAAAAAAGGCATTTGTAGGAGAGAATACCATGGGCATATTATGATCTGCAAGTCCTTGTGTAAAAAGCAAGCCTAAGGGCATGCAATCACAGGAAATAAGCAAAACTAGAAAGTCTGGATCTCTGCTAAATGTCTGCCTTTTAAACTTATTAGTAAACTATATATAAATAGTTGGGTAGGCAGAGATCTTGGTATTTTCTCAGAAGATAGCATGCAGATTTTTTTAACCCTAAACCAAATGGCTCTTTTCATAAATCTCATCCGGAGACACAGGTGCAGGTTTGAAAACCACACTGGATTAGTGCAGTCTCCTAGAGAAAGTTTATAGAGTTTTTAATCAACACAAAGACCATTTATGGACAGACACAGCTGTTTTGAAGCTGAGAAAACTTTGACATTTTAAATTGTTCAAGAGAATCTTTGTGTAAACTGCTCTCATGAGATAATTTAACAAATAAGATATACAGAGAGAGGCTTCCACATCCCAGATCAACTTGAAAGCAGTTCACATTTTAAGACTAGCACTGACTAATTTTTTAACTATTTTGTAGATACTACATGTGTTAAATAATAACCAGTGTTCTACCTCTCCTAAAAACAAAGTCCAAATTATGCATCAGCTTAGATTTTTTCCTATTTTCAGTTGAAGATTTTTAAAGGATTCATTCCCAAGAGGCCCTGAAAGAAAACTATGTTTTATCCTGTGTTAACAAGAAATACAGAACTCATTATCTTCCTTCAGGCCTTCCACTTCAAGTGCCACATGACTGCTTTGCAAAGTTCTGGTGCTATAAATGCCACCACACTTTTAAGAACAGGTAAGTGAAGCTTATGGCACACGTACAGAGAGAGTGGGAGATGGTGAAGAAGGGGAAAGGCTGGGAGTGTTTGCATCAGGGCTACATGAGAGGCAACTTTAGAACTAGGACATGGTGTTACAAAACACAGTAGGACATCAATTTCTAAGAGCAGACACGTGGCCTTGAAAAGCATCCTCATGGCAACATGGATTATGCCATTAAAACAAATTAATAAAATATCAAAGTTGAGGGCTAAGCAAATGTTCAAGGGTTGATTCATAGTCTTAAAGCTTTCCTTTGGAATGCAGAAAAATCAGGACAGCATTCCTTCAAAAATTGGGTGGCAACATACCTGGTGAAGTGGAGAGTAAACCTGGAATCAGAAGCAACTAAAACCTGCAGGCTTTAACTCTTGGAAAACCACATCCCCCCCAAACTCCTGCCCGTCAGCTTGCACACAGGGAGATCTCAAGCTGACAGAAAACCCAAAGAGAAACTGCAGAATTCACTTATGCATCAGAGGAACAAAACAGTTAGAGAGATGCCACACAAACCCAACTCCATCAAAGTCAGCTCCAGCTTCTGAAAAGAGCTCATGGGCCACACTTTGTTGTTTAGCACAGATGTGTCTAAAGCCACTCCTCCTTCTAGGATGTTTTTCCCCATCCTATTTGACAAAAGACTTAAACATATTTCCAACAGATGCTTTTTGTACTCCAGTAATTTCCTGATATTTCCTGATGACTGGTTAACACAAAAGCTGTAGCTGGTTGATCCAAAGATTGCATCTGCTACCCTGCATCTCACCATCAGGTCAGAAAAATTTCAGACTGCTGAAGGAGATTCTGCAGAAAAATAAATTATTCTGCTTTCAAGCCTCGACCTAGAGATAAATATTTTGCCAATGCACCAAGAATAAGGGTTCTATTTTTTCAAAATACACTGTGGGGGGTAAAGGGGAGAGACAAAAACAAACAAACAAACAAGTTAAACATTTTCATATCAGTATTACAGAAAGCACAACAGAAAATGCTTTTTGAACATTTTTCTCAACCAAAATAATTCTCTTTCCCATCATTCAATCTATTCCTGTCATCCTCTTAATTAACTGCATACAGCAAAATAGCCTGAATGGATGAACTCCCTCACCCTGAAACTCAATAGTATCTACAGACAGAACTTTGCACAAAGAGCAATTTTTTTCCTACCACAACACACAGACCCAGAGCCATCACCTGAAGATTTCTTAGGCACAACACCACAACAGGGAAGCTGCACAGAGGATGAAGCCATTCTAAGAGTTACCCAAGAAGAAAGGCTTGTATGTTCTCACTACTGCTTCTTAATTACTATTAGGAGAGATGTGTGTGTAACAAGGGTTTTTTCATGGTTGGTAAGTTGGCCACTCTCTCCTGATGAGGTACATTTTATACCCAATGGTATAAAAGCTCTGTCCTTACACAGTGCCACAAGAAGTATAAATTAAATTATATCAACTATATGACAGCATATTTTTATGGTAAATTTTAAGATGTTATCATGCTCGTAAATTGAAATTTTAATCCAGGATGAGGTAAATTACCTTCCATATGTATTTTTCTGAAGTGGAAGTTATAGGATAGTATGTGCCTCTATCAGCACACATTGTGTCTCCACATTACTAAACCTTCTGTCTCAAGGGCAATTCACTTTGCTAAATATGAATATGCAGAATTCTGCAAAATACGAGTCTTCAGTTATTCAGAGGACCGCTGCACTGTAAATAAAAATAAGTATTAAAGACTATATTATTAAAGACAGATTAAGGTCAGTTCACAACAGTTGTCCATATAGAACTATGTAAGAGACATTCATTGACTGTAATACTGATCCATTGATACAAAGCAGCTTGCAAGATCCAGGCTTTCAAATACTAAGAACATTTATTAGCTCAACATGAATACAATCCTCCCCTCTTACAAAGAGTACCCCTGACTGCAGAACTGACATGAACTGTGTTTTGGATGTTCTGGAAATACATCAGTTGTGCTCCCTGCTGGGCAGCCTACTTTCTATTCTCTACACTTCACATTTTAAGGTTTCAAAATTAACCCTACCGAGTTCATCACCAAAATCCTTTTCATTTTGTCATGTTAAATGCCAAATGATCCACATGTCTGACACTGCCCTTTTAATTGTTACAACAAAAGTTTAAAGATGATACCAGACACATCCCTCCTCCTCTTCAAAGCCAGGCTCAATAAAACACAGGCAGTGCTAAGAATTCAAAGGTCAGTATTTGCATAAGTTGAAATAAGCCAAGAAAGAGCAAGATTTATTAAAAATTTAATTCTACATAAGTTCTTCCCCTTTCTAATGTATTGATTTAAAGTACAAAATAAGCTTCGTGGACAGTGTTTAGAATTTACAATTTACTGAGTACATTTATCAATGATTTTTGTAAGAAGCTTGTCTATAAAACCCTGCATAAATCAAATTAGACCTCCCTAATACATTAATAATATATGATGAAGTCTTTCATTCCTTTCATCAATCTTCAGCTACACATTTAGTTAAATAGTCAGTACTCCAAAACTATCATGTGTCCATAAATTCATGGCCTGGCATCAATGAATTTTCTCACTCATTATCTCACTCTCAGTACTGCCAGTCACACTAACCTAACCACCCCCATTTTATTGTTCTGTTAGCAGGATTCAAAAGCACTTAAGAGGAGAGAAGCAGTAAAAAGCCTTGAGACTTCATATGCCCATTAAGGTCATTTAAAGACTGCAGCTGCAGGATCTGAACATGAATATGCACAACAACAGCACAGACCCAGGGAGAAGTTTAAGGCACAGGGAGGAAAAAAAAAAGACTCTGAAGTCAAAGCCCTTCTACAGAAACCTATGGTGACAAAGTTTTGCCCTTCCTCTTCCCAAAATAGAAATGGTTCTATTATCAAATATTTTGCAGTGTTCTCATTACATTTTCTATTCTATTAATAAAAAAAGAAACTTGTCCTAGGACGAGGCATCTTGAGCAAAATGTCAAAGTCATGCATAGCTGCTCCCTTACATCTGTCCCAGATACTAAAGCAGTCCTAGACTCCCAGGGATGCCCTGCTTGATGGAATTTCAGGAGAACTCCTGAAATTCAGACTTCATTGGCTTCAGGGTACTTGTTGTCAAGTATTCAAGCCCATAGGAACCATGTAAAACATTTGCTGCCACAAAATGATGATGCAGCAGCAAGCAGCAAATGATGAATAAAATGCAAGCCTTAGATATTTGTAATCTAATGCATTTATAATCTTAAATGAAAATGACACCTGGCCTTGTACCAGGCTTGATAATAGACAAGAGAATTCTTGTTTTGCAAAGTGTTCAAAGAAACCCAAGCTCGAGATAAATTAAATGAACAGAACTTTATACAAACATGACAACTCAACTGTGCCTCATCATCCAGCATCAGGAAGCTGACACAGTTTTGCAGAAAGCTTAGGGGAAAAAAAATAAAAAAATCAATCTTTGCTGGCTTCTACCTGTATAAGAAGAAGGGCAGGCAGTTTTACAGCCTCCAGGATTCATCAGGCACACCTGGGTATCTAGAGCCAGAACAAAACACTTAAAAGTGCTCCTGAGTGAAACAACTGGCAATAGAGTACAGAACAGCAGAGCATAAAATCAGCTAATGCAGCTGCATGCTGTGCAGTTGGCACAATGACTGGATGAGCTATTAGGAGACAATACTGCTTCTAAGAAAAAAGTATAAAACATATCCACCACTTGCACTATAAAACTCTCTTCAGCAGCTACACTCTTCAACACTCCTTTTTTTTTTGAGAGAGAGAGAGAAATCAGGGGTACTGCTTCTTTGCAATTCAGAAACTAACACTGAACCACCTCTGCTTTTTTTGTGCTGACATACAGGTCAGATTAGCAAGCAAATAGCAGCACATGAATAAATGCCACCTTTTCCCACTGATATATTGGGGAAAGAAAAGAATTTTGGTAAGTTTTCATATTTAACCTTTATTCCCCAGGGTCTTCAGACAATTGGAGCAGTTGTATTCATTTGTCCTGGACTCACAAGCCAAAGGAGACACCAGAAGAAGCAGTTTTACTGAGCTGTCCAAGAAGATTGATGGAGCTTTTACTGCATTTGAAAGGCTCAGATTTGAGGATCTCCCCAAAATGTCAAAAGGAATTCTGAGCAACATCTAGGCACCAAAATACCTGGAACAGAACGTAACCCAAATGATGTTTTTCTCCCTTCTTTCTGTAAGCTTCCAACATTTGTCTTTGGAACAAGACAGCATTTGTCTTTGGGCCTGCACACAAGAAATGAAAAATATCCACACACAGGATTGTACCTATTACTTTCTATTGTGCTTGCATTCACTTGTATTCACAGAGGAGTTCCATTTTATAAAAATATATCCAACAGATGCAATTTGTAAAAGCTGATGACAAAAAAGGAAGCTATAAAACTGACACACTTGGAACGGTCTCAAATTTAATTCATTTAGACTAAAAGTTAGCAAACAAGGTAAGAGTAATCCAAAATCTGGCAAATTTTTGAAGCAGATCACAAATCAAATCAACTAACCTGTCATGATGGAAAAAAGTTGAAAAAAAAAATATACACCCTTATAGTAAATTCTGTTGCATTGATCTATTTCTACATTCACTGCAATATGATTATTTTCTAACAATTCCTCCAGGTCAAACAATTTCAACAAATATCAAAAATTCAAACCAATTTTCATTTTATAAAATTCTGGAGAAGGAGAAAATCAGGATGCCCAGAATCTGTCATCAACCAGCAGGATGACATCATTTTCAGACACATAAAAATGTTCTGTGGCTCAAACCCTGGGTGTGAAAAATATGGAAAACTAGTTCAGGTACCAGGTACTAGAGGACAGGTAGGAGGTAAAATGCTGCTTCATCCAGAGAGAACCAGAAGCTGCCATGGAAATGCACACAGTGTCACACAGATGCAGAAAGAACAACACAGAAACACACTCTTCATAAAGTTTTGCTCCAGAATAAAAATTACAACATTCAAATGCAATTAGAAGCTTCATTTAGCTACATGCAAATGCTTGCACTATATACAATTTTGATTAAAGCTAAAGAAAAAAGGGTAATGGATATAACACTAGTTGAAAAAATAGTTTTGTTTTCTGAATATAGGCCATTTTCTTATCATAATGAAAAAAAAAAACAACTTGAAAATTATTACAATAGGTAATTAAAGCCTTAAATGTGCCATACAATGTTGGCTATTGTCCACTCCTAGACACTTCTGACAATGTCAAATCCTATGGATGTTTTTCTAGAACTTCAGTGGTCACTCTATCAAGACAAACATTCACTTTCTTTCTTAAAATGAAGCTGCAAAATTCAAAAGTAGCAAATAAAAGAGTTTCTGGACATTTCAGTTACATTTCTAGTTCTAAAAGTGTGTTCCTGTATCAGACTAAATAAATTATTAAAATAAGAAAGATATTTTGGAAACAATAGGGGTTGGACAAAAATAGGCATTCCAGTGAGCTTTTACATTCATAGGGACATATTCCACATTTCCAGTAAAGCTCATTTGATGAAATATTTTTAATTAATAAAAACAGGAGCGTGATTTCCAAATCTACACGAACTTACTAGAAAATATTCTGAAAAAAAGGCCTGTGTGTCTGCAGATTTTACAGCCTAACTTACATAAAGGAACCAAAAAACTTCATGTAAATGAAATCATAATTAAGGTATCAGAGTAAATGACAATGAAATCCACAGAAAGATATGTATGCACGTGTTCAGTTGCCTGACTTAGAAGGTAACTGTTCTGAATCACATTTATGGAAGGCAGAATTCATAAATAGCTGCAACTGAGAAATTACCAGCTGATAACTCCCAAGCACTCCCAGCCTCTACAAGATTTCAATAAGCACAACTGCAATCAGTTAGGATTACAGTTAGGTTCAGCATCTACAAGAATTTAAAAACACTTAAAGGGGAGTTCCTGTTTTTAACTATGCACAAGGGAGTGCTTTCCTCTTAGACTTTTATGCTTTCTACTGCAGATGTGAAAACTGAGGAGCTGAGCCTAAAGTATTTATTAAATAACTTATTATTTTTTACCTCTCACCCTGAAGAGAAACAGCCCACAAAAACAAACTTAAAAGAACTAACTATCAGTGCATCCCAGGAGGGAAATTTTTCATCTTTCTGCAACTTTCTTTCCAGCATTTCATTAAATTCTGCTTATGGCATAAGTCACATCCATGAAAATCTTCTACAAAATTAACACCATATGTGGCTGCATATCTGTAGCTGATGTGCAGTGTTACACCAAAAGCAGAGGGGAAAATAAAGAATATGCCAAAGTTTGTCTTGCCCAGGACTCAAACTGGTTCATCTGTCAACTCAGAATAAGCCATCACTCCCACATGTTTAATTAGAAGCTGAAGAGCTTCACAGAATCACATCCAGGGCACTGGAACAGTCAGTTTTCTTTTAACTGGAACACATTGCTGGGATATCCAACTGATTCAAGTAAACAAACCAAAACTTAACATGTCAGAAGTGTGGGAAGGGTAAAGATGGTTTTGGCCTTGAACCATAATGCAAGATGTCTGCTGCAAGCTAAGGTTTAATTATGATGTTCCAGTTCTGACGAGCACCATATCACTGAGGAAATTTTCTAGAAAGACATATGACAATGTCCTATGTCTCTATTTCACTCTCCTGTTCCACATCGAGTGAATTTTCTATTTGGCGAGTTGTGTACTGCACATCGATTTGATACAGAGAATTTTTTTTTTTTGTGATGCACATGATGGTAGTAATAGGGAATCCTCACAAACATCTTCCCTCTTCTGACCAAGGTGCCCTTTTGCCCTTTCTATAGCACAATGTTGCTTAGAGACCACAAAACCCCTTCCCTGCACAGAAGACAAGAGCTGAAAGCATAACCTCTATGTCTATGTCAGCAAGCAGGGCTCCTACAGGAAAGGATTTCTAGAGGAAAACAGTGCTAAGAACTGGCCAGCCATACACTCCACATTCCAGGGATTTTCTGTTGGATGAGCTGCAGTCTGATCCATGAATCAAACACCTTTTAGCAGCTGGGGGATATTAAATGTACTGCTGTGACACAGCTCTCTGCTATCACCCAAAGGGTGCTCCAAGACCACCCAGCAATGCAAACCAAAGCCCTGTGAAAGCAGGGATGACTGGAAGAAAGCATTTCCAAAGGATTTTCCTGACTTGAACCAACACAAAGGTATTTGCACTCATTAAGAGTCAGGACTTTCATCTGTATCTGTCAGTGCTGTGCTCAGGAAAGACTTGGAACATTGGCAGTTTTTCAAAGATGGTTCAGGTATAGGGAAAAAACCAGAATCTCAAGTGACACTGGGGTCAGGCAGTTAACAGGACTGGATTTCCTCATGATATGGGACATAGATTCCAAAAGGAAGAAGCAGGACAGCCGAAGGAGGGGAGGACTGAATAAATAAAAGCTGACAAGTGCCCAAGTATCTTAGCTGCATGCTTCTGTTGGCTGGATCAGATTATCTGCATCTCATTAAAATTACTGCCCTCTGAGTCCACAAACAGCCCACAAATCAGGCTGAAGGCAAATGGCCAATGGAAAGGACAAAGCTGGGTAAAGAGATCATGGAAACTGTGCACAGATGCACTTTATGCTCCCAGGTGTTTTTTTCTTGTTAGGGTGTGTGTGTACATGGTGGGTTTTTTTGCTCTGGAGGTTCCATTTTTTAACAGCTACCTCTAAGTTATATGCCTGAAGATCCATCAATGAGTCAGCTGCTTTAAGTAAATATATAGTAAATTTCCATCTCAGCAGATTTCATGCTGTTAAGTTAGGTAGAAAACATCAACCGTCACGGACTTTTAGGGACTCCCATGGAATTAATTTCTCCATCTCAAGCTTACAGAAATGTTAGATAATGTAAACTGCAGCACATGAGTAATAGTAACATAAACAGCATAAGGAGAAACTCAGATATTGTTTTCACTGTGGTTTGTAATACACAATCTTACTACAAAAATGATAGTGAGACAAGAGTTCTGGCACAGGGAGGGGAACTCACTTTGTAACTTATCACCCTTTGGCAATAACATTTCCAAGTAAGGAAGACAGAACATATTTTTGAGCTTTTTTTTTTTTTTTAGTTACAAAGGACAACAAAGACAGTAAAATGAACAAGAAGGTCTTGATAGGGGAAACAACTATCAGGACAGAAAACTAAGAACTAAACCTTAATCCAAGGCACGAGAAAACTCCTGTGTTTTATTAGTTCATGTTTGTATAAATCAATGATAAACACAAATTTCAAACAGTAAAACATTTCCTAATACCAGGAGGCAGTAAAGACATATTGCTTACAAGAAAGTTAATCCAGCTGAACTCCTTCAAGTTCATTTTCAAATTCACACTTTACAAAAAAGAGGCCCAGGCTTTTTGCACTGCTACATTCTGACCCTGAACCCAGTTCTGAAGAACTTACTTCTGATAAGGCAACAGAATTCTGCAGCCTCTCCATGAAACAACAGATCCCAACTCACACTTGTAAACCTAAGTAGATATTCCAAAAAACTCTTTGCTAGCACACACAGTCACCAGCTACATTAGAATACAGGCACTGAGAAAGAGAAACTACTTAGGATGTGGACTGTCTCTTGATAAGCATTTGTGCAGTAATAATGCAATTGCACCCTGAACTTCTGCTGCAATAAGGTCACTAAAAGCCATACCAAAATTGAATTTATTGTCTTTTGCACAGTCACAGGGATCCCATAAAAATCAAGAGAAAGAAAGAAAAAAAAAAAAATTGCAAAGCTTTAACAAAATAAAGTGTTTCTCTTCAGTTCCAAAGAACTCATTTAAATATTTTTAAGCAATGCTGAAGCTGAACAATACTACTGGAAGATGGAACAAAGCTGACACTGGACAAACTGTAAAGCTTAAGATTAAAAACTTCATAATTTAAATACAACCCCAGTTATTTTCTGTGTCCCAGTGGAAATCTCTAATGAATATCCAAACAGTGCCTTAACTAGGAACCACTAAGCTATTCTGAATAGGATTCAGGAACTGCCATTCAATAACCAACCTGTAGACGTGATGAGTTGCAACGAACTGGAAAATAGTTACAGAATGTAGTATTAGTATCTTGGAACACAGAGGAAGTTGCACACAAGATTCAGAGCACCATAAAAGTTGCATGCTTACCTTCCCAAGGCATGCAATGTTTTCACTGCATGTGTGCATCTGCAAGCAGAAACTTGCAGAAAGAAGAATAATTATTGCAACATCTTAGAAATGCTTCTTTTACATTCAGTTTCTCAGAGCTTTAATTTCAAGAAGTAGCAGCTGATATTAACTTTCACAGAAATACCACAGAATCCATCATTTCACCAACTACTAACTAAAAGCCACATTCAGGATAGTCAAAGATGCTCTAAAGCATTAGCAAACAATGAAATTTAAAAATGCAATTAAAGAAATCACCAAAAGGCAAACTAATGAGTGCACAATGTATATCTGCAGGTAAAATTGATAGGGAAGAAGGTGGGGGGAAAGGCACCACAAAAAGCCTCATCATAATTAGGCAAATATGTGACAGAAAATAATAACAATAGTTGGGTGTGGTTAGTTTATGACTAAACGTTAAATAATAATGTGAATTTTGGAAAAAGGCCAAGAATCAGAGTATGTGAGAATTCAGCATATTGTGCTCTGGCTTTCATGTATGTAGTTATCTCCCACTATAGCAGCTTTCAGTTTCTCAAGGTTAGTAGAATTTATTAAATCAGCGATTTTGTAGGCATGGATTTTTTGCAATTCAGTATTATGTAAGCCAGAAAAACACTGCCTGTCCTAAAATGTAGTTCAAGCCAGAGGTCTTCCTAAACATACTGTGTATGAAAATTAAAAACAGGGAGTTTGGGTTATGAAAAGAAGCCATATGACTAAAAAGTGAATCCATTTTCCAAAACGCCCACACAGACAAGAGCTTCTGATGTGAAAAATGGTCTCTGCAAAAAGCTAAATTGCACAGATTATTTTCAGGAAAAGTTAGAAACTGCACTGCATGCAGATTATCTGACATTTAACCATGATGAGATTTAAAAATAAAAAACTAACCCTTTTTGTGTTGTTACAGTATAAACAATTATTTGATTATTCAGTGAATATAGTAGAAATACCAATAGTTACTTAACTGAATAATTGTCTTCCTTTAGAATTTACACAGGCAAATGAGATGCTTGATTAGTTTTTTCCAGGCTTGTTTCCTTCTTGCTGCAGGCAAGTTTTGGCTGCCTTCGAAGTAAGATGCAACAATGTGTGCTAGCCAACAAAACATGTGTGGCTTACCTTGGCACTGAAATCCTTGCTTCCCAAAGCCCCTGCATACAAAATAAAATAATAAAAAAAAAAAAAAAAAAAAAAAAAAAAAAAAAAAAAAAAAAAAATCTATAAAAACATAAAAATTCATATTAAATTACTGCAGATTTTGCTCTGACAGCAACAGATTTTTAAATATACAACACAGAAAAGCCCACCCATTGCAAAGCAGAGAACAATAGCTGTCACCAACTATGCAATTTCAGTTTCTGGCAACAATTCTTTTTATTGTTATTATTATTTTACAAGCTATTTTGGATCTACAGCTATCATCATCTGTGATTGCTGCACAATATTTCAGCTTGTTTAATGCCACATGTATACTTAACAGTAATGTTAAGGCTTCCAAGTTCTAGCAAAGGCATATAAACCAAACCAGACTTAGTCTTTCATCCAGATTTTAGGATTGTGCTCTGTGCCTCAGCTTGATACCACTTGTTTATTGTATGAAAAAGAGGCAGCTTAAAGGTTTTGCTTGTTTGAATACAGATGACAAGACAGAGCCAGTGGTTTCATGTTGTTGCTTTTTTCAACTTTCAGCTCTTTGCTGAAAGTTTCTTTGCTCTTTCAGCTTTCTTGCTTCATTTCCATAGCAAAAATACACACGTGGATGTAATATTTCTCCAGTGACTATAGTGACACACAAGTGTTGCACCTGGTGCCCAGGGTTCCTACATCTATTACACCTCCAGCACATTGCACTGCTGTTGGTTTTATTTATTCATCTTTAAGCGTTCAACATTCCCTTTCCACAACAAATAAATGTTTGGAGTAGCATCCCTATAAACGTTTCTCTGCATTTCCTCTCTTTGCAGATTGTTTTTCATCTGGAGCTGCTTACACTCACAGACAAATGAACAGAAGTCAGGAGGTGCAGTAGGCAGCCAGCAGGCTGGATGCAATTAATGACATGAAGCTTCATTATCAACTTTTTCTCATTTATTTAGAGAAGAGACAAAACCTTTAGTACACAGCTACTTCAGGTGGAAGCTGAAATCACACCATTTCAAGCATTTCCATAAATTTCTACACAAAAGTGTCTGCTGCTGTTATAAGAGGGCCAAAAGTCAGGAAACCAGAAGAAATATAAAATTGGTTGTTTTCTTGGAAGCACCTGGAACTCAACTATACTGTCACTCTGCTGCTGGTTTCTCTCATCCTCACAGGAGCAAAACACATGGACTGGAAGTGTACAAGTGCAATTGCAGGAGAGCTGACAGCAGGACTAAGAACATGAAACAGACTCTAGATAAATTTTTATCCTTATAAACAGACTTATTTGCAAAGGACATTCCTGAATTATCTAGTCTGAAAGCAGAGCCTTTCTGCAGGGTTTGAGCTGAATCGATACACTGACCAGCAGCCTTCCACTCCATCCTTCATCAGTTACAATGTATCTTAAGTTAAAAGTCTTTATAAAAAACATCCAGGCTTCGGAAACAAGGCAAATGGGTAAATATCGTAGAATAGCTTGGATTGGAAGGGACCTTAAAGATCATCCAATACCAACCTGGTGCATGGGCAGGGACAATTCCCACTAGACCAGGTTACTCAAAGCTCCAACCAACATCACCTGGTCAAATATAATCTAAGAAAAGTCTATTTGCAGAGTTCATGGAAAGGTTGTATTTACTATTTTTTAGTATTTACTATTCTTTATATCTTAAACCAGACGTTAATTGCCACACATCACTGGGGAAACAGATGAAACACTTTTTATGGTATATGATGTTTATTCAAGAGTTGCCCATCTTCAACTGAGGAAATGAAAGAAAAGTTTTCCAGTTATCAGCTGCTCATCTGATGAATGTTAAGAGCTTCCTCAGACTGATTAACAAGACAAGACAAAAAGAGTGCAGCTGCCCTTGCCACCTGTCAGCGACAGGACACCCTTTCACTTTCCAATCCATCCTGTCAGCTCAGGAGAACATTCCCCTTTGGCTTTAATTGTTCTACTGAGGTGCACAAACACAGTCTGACAATAAAACCCTGCAGCATTTTTTCACACCTTCCAATTAATTCTGTTGTAGATTAACTTTAAAGCGGTTTCTGAAGGTCTCTCACAATACCAAACTTTGCAACCTTTTTTAATAGGAAAAAAAAAAAAAAATTAAAAAAAGGGAGGGGGGGGGGAAACGGGCACACTCAAAACCTTGATCTATTTCTCTTTGTTTTTTTCTGCTGCCTCCCTTTCCTCTTTAAAATAGATTTTAACCATTTGAGGAGCTATCGCAGCCTTTTCTTCAGCATGTAAACCCGGGAAAACTCAAGAAGAAAAACAAAGTTCTGTGCATACAGACACATACAAAAAGAGCAAGACACCTTGCTCTTTGAGAGCAACCTGGGTGCAGACCCCTCGACCTCTTTTTACAGCTTTGGCTAATGCAAATCCCAGCTCTCAATGCCAGGACGAAAAACCTGCAGCGAAAACTTCAGCAGCAGAGCAAAGCTGAAGTTAAGGCACAGCCCAGGTAAAGGAGAGGAAGCCAAAGCTGTTTATGTTAGAGAGGCTCTGAGTGTACAAAACACTGAACTAGAGGAGAGGTCCACACCCGCTGCTCCTGCCTCACCTGGCGGAGGGCAGAGGGCAGAACCAGCCCGATCCACACCCCACTCCGGGACCTGCGGGGAGCCCCAGGCTCGGCCTGCGACGGAGCTGCCGTCCTGCCCAGAAGAGGGCACGGTAGGGACGGAGAGGTGTATTTTTTTCCCCTAACAGCTTAGTAATGAGGGTGTTGGTAGGAAGTTTTTCCTCCCTTCTTTCTAGCAGGAACCCTCTCTTAAAAAAAACAGAACAACCCACACAAGCCAAACCCACACACACCTCCCTTTGCTAAACACGTAACGTAGCAGCGGAGTCACCGTGCGATCCCAATCTCCCTGCCCTCCCCTCTGCAGAAGGAGGAAACCAAGCAGGCACCGATCACAAAGTTAAAGTCAGGGCTGGAGAAGTTGTGCCACATCTGAAAACCAATCTTTTCTCACCATCTGAAACTGAAACCCCTCCGGTTCTCCCGTAGCAGCTGTAGCGCTACGACCGAGCTCCCCTCTGCCCCGGGGAAGGCGGGCACAGAGAAGGGGGCATCGCGGGGCAAGCCACACAGAACCCGGGTCGGGGTTGAGAAGGAGGGGACAAAAAAAGTGAGGAAATATAAATCTGGATGGTTTTGAGAAGCGATATACTCAGTAGAAGTCCTCAGCCCCAGCCGATCCCTGCGGAGCGTCGGCAAGTTGAGGGGCTCCCCCAGAGCGGGGCAGGGGGTCCCCTCGGAACACCGGTGGCCGCAAAGAGCCCCCCGGGAGGAGGAGGAGGACACGGCAGAGCCGGGACAGCGAGGCGGCACGGTTTTGTCCCATCGGGGGCTCACCGACCAGAACCTGAAGGGAGAGGCCGGGGGCAGCCGCTCAACGGCACGGCGGGGAACCGGCGGGGAACCGGCGGGTGGGCGGGGAGACACGGGACGCTCACCGGAGCCCGGGCAGAGCTGCGGGAGCTCCCCTCCTCCCCTTCCCCCCGGAGAGGGGATTCCCTACAGCTCAGCGGGCCCGGCGGAGGTGAGGGACCGCCGGTGGGTGTGAGAAGGAGGGCAAGGCATTGCCGGGGTGTCTCACCAGATGAAGTCGGTGCAGTGGCTGCAGAAGGTGGGCTGCTTGAAGAAGCGCGCGATGAATTTGTGCTCCTTCACCTCGTGTACGTTCTTCTGTCTCAGGGCCCCCTTGCGAGCNCCTGGGGATGGGGGGGGGGTTTGTGTCAGCACCTGCCGCCTCCCGTCATTGTCCCCCGCTCCTCGCACAGGCACTCACCGGCTCTCCCCGCACACACACAAGACACACGCACACATATACATACACACACACAGACACACACGCACACACACGCACACACACAGACACAGACACACACACACACACACACACACACACACACCCCAAGCTCCCTCCAGACCACGCACCGGTTCCTTTCTCACACGCCCACCGGCTCCTCTCTCTCGCACGCCCCTCGGCTCATTCCACGCACGCCGAGGGCAGCTCACACACACTTTTGTCTCCCATGGAAACTGCCACCTTCCCCCTCCCAGGTTGGGGCTTGGTGGGTGCTGCTGCCCTCAGCAGCCCCCGGGGCCCGGCAGAGCCTGGCAGCAGCAGGTTGGGGGGTCCGTCCCCCCCCGATAGCGACCCACGACCTCCCCGCTACCTTCACCCCATGCGGCTGCTGCACCGCCCCCCCCTGCAACCAGCACACCTAACCCAGCCCCAGCTGCTTTCGGCCGCCTTCCCTTCCTGAGGGAACTCTATCCCACTACCAGCACAACAGAGGTGTAGTCCAGATGCTCTCCTTCCCAAATCTTTCCCCTTCCTGCAACCCAGTAGCAGCAGAGTACAGGCAAACACTTTCTGAGAGGACAGCGGAGGGCTGTACATCACCCACAGCCCACGGGGCACTCAACAGCTACAGAAGCAGAGTGGCCTCATGGTCGTGCTCCACTGCAGTGTGTCGTTTGTCTTTAATTTACCTTACAACATTAATACCCTCATCAAAAAGTGCAGCAAAGACACAACAAGTCCTTTTCACTGGTTAACTCATCCCCCATAGACACAAAAGTCTTACTCTGCTTTTATGTGCCACACTAACAAAGTAATAAAATAGTCTGTGGAATAATAGAAGAGTTCATCTCCATTTATTCACGTTATACACAAAATGTTCACAAGGCCCTGGACACAGGCACATTATGGCATACATACATCCTCTCATATAGCAATATATACAGCATCTCCATACATTCAGAAAAAACACCACATGACTGTCTGTGGGTTAAAACCACAATACATTTGCTAAACAACAAAGAACCACAACAAAATAAAAAATTCCCAACGAGTCCTAATCATAATTTTAAAAATAAATATCATTCCCATGGCTACAGATTTTCATATAAGGGAAGTGGATGCTTATTTGAAGTTCCTCTACCCCAATACATCTACATACTTGTAAGTCTGGCTGGGTGAGCACGTGCAATGTTTTATTTTGCAAGAATGAAAGCTATCTAATTAACTCAAATTAAGTCTTACTTGCTGATGATAAAAGTGCACACGAACATTTATCATAAAGCAGATAAAACTTGTTGCATTCAATCTTACTCTTAATTTAAAATCCTAGCTTTCTGGGTGCAGTCTGGCTGAACTGGTATGTCCATGGTATTTCATCAAATACCTGATGACATGATTAGCTCTGGTTTTTTCCCTGAACTTATAGTATCAAAGCAGACGCCCTGTAAACTGTATCTGTATGCCTTTTCTTTGTGGACTTCTATTTTACAAGCAACTGCTTACAATTTGATCTGAAATTCAATAAAATAGGAGGATTTTCAATTTTGTTTCTACCTATTCTACGTGCTTCAAATCCCTTATTCCTCTTCAGAGGGAATAGATTTTTCTTGCCTTATTAACTTATACCAGAGCATGAGGAGCACTAAGAGACATTTTGTACTCTCATTAAGTGTTCTATCAAGAAATATGGAATGTATCTATTTCTCTTCCTTCAGCACTGCATTACAAACATAGCCACTGAGACTGGAGAACTGGACTGAATCAGATGCAACTCATGCTGCTTGTTTCTTAAAATCTCACAAACCTGATGAATAGTTTTGGATTTCAGTTTCTTTCCTAAGAGTGACTGTGGCCAAGATTCATCCTGCCCCAGGCTCTTAGTTCCAGTACCTGCCAATCCCTTGTTAGACCCCAGGGATGAGCTGAATGACACCAGTTGTGACACTATACAGTCACATTAGGATCAATTTACTCAGTCTCTGCAAAGCAAACTTTTCATCTCAGACTAAGTCTAATAATTACTTGTACATTGTGATTATACACATTAGACAAGAGGAAAAAATATCCATCATGTGTGCATAGCAATGCTCAGGAAACTGGATAAACCATTATAACATGAGGTCCCCTGATTGTACCCAACAAATAACTCATCTTACCACTGGGAGGCTTTTTATTGCTTGGACACTCATTTTTCCTACTCTGTGGGTGATGCAGGAACTCATCCTTCCTCTGCAAATTACTGGAGGGAAGATGTCTGCCACCTCTTCCTGTGCATGCACATTCCCACCAGCAGCCCATGACTTGCTCTTCTGCCTAGGGTAGTGTTTGCAATTTGTTTCTGATTCAGGCCATCTGGACAAGGAGTCAGCATTATCAGGTTTTTTTTTTTTTCCAGGCATATAGATGGCTATTAAATCAGAGTGCCAGCTTTTCCAATCTTCTGGCAAGCAGCTTCAGAATTCCTGTCTCTAGAGCACCATTCATGTTTTTTTTCTAATTTAAAAAAAAATAAAAAATATTCCTGTATGAATATTTGGATAATATCCAAGAGAGTTCATCCCAGAGAGATGTTCCCATTGGGTGGCTTTTGAGTTTTTCTCTGAAGAGTTTCATTATTGCTGTAACAAGCAAAACTTCTCAAGTCCTTTCTATATTTGCATCAATACCATTCTAGGTCTGTAAGTGCAAGCATCTGTGTTCATTTTGAAAGATGTTTCTTAGAGTCATTCTGCTGCCTGCAAAATGTCTTCTCTCTCTACTCATCTGATGGATCACTGTGGTACTGCCTGCATAGTTTTGGGATCAAAAAGCAATTAAAAACTGTCTTCTTCCTAAAGGGAAAGTGGCTGGATTGTTCCCTCCCTATTTACATGGGCTGTGCAAAGACAATGCCAAGGAGAACACCTTCATCAGCTTCTTTGCAGTTGTGGCTCTCTGTTTTATTGTTTCCTGCTTGTAAGAAATATTAAATGAACACAGGAATCACTTCCTGATTGAGACCTATAAGGAAGTTCACAACCTAATTTCTCCTCACATCTCAAAGCAAATTACAACCACTTCCTTTTCCAGACAGTTTTCAGAACAAGGAGCTACTTTCCAAGTGCTTTTCAGGAAGGCTGATTTGATCATTGCAAACTCACTGTCTAAAAATCATTTGCCTCACCCATTCTAATCTTCCAAAGGAATTGCTACTCAGTGCTCTTTGGGGACATTTCTACCCACAACTGTTGTAGAATAATTAAGTCCAAAGGAGTTATCAGTTTCCACTCATACTGAGTCAAATTTCAGAAGCCAGCTTTTCCAAATTTCTTTTTCTGTGCAACACATTCCTGGTTTGAAATCACCTACAGACTTGAGAGTTTCAGCTCCCTTTGCCTGGTTGTCATGTTGTGACCAGTAACCACCCATTCTCAGCTCCTGGCCACTCCTCCTGGGGGTTTTTCAGATCCTCCGACCCATTCATCAACCAAATTGATTGTTGTTCTTACCCAGACACTTTGGCAACAAGGAATCCTCAATGTTTCCAATAATCAGCAAAAGGTAGGATGTGGTAACATAAATAAATACACTTGTGTGAGTGGTTGTTTTGTATGTAACTAGGTGGTGAGAAGGAGGTAGAAATATATTGTACCTCTCTCTGTTAGCACTGGTTTCTGCATCTTGTGTGGTTCTGCTTCTGTGCATCCACAGTCTGCACAACTCTCCCTGTGCCTTTCTCTATTTACACTGATTTTCTTCTTTGTTCATTTCTCCTCAGATTGCAGGTTGGGAAATACCAGGTCATGAGGCAGATTTTATTATTAAATTATGCCATGTGACAGCTGGTTTATTTACACATGCTGGTACTAATGGGAAAATCTGAAGGTACACCACAGTCAAAAAGAAGAGCAGGTACAGAAGAAAAGAAAAGAAAAAAAAAGCATATCATAATAATAATTTGCTAGGGATGAAATTGCAATTAACTGATCAGTCCCAGTCAGCAAAATCCTCCTTCCCTTTGTGATATGTAAAGGATGCCAATATTTCAACTTGAGTTTTTTGAATGTGGTGCAAACACCATTTCTCATGCAAATAGCTTGTGAATTATCCTCATAGCAGCTCTCTCTATAGAACTAGAAATAAATAGCTGATGTTGTACAATACACTGGATGTAAAACACTTTTTTTTATATCAGTGTTCTCATCAGAATGCTGAGTGACAACATGTTTTCTTTTCTTATGTCTCAGGTGCATTAGGAGCATGCAAAAACATCTCCTAGACACAGAGCTGAATAAGAGCTTGATCCTGGTATACACTGAAATGTGACAGGGGTCCTTTGGGATGTTTCATGGGGTTTGACTCTAGATTGGATAAATAAAAATTTCTGCCTCAGCTGGAGTATTTGCTGTCACTGTTGTTCTGCAGATTCTGTCCCTCCCACCAGCAATCACTCTGGAAAATTTTGAATATCTCGTCCAAAAAGCAGTTCACATTCTTTTGAATACATCAGAACAATTCTCTTGTGTAGGCAAATTTTCAGTCTTCAACTGTACACACAAAGAAGGCTGAAAGACTCCGACTTTGATATACAAACAAAGCACTCAAATGATGTGGAAAAAAGAACAAACCTCTCTTGTACCAACTACACAACAGAGCCTTTATTATTTATTTAGAGAAACATGGCACATAGGTTTGTAAGAAACAAAGTAGGTGGTTTTTCCAAGGGACAATTGAACCCTGGAGTTTCTTGACCAGAAAAACCAAATGCAAGAACCAGCCCTGGTACAGAACACTTCCAGGGGGGCTCAGGGAAGTGGGAAAACCTGGGAAGAACAAACACTGGGTGTCATGAACACAGCCCAGAGCTGGCTCAGAAAATTCTCCAACCCAAAAATGTCCAGAAAGTGAGGGATTCTCAGAGGAAAGTGTTATATTTGGTTTTCCTCCTCTCAGTTCTTCTTAGGTGTGCACCTGCGGTCACTGTGAGCCACCAGCTCCTCAGTTAGATGGGCACCAGCACCACCACTCCTGTGGCCTTCATTTGCTTATTTAACTAAGGAAAAAGTATTTACTGAGTCACTGTCAGCTGGTAAAAAGTTATCTTCAAAACCCCTACTTTTTCCAGCTTTTTTTGTACCAGAAGTGTAAGTTGTACAAGGAGTATTTAAGGTTAGAGACAAAAGGAGGTCTGTAGGTGTGTCAGTATGGGATGCACTGAAAAGTGACCTGTGTCCATCAAAGCCAAGTTAGGGACTGAATCACTGCACTGTCTGTTGGCATCTCCATGGTGCTTTTCTGACATTAAACTGATACAAAGAGTAAATTAGTTTATACTGCTTGATTGCTGGAAAACATCTGTTTTGGGATACCAGCACGTTTAGCATCAGGTAGCACCTGATGCAGCAGGACAATGCTTACAGTTTCCATGTGCTAGTTATGGGTCAGGTCATCTCTGACACTGAAATTAGAGGGAAATTTCCCACTATTCTGAGGGGGGCAGAAGGGTATCATTTTATTTACCATAATGCCAAAAACCTTCTGTTGAAAAGGATGGTAATTTTGCAAGAGTAAGCTGAGCAGAATTTTGCTATGTGAAGCTGAGGTGTGCATAGGTATTATATATCTCATACTTCAAATTATTACTTTTGACAGCTGAATATAATTTGTCACAGACACAAGAAATAGCAACTTACATGTTGCATTTGGTTTATTCTGGAGAAATAAATGTGAGAAGAAAACAAAATCATATCAGCTGGAATATACAGGATATTCTCTTTTTTTTTTTCTCTGCCACCTGATACACTCTGTGTATCACGATATGATGATGCAGAGAAAGAACAAGACCATTTTCAGTGGGGTGATTATCAACTGTACCACATCCTTCTGTGCTCTACACAAGTGCTTACGCTTATGGAAACACTAATAATTGAAATGCCAAGAGTTTGGCTGGGCAAATGCAGCTTTAAAATATTTGTTTAATTTAGAAGAACTGCAAAGAGAAAACAGTGACACACCAAAGAAGCTGATACAAATTTAAAACCAAAAAACTTTCAAAACCCCAAAGTGACATTTAACTGAAAAATAAAGTTTGGAAAATCTCAGCCAGAGACCTGACATGAGGAAGGATTCTGTTTCTCAGCATGTAACATTCATCCAACTCCCCAATGGAATATTAATTTTCCAAAAAACAAAAAACACCAAAGCGAAAATAAACAGAAACTGTCCTTTAATGACAGTAGAGACTATTTTTGGTCTATTAATCCAGTATTGTGGATTAAAGACAGGAAAGATTAGCAAACTAATACATATCATAACAAGAGAACATCTCCTTAGGTTGTGCTAAGTAAGTCTCATGCTCCTGTTCTCTTTCCAAGGTTTGGTGACCTAAACAGCCCAAAACTGCTGTTTCTGTGTAACTAAAATGTTACAGATGCTCTCTCAACATTATTTACTTTTTAAAAAAGGGTTTTTTCCAGAAAATGGATTTTTAAAAATCAGCTATCTCACACAAAATTCTGCTGAGGAAAAAAAAAAAACCCATATACAAGTGGCAGTGGGTTTGGTTCCAGCTGCATTACGTTGTGTCTGTGAGATAAGAGCTTTTAAAGCAGCTTGCCTTAAAAAGGTTTGGCACAGTCATGAAGCCAACTTGTACAGCTGACTAATATTATTCAGTTTGACTCTATTCTGATGTCCAGGGAAAAACAACGACCCTTCATTCATGGCTACATGATTAAGTAACACGAGGGAGGAAAAATGCATTTGGGTTTTTTTCTTAGAATTAAAAAAAAAAAAAAAAGAAACTAAATGTGTAGCAAGCAGACACACCTGCACTTTCTGTGGGTTTTTAGCTTGTATCATAAATATTGTGCACTCCATAGAATGCTCATGATCTGCTCTTTCCAAAACATCTGGACATCTTCTCTTTTCAACTAAAATTTGTCACTGCTGATACCAGTTCTGGCAATGTTGGAATGACTGCAATTTTATTTTCTTCTGTTGCCATATTGTTGGCAGCATCTTTGTGTCTCCATGTGCAACCAATAAAGGGAAACTGACCTCTGATATTTATTTTTGTTATATTTACCTAAAAATACAAAATAATTTCAAAACTCCAAGAAAAAGCTGGCTAGCTGATGATGCAGATTACAACACTAGAATCAAATTTTTTAGAGATATACACACACATGGAGATTGTCAAAGCAGCTGAGTGGCCTTCTGGACACCAAAAGAGGTAGCTACAGTGTCCAAAAAACCCAATACAGCAAAAATTTACTTTAATAAAGTGAGCACTTTTAAAAACATGGCCTTCATTTAGTCACCTAAATAGAATTTGAGCCCTTCTGAAAGTCTGATTCCACTTCCTGATACTGACCCCTTCAAAACCTGCTGCCTCTTAGAAAGGCTTTGCCCTGGATTTATTGCTGGGGATTAGAAGCTCTCACAAAAATAAATTAATTTCTTATTCACTTCCTTCCCTCTGATGGGCCACGCTATGGAAGTTCCATTCTTGGTGGTACAAGATGAATCTGTTACCAGGACCCAGACACAGAACAATGCCATCTCATGAGCACCTGTCCCAAGCCACATCAGCAGAGGGGCATGAGGGAGCTTCCATAGCAGCAGGACTTCCTAGCAAAATTTCTGGCTCAAGGTAAAATAATATTTTCTGTTGCGTCAGCCCTAAATTCCCCCACGCCTTTTTTTTTTTTTTTTGGATCTAGTGTTTCATAACATTTTCAGTGCTGAAATGACATTTTTGGCTTTGTCAGCCTTGTCAGTCAACAGTGAAGTGAGGGATTCCACTTTTGAAGTACATTTGCTAAGAATAGCAGATTAAAAAATGTATGGAAAATTCATAGTCACCTACTTGTGTTAATAAAGATTTAGGAAAGTTTTCCATCTTGCATTTGCAATTATATCCAAATTGATTCAAATCCAGTATAAAAACATTGACAAAATCCCATTAAATATTCCAAATGGTGCCAACGCCAAGAGTCTGCCTGGCGTGTGAAGGGTTTGGTTTACACCAGAAGGGAAATCAGTCTCCACTTTGATGACACAAGACCCAAATCCCCCAGAAGATGGGTTTACTCATCTGAAACACTCTGGACTTCTGCCCAGAAAGAATTTCACTGCTGCCATCCCTGGGTTAACAGGGATCATAGGATCTATCTAGGTTGAAGCTGGCAATTTATTGGGTGATACCAGTGGGTGTCTCTGAGACAGCCCAAGAGCATTGATCCTGGGTTGGTTTTAGACACTTTCAAACCCAGTTTTGAATGTAGATGAAAATACCCCACAGGTTCTTGAATACGGAGCTTCCTCCTCATGATTTGGGAAAACCAAAGAACTGCAGGAAATAAGGCTGGTGGTAACTGGACTTCCTGGTGCCCTTTGGGCACTGAGCCAAGGGAGGCTCAGGCAGTTTTAGAGTTTTCTCATTCACCCTGAGAAATCCTTTCTTGGGAAGGATGGAGTCATTCCGGGATGAAAAGCAGCAAAGATTGCTCCACTGGATCCCAAAGTGGTAAAATGTTAATGACATTTCTGATGTACTAAAAGCATGGAGTGCATTCCTGCAGCACTCTGCTTTCCTTGGAGAACTCACATCAGATCCTGACCAGGTCTGAACTCTCTCCAGCTTGTCAAGAAGATGACAACCTGAGGCAATACACACATATATATAAACGTATCTAGAAAACCCAAGCTCAGATGCTGCTCTCCTAGAAATCTGTAGCCCCTGGCTTAAAAGCAAGTGGAAGAAGAATGGTGAAAGCAATCTTGAAAACTTTTTGAAGCTTGATTGGGGTAGAGAAACAGTTTGGGTTGAGATTGGAGAGTATACTCCTGTCCTTTCTGTCCTCTCCATTAGGATGGCTGGATGCTTTCTTGAGTTCAGTTATCTAACTCTACACCTGCACTGGGGGAAAAGGCAAAAAAAAAAAAAAAAAGAGGCACAAAAAGCAGAAGGTCTGTGGTTTCATACTGTGCTTTAATGTCAACATCTCAAAAATTGTCCCTTGCAGAGCTGTTCACAGCAGGTTCAAATTCTCAGAGAGAATAATTTGCCCCCAAGGCTTCAAAATTTAACATTCACAGTGAAGAAATTTAACACAAGATTTATTTATTTATTTATTTTTTTAGACAGCATTTTGCTGAATTTATGAGAGGAACAGACTGTTTCACAATATTTGGGTCACAGTAGAACTGTGAGAAAGATTCAGTGGATTTTCTGTGCAGGAAATGAGAAGGCGGAGAGGAGGAAGTAGCTTTAAAATGCTCTTGGGTTCTGTACACTGTGAATTTAATGCATGTGAAAACCAGAACACCTTCACACCTCCGAGAGAGAATGTAGGTCTGCTGTCACCTGGAAATTTTTGTAGTGCCAGCCCTCTGACATCTCAGATTAATAAAAAATTGGGTATTTTAATACTACCTTTCCAGCAAACAGGTGGATGCTTCAAGTGATTTAAGGTCTAGGACTAAAATAATTATTATTCACTAACTTCAGAAAAAAATATTAAGGAAGCTCAGTGGCAGCTAGAACTTCAGTTTACCCCTAAAATATGCTACTAACTGAAAATACATTTTTTTGAGCTATACAGACACTGCTTGCTCTTTGTATCACTGAGACATTCACTCAGGCCAGTAACAGCTACTGTGTGTTTGTTACCAACATCTCCAAATACATGAAATATAAACTTTCCCTGGAAAAGAATCCACTGCAAATGAATTTTGGCTTCTGACTGTCTGAATATTTCACTAGTAATTAATATGTACTCCTAAATTGTCCATACAGTTCCACACTGAGTATGAAATGCAACTAATATCGAGGAAGCAGGAATAATTTCAATTTGTGCAGAAACAAATGGAGTTGTTTTTTTTTTAAGACTAAAAATGACTCAGTTTCCCTTCTCATGTTTTATTTCCCATCTCTTCAATGCAATGCAGCACTCCAATTTTGGATGTATTGAGTAGAGGTGGTAAAAATGTTTGTACAGCAGATAAATGAACTGAGAACAAACACTGAAAGAACCGTCTAGGCAACATGACAGGCAGTGATTTGCCCTGTGACTTAACACCTGTTCCTGCAGAGGGACATGGGTACATCCAGCAGCCACCTGACCATCACCTCTTCCTACCCTGGAGAGGGAATGGATGTGCACAGGGAAACCCAGGGACTGATGCAAGAAAGAAAATGAACAGCGTGAAGGCACCTGGAAATTTTATACTTGCAGAGAAAAAGATGAGATTGTTGGTTCCAGCACATACCAGAGTGTCTCAGCAAAGGGATGCTGGCATATCCAGCAGGATTGCAGTCAGGCCTGGCTTTATGCTCTCTCTCAGTGTCCCTAACCAAATACATTCCTCTTGGTTTGAGAAACATCTGCATTTTGAACTGGCAGGACTTGGCTGTGCATTTTCTGGTTGAAGAACACTCAAAAATGGTGCAAGTGGTGGGTAGTGAAGGTACAAGAATAAGTGTCCCACAAGACAGACTGCCTGGGAATGTGGCAGGATCAGAGGTGTGACATATCCTACAACATCAGGAAAATTGGAGAATCAACTGGAGAAGTAGATAGACAGATTAGAGGAAGGATTTACAGGCTGGCTCATTAGCTGTTACCTCACACCGACCTTCAGTCTGTCTAGTTCTTGCAAACTTTCTGCATAATATCTCTAGCAGAGAGAAATTCCTGTCTCAAAGTCTTTGTCTACCTTATTATCTTGTGTTCTGATTATTACAATGTTTTTTCCTATTGTCATGACAGCTCCAGATGACCTCTGCTGTCAATGAAGAATGCTGTTGCACAGACTGGTTTTCATCATCGTGTTTCTTTTAGGATCCCTCTACTATTTTTTTTTCCTCCTTCTCTTCTTCATGACACATTTTTACTTTCACTTTTGAGGCCTTTGCTGGCTTCTCCTCTATTATTCCTTACCGAAACCATTCTGATCAGCCAGTGATGTTTGGCTCCATCTCTCAGTTACCATGTTTTCAAACATGCACTCTTGATTTCTGCTATTCTGCCCTTCATATTCGAAGCTGAGTAACCCTGCAGAGCCCACTTGGTCACATTCCTCCCCTGTATTCTCCTTTTAGGTTATGCCAGCACTAAGCCAGGTAACAATTAGACTGCTGGGATACCAATACTCCAGATGTCCTGCTACCCAATAGCATCTCAGGGTGTTCTTGTACCACTGTCTTTGCTTGCAGCTACCAATTTTTTTTTTTCTTAGAATACAATACTATTTGTAATACAGCCCATCAGTCTCTCCTGCATTTATATGGTTATGATTCCTTCATGATTTGGTTTGTAGGAGTTATTATAATAAATAGCACATGGGCTAAAGGCGTGGGGTTGGATTTGATGGAAAAAGCAGGTGATATATACAGTTACTTACTGTCACCCAAGTCAGAAAGAGCTAGGTTAGTTTGCTCTGCCAAGATGAATCCATACAATAGTAATCATGCCTTCTCCAGCAACTAGAAAACAATCAGTTATTTGTAACATACCTTCTAACATTTATTACTGGAGAGAAATAATTTTTCAAAAAGAATCACAATATTGGCAGTCATGCTGTTGTGTCAAGTTTAAATATTCATCCCTCTTTCCCTCTCACATGCAAATATCCAATTGGACTTCCCATTCTAAAAGCAGTAAAGTTATCCCACACTAAACCTGCAGAAAAACTAACGTGCATGTAATTGAACTGAATGTTTTTTCCCCTTTTTCAAGTGGCATAGGGAACTTTTCAGATTGTGTCTGGAGGGCACATGGCAGACGTGGTACCTTCTGCCATCTGCTGAGCAGAGCGAGAAATGCTGAAAGGGCTTCAGTTGTGCCCAGCTCTTTCTGTGCTATTTTAACCACAGAGAAGAATGTAATCAAAATAGCAGGCAGACCTAAGGAAGGACTTAAAACAGAGGCAAGAAAGTTGATGACAGCATTACAGCCTGTTGGGAAAGGAAAAGATACTTGGGATGATTTGTAGAGAAAAAGAGGGAGACGGAGGCTGCAACAAATGGAAAAATAATCAGATGCAAATACAGAAAGCCAAGTTTTTCTCTGTTGATTTAGCAGTGGTTCTTTGCCCTTTGGCATCGTGTATTTGGTAAATATTTTGAGCAGAACACTCACAGCACTTGCTTTCTGGGAAGCGTGGCCTGTTCCTAATTGTTTAATGTTGTGGCTAAAATTTATGTTTTAAATGCAAACAGAGAAACTTTATAAAACAAAAAATAAACTATTTAAGAGCGCCGCAGTAAGAGTTTGACATAACCTAGTCAGAAGCTAGTTAGAGCTTCAAATGTCCCTCACTCCCCCTCACAGGCTGTGAGTCAGCAGGGAAGGAGGATACTTAGATTAGAAATACCAAACTGTGGAACAATGATTACACAAATGTTATTTTGGTTGCACTTCAGATGCTCCTGCAGTTAAAATCTGCTAAATTAGGAGAACTGCAGTGATGAGAACCTCAGCTGATATCTGTGGGATTTTCACTCGATGACCCCAAATCACAGCACCAAACCACGTTTTTATGCCACCCCAAAATATGTCAGTTTGACCCTGTTGTCACAAAAGAGCATAGTCCAGAATCTTTATTTCACTTTTCCTGCAGTGCCCTGTCTTTGCTGCTTTTACTTATTTGTAATAGAAACATGGTTACAGACATCAGTCTGGTCAAACAGAGCAGAATTTCAGGCAAGGTCACTGTTTTAGGTAAAGTTGGTCACTGTTTTGGGTAAAGTTGGTACTGGAGGCAGATGGCAATCCCACTGTCCTTCCAACACGAATTATTTCACCTTAAAAAGATTTTGCTGTGAGTCTCAGGACTCTTTAGTAGCTAGAAACATACACACTAAAGTGAGAAACAAAAGCTTCTTCATGACAGTTGTATTATTTGATTCCAAACACCCTCATCCTCTTAAGAGGCTGAGAATACTGTTTTTTCACAAACATGGGTCCCAACTGGAGCTGCTCTGCAGAAGCAGCCAAGAGGAGATGTTTTCAGCAGAGGCAGCTATCTGAATCCTTGCCTTTTGTACAAACAGACCATGTGATGGTTGTCTCAGCCTTTATTACAAGCAACACAAGGAACCTTTTATCTTCTGTTTACTAGGATGGGAATAAATACAAAGAGTTAATATATAACCACCCTTTTGGGGATGCCTTTATTTTTGAGAGAAGAAACACTGGACCCAGGGTCATTTGGGCTCACAGAGTGGCAGCAATGTTGTCCCTGGCACTGGTTGGGTGCCTGGTTGCCCTGAGCCACTGTTTTCTTGCAGCAAAAGGTAAGCACCTTCTACTTTCTAACAGCCAATGCTATCTTAATGGGTAAATGAGGGAAACTGGAGAGAGCAACAGGATTTTAAAGCCTTCAAATTATTTTGATCAACTGTTTCGAAGGGGAAATTTCTCTAAAAGCTCTTGACTGCCTTTTTCCCCTTCCATTCCTTCCTCTGCCAGGAGATGACCTGGCTCCATCCCTCTGCCCATCTCCTTGCTCAGCTGCCTGTCCCCTGACAGCCTGGCACTGCTCCTGTCTCATTTTCCTCCTCCTTTCCCCTAAAACAAGGGCTCTGGGCACTGTTCCATCTGCTCTCTCCCTCTGTTTCCTATGCATTTCTACAGCACAAGCTTTGGGTCCTTCTGTTGTGTCCCCACAGCCTCAGGAGGAGCCTCTCTCCTGGTCCTTTGCAGGAGCAGAGTCTGCACCCCCTCTTCCTCCTTCACTGCTCCCCTCCTGTTCTCACCCTCTGGCTGATGAGTTGTTCAAGCTGTCAACACGTTCAAGCTGTTGTGGAGTCAGAACTGTCTAATGTAGCAGAGTGTTTGCCCCACTGAAAATGGGGGAAATCAGATAAAAACAAATTTAATTAAAAAAAAAAAAATTAAAATGTCATTTCAGCCTGACCTCACCAAAATAATTTGGATTAAAAGTGAAGTACATTAGTTCGCTTCTAAGTCTTTCTCAATTCTCTTTCATCCAAGATAATTTACAATTGACTCATTTTACAGAATACCCTCATAAATCCACTTCCAAGAGAAAGTAAACATTCATTAAAAAACAAGCAAAAGTAGGACCACAGATAGAGCTGCCAAGTACAAAAGGCAGAACTTTTTTTTTTTTTTTTTGGATAATACCTGTAGTAGCCTTTGTCTGTCCAGTAAGTTACATACCTGTAGGTCACAGAAGGGCAGGCACTTGGCATAGCCAACCATAATATAGAAATTTGTGCTTCCAGTTGAGAACTAAACCCAACTCCAATTTTCTGCCCAACTTCTTGTCTACTGTCTCCTCTCCTCCAGTCTGCCCCAGGCCACCAGAAGTGATGTTTGCCACCCTCGATGTAGACAAAAGTGTGTATGACGTGGGAGAGACGGTAGAATACACCTGCAGGCCTGGGTTTGTCCCCAACAATGGCCAAACCAGGTACACCTGCCTCCCAACGGGCAGATGGCCTCTCAACACCCTGCTCTGCCTCCGTGAGTAAACCACAGGAAATCCTCAGCCTCAATTTTATGCCCTCTTGCTGCCGTACCAAGTTGAAAAAGATACTTGGGGCCTACACGCTCCACGTGATGCGTTTTGACTGATAGATTTCTGCTCTCTGATGGTTCTTTCCTGGCTGAAGGACAACTGGGTGTGGGGGAGAAGAGGGGCAAATAACAGGGGAGGGATCTTCCCACGCCTGTCCCATCCTTTCCCTTAAGATCTGGGATGGATGGATCAGGACAAGGGGAACCTTAATCTGACAGCCCAGCAGTGCTTATATTCTACTGATATACAGTGGGTGATAATAACTGCATTCATTGAGTCCCTCATTGCTCATGGTTATCATTTCATTGCAGAGAAGTAGCTTTCCTCATGCAATCAAATGATAAAAACTATTTAATCCCTAAAACTCTGAAACTACTATACCTGGGTACAAATGTAGAACAGTTGGGCTTACAAAATGTAGTACATGAGTAGAAAAAAGCAAAAAAAAACCAGGACCCCTTTATGATTTGTTGCCATTATATTAGTTTCATGCCTCACAAAATAATACCCTTTTAAAAATCTTCAATCAACAGCAAAGAGATGTCCCAGACCTCCACCCTTGGAGCATGGAAAAATTGATGCTATAGACCACCACTATCAGAGTTCTTTAAGTTTTTCATGTGAACCAGGGTAAGTGTCCCCATCCTCAGGCTGTTAAATAACCAAACTAAATCAAAATGTGACATTCTAGCATCAGCTGCTGCAGCATTTTAAGCCAGGGAACTTCAACTGCAGCACATAAAAGCTCACCTGCATTTCAGAAACTAAAAAAACCAACAAAACACATCCTCTGTTCAGTCTTGGCTATAGCACCCTTGCCATGTGTTACTTCAAAGCAATATCTTACAGATAAAGAAACCATCAAAATAGCAGAGATTTTATGCAAAGATTTATTTTGGACTACTTTCCCCTGCTTTTAAATCCTCTTACTAAATCATGAGATGAAATCCTACAGCAGGGAGAAGATAATCTCCATCCAAGTTGTCATGCCATTAGGCTCTGGAGACTGAAAACTTGGTTTCTATGCTTTTCCAAATTCAGCAAGTAAAAATAAAGTGTTAATCCTAACTTGGCCTCTGAAGCAAATGGGCTTTTACTTGAGGATACTTGCTAGTTTTAAAAATGAGGATACATTAAAAAAAAAAGTTATGCTGCCTGCAAGGAAATATTTGATGGCAATACACAGTTAATTTTACTTGAGTAATTAGCTAAGAAACAGTGCTTACCTGGGAAGGTCAGAGATTAGACATAACCTAAAACACAAACACCAACAACCTCAGTTACCTCCTACAAAACTAGAGGAAGGTAAAGAACAAGTAACTCAGCTGTAACACCAGGTGTAGCAAAGGAACTTGATTTAATTTTGCTAATTATAATTTACTGGTTTTCAGCTGTGATATTGCAATGAGAGACACATGATGAACATTTCTTTAAGACTCAGAGTAAGTGCTACTAATAAAAGTACAGAGGAAAGGAGAGAAGCATTGAGTGCACATAAATAAATAAAATAATGCATATCAGTGACTTAGTTCTTAAGAGTACTGAGTTCTTTGCAATAGTTTGATCCTAATTGCCATAATTAGCTAGGAACTCCTCCTAAGAAACTCTAACATTTACATTAGCTACCACAGATCACTGCTCACTACTTACATATATCCCCAGCATTAATCAGTTGTAGAAATTAATGTGTAAGGTAGAATACATAGTTGAAAGGCCAAAACATCTTTCTGCATCAAGCCTTTTGCCTGGAACTTGCACTACTCAGATACTTACTAACAGTTTTTCGTATTTGTATTTAAACTTTGAGGTCAGTAAGCATTAGAATGATTTCAGATCTGGATTCTTAAGTCTGTTTATGAGAAATGGTAATTTTTCTTGCAAAGAACAACTTGTTGGATTCCTTGTTTGTTACACTTTTTGATAAGCAGGTATTTTTGTTTCCAGTTACAACCTCGTTGGGACAAGAATGAGCCAATGCATGGCAGATGGAAAGTGGAGTGGAATTTTTCCACAGTGTCAACGTAAGTGGTTAAATACTAAAGAACTATTTTGTCCTTATTCTTATGACAGAAAAAAAAAAAAAAAAAAAAAAAAAAAAAAAAAAAAAAAAAGGCTAGGAAAAGTCAAGAAGCACCCTGTGTGTTTGGTTTTAGATGTGTGGAATCTAGTTTTAGAAAAACACATTTAAAGCTCTGTACAAAAAGCCAGGATCAGGGATGTTATTTAGAGCTGAAGGTAAGATGCTTATCCACTCAAATTCATTCTCCCTTTGTATAAAAAGAGGATATTGTGATGCATTTGCAACTCTTAAAAGTGGTTTTGCTATAACCTGTCCTGCATAAACAATTTACTGAAAGAGGACCACACGGCATAATACTGCTTGAAAAACAGAGCAAAAATCATTCCATACAGACTCTAAGGCTCTTGAGACTTTTAATCTGAACTTTTTGCCTGTTAGCCATGCTTGTATAAAGGGTGCTGTGGGTTAATTTAGTGAGAAGCATGTTGCCCCTGTGAGTCCAGTAGTAATTAGCTCTTTGAGCTTTAATTTCTATGAATATTTTGCTAGCGGTGACTTGTGCACCCCCTTCACTCCCTGAATTTGGAACCCTTTCTTATCGTCGCTCAAAGCCTGGAAATATTTCTAAATTCCTGGACACAATAACTTTTGAATGTGTACCTCCTCTGGCACTGATTGGGAATGAGACAGCCACCTGCATGGCTGATGGGAACTGGAGCAGCATTCCGGAATGCAAAGGTATGGGACTTGTATCACCACCTAAAAATATTCCCTTAAATTGTAGATATAACACTATATGAACAACTTGGATATTTTATTTTCCAGTTGTTAGTGCAAGCATACAGTAGAATTATTCTGAAAATCAGATTGCTGAATGCAAGGTGATTGCTAACAAGATTGCACCCAACATGGGACTGACCAAATATTTGCTGCAGGTATAAAGGTTGTATAAGCAAAACCTGCTAAAGGTACTGGGGACTCAGAGCCCAGCCTCCAGGATGCAGTGAACATTTTATTCTGCTAAGTGCCAGGATTAAGCAGAGAAACTGACAACCTCACTCCACTGGTTTCTGCCACATTTAAGTATTTTTTGGATATAACCACAGATTGCAACAGATGTGTATTTAAAACAAGCAATGTTTATTTTTAAATAATCTTTCACCTGGCTATGTTTTCCTGTGCAAGAGGCTAAAATGAACCACCCTGAGAGTTCTATGTGGTTTTTTTTAAGTATGTGTCTTTCAGAACCACAACACTGATAAAGCTTGGTTTTTATTTTTGTCCTGCAGTTGTCACATGCTCCACTCCAATTGGAATTGAAAATGGATTCTTAGAGTTTGTTGCTCGTAGAACATATCACTACAATGAAAGTGTCAGCTTCAGCTGCAACCCCAGCTATGTGCTGGATGGACCCAAGCATTCCCGATGTGAAAAGACTGGAAACTGGTCCACAAAGCCAACCTGTAAAGGTATACACACACACTACCTGTTAGAATCCTTGTATCCAATTTAATTTTCTTTAAAGACCACTGCTCTGATTGCGAGTGAGCTATCACATCTTTGTGCAATAGCTGTCCTCCAAAGAAAACCAAAGTAGTAAATTCAGGACACTGATAACCTAAAACCACTGCCAACACTGAATGTTGTCTGACATGATGTATCTGAATAGACTTAAATAATCACCCATGCAATTTTATTTGGTCTGAGTATTTCCTCTTCCAATTAATGTAATTCGAATTTTTACTGATGCTGAATTTTTACTGAAAACTTTTGACCCTATTCCTGGGGCTCTGAATTTCTTCAGCATTGTAAGTACAATACAAGTTAATTTTCATTCTCAAATATCACCTGTACAGATTTCTGATGGAATCTAATCTACCCACTTTTCAGAACAGAACTTTAATTATCCTGATGTCTTCCTTATAACTGCATTGTTTCACAGGCCCATGTAAAATCCCGGTTAAGAAAGCTGTGGTGTTATACAATGGTGAGAAGAAAAGGGTACAAAATGACCTGAAGGATGGCATTCAGCATGGTGAAACTGTGTCCTTCTTCTGCAAGAATAAAGAGAAATCCTGTGCCTACACTGTAGATGTTCCCTGTGTGGATGGCAACCTTAGTCTCCCTGCCTGTTTCAAAGGTAGGAGCCAGGCTCATTACAAAACACCTTCAGGGGTTGCAAAAACAAGTACTGGAGGGCAATGCCATAATTCATCTTCAAGCCCTATTTGACTGACTAATTCGTCTGTCTTGTACTAAATTTGTTGGGTATTTAGGAAGAAATGGGCTGAGAGGAGAGAGTGCACAGCAAGACTTCTTTTGGGTATGGTAGAGCCCTGCTTAAATTCCTGTTTTGTTATTTAGGGTGGTCTAACCCCACCAAAGGGCCATAGGTGAAATATTCTGGGATTTCATGAATCCCTGGGTCAATGTCTTGTCTAGGAGTCGAGAGCCTGAACACTGCTGCAGCCCTGAAAACCTGATGTACTCACATCTGTTCTGGTGAATTATTCTTCCACGTTGCTGATGGGCAACACACTGGTTGTAACTTCACACCAAGAGCCTTAAAAAGCAGCTGCTAGCTGTAGTGAGGGATTGATGCTGGAGGAACTGCTTCATTTGCACACAGGTTTTTAGAAAAATACACAGACCAAATACTGGAGCTTCTTAGTTAGGGAAAATGCTTTGCACTTGTGCTATCAATATTTCTGGAATAGTTTTGTTTTCATTTGCAAGTGAAGGACAAAACATTTCTCCTCACATTTGGCTTCCATTAATGGATGCTTCCATTAAAATAGAAATAGTGTATTTCTATGAGGTAAAGATGGTCTGCTCAGCTAGCAGGGTCCATGAAGCCTGCTGCTTCCAGCAATCACACATTTCAGGAATTTAACCTCAAGATATCAACTCCATGTTTTCAACAGAGCGGGGCTTTTTTTCGACTCTGGTGAAAAAGGACCCATCAGATATGAAACCATGTGAAGATGAACAGTGAATCAGAGAAGCAACACAGTCCTAAGCTTCTGCCTCACTGAGACAAAACATCACATACCAGAGAGGGAAACTTAGGTCCTGGGAGTGTAAATTTCCAGGTGAACTCCAGACTTCCTGTGAACACAGTCTCCCCTATTATCCTTACCACCATCTCTGCAAGCCTCTTTCACAATATTTCAGCCATTAACTTTCATTCTCTCTTCTCTGCCTCCTTTCAAATCCCTCCAATACTATTTCTCTCTCTGCATTTCCACCATTTATGCAATTGTAAACGACTTTCTCGATGGCAGCAATAAAGTAATTTTTCAGTCCATAGTGTGTGGTTATTTAACATTACCTAATCAGCAGGCAAATCCTCTAGGTCTTCACTGATTTATGCAGAAAGGCCTTCATCATTAGTAATTAGCTGGGTTCTGCCTCCATTACTGCTCCTCTGTGTTAGGGAGCAGACCTTTGATTACAGATAGACAGAAGATACTCTGCCTGGGATTTTCCAGAATTTAGTAAGTAGAAGACTGAGATTTCCAAAAGAGAAATCCAACCATAGTTTAAATGACAACAGCATCAGATAAAGGGCTCTTACACTTTAAAAAAAACTGCTAAGGTTAAAAAGACTTTATATTTTTGAGACTTGACCTGATTTTTTGTTTCACCTGAAACTGCTTTGAAACAACTGTTAATTTTTACCACTGTTTCAATATTATGCAATGCAACTTTTTAAAAGGAAAACTGCACAGCATTGAGCAACAGTAATGATTACTGCTCATTAAATAGCTTTGAAGCAAACTGTACTTTTAATTTTATTTATTATACAGGCAGTTCACTGGTATGATCCAGTCTGGGGAGTTTTCCACTTATGACGTATTTCCATTAAGAAATAAATAGTTATAATCTCAACATACTAGAAAATGATAAATATTTGTCATACACTTATAGGAGAGATTGAGGGTGCTGTTATTAACTATTTAATACTTTGTACTCATCAGCAAATTAATTCTCTAATGCAGAGATAAGCAAATTCACACTGGCACCTGAACAGAGTATTTTTTTGGTACCAAGTACACTGTGTTTGGGCTCCTAGCATGGTTAAGTGGGACCCTTGAATGATGTTTGACTTACAGGCCAAGATATTCATAATTACTTGTAAACCACACATGGATCAGGTGGCAGGAACCTAGGTGCAAATCTTGTCTAAATGTTGTGTGGCTACATCTCTGGGATCTGGATGTTCAGAACAGTAGCTGAAATACCAAACACAGTTTAATATTAACTTGTGTTTCGTAGCAAAACACTGTGAAGTTGGCCTAAGTAAACTTAGCGTTCACTGCCACAGACATGCTGCTTTTCCCTGAAATGCCTTGTGTTTTGCACAAAAAACAGTTGTCCCAGGAACATTTAGATTTTTCTAAGCAAATGTTCCCATTTCTACTTACTGAAAATAATGTATTGCAACTAGAGGTGTTCCAAAGGTTGGTATGAGTGAGTGAAACCTGCCTTTTTTAAAAAGATGTTTGAAAGAACACCTTAAACTCTGCTCATCTTACTGATGGCAACCTGCTGAGGCAGTTCCAGAGATAAGAGAACATGGCAAAGTGAGATTTAAGAAAAAATAATTTACTTCAATGAAGTTATTTTTATAACCTGCCTGCAAATAGTCACGTTGGTGAGTCCATTCAGCTTTCCATATTCTACCAGCTAGAAAAATTATTGTCTGTCTCCTGTGATTTGCACTGACATGGACAAAGTGATTTCATGATTACCAAATTCCCATGACAAATCTGGGTATCTAAAGTGGTGATTCGAGAGGTGAAAAGTTTGGGAAGTTCAGCTCTTTCAGCAAGTCACCCACCCAGGAGCCTCGTTGTGTTTCAAGTATCTTCCACTATTTAAAAACAGATTAAAAGCAGTCATATCTTCAAAAATATATTAAATGACAATTACTTTAAATTTGGAATTTCAAGGCAATGAATAATCTTTGTAACCTACTCATGACATTCTACCAGGGATAGAATATTCCACAAGTGATTTCTGCACTGCTTCTATGTAAATGTTGATTTAAGGAGCTTTGTGCACTCTGAGTAGGCAACCGTTGTAGCTGTCAGAGCTATCAGCAAGTGAGCCCTCATGCAGAATCATTTCTGCTGCAGATCAGCTGAGGAATCAAAGAAAACAGCCAATTTTCTATTACACATTTAAGAAACTCTTGTTTGATGTGTATGTGCATGTGAATCATGCTTAGAAGAGTTAAAGAGTTTACTCATTAGAGATAAAAGCCCTTCAGATGCTATACACACAGAGATGATGTCAATGATGGATTTTGGGGAAGGAGAAATAATTAATTGAATCGAAGAGGTCAGATGTTTTATTTGGGATCAAACAGTTGCAATTATTTTATTGACTCAGGAAGAGACTGGAGAGCAGAAAGGACAGACAGAGTTCTCTAAAGCTTTTGGATTAAACCATGATGTTCTTGATATGGCTACAAACCCAGAGTAACCTCTGCCTTTTGTGGAGAAATGTCAGGCAACCACTTATATTTTTCTATTCCACAACACTCCCTCCTATTTTCTGTCCTTGGGCATAAACAACCCACGAAACATGAACAAAATCACTCTGTTACCTACAAGGATTTACTTAAACAAATTTTACTTAAAAACCCCCCAGAAATCGTGGCTGAAATTTGCTCTGCAATTATTCAGCCTGCAGCTCCCATTTCAGTCTCATTTTATCTGCTCGTGTGTCTGATACCCACTACAGAGCTACACAATCACTGCTCAGACTCAAAAGCCCCTTCTGATTTACTGACCTTTAATTTCTGAGTGGCAAATATTTTCCACTAACCTTTGGAGTGGAAACACTTTTTTTTTTTTTCCCCCCCCCTCAAATATTGATTGTAAGGGAGCTGCAAAAATAAACACAGCCAAAATCCAAGTACAAGCAAGTGAAACAGAAGAAACACACCCTGAGCAACCCAAATTTATCTCCTACTGGTTCTGCACCATCACTTTTCCAGCCCAGCCTGAAGCACCCAATCCATCCCCGGTGTAACGAGGGGCCGAGCCCACCTCGTGGCATTCCTGCCTTTTCCAACTTCTCCCTTGGTGTTCCCTGGGGCTCTGCAGAGCCCGTTTTAAGGGGCGCGACAGACTTGAGCGTATAAACAAATATTTACCCCCGGATACGTATTTCTGGGGGAAGGGCTGGGTGCGGGGGGCAGCTGGGACATTAATCACTTAGCAGAGTAATTAATGAGCACAGGCAGGGATCGTGTCCCTCGCTGGAAAAGAGGGGGGGGGAGGACACCTTCAATACATCCGAAATGGTCTTTTCCTCTCAGGTTCCGACCCGCACAACCCAACCTCCCCCGCTGCCCCCTCAGCCCTCACCGCTCCCTCCCCGGGCGGTGCCAGGACCAGTAGCAGCCCCGGGCCCGTCGCCTCCGGGTCGGGCCGGACTGTCCCCGGCTGTTGTCGCTCAGCAACCCGCGGAAACGGAAACGCGCGGAGCCAGGGACCGCCGGGAGCGGGGGTGGGGTCGGTTTGAACCGTTGGCCGCTCGGCCCGGCCCGGTTCTGCTCGGGGCTGCTTTTCCCTGGCTGAGGGGGGCCGGGACCTGCCGGCTCGGTTCGGCTCGGCTCGGCCCCCCCCCCC
>JAAWXA010000030.1:2744461-2804677 GCA_038090715.1 Florisuga fusca | reverse complement strand
TGTATAAGAGACATGAGTAAGGTAAAGGGAGCCCGGGAGAGCGGGGCAGGGGGTGCGGTGCTTGGGGGCATCAGATCCCGCGAACTCCATCGCTGCGGCGGGATGGAACGGGAACATCGCTGCGGCGGGATGGAACGGGAAGGTTCGCTGCGGGAAATCCCTGGAAATCATCTGCGGGAAATCCCTGGAAATCACCTGCGGGCAGAGAAGGAAGGGGTTCGGTTAAGCAGCTGAAGGAAAGGAGGGAGGGAAGGGTTTATTCTCGCTTTGCAGGGCGGGCGGCGGCGGCCCCGCTGCTCCGGCCGGGGGTACCGGGGATACCGGGGGTACCGGTACCGGCTGCAGGGAAAGGTTCCGGTGGCTCCAACAGTCTGGGTGCTGTGTTCAGCTTAAGCTGTCAAATAAATGGCCTCGTTGCAAACTGAAAGGGACAAAACGATGCAAACTCCAGCTGGGAAACTGACCAGAGGGCTGGGAGGAAGAGTTCGCCTTTTTTTTTTTTTTTTTTTTTTTTTTTTTTTTTCAGTTTAAACAGCACTTCCGACACCATTTGTTGGTTGCGTTTATTTCAGAGGTTTGTTTGCTGATTTTCCTCCTGTTTCTCTTCTTTAAAACAACAAACTAATTCCAGGGAAGGTAAACTTAGGCGGCTGTGACAAGTTCGTTTGGGTATTTTATAGGTGTTGTATACAAATTGTGTGTAATTTAACTCCTTTTTGTGTGGTTGACTGTTAATTTTCAAACCTAAACAGACGTTCTTGTAGATTACATTGGATATTTGTTGTTTGCAAAGACCCACTGTTATTTTGGTGTTTATTTGAGCCTAATAAAAGATCTGGTTTTATTTTCCATATAGTTCCAAAGCATGCCTTAGGTGTACAGAGGCTGAAATATGGGGGTGTTTGATCTTTTCCCCTTCAATCTGAATCATTTTGCAGGTTACTTTGCGTTGGTTCAAAATGAATGGTGAAGAGGAAGTATGGGAAAAACTAGATGCAGAATTTGAGCACTGTGTTGTGGATATGAAGCCCTATGTTCTAAAACTACAGCATAGGTCAGGTAAATATGGTAAAATGAGCATACAGAGAAATGTTAATAACAAAGTTCCAGTTTACTGGTAGTTATATGTACTTGTGTCACTTTAACAAGATGTTTAACATCTGATATTACAGTTTTGAATCATTAATAATTGAATAGTTTAATAGTTTAATAGCAAAACTTGTGTAAATAGATTTTTTTAAATGAATGAAATCTTACTGTGTATTTAAAAATAATGCTCATGGAAGCTTTATGTTGTAGTTAAAGGCAGCTCTTGCAGTAAGCTCAGAATTCCTGGTGATTTATGTGTTCTGTGCTTACTAGAGATTAATTCAAAATATGATTATCTAGAGGTTTTGTGAGCTTGTAAACATGAATTTATAGAAAACATGTCTGGATGGCGTAAATTTGAATTATTGTTAAAGACATTTTTAAGCTGTCTTTTTAGCCATCATTTTTAATTTGGTTCTGTCACTTGGGTTTGTTTGTTTGTTTTGCTTTAAACTTTTGGGTAGAAAGGAAACATCTACAAAATTAGCAAACCACTAGCGGCTTTTCTTTTTTTCTGTGTACATGATTTGCCCTGAAAATGTGTAGTGATTATGTATCTCTGTATTTTCAGAAAGACAAAGGTGTGCACTCTGGATTAAAAAGCTGTGTGAGCCCTCGGGAGCAGGCACAGGGGTGGTGGGAAGGAAGAATCGGAACCTTTATGCCAAACTCCTGCTCCACATGCTAAAGAGAGGTGTGCTGGAAGGTCCATTCACACACAAACCAGAACCAGGAAGACTGAAAACTTTACCCTCCTACATGGTGGGTGTAACTTTGTAAGACAAACTTGCTGAAATAGATTTTGAAAGAACTTTTCAGTCTATGATTTGGCATATACGTGAGAATTCTGATTTAATTGAGTGGATTAGCATGTGGCAGCTACAGGTGTTTACATTGCATATCCCAGAACTGGTGCTGGAAAAACCTTTCCATGTGCAAAACCTTTTGAGACACAATTCTTTAAAATCCAGGTTGTAACATAGGTGTTCTGAAGGACGTATAATTTTTGAATAATTCTTTGAAGGCATGTAATAAAAGACTCTTGAGGCTATATTTTGTCTTAATCAGCAGGTCCTTGTGGAAGAAAAGATGTGCTTAAATTAGGTGACTCTTGTAGTCTGTCTCAATGAAAGAAAAGCTAACAGTATTTCACATAGTTAAGCTTGCTGTTTGTTTTCTGACAACCTGAATATCCAGCAGCTGATTGTCATCAGCTTTAGTGAAGTAACAGTCCCAATTTATGCTAAAATTACCCATACTGAAAGAAGTAAAGTACTGGAAAACACCTGTTGCCTGTTGTACTCATTTCCATTGATTAGCAAGATGGCACACCTTGCTGACTGAACTGGAAAAAGAGTTCTTACAGTGCAGATATTCCTGCAAGAAACAACATGAACAATGTAAAGAATATACTTGTGTAAATATATGCCAGTAATAATTAATTTTGCATTTATTTTAATTGTAGTCAATTTATTTTGATGAACCAAATTCAACCAGAGTTCAGAGTAGTGGCTCAGACTGCTTACCTGACTGGGTAATGGGAGAACTGGGAAACAGTGACTCTAAGCCTGAGGAATCTTGGAAGACATCTTCTAAAGAGGAATCATTTTTAGCAACATCAGTTACATATGGGTAAGATTTTTGTGTTTGCTTCATTCGGTATTTGATTACTCTTTAATAGATATTTGATATCATAAACTCCATCTGTATGTTTTAATTTGTATATGTGAATTTTTTTCACTCCCTCATGAACTCCTCTTGAATAAAGTGTTTGTACTTTATGTATAGGAGTGCTGATAAGAGCTTCCAACTTAATGATAACTTTCATACTTTTATTATATTCCTTATGAGACTAAAAATCAGAGCAGCTGTCTGTGGGTTACTTGACAATGTTGTTTTATTCTCCATTGTGGGGAGGACTGTTTTCAATAACTCCATCTTTGTCTGAACAATCTCTGAGTTTGATTTTAAAATGCTTTAGTTTATATCATGCTGTCTCCTACAAATACGTGTGCTTTGGTGAGTAGCACCCCCTGTGCCTGGATCCTGCACATTTGTCATTATGATAATGCAAAATATTCAGTATATCTCATTTGCAGCTGTACAGCAGAATCCTGAGAATCTCTACCTATACCTTGTCTTGGCACTCTGTTGGACAATCTCTTTTTGTAGGTTTGTAGGAGCCAGTGAGCTTAAGCAGCACCTTTACTTCCAGGCAGCTGGGAATAGAGCTGTTTGCTGAGCAGATAAAGGGATGAATGTATCAGGTTATTAAGGCTGCTTTTCCTGTCTGCTGGGAATTGTCCCTGCAGTGCTGAAGATGTCCCAGGCTGGTCAGTGGTCACTGTTAAAATAATAGACTTGGTTTTCTGTCCTATTTTTGTGGGAATCTTAGGTAAATTGGATTTTAATCGATGTTCTGTTAAGTATTTATTTCCAGTTTTTCTTGTGCTGTGCTGGTTTGCACTGGTTATCAAGATCTCCATTGCATTCCATACTGTGGCTGCATTTCAGTCATGGATGGAATTGCCTCTTGTTTCTCATTTTGAAGTTTAGTTGGTGTTCAGTCTTTCCCAAGTCCTTGGTGAAAAAGATGCTCTTTAAAGGTAGGGTGTGAATATTATTTGAAACTCTGTGCTCTGTACAAAAGGAACTAAGTGCTTGCTCTAATTCTATATGAAACTTCTGGTTTGGTTTCATTGCATTAGAAATGTGCTCACAGGTTTTGTTTTGGAAATGTAATGCTTTTTTTCTTTTTGATGTGTTCACTTATATTTTTCTCGAGTGGTTTTCATTAGCTGTTGGTTTGTGGGTTTTTTTGTTTGTTTGTTTTTAGTGATCTTAATGCTATATTTCACAGTACTGGGTCTTGCATTAAATTTTTCAGCTGTGATCTGGATAGATGACAAGCACTCTTGCAAGCTCATCATGGTGATACTGAGTATTTTGGAACTTTTCTTATGTATCCATTAACCACACATGATTCTAGCAGTCATTTTAAATGTTGCTCTCAGGACTGATGCATCTTCTCCTTCTCAGCCCTACAATATTAATACTAAGGGACCTTCTAGTTGCTTCCACTCAAATGCTCTGATACCAACCTGTGGTTTTGACAGCAGACTTGTGGTTTAAGGAACAAGGATGGAGAATGCAGAAATGTCCAGTGATGTTGCAGTTTTACTGCTTCAGGTGATAGGAAGAAGTGTTGGGAAGTGCTGCCTAAATCCAGTCAAGAAAAATATTTAGGTTTGAGGTGATGAAAACAAGGAATGTATTGTGCTTTAGAAATGCTTCTGGAGAATACAACTAAATCTGTGTTAGGGTGTCTTGTGCCACGTTGAGATGCCTGGATCAGATCAGATTGTCTTGGTCACTTGGAGTAGCACCATCATTCTGGGTGTTAGGGGCAAGAAAGAATTATCAGCACAACTTCCCCTTGTTAAGCCAAATTAACATACAGTTACCTTTATTAAGCCATGTTTGCAGCATAAAAATACAATACATAAAATACATAAAAATACACCCAATTCCTCTGAATTCCTTGCTTGTTCTGGATTTAGTAGAATGTTGGAAATCTGACCCCTCTTCCCATTCAGTATCTGCACCTAAGGTTAAGCTGGACGGAGTTGCCAGAGATGTTCCTGGGGTAGTGAAGGTTTATTTAATTTCCTTTTTTGTGCTGTGGGATTAGAGCAGGACTTGCACTGGTGATCTACAGATGCCTGCCAAGGCTTTGGTGAGGTCTCTAGCTGTACTGCATACTATTTCATGCCAGGAGAAGCAAGTAAATATGATGGAATAAGTTACTGGTTTAAAGAAATTTAGAATTGAAACTTGGCTGTATGTGCAATGGTTCTGCTGCTGGGTACTTGTACCAAGAGTGGAGCTGTGTCAAAGGAAATCTGAATTTATCAGTTAGATATTTCCATAGCTCTGCAGAGTACATAACTTAGTCTTTAGAGCAATGAGAAACTGACATGAAATTGGTGAGTTATGAAGGAAGAGTAAATGTTCAGCCATTCTGTTTTGTAGAAACAAATCCTGTGCTGCTTGGTATCTGCAGTTTTGAAAGGCCAAGTTCTGAAATCTGTAGTTTGTAGGGAATTCCAGCAGATGGTGATCTCGTTCCATCAGATTTGTCCTTGTCCCTGGGTTTCCACCTATGGAGAGTGTTCTGTCCAAAAGCCACAGCTGAAGGGAACTTCAGCATCCCAACTGGGACTCAGGTCTCACAGCCTACAACACTTCCTCAGGGCAAAACAGGTAGTGTCAGCAGAATGTTTTGATGTTTCTTTATCTCAATATCCCCTCCTTCAAAAGAAGCAAACAAATAGAGTTCTTTTCACAGTTATTTTTCTTTCACTTTAGCAGGAGGCTGGAAAAGGGACTCGGTGGGTAGAATATGCTTGATAGGAGTAAAATTGTGGTCCATCCTTAATGATGTTTTCAGATTCTCTTTCCAGAATTGAGTAAAGCTGCTTCCTTTTCAGTTCCTGTTCAAAACAGCAAATATAAGAGAATATGCCTATCCCTTTTTCCCTATTTTGACAATTAAAATTATTTCAGGTAACTTGGGTTGGTTTGTGTATGAATTGATACTCATTAATCTCTCAGTGATAGGGGCATGAGGTCTGGTTTGGGTTTTGTTTTTTTTTTTTCATTTTAAACAAATGGAACTTCATTGATTTGTTAGGTAACCTGAGTATCCTTCAGAAAAGAAGTCTGATAAAAGTGCAGATTAACTGACAAGAAAAGATTTGTCTGCTTTCAAAGAAAGGATAATTTTGTGTCAAATGAAATCTTGGTAAGAAATGCATGGTTTGGAATGCTAGGGACAGTCATTGATTTGGTTTGTTTGTTTGTTTTGGGGTTTTTTGACCTTTTTTACCTCTAAGACTTTGCTTATCTAAACTATTTATTGCAATGTAATTGTGTTTTTTTTTTGAATCCCTGGATGATGTTGGTATTTATTGGTGCTGGAAGGGAAGGTATACTCCCAGTTGTAATAATTCCCTGTTCTCTGCTGTTGTGGTGAGCTCTGAGAAGAGTTGGTCTGCCTGGAAGTGACTGGTTTACACTGTACATCCAACAGCTGTCTTTCTATTCATAAACACTTGATTCATCTCGGTGTCTTTTTGGCATAACTTGCTCTCTAATTTGCTGCTGAATGGAAAGAATGAGAGGTATTTTAATGGTCTGACTCGATTTTAATATAGTACAGCTAGTCACAGGAAGGTAAATGGACTAACAGGAGCTTTTAATTACTTCAATACCTGTGATTTTAACATTGGAGTGTATGTGAAGAGTGTTTTCCTCTACTGTTTTGAATCTTTTGCTATATCAACTCATTCAAAGCTTTTTAATTTTGTTTTTTCTTATCTCTTCTTTGTTCTCTAGTTGAGAAAGATCTGTTGACCAGGTTCATTAATCCCCATGCCTTCACCTGACTGCTGTTGTTTGGGTTTTTTTGTACAAATGCTTTATTTATGACAAAAAATCATTGGGGAAAAAAAAAAAAGTTAAAAATCCCTGACCACTGTTTTTTCTCTGGTGACTACTTGCAAAGAACAGCTTTTCATATACTGTGACATACATGGTATTTCTGGTGGCTTTGGTGTGGGTTTTTTGGCTCTTGTTTTTCTAATGGAATGCTTTTGTTTGCCTTTGACGTGCTTTTAATAAGATTTTTTTTCTTATTCTACTATTTTTGATCTTTACATCTTGACAGCTTTTTTCTCTTATATTTTAAAAGGTTTTATTTTGAGATTAACACTGTCTGGGTGCCACAAGTTGCTGCAAATGAAATCTTCTCTTTCTGCTTCCTCTTTGCTAATAACAGGGAAAAAATCCAGTATAATGAGAAGCCAGCATTAAGATCACATTCTAGGAGTCCTCCTCACCGGGCAGATGAAGATAACCTTGCCACACCCCTGTCTGTAAGATGCTTCTCCTTTTTATCATAAAACTTACTCTAGGTTCAATTAATTGTTTTTCCTTATCCTCATAAAGCTGCTTTCTAATTCCATGAGTCATCATCCCTCTGTACAAGTGCAGACATTTGGGAAGGAGTGATAGGAAGGACTAAAGCTCATCAAAATCTTTCCCCTGCAAGTGCAAGGGGAAGAATTTCTTGTAGGATGCTCTCAGTTGATCCTAAGAGTTGACCTTTGTTTAGTGTAGTGTGTTTAATCTCTGCTGCATTGCTTTCTCCAGGCTTGGCAAACTGACTGTATTGACATCATCTTGTATTTTGCAATAGTAGATTAAAGAAAGCTGCATGGATGTCTTTGGCTCTGTTTAATCATGGTTGACCTCTGAAAGAGTGAATTTTGGACAGTTTGTTTTATCAGACTTGCCACAGCTAGCATTATGGCAGTAAAGAGGCTTCGTGGAGAACCCTTTTAGTCAAAAATATTTAATGGTGGTGTATGTATAATTGAAAGCATTTAAACTAAAATTTACTCCTGACAAATACATGTTATCAAGCATGCTGGTTTTTTCCTGAATGTGTTCTGTAGCCACTCAGTGTTCAGTCTTTACTGAAAAGTCTGTGTGCTGGGGTTCCTGCAGCATGGCCAGTGCAGCCCCAGTAGTGCAGAGCTCCAGCAAACACTGAATTTCAAGCATGTATGTTGTTGGTCTGCCCACACTTATTTTTTGATTGTATCAGAGGAACAGTTCAGAAAGATTGATTGCAGGTGGCAGTGGGATTGTTGATACCTGAACTATTAGTATAGACTGTTCTTACCCTTCTTTACTGGGCACATCCAAAATTTGTGAGGACATGAAGTGCAAGTGGGAGAAACTGCAAGCTTGCTTCTGGGCCCAGCTTGCTGAGACAATTTGTAATTTGTGTTCTGATGTGCATTTGGAGCAGGCTAGCAAAGGGATGCTTTATCATGGCAGGCTACAGATGGTCTGTTGGCAAAACCTGAATGTGTCTGCTTGAGACTCTTCTTGGTATGAATGCACTTATAATGTGTGATTGTGTATATGCAAATGTAATTTAAGAAAAAAGCCATAACTAAAAATAAAAACAGATGCTGAGTTAGTTAATTTCTCCTTATTGCTCTCCTGTTTGTTTTACTTGACTTAAAGAAATATTTCTTATGGAGTTATTTTAAAGAAAAGGATTTCCCTCACTTGAAATCTGAATTAGGGGGTTTAAAGTTTTTTGTTTGTTTGTTTGTTTTTAGGGGGTGGTTTTTTTTGGTGGATGTTACGTTGGTTAGTTTATTTTCTTCTTTTGTTCCTTGCTCTACTACAGGCATCCAGAGCAATGTTAGACAAATCACTGCACTTCATTGTTCTTCAGCTTCATAGACTGATTTTTACTGTGATTACAGCTTTAAAAGGGCCTTTAAGTGAAAAAACCCTCTCTAGCTGTGCCAAACAGTTTGATGAACATTTGGCTGGCTGGAACAAATAGTATCTTGTTCTGTTGTCAGTGATGCACAGATGTTCTGGCATAATTCAGACCCAGGTAGAGGAACAGGGAGTCTTAAGAAACATTAAGAACTGCCTCAACCAAGTGTTGATTAACTGAAGTCAAAGCTCCATTCACTGCATTGCCATAATGAATGAGCAGATTTAAAAAAGAGATGCTTGAATGCCAATACACAAACCTCTTGCTAACAAAACTTAATGAGACAAAGTAATTCACACTTCAATCTTCTGGTTTTCTAAATAGCGTTGGACCTCAGGAAATGAAACTTTTTTAGTACTGACTCCCCTGTTTGATATATTAAATGGGATCAGTAGTTACTGTTACCCTACAGGAAAAACTCTTCTGAAAGACACAGCCTTGAGCAACAATAACTACAGTCCTCGCTGAATATTGGAATTTTTTTCTGCAGAGAGGACCTCGAACCTTGGGCTGGGCAGAGCTACTCTGTCCTCTGCTTTTACAGCTCTGCCCACTGTAACTTTTCCTTGCTGTGGTTTCCCTTTTTTTTTTTTACTATTATTTAGATGCTGATCAGATGATCTCTGAATGCTGGATTAGCATCACAAAAGATGCTGTGGAGATGGCTTATTTCTAGAATAATGTGTTGCCTGAAGAATGGAATATTTACTTTTTTATTTAGTAAACTCAACCTTTGTAAAAAAGGCTATCACTTTGGAAATAGATAAAATGAAGAACAGCATTCAAGTGAGGAGGAAGGTTAATTTATCCTCTGAATTCCTTTCTGAGCATGGTATCCTACTGGTTATTGAGCTATTTAGATTTAAGCTCTCAGAGGTATCATGACACTATTAGGAAGTGCAGTGTAGGCATGGCCAAGTCTAATGATAAGATTTTATTTTTATTTATATTTATACTATGTACCTGCCAGCTCTTCTGATATTTTTATTTGATTTTTTCATATTCCAGGAGCATCGTCCTAAAAAACCCATTTCTTTGGATGACAGTGACCTTGAAGCACGTCTCAATAGTTGGAACCTTGGGGTAAAATGAACAGAATACATTATTTATTTACTGACTTGAAATGAAACCTCTGCAGTAAGGTAGCCTGCATCTCTGAACTTAGTCAGCAAAAGTATATGTAGGAATAAGTCTTTTAAAAATGTAAATGGGTGATGATGACTCCATGTCATCTTGAAGGGAACATTAAAAATGCTTAATTATTAGTTTACAACAATTCTAAGGTTCTACTGAAGTTCCTTCTCTCTGTAGGTGTGTTCCACTGATTTTTTCTTTTGGGTTGCTTTGTTGTTGGTTTTTTTTTAACTTTTTCCTTTGTTCCACCAACTCTTTAACCAATTGGATTTGGATTAATACTAATATTCTCATAGCAATTTATTTTATTAAAAAACCACTTACTTTAGTGAAGAGTCTTCTCTTCTTTCACCTTTTCTGCTTATTCTCACAGGTTGAAATTACAATTCTCAGTTGTATTTGGGAGAGAGGACAGCTGAAGTTAGGGTAAAAAAAAAGCAATTTTTAGCACTTCCAGACTTGGACAAATGTATTTTTCAGGCATCGTAGTTTTGTAGAGTGTGGAGAACCAGAAAGCTTTTCAATAGCAGTTAACTCCAATTTGTGAAAGTGCTGGGCAGGTGTTTGAAACAAAAGTGCAAGCAGTCACTTGCAGATTTTTGATATTTGGGCTGTGTAAATACCTGGTTTGTATGAACAGATAGCTGTAATACTTGGAGCTTTTAAAACTTCTTTAAAGGGGGAAACTTGCTCATGGCCATTTTACAAATTGTTCCAATTGATGCTGACAAAGAATCTTTTTATATCCAGCATTTTTATATCAGTGTTGATCTGCCTCCTTGCTTATCTCTTTAATTGTATTTGTTTTTTTATTTCTTTTTCTAATTGAAATTCCAGTGTGCAATCATGTTGTGTTGATAATGGGTGGTTATTAAAGTATGATGATCCTCCACTGATATGGGAGCTTTCTTGGATAACAAATTGGCTACTGTGACACATAAATCAGTTTTTCAAGTCTCCTCTCCAGGGATGGTAATTAAACAAGTCACTAGTGAGAGACTTTGATTGCCTGATAAGACTTGTTGGGAGTTCCCTGAGAAAGTGGATTTAAGGTTGTAAAAGGGAGGTTGCTGGTGAACAGTGTTGCCTTGCCATGGCTCCCAGCCTCCAATGGGCTTCTTAAAGCTTCAGGAAATTTGAAGTAGAGCTTCATACTTAAAAAGGAACATTTAATTGTTAAAAGTGAAAAAAAGAAAAGCTTGTTTAATGATGGCAGCAGTGCAGGATATGTAAGGTTTGAGTACAAGATGTGACTACTGAATGTTGTAGAAAATTAAGTTACAAGTGGTACCACCTTGGATAGGGAAGACCCTTGACCCAAAAGAATACTTAATAATGGGGGAAAATTAGGAAAGGAAATTCAGAATGTCTTTCACCTGGAACTGCCTAATATAAAAACCAGTTGCTTTTAAAAAGCTTTTCAAAATGTCCTTGATGTTTGATGATTGAAAAATGTGTGCTTCTCTATATTTTTCATGCAATGATGGGGACAAATGATTCACTCCTCAGGATTCTTCTGATAGTTTAATTTGTCTCTTAATTGTTGAGGATTTTATATGTAACAAAGCAACTTGTTTAAACATCCCAGGAAATTCAGCCCTTCATTTTAAGTAGAAAGCATACAAAGAGATTTTACCTCGGGGAAATATCAAAAGGTTTTTTTAACCAGAGAGAAAATAATTTTTCATCATTGGAATTCAGCCAGGAAAGAATTAACTCTTTAGCTTTTACCAGGGGTGTTCAACCAGAGGGATCTTCATTTCTTAAGAACCTGGACACCCAGGTGTTGCCCAGAAGAATTTATCAGGGGAAATATTGCTGCCTAATAAAGGTTTTGGAGAACTTAGACCAAAAATTCCACAGTCAATGGCATGCATGTGTTATGTTCTCCTTTCTGGGAGAAATTATCTAAGACAGGGTTAAAGTAGATGCAAGTGGAGAGAATTCTTGGGTGGCTAGAGCAGCAGTGTGTGTTATGCCTGTTTTCTGTACTTGGCTCACATCTGCCTGTGTCTTTCCACTCTAGTTATGCTCAACCATTTCTGTACAAACCATTTGATTATCTTTTGTTTGGTTTCTTAGTCTGTCTGCTTACTATAAACATACCTACTGTATATGTTGTGGTGTTGGAGGGCAGCAACACTGTAAAAACTTTCCCACAGTGAACTCCAAGTGGTGATGTGACTTGAAAAAATAAATTCACCATCCATGCTGACAAACAATCTTCATGTGCTTTAATGTCCTTCCACTAGGACTGCAGAAGCAGCATTAAAGTGAACTTCCCTACAAATTATGATGGGAGATAAGAATGTCCTTACTCAAATTTCCTGAAGCTACTCAGCAGTTATTTCTGTAGGGAACATGCTGGCTGGCTGCATTTGGGAGATTAAAGGAAGAACTTAGGGCAAGGTTCAGTTTAGTTGTTTACCATTTCAAAATCTTAAGTGTTCTTAACTCTTTCATGTGTGGTTTTTTTTTTTTTTTTCTATCCTTGTTTTGAAAACAATCCCATTTTGTCTTTGAAGAAACTTAAGGGGGAACGTGCAACACCCCTGCTGATCCCAGTGGTTTTGTTGTGTTTTTTTTTTTTCCTGAACTTTAATATATGCAAATTCTCTTCTGACTTTTCCTGACCTCTAAGAAGCTGCAGTCCTGCACTGCTGAAGAACACTGTATCTTGAGAAACATCTTCCAAACATCAAGTTAGTGATTTTGGAAGTGATAGAATGAAAGCATAACATGCATGTTGTTGTGATATTTAGTGTGTCAGAAGAGCAGAAGCTTTGGTGTAAGTTTCTGTGTCAGCTTACAGTCTGTTTTCACCCTGAGGGATGGAATATAGTTTATTTCCTGAGGATGAGTCTCGTGGAAGTACTTAAGGCTCAGAGTTGGGCTTTTTCTGCACTGTCCTTGCTTTTGAGGGACACAGTTTCAGCTCGGTTTGCTCCTCCTGTCAAGGCTTCAGTTGCTTGAAAATTGTATTCTTTGGAAAAGTTCAGTTTTGGCTCCTTTATGTAGAAACAAAATACTAAAATTAAAAACTACATCTAATTTACTGCAAATTCCATTATGCAGATTTCTGTTTTTCTGGTTAAGAGAATAAATAGATTTTCGTAAAGCAGATTATTTCTGTTAATAATGGGGATTTCTGACTTGGAGATCTGATCAGTCAAAGCCTTCCCAGCTGGGGCTTGTGAAGATTTAAGTACTAGAAGGTGACTGTGCCAGTCCTCAGAAATTAAAACATAGTTTGTTGTCTGTTTGACTGCCTTATAGGCCAGGAGAATCCAAAGTCTTTCCTACAAAGAAATTCAAAATGCCATTTTTGTTAAGAAGTGGTATTTACAAATTAGAGTTCAGTTCTAGTTCAAATAAAGATGTCTTTCATGGTGACATTTATTTGGTTCCTACTCTTAAAAAAGCATGTGATTTACTGTTCTCATGGCAGGCCTTCAGTTTCATACATATGTATTTTGGTTTGTCTTTGACCTTTTGCTTATTATTTTAAAATTTGCATGTTTCTCATAAATACAAGCTTTTTTTCTTTTTTTTGGGGCATTCTTTATTGTGATATTCCCCCTTTAATGTGGTATAATTTTGAGAACAAGAAGTTTTGCAGAAGACCAGCATAAAAAGAATGAATGTTGAGACATTAAATGTTTACAGATCAGTTTAAGTGGATATAATCCACAACAAGTAACAAAGTGGGAACATTTAACTTCAAAGCACATATGGCTGCTGTTACAAAAGCAAAAAATGTAAGACTTGGGCCATACAAAGTATTAGAGACACATTTTCTTTCTTTCTCAGAAACAAGTAGGGTGTACCTTAGCTTTTGAGATTGGTTTTGAAATAAAGACTATAAACAGCTTAATTTCACGGGCAGATAAAGTGTTTGAATTAACAATATGTATTTAAAATAGTTTTTTACTTTAGAAAAGGAAAAGTAAAGGATGAATATTAATTTTGCCTGAGAGGGAGGGGTTTTGGGAAATATTTAAGCCTTTGAAATCTGGGTCTGGAGCTTTAACCTCCAAATCCCACCAGGTAGGGGGGAAGGCTGCCCAGGTTTGCAGGGACCAGCTCAGAACCTGGTGCAGCCCTGGGTGTCTGCATTGGTGTCTGGGATGGATGGGGAAACAGATTAATTGTGCTAGAAGAAATCAAGAGTATAATACAAACAAAATTAGAGAATTTTCAATTAGAAATTTGGAGGTCCAAATCTGTAGGGTAGAGTCCTCCTAAATTTTTCTGGTTTAGAATTTCTGGGCTTTTAATTTCAGCCTCTCAAGTTTGTTTCACCACTGTTCTCTATCTCGTGTGGTTAATGCCCCATGATGTCTGCATTCCTGCATTCCTCTCCTCTCCTGGAAGTTCAGTTTGTCTGTTTTAGTAAACTCGTTGGCATAACAAATAGGTTATTTGTTAAATTCTTGATTACCTTAGGCTTTCACCTAAAGTATTAAAATATTAGAGAATACTGTTTATAGAAATTGAATGTATATGTTTAATGTCTACAACTACTTCTGGGTGAAACGTGATGATTCTTCAACAGCATGTAGAAATCCTACATTTCAGGACAGGAAATGAATAATACTGCATCAAATTGAAATTTCAGAGGGATTAAGCCTCTTTTTCAGTGATAAATTCAACACAGAAATTTATTTAATAGTACTGGAGAAAGTGCAAGCTTTTGATGTATTTGCCATACCTCATAGATCAATTTAATCTTTTTTTGGGGGGGGAAAAATAAACTAACTGTAAGGTGTGTGTTGCAATCACATTCATATTCCAAATCTCACTGCCATATTTGACAGGATTATACCCTTGAAAGCTTTTCTTGGGTGTTATGCATTCCCTGTGATGTGATGTTTGAGCCTCATCAACTGAGAAAATTAAAAAGATGTAGCTGTCTGATAGAGGATGTGGGTTTTGAGCAATGTTTTGTACTCAGTTCTTAAAAATAGTGTTTAAAAGAGCTACTTTAATTATACAGTACTGTTAATGAATTATTTCCTTATGTTTTGTTTCTATGACTTACAGATGTGGATGTTGTTTCAATGCACTCAACTAATTTTTCAAAAACACTACATTAAAATCATTCTAATCTGTGAATTTATTCTAGCTTTATACTGATTTAAATGGAAATTTATCCAATAAAGTTGGAAATAGTTTGCATAAGCTACGTGTTTAGCTGCCAAAGTATTTTGAAACATGCATAGATGGAATTTTTACAGCCACAAAGGCTTGGGATAAAAAGTGCAATTTTTCATTCATTTGCATAGGTAACACTAAAAATTTTAAAATTTGCTCAGTAGGTCAGAGCCAACAAAATCACCTCTTCTAAAAAATTCCTATTTCTATACCTTGTGAAATATGGCAGGATGTTATTGGCCCTTTGCATTCTCCTGAGTGTTTTTCTCAGGGATCATTGAAATGTTCTCAGGGAGAAAGAATTATGCTCAGGAAAATTTTCTGTGTTACTTCAAGGTTACAGCCATGTACCTAGAGATGGTCCTGTGTTGATGAGTTGCAGATTGTCTATGCTTTAATAGATAAATCTCTTGATGGGAAGCAGTTTTTGAACCTGGGGTGTCCATCCAAGGGCACGCTTAAATTTGTGTTATTTTTTTTCTTTTGAGGGATTAAGTATGCACCCAAGGTTGCCATTGGAACTTTCTGGGATATATAGAGTTATTTCTTACTGTATATATAAATAATGAGACAATACTGACATGATTACTTTTTGTCTAACTTGGTTTTCAGTTAGAAAATCCAAGATATTTGCGGGAAAAACCGATGCCAGTGTCTTTGGTAGGTGCTTCTATTCCCTTGATATTTTATAAGGGCAAAAAAAAACGCTTTAATATTTGTTAATTTCTGGTTGGAATTGACTTAACTTGGAATTGCTGCTTTGAACTTTGTGTGTTATTTTCACCTTTTTCTCATTCAATAGACAAGCCCCAGAGTCAGCCTAGGAAGCAGCAGCAGTTTTCATGATGAGCAGACACTGTTTCGAATGTATAAAAAAGAGGTAAGATTTCACTTGTTCATTTAGAGAAAGAAACTTACACCCAAATTAGAAAGATAGGGCATTTCCTTTGGAAATTGTGTTCACCAAGCAGTTTGTTATAGCCAAAAGAAGAGAATTTTTACTGAAGCGACAGAACTTTTCATTAAACACTTAATGTATTTCCCAATCACCTAGGGAATAAAACAGACTTTCTGAACATATTTACTCTTCCTTTGAAGGAAATTTTACTGTAGAAGAGTTGAAATTCTAGGAATTTTCCAAACTACTTTCTGGCCAAAGCAATGGAACCCTTGTTTTGGTGATGATTTTTGTTTACTTTCTCTATACCTTTAGAAATCTGCAGAACTTGTCCCTGTTTCTATTAGGACCTACATTATTTCTGTACTTCCCTCATCTAGTTCTAATTCCCTTTTATCCATATGGGAGTTTGTATTATTTATTTATAATATATTTATATATAAATATATATTTATTCATATATATAGCATTAATTGGTGAGGTTCCTGTGAAAGCTCACCTGGGTAATTCTCCCATTCAGTGTTATTTTCTTCTGAACACGTACAAAAATAAAATTTTGTGGGTTTTTTACCTTTTTCATAGTTAAGGAATGTTGTTCACCTATGATGTTTTTGTCACAAGAAACCCAGTTCTTTTGAAACATCAGTCATGAGATAAAACTCAAATGAACAATGTATTTACCACAGAGATATTTCAGATTCATTTGAAACTATGTGAGTATTGCATATTTCTCTTGGACAGTCAGTGAATCACTGGTCTGGTGGTCCAGGCTTCAGGAAAGGAACATGAACATGTAGCAAAAAAGGTTAAAAAAGAAGCCCCAGTTCTATTCTCTCTTTCAGTTTTCTCCATTCAACCATAAGCTCTTAGAAAATGGAGACGTGTACACAGTTGAATTAATTAATTAAATACAAAAATGAAATAATGTATGTGAAAAGGCTACTTTGTGTTGATAGCTGGCAGTTGAATTTGATGCTTAAAGAAGCAGCTGATGTGGTAGTTGCACAATACATGTGCCTCTCACTTTCTCTGGTCTAATATTGGCTGCTCTTTTGTATTGATAATATTCAGACCACCATTGCCTCAGGATAAGGCAAGGCCAAGGTTTCATAAGATGTGAAAATAGACCAAAAAAATAAATAAATTGAAAGCACAATGTTGTCATTTAAATAATATTTTCAAATTAAACAAACTGGAATGCATGCCAAGTAGCTGCATAAAATACTCAGCAAATGCTGCTTTAGCTCAGTGGAAAAATCCTCTAAACCACACAGTAAAAATCCAGGATTTTTGCTAATGGTACTCAACTGTGGGCTGGTTTAAACTGGAAATGTTATAGACAGTATTTCACAACCACCATGTGTGTGCTATTAAGTAGAAAACTTAAATGTGTTTTCATCTTATTTTGTTTGTGAAGCTCAATTAAGAATAAAGCCTTTTCGTTTCCAGAACGTAAATATATTAGGAGTAAAAATATTGCTGAACAGAAGAGCTTTGGTAAACCTTTAACTGTTTTCAACCTCTTTGTAGTAGAACAGGAGAACATAAAATAGGATAACTGATTTTTTTGCTTTTAACCTTTAGACCTTTGTTCATAAACCATTCCTGCACCTGTTTGGACTTTGTAATGCTAAACACATGGCCATTTTCAATGATAACCACATCACAGATTTATGAAAATGTGAGTGTCATCAGGCAGTGGGTTTTAGTCATCTTTTCCCCAAATACTTCTGACATGGATTAAACTGTTTGGGAAACTGTCATTACCAAAAATTCATGGGTTCAGGCAAGGGAGATGCAACAAAACAACAAACATATCAGTTTTCAGCAGTACAGCAAAGCAGAACAGATGGCGTGACTACTTTATCTTGATAAATAGGAAAAAGCACCCCTTTGAACTTCACCTTCAGTCATCTGGAGTTACCACCCTGTCCTCCACGGAGCAGAGGAGGGGATGGGAAGAAAAAGTTCCTATTTGTCCTTTTTTTCAGAAAAAATCAGAATCAGTACCACTGCTAAGATGTGGGGTTGAAATTCTAGAATTAAGATACAGGTTTAGCTGTGCTAATTAAAGTGTGATGTTTTGTTAACCTTTCTCAACTAGTTTATCTGATGCATCTTTTACACAAGTTTTAGTGTGTCTTTAAAGATCTGTTTCTTTATTTTTTCATTTTGTCAGTCTTGGTTTTTCTTAGCCTTTTTCTCAATCTTTCTGTTCTATTTCTGTAAGCAGAGATATTTGCCTAGACTCAGCAAATGAACCCAAAACAAATCTAAAGCAAGAATATGGGAAATAATTTTCTTTTAAGTGGAAGGTTATCACTGACACCAGGACTAAATTTGTACTGAGGTACACACCAACTCTTCAATAATTTTATGGGTTTTTTTAAGGCAAACTGACAAGCTTGATACTTTGTGCAATGATGGTGTGACCAAGCTTCATCTGTCTGGGTTAACCCAATGCTTTTGTTGACTTTATCACTGTGCTTCTCTCACTTTTCTGTTTTGATTTTTGGAGATCCAGTGATAAAGTCTTTGCACACAGGAACATGGGTGGTTTTTCAGCTTCTTATGTACTCTAAAGTAGTCTGGCAGAACCCACTGTCTTTCCTACAATCAGCTGGATTAGTGCCTTCTAGGGAAGGCACTTGGTGAATTTTCTGATTTATTTCTGCAGGATAATTTCCATTAGGACTGAGGAAGAGATGAGCTAGGTAGTTAAAGATAACTTAAGATTGTAGTGATTAGGAAAAAGATGTAATTTTCCCCCAGAATGGAATTTCATGGATTGAAGACTGGAAGCAAGATAAAAAGAAAGAGGATAGTGGGTTGGGTTTTTTTGGTTTTTTTTGTAAGCAAGAATTAGATGTTTAAGATAAAGGTTTTTTTTTAAAAAAACTATATAGAACCTTTATCTTTCTAATAATCTTGTTGTGGATGAGCACTCACATTTTTTTGCATGACACAAATTGTGTTTATAAAGATCAGCAAGCCAAGTATGTAGTGTGACTTCACCAAATGTATCAACATGCTGCAGTGATGATGTTGTACTCAAGTCTTGGCCTGGCTAAAAGTGTTCTGAATTGAAGGTGTTGAAAGCAGCAGATTTATTGTGCTTCTCACTTATCTGGCAAGAGATTAGAACTTGAAGAGGGTTGTGTAAGGGCTGTGGTGCAGATTTCCTGCAAAAGGGACCATACGTAGAATGTGGAGGAAAAAATGCAGGGAGAAAAAAAAAAAAAAAAGTTGCAGAACTTAGGAGGGAGAGTGAATAACAATTGCTGGGAGTGCTCTAGAGAAGAGGTGAGGTTTTAAGAGAGGCAAAACCCCCCAAAATGGGAACCTGAAGGTGATAAAACAGGCAGTTAGGAGATACTGATGAGTGAGCGTTGTCCTTTTGGGTTTTATTTCTTCCTCCTAATTGCTCTGTTCTATAGGAGAGTATTTAAAGACATGAATTAAATGTTTAATGCTTGCCAAATTAAAGGCAATAAATGAAACTATTATGGAGACAGTTTCCTTAAAGAACTCTTGTAATAAAACTAAGGTTTTACCAACATAAATTAGCTTGTGCTTTTAGCTGCATCAGTGGTTTGATATTTTTTTCCTCCTGGAAAACAGATATTTTGTTCATATCTTCCACTAATGGTAACAAAATATTCTTCTCCTGTGTAATGAAATAAAAGTGTTTGTGTGCTCTATGTGTGTGTATGTCTCAAGTTTAAATCTTCTTGGTAATGGATATAGATACATGTGGATACATAAAGGAACTTAGTTAGGCTTATAACAGGGCTGGTTATCCTGATTTTAAGTTCATTATTTGCTAATAATAGGAGAGAGTATTTTGATGGACTTTCTGAAAACATTTGAGTTGCAAAGGCATCTGTTGGTGGGCCCAGGACTTGAACCTTGCAACAACTGGAGCTCCAGGTGTTGATTTTTTTTTTTTCTTCTGATGCCTTTTTTCTTTACCTACTTAGGTTTTTAATTCTAGTGAATATCCCAAATGTAAGAATGCATGTTACTATTATATTTGAGCAAGTGTGAAGCAGAAGAAGGGGCAAGAAAAGATAAAAATGGCAGATATGATGTGATTATTACTTTCATCTTATGTCTTGGGTTTTTTTTTTTTTGTTGGGTTTTTTTGTTTTGTTTTGTTTTTTTTTTTTTTTTGGTGTTTGCTTTTTTCCAGTTATTTTGTCTTTTAACAACTTGGCTCTGAAACTACTTTATTCCCATTAAAAATATGCCAAGCAGTGTGTGTTGCGACTGCCAATATTCTCTGGTTTATTTGGATTTTCTCCTTTTTTTTTTCCACACACCTGATGTCTATTTTGAATGTGGTGTCTGATTTCGGTGGAGAATTCAGTTGCAAACTGCTTCTTCCCACCGAGTGATCATTCTGAATAGTAATCTCTTACTTCATGTTTAAAAACAAAGCAATCCTGACTTGTGTTAACATGATTCCTGGCTGATTAATGTCCCGTTCCTAAGAACACATGCAAGTTGTCCATTGTCTTCCATGTGAGGAAATCACATTTTGTCTTGCTTTGATAACTCTTCAGAATTGCAGTGTAATAAACCCCAAACTTTATTTTATTGCTTGACTGGTGAGGCATACAGTGTATGTCAGGATGAGACATGCTTTCAAAAACTGCCTTGTGATTTATAATTCCTGATACTAATTGGTCTGGTCCTGGAGATGTATATGTACATGTACAGTTATTTATTTATTTATTTGGCAATAGTTTGGGAACTGTGTCTTTAATTATTGCACATATGTGCTGGAGACATTGAGAAAGATCAAAGAGGTAGGTTAGCAATTCAAACTAGTGTTTTAACCAGTAGAATGTCCAGATGGTTGCCAAGCAGCTGGGAATTAATGTGTTGCTGCATGATTAATATCTACCACAAAGTAGGAAAAAAAAAAAAAAAAAAACCAAACTTTTTTTACATTTATAGATACTGTTATTTAAAGAAGTGGGAAAAGTAGGTGCTACACACTCTTGTTTTTACATATTGCACTTGTGAAATAAAGGTAGGAGTACAATTATAATGGCTCTTAGGAGATCCTAAAATAACTAAAAAGTTCAGTAGCTGCTGATATACAACACATTGAAAATAAGTAATAACTATGGGGAAAAATAAAAAGTGGAGTGGACTGCTTTACTTCCCTGGAATTAGCACTATGCAGAATTACATGAAGTTTTCAAATATCTACTATTTTTTTTATGTCCAGATTTTACTAACCCCCTCTGAAATCAGTATTATTTCTGTTTACTCCCTAGGTTCAAGTGGGTTTCATTTCCATTGCTGGCATCTGAAGGGAGCTTGTTACATTTTTGAGTTGTCTTTTATAAAATTGCATCTAATCAGTTATTGCCCTGCATAAGCTTTCACGATTTCTGAACATGTTTTAAACTTTTTTTGGTATTTACTGGTGTTGGAGTCTGTACTACAAATAGAGTGGGACACTTGCCACTCCAAATAAAGCTGCTCAGTAATGTGATGTGCTGTGCTGCTAACATGTGGGTTATGTTTTTTAGCTATGTAAAACATCCATTGTAGTAAAAATACCATTTCAAGTTATTACAGTTGGAACACAAAGCTTTGTGCTTTCCTCTCTATTCCCAGCACCCCCAACTTGGAAATCTATGAAAAATACATTGTTCTTTCTTGAAAGAGACTAATGGCATTTACATGAGAATAAGAACAATTGTCCAATTATTTTTCAGTATACAGCAAATGTGTATTGATGTGCAGTGTCATTAAAAAATTCAGACTATTCTTGCCAGGGGAAAGCTGTTATGATTTGCTTTGGGATAAAGACTTTCATTTTTAGTTGCTATAAAAACGGGGCGAGGTGATATCAATTTTTTTACTTAAGTGAATATCTAGTTTCTCTTCAAAGAGGACCCTGTAAAAAATATCAACTGGAAATAGCAGTTGTAGTGGTTTTAAAGAGTGAAGATAGAAAGAAGGTTAGATATGTGGCGAGAAGTATAAATGTTTGTTAGGTCAAATAATATAGTCCAGATCATAAACATTGGCTCTTGTGGAGGGACCTTTGAATCTGGGCAAAATGCCATGTTTATACATGGTCTTTTTACATTCTAATTTCTGGCTTACTTGTTTCATACTGCTTTTCCTTCTGTCTGTCTCTGCTTTGTCCAGACTGTAAACTCTTTGCAACAGAGACTTTACAGGACATTTGTTTCACCTGAGGCATTGTACTCTATGAAAATCTTGATGATGTTCAACTCAAAATTAGGAATGGTTGAGGGATCTGCTGTTTCAAAATGTAGTTGTATATGTTATTTTTTGGAAAATTTCTCTGTTACACTTGGTGGATGAGCACAAACATCAGGAAAAAAAGCCCAATGTTAATGTGAATCCCAGATGGAAAACCTGCTTTTATTGTATGCGATGTTCCACTTGGAAAAATATTATTTATTACTTCCTTTAATTTATAGGATTTGTTCTTAAAGTCTGATAGGGCCTTGGAAATTTCAATCAAGTAAAAACAGCTAGGGGCCAAAAATAGACACCACCATCTCCCCTGCCCCTCCCAGAACATTTTTTGGGAAATGTCTACATCCGAAACAGTGAGAAACAATGACCCTTGATACTTCAAAGAGTCCCCTTTGCATATCATAAAAGTTCTTTATGTTCTTTATGTCCTGTTTAGTATAGACTCCCATTAATCAAGGGAACCAAACAGAGCCTCAGGGAGATGCAAGTACTGCTTCTGTCCCCAGAACTCCTCTTAAAATGATAACCTGTGAAGAAAAGCAAACTTTTCAACCATGCATTGGATTTTTTTTTCTCAGGAAAACATTCATCCTCATATCTTGAGCTGCATGCTTGTCCATAGACCTGCATTGCTTTACCTTGGCACAGCTCAGGTGTCCTGCTTTTACCCTTCCTGGAATTTTAGGGTGAACTGCTACACATAAGGTGGTCCACATCAGGTCTGGTTTGTGTTTTGCTCAAATCTTGGGACTCCTTTACCTGTTCTCCCTCAGGAAGGTTTATTCTGAGTAGTTTTAAGTGAGCAACACAGGCATGAGAGTTGTAACTTCCTTTCAGGAAATAATTTTTCCTCTTGCCTGTCTTAGTTTTTGAGTAAAGATCACTAAACTCTCCTGCACTGTGCATCCTTAAATAGCATCTGCATTTGCAAGCAAAGTCAAATCAGTTTGTGCTTTTAAGACCTGTAGTTATATCTGATACTTTGCTCATGGTATGCATGGTTCAGCTTGCTGGAGACCCAGAACATCAGTGAGTCTTCTCTTATGGTACTTTGCCTGTTTTAATTGTGAAGATTTTCCATCTCTTGGTTGCCATGAGAAGGGAATATGATCACAATCATCACTGTGTGAAAGATGAGATGTATTTCTGTAGGCATCTTCCATTTTTTCCTACTTTCTTTTCATTTCTCCAGCTAAAAACACTTCAAGAGTAGAGATTGATCCTCAGAATTGTTTGAGCAATGAGTAGAAGCTGCTCCTTCAGTGTATGATGGGATGTTGAGCTATAAATCATGTGACAAGTGTGCTCATTACATCCAAATGCAATGAAGTTTGAAGTGAACAGAGTTTCTTCCACATACTGTAAAGTTGGCATAAGTTTTTCAGCAGTTCAGTTTTAAATTGGACACCCAGTCCCAGTATGATGAAATCTTATATTTACCGTAGAAATTTCTGTCTAAATAGTTATAAAGTATGAATTTGTTTCCTTTTTTTCCACTCCAGTGGTTTTTCTTTTAGATATTAGGTGGCTATTCTGACTCTTGAATGGTTCTGAATGTTAAGACTATTGATATATCTCAAAGCTAAACTTAAAAATTTGTGAGGGTACAATATAAGAATAGCAATAACACAATAACTTCTTGTTATGATGAGAAATATACCATTCCAAATTGCTTTTATCTGCATGTCTTTCATTGTAATGAATCTCAGCTATTTTGCACATACAGTATCTCCTGCTTTGGCCTGCCTGTATAGTTTAAAAAACCCTATAAATCATTGATGTTTATTTTTTTAACCCTGGATGCAAAAATTGAGTAAACACGACTCAGTAGAAAGTTCTAGTTGTTTGTTGGTTTTGTTGCTTAAGAAACCCTTTCCTTCTATGAAAATATCAAAGCTTTGTATTGTGCACTGATTTCTTTTAGCAGCTGCATAACACCAAGACAAGCAAGTTTTGTCAGAAGATACACAAGTCATTGTTCTACATTGTTAGTTCTTACTTTGAAGTTCTCATTTATTGTTTACATCCTTCTCCTCCTTCCTCACTTCCTCCCTCCCCCATATATTCATAGATTTGAAAACAAATCTGGCAAGCAAGAAGTACTCTGTTGTCAAATATTCCTTCCCCCAGATCTTTGATGGATGTTAAACCTTCAAGATGCCACCTCTGGCCTGAGGGTGATCCCCTGTAATGAAGAGAAGTGAATAGTGCTCTGGAGTTCAAAGCTCTGTCTGATTAATTTTGTTGGGCTACTTACTGATTTACTTTTAAATCAGGGATTTAAACATTTTGACAAATTTTTGGAAATGGTGACAAGGTGAACGCTTGGCTTGTGTCATGAAGAACTGAGATCCTGCCTTTTTCTTTCCAAAGATTTATGACAGTTGCAGATTAGACTCTCCTGGTTTGTTTGACAGTTATTATTTATATTTTCATGGCACCTAACAAGTGCTGTGAAAATACAGGACAGTGATATGATGAAACTCCTTTTCAGGTAACTACTTGCTCGTTTTGGTGGTGTTTTGTTTTTTTAAATAAGGAAAAAAAATGTGACTAGGCACATAAAAGCAGTCGTGTTGATACCAACCTCCATGGCTTTAAATAACAGGGACAGAACAGATGTTTGACATCAGTAATGTTTACATGGCCTCAGGGTTTAATTGCCTCATACTCTTTTTAAGGAGAGTAAACAATGACAGAAATCCAAAGGAATGATGTTCAGGCAACAGCAAGGGCTGCATTTCATACATAGTTGCCAACTTCTCAGCTATAGCTAAATATCTACAGTTCTTTTTGTGTCTGAGTGGTAAGATGCCATAAATTTCATGTTCTCTGCTGCCTCTTGGCTGGTAATAAAAGCTATTAAACCAGATGAGCATGAGTTCAGTTAATTGCTTCTAACAGGGTGAATGACTCTTCTCAGTGGTTTTTATATATTTCCTCTAAAACTTCCAAAGGTCTTCAGTCCTGTTGTGATTTTTCTTTCTCAAAATGTGTTTAATAAATAAAGTGGAACACTGAGGTGCAAAGGGTGCTTCATAAAGACGTTGAACATAAAGTTTCCCAGTGCTGTTGCACAGGAAATTGAGAGAACTTAGCAAATGAGGTTTGACATTTGGAACTACAGATACGTAGTTGGCTTGCTTTGGTCTGGTTTTAATTAGAAAGATATTCCTTTATCAAACCCAGTATTTAATAATGTGTCTAAACTTTGAAATGGATGGGGAGAAGGTTCCCTCCCAGTTGTGATGAGCCCCGTTGCTTCAACCCCTGCCTTAATGAGATCACTTTGAAAAATGTATTTACATGACTCAATTGTTTTAGCAATTTCTGCAGTGAGATATTGGGAGTCTGCCTTTCACAAAGGGTGGGTATAAAAGCACATTTAGAAATGAAACCAGGTCTCCAAGCTTTGCTAAAGGAAATATATTTATATAGTAGATACCGAAGGGATAAAATTATTTCAGTTGGGGCTGAAGCAGACAGGGCAGGAAACTGTCTGGGGTGCTGAAACTGCAGAATTTCATTAAATTTATAGCAGATGAATGCTTTTGAAGGTATCACCTTTTTGGACCTCAGCCTCATTTTTCAATTATTATTATTTTTTTTAATCTTTAAATATTCAAAGAAAGTGATCTATTTTGTTATTTCAGTGTTTGCTGTGATTAAAAGCTGACTTCTGTATCCTGGACACATTTTCCAGATTTGTCTGGTTACAACTAGGTCTCCTTTCTGGAAAGTGGTCTCAAAATCTGAAATTTTAGGGGGGACCTGTTTCACTGGACATAGTGCAATAAATTCATGTGCTAAAATTGGTGAGAGCTAGTGCAAGAATGGTGTTAAGTGGAAGATGAATGACAAGGAGTGTGAGCCAGCTTCAAGTATGGGTGTTGCTGCGGTCAACCTGAGAGAAAAGAGCCATGAGACTGAGGGCAATCACCTTGAAATATTATAATTTTATGTCCACATTCAATACAGGGCAGATTTTAGAGTTTGATATGTTTTTATATTCTTTCCACCCACAGAATCATTAAATATGGACTAGACCTCAGGTGATGCGAACTGCCATGGATTAATTCATATCAGCAAAGACATTCTTACTTTATTGATGTTTTAAATATAATGTGTTTGTGTGGATTAATAGCTACACAGCAGTAATTCAGGAGCTTTTAATGTAGTTCAAGTAGTTTGGAGTCTCATGTTTAGCTTCCAATATTTGTGTTTTTAAAAGAGCTTCATATTTATTTATGGAATGATCACAAACTGTCTATCTGGAAGTGGATTATTGTGCTCTTTTTTTAAAGTCAAGTTATTACTTAATCCTAAAATTATCTAATGTCACTTTGGAGGGATACATGCACCTATTTTTGTCATACATATGTGTGTATTTCATGAGTAGAACATACTTTTTTATCATGATGCTTATTTTTGAATTAAAAGAGTTGGCTAGCAGCTGAGAATACTATTTAATTTTTTTCTTCATTATTAGTTGTCAATCTAACTTCTTTCCCCCAGGTAGTTTGCATAGGATTGTTCCTATTTACCCTTGGGAGATAAGTAGCCTTTATATGTGCTGCAATAAGCAGGCATACACTTGGGATATCAGTGGATGAGGAGTTCAAAAATAGAAGAATTTGTTGCTCTTGCTTCTGTTTTTAGTTCTCGGGGAGTCTTCTATATTTACTGCACAATATTTTAGGTTTTTGCATTGGATTTTTATAGCTCACATGTTCAAGTCATGACGTAGTCGTGTTCTCAAGTCACAATAAACAAATATAACACAAAGTAATAATATAAAAGAAAATAATTTGCAGGCTGTTTGTTGTTTGTATGTTAGATAAAGGTGCATGCTTGAATTACAACTTTTGATAAGTCAAAGGAATAACACTAAAGGCAGAATTAATAATGCTTGGTTCCTTTAGAGCTTGTCAGCTGAGAGTCTTAGAAATTAGGTTCTGAGACCTGAAAGTTGCTGGATGGTGATGGGACTCCAGCTGCTGGCTTCAAGGTGGGTGCATCTCAGCACCATGGGCTCTTGGAACATCCAAAAGGCAAATAGAGATTTTTTTTCTGCTGACAACAGACCACTTAAAGGTGTGTCCTTGCGAGATGTTGGTCCTTATACTCCAATGTTTTTGGTCTGCCCTTTCTAAAGTGAGAGGGGAGTCCTTGGGTTTCATCACTCTGGGGAAGCTTTTCTGTTGCCTTTGCTTTCTGAAGAGTAGAAATGATGAAATGTAGAAGTGGAATAGTCTGAATCTGCCCTTGAGGTGTCACTTCTGGTTTTTAGAAAACTCTGAGAAGCATAAAATCCCTGTCAGGTTTGCAGAGTCCTGAAGGCATCTTCAGGGGCGCAGTGAAATTATGCAAGAGGTTCAAAAATACTGTGAAGGTAAAAACAAAGGCTCTGAGCAAAAAGTGGCAAATGTGTTCTTGTGTCAGAGGGGTTCAAGTCCAGTGCTTTGAACAAACACAGCAGCAGCAGGAAATGTATTTTAGCAATCAAATTTGGCAACAATATCCTTAATCCCTTTATACACAACCTTTAAAAGGAAATGTGTTTATAATGTGAAATCTATGAATAACGGAAGACAAACAAAAATAAACGTGCATCTGGGCTAAAGGACATTCTTTGTATAAATGTAACACCTGCCTAAAGAATAAAAGCAAGTTTACCATATTTGGTGCATTAGCAGAAAAATTAAAAGTTTTCTTTTAATGTGTTTATTTAACTGAAGGAAGATTGTTTTTTCTGGACAGTATCGGTTTTTTTCCAACAAAACATATTAGAAATACATTTCCAAAAAAAAATATTTAGGTTGAGAGCTTTTGTAACAGTTTTCTAAAAGAAATCTGAAAATACTGAGAGACTGAATATAGATTTTTTTTTTTTTTTCATAGGAGTTATTTGTTAGTCACTTCCCGTTGCCTTCTTAAAGATATAAGTGAATAATTTAAAAGACTGAAAGGTCATTAGTGTAATTTTTTAAAATTAAATTGTGGATGTGTTCTATTTTGCTTTTATAGCTGGAGATGAAAATGAAAATATCAGAAGGTAGATTTCATGAAGAAAAACTTACATTACAGAAGAAGCATGATGTTGAAGTTCAAAAGGTAAGAGGTATTTGTATTATTTTCAAAGACAGTGTATAAAACTATATAATAGTGTGATTAAAATAATTTGGAATTGTACTTTTTTACAGTTGCAATTCATTTTCCTTTAAAGTAAATTTGTAGGTAACAGTTTGCATAAGTTGAAAGGAATGCAGAATAGTCTGTGATAACATAAACGTAGGAAAGGAAAATGCTTGCAGAAAGCAGATGAAAATGGAAGCTGGTTGTTTGAACAAGAAAATCTATTTTACCAGGCTAACAGCTTCTGTGGGTTCATATGCTGATGAAATCACCAACTCATTATTTTTGCTTTAGAGAGAGAGAACTCGTATTACAGAAAAACATGGAAAAAAAAACCCCAAAACAACTTAAATTTTTATGGAAAAGGTGCAAAAAATAAGTGTAGGAAAATCCAAAGGTCTATCACGTATGTTCCCACCAGTGTAGCAGTGGTGCTTGTTCCCTGGTCTCTCTTTTGACACTATCCTAAAGCATAGCTGGTCAATAAACAGTTCATTATTCCTGTTATTGCCTCGTTAAAGCTGCATACAGCTTTTAATTCTTCCCAGCGAGCAAATGACATCAGATATACTTGCTTTGGGTTAAGTTGGATTTGGCTTTATTTCATTACATAACACCACTTTGGGGCAGATGACCAAAAAGACTATCAAAGAATTGACTGTTACTTTTAAGGCCACGTTTTAAACATCTGGGGTCAAATTGTGCTTTCTGAAGCCCTGGGATCCCAGGAACGTGGTGGGAGTTGAGTGCTGGGCGTCGGGCTGGTGATGACTGATCCTGCTGGAAGCTCAGCCTTGCTGAGCACCTCTGTTTTGTTTCTGGAGACTGAGTCACAGACTGGGAGGAAGTCAGTTGACACAACACCATGACACATCAAAGCCTCCTGAAAGGATGTTAATATTTGGTCAGGTGCATATTTGGCTCATCTGTTCTCAAAGCCTTGCAAGCGTAAGCGGGCGACGCCGACGGCCTAAAGGAAACAGCTTTGTGAGAATAAGAAATAGTTGAAATGCTTTCTCATCCCTTGAGTTTGTCATCCTTTTCTAACTGATGTTAGAATTCTGTCTTTTGAAGTTGTTTCATAATGTTGGATATTTTAGAAAAGGTTAAATCGTGTCATATTCATCTTTAAAGACACAAAGTAGTTAGTGCAGATGGAGGAGTTTTGCTTTCAGATGAAAGCTCCTGTTTGATGAGAGATTTGGGGCACTGTTAGAAAGTTTCTATGACTTTAATGTTTCTCTTAAACATGGAGTTTAAATTAAAATGCTGTCTCAAAGGGTGCAAATATTCCAGCATTTCCCCCCCAAAATCAGCACATAATGAAATGTGAATATAGTTACACTTCCATGTACTTGCTCTATCCCAACACATTGTTCATGGGAATATGTGAAAGAATTGCAATTAGTGAAGTACAAAAGAGTATAATGAAGTTCACCAATTATTTATTTCTTAAACCTGCTGAGAATTTTAGATACTTTTAAATAGTATTTTGGAACATAAATATGAAAAAGGAAGCAATTTTTCTTTGCAGTAGAAACACCTGGAAACTTCCAAACTCAACAGAAGCAAATTGGATTTTCCCAGTGTTTAAAAGAAAGCAAAAAGACCTGCCCCTAAACCACAAAATTCTTTTTAAATCTGCTTCAAACATTTATCTAAATCAATTCTTTTCTCTGTTTATGACTTGGCAATCTTAGCTGTGAAAATTACTTGGATTTAATCACTTGGGATGGCACAATCTAAGCACTTCATGCAGGCAGGTTCTTTGACAGAGCCCAGTGTATACCCTTTTGTGCACCAGCTGCAGTTGTTGCAATTTTTTTTTTACTTTTGTTAAAGTCTTGTGAATTATCCCTACAGATTTTAGATAGAAAAAATGATGAAATAGAGGTACTGAAGTCTGTCTACAAAACCAAACAAAATGAAGCCGAGGAGACGATAAGAAAACTGCAGAAAAAAGGTGATTTTCATATTGGTGGTTGTTACCTGTGTGGTGGTGGTGTTCATCCTTTATTTTTCTGAGGGCTCCCATGTTCCTTTAGGTGCTGATGTCCTTTTCATTTGCAGGTCTTGACCTATTTTTTTTTCCATCAGAGTTTTAGAGGCTTTTCTGGTTGTCATTGCTATCTAGTTTCCAAACCAAATTTTCCAAGAGGCCATGTGATCTTGTTAGATTTCATACTTACAGGTTTTCAGCATCACCAAAAAATAATAAAGTTTCTTTGATGATACCGAAGTATTTTGACCACTTATTTCATACTTTATGGAATCTCTCCCCCAAGGTTAATTTATTTATACATTCAGTACATTTCTATCAAACCACAAGGTCTTGTTTATTTAGGACTATTGTGGCAAGAGATTTCAAACATGAGTAGCAGTCATAAATATTGGCATAAGTACAAAAGTATTGGCCCAAGTGGCTTGTCAGCAGTTTTTGAATGTTAGTTTATTTTAGAATTCCTTGGACTCTATTTACACTATTAACAAAACCACAATATGAAATAATGCACAAGTTTGGTAACCTTTGTATAAAAAAAAAAAAAAAAAGGTTATAAATCATAATATATACAAAAAACTGTGAAAATCATCAGTCATCTCTGAAAATTGAATATGTACCTGCTTAGTTTTCCACATTTGTCAGACTGTGAATTCTTGATGCAATGACTTTCAATTTAAGTTTGGGAACTTTGTGTTCTTGTCTATCTTGGGCATTCGACCAAGATGCACATGGAATCAGGTTAAAAAAAAATACATTGCCTGTTTTCTTTAGGTAACAGAATTTTGTTGATGTATATTTACTGTTTCACTCACTCTGAAATATTTTGCAAATAAAATAGAGAAGAACAGACCTTGTAATGTTTTAATGAGATGCATTAAGTGTATTTAAGAGCCAAAAAAACCCCATCAAAAAACTTGGTCAATTGGAATACGGATTGCATCTGTTGTTAACACTGAAAAATGCCAAAGGTTTCTCTTGAATGGTTTCTGATTTTCCCATTTTTGACAGTTCAGACTGTTGTTCGGGAGTTACAAATCGTCAGAGAAGCAAAAGAGAAGCAGATTGAGGAGCTGAAGAAGATGTGTGAGCAAAGCAATGATTCTTTGAACAATGAGTGGGAGAAAAGGGTAATCACTCAACCTTACTGTCTTGGGCTCCTGCAGTGTCTATCTGGGCTCATAGTTTTGTCACTTAATAAATATAAGGAATATGTTACTTTAGTGATACTGTCTTAGGGTGATTTTATTTTTTCCTGGAGTTTTTCAAGACTTTTTCAGCTGATGCTTATACAGCCACCCCTGTACCCTCACCCAGCTGGTCCCTCTGTCCTGGGGCTCATCTGGCCCTCTTGGCAACTTTCTGGATGTATTAGGGAAGTGTTGATTTCTGGTTGACCTGCCATGGAATTTGAATCTTGGTCAACCTGCTGCCACGGTGTTTCCTTTGAACTTTGATTTTTGCATTGGGTCATGAATTCTTCAATGTGTTGTTATTTATTGGTAGACTGAAGACAGCAGCAAAGGAGAGAGACAAGCAGGTTTATTGCAAGACAGCTTCACCTTTGCCCAGATTATTGTCAGTATTTGTCCCCTGACCCCTCAGGATAGGGAGGGTCACAAGAAGGGCAAAACCACCTCCCTTCCTAGGTGAAACATGCTATTTAATTTAATATTTTTTGCACCTGGAAGTGATGCTGCTTTTAATTCTTGTCTTGTGAGAGAGAAATCTGAAATTTCACCTTTTGTGCTTAAGACCATGGGGCTCCACTGTTAGGTGTTTGGTTTAGAGGAAGCATTATTTTCAGCCTGAGGTCATCCTGCTTGTTGCAGTTACCTGACGAGTGCTGTTTCTACAGCTGTAACTGTCATCAGGGATGATGGCAATTGGGGAAACCAGAAGGCAAATGAAAATGTTGATGTTAACTGAATGAAATGATGAAAATGAAATCAGAACATGCATCTGATGGAAAAATCTGGATAGTGGAAAGTGTGAAATAAAGTAAAAGTTACCGGTGCAATATTGTTATAACTTGAGATACTGATTATTTCTGTGTATTTTTTCCTGTGAATAGATGCAGGTTGTTTAAATAGCTGTTGTTGACATTAGTGTAGCTATTACTACAGTCTGTTATACAGGAAGTAGAGAATTTTTGGGTTTATTTATATCTTTATACCTGCAGATTAACTATTTATTTTCCCAGATTTTTAAAACATATCTCAAAGTCATCAAATCTTCTGCACACCACAGGATATCTATGATACTTCCAACAATAATATATTAGAATTCTTTTCTTTCAGATGATAAATTTATGCTAGGTTGGTTACTGCACACTGTTGAAGTCTGTTAAATAATGGCCCAGATTCACAGACACCTCCATGGTTTTTCTAGGCTCTATGTTGGAAAGAGAAGTCTATCCTCATGGAAATTAACCTGATTTCAGCTGTGTTTAGAAAGATGCTTTTATTTTGTATATTGCAGCTTTCTCCTTCAGCTCTGAAAATGGATTTGTTAGAAACTTGAGAAAAACCACAAAAGCTGTTATACAATGAACTCACAATTTGGGAGGAATAATAATAGTAATGATAATTATTATTATTAGTTATTATTACTACAGATACAAAATTTAGATTTGAGGCTGCTGAACTAGAAAAGGAGGCCACTGGTGTTTAGAATATAAATAAAGGGTTAGAAATGACACAAATAATCCTATTTTTAGGCAAGTAGATAGTCAAGGCTCTCTAGCCTCTTATTAATTGAGGGGCAGAGAAAGAGGCTGTGTGTCTGGAGAGAATATTAGTGTTTCTGTAACAGAAGTTCTGTGTTCAGTTGAAATACATAAACAAATAGAACAGCAGAAAAGGGCAAAAATATGTGTTTTAATGTTTTGTACTGTTAAGTTAAGCCCTGTATACCTTTTAAAGTGGCTACTAAGTGGCCACCTGATGGAGTCATGGTAGATGTACTTAGGCAATGATCTAGATTTGTACCAGGACAGAAATGTGCTCTGTGCTTGTCAGCTCTTCTATTTGTATACTAGAGTAATATTTAAAACTTCTGGGTTTCTATGCCATTTATTAGCTGGTAATATTTTTGTGGTGCAGCTTCACAATACTGTGGCTGAGATGGAGAAGAAGAATTTTACTATTCAGAAGAAGCACACAGAAAATATGCAGGAACTGCTTGAGGACACCAATGCTCGCCTGAGCAAAATGGAGGAAGATTATTTGGAACAGCTAAATTCCACTGTAAGTTTTTGGAAAATATATCACGACAAGAAGTGGCTTGCAGGATGCAAATTTCTTACGATGGGATAAAAGTGTCCATATATACTGCTGAGAGAAGAAATACTTAAAGAATATTTTAAAGAGAGCAATGCAGTTGTTCTCTCCTGGGAGAGGGCAGTGTCCTGACAGCCAGTCCAACCAAGGGTTTTTCCCCCTGGATTAAATCAAAATCCAGCCCTTCAGTGAACATTACACAGATATATTAGTGTGGAAGGACCATTTCTAGCCTTCCTCACTGTTTTTTATTAAGTTATCAAAGTTTTGTCACTGTAGGTTTGTAGATTATAAAAAAGGATTTATATAAAGCATTTATTTTCATAGATGTGACTTCTTACTCACCCACCTCTTTCTATCATAAAATGTTACTGTTAAAGATTGACTAAAAAGAATTTTAAAAATAATTCTTGTATAATTTTAATCCATTACATTTCCTTCCTGGAATAATTAGAAACATGTAAGCAGGTGTAATTTGGATTTTGTGCTTGCTGTAGAAATGATGTAAAAAGCAAAAATTTAACAAGTATCCTGAAGAAAGCATCCTGTACTTTTTATCAGTATGAAGAAAATTGAGTGAAAAGACAAACAAAATTTATTCCTTTATTAATGACTGTTGAATTTTAAAATTAGCATTCAGATCATGTCATAGGCAACAGTAAATACAGAGAAAAATGGACACAGTCTGTCAGCAAGATTGAATTTAAGAACCATCAAAACTAGACAGATCTTGCTGAGCAGCTTCTGATTTAATAATTAAACACGGCAGAGTTCAAGGCAGGGCTTAAGATGAAAGAGTAGACTGTCACTGGAAATTAGTTTTCTTTTTTTCTCTCTCTCTTTCTTTCTTTCCCCTGATTTTTGTGGGGTTTTTTGTTTGGTATTTCAGAGTTCCAGTGTTGTCAAGAATGCCTTTGCTGTTAGGAAGTGAAATTGGCTGAGCAGTGTAACTAATGTCCTGCAACTGAGGGCTTGGGTTTTGTACACTGAATTCACTTCTGAGAGGTGGTGGTGGGGGAATGATGATACTTGGCAGCATGGTAACTACGACCCCTTTTTGTCTGTGTCTTGTTGATCTTTTTAAAAAAACCCACAAAGCATAAAAGCCCAACCCCCTATGCTGGGCTTCTGGCCGAGGACTGATGGAAAAGTTTGCTGTGCTCTGGTCATGAAATGTTTGAAGCCACTTGAGAAAGTTGAGGTGACCATTCTGGGGGTGTCAGGTCCTTGCATTACTCCAGGCTCATTTGACAATTCTGTGACAGTTGGGGCAGTGGCTGGAGGTGGCAGATGTTTGAGATTTTTATTTTACTTTAAGAGAGGGTGAAAATACTGTTCCTCTTCCCTCATTTTTGGACCTTTGTTAATATAACAATAACTATGATACGTACATCCTGGAAGGACAGCTGTGCCGTATTTTTTGACTCCAGCCTCTGAGGAATTCTCTTATTCTGTGCATATTAGCATAAAATTAGGGAAGAACAGGAAGGAGTACAACAGCCTTATGCTACCTGCCTGCTTTTATTTTGATAATTTTAAAAATTGCTTCTATTAGGAGAAGTTCTGGGAAAGAGATACAGCTTTTGATAGATGTTGGTAAGGAAAGGAAAGGAAATCACTGTAATTAAATAAATGCTCCAGAGAAGGGGGTTAGGGCAAGATGTACCTGCAGAGACTTCAGCAGTGGGCCCTCAGTCCTGATATGAATTGTGTCTGTGCAAACTTTCCTTCTCTGAGTGCCTCCTTTTCCCAGTAATAAAATGGAGATGATACACTTACTTTACAAGGTGGTTGGTGAATAATTTAGTTAACACTTGCTTATTGGTTTGGAACACAACTAGATAGCATTTGCACTGTTAACTCAGCATTTGTATTATAATATTCCTCTTATATCCAACAAATCCAGAGCAGCTATGGCTGTATCTGTTTACATCCTTGGATAAAAGGCAGTTGCTTAAGATCTGTAGTTCTTTAGCAAGCTAGGTGCCTTGCTCCTTGTTTTAATTTAGAAACTTTATATATATATGTGTATATATATAAAATATATATATATATTTATATTTGTATCTGTAAATATACGATGGGCATAAAAGTACTCAGAAGAATATTTGAGCATGAAAAAGCTGATTGCACTGGATACTGTATGGCTGAATATATATTCTATCTGGCTTTTATAGCTGTTGATTGACACAATTATCAATAAAATCTCTGTGTATAATTGTATCCTCAAACATTCTTTCCCACATACAGGTTGTGCATGTTGCTAGTGGTAACACACTTTTTGAGTAATGGAAGGTCTAAAAAAAATCTTTGTGTGCGTTATCTGTTACAGATCTCCACAGAAATATTTCATCTCTCTCCTTTTAAAAGATCTTAAAAGTTTAGAAATCAGTTGCACATGTGTTTGGCTTGGGGGAGAAGAGATGTTACTTTGGGGAGGGGAATAGACATCCATATTTTGAAGATTTATTTATTTTTTCTATATACAACATAGGATTTACTGTTATGATTGATGATAGCTTTGCTGTTCTAACTCTTCTGTTTCTGGACCACCAAAGAACCTTGTTGCTTTAGGCTACTGAATAACAACAGGGGTTTACCCTCATGTATTCTGGTGTTTTCTCAACATTGACCTATTTTTTTAGAACCAGACAGTCAAAAAACTGGAGGCTCGTGTCCAGCAGTTGACTGTTGAGGTCGAAAATAGTAATTTACAACGTCAAAAATTATCTCAAGAAAAGACTGATGCAGAACAACGTTACCAGACGGTGTACTCAGAACTCCAGGCAGTGAAAGCAAGGTAATGAGAGAGTGCTTGCTGGTTTTAACATTGAAGAACATGGAATTTCTGAAAAGAAACATTATTAGTTTAATTTCGGAAACTTAGGGAATGATAATTGGCATAAGAAAATTGTCACAAAGATTTATTAATTCACATCACAAAGATTTATTCATTCATGTCAAACTCATTTTGGAAAGGACCCAACCAGCCATCATAAGGAGTATGTTATTTTTCCATTACTTATAAGCATTTCATTCTGTTACAATGAGGCAGACTTGCATATTCTGTAGACTTGATAGTGAGCAGGTAAGGTGCCAAAACATGAAAACAATTTCCATATTCTCTTTGCTTACTACTTGTAGGTACAGCTCACTTCAGACAGACAAGGACCATATTATACAGCAATATGAGGAGAACATGCAGCAGCTACAAAGTAAATGTGACACTGATATAAATTTTATAAAGCAGGAACATGCTCTCTCTGCAGCTAAGGTATGCTTCCAGGTATAGTAGGCATTAATCTGTTGTAGATTTTTAAGTGGTCTCCAAAATAAATGTAGTGGCTATGAATAAATCCAAGGAATGGTTCAGTTCTCAAAGTTATTCATGTTCATAAGTTTTAAAAAATTGTGATTTAATTTTTTCACTCCCAAATTTGAAGCATCCTCTAAAGTTGACTGGTAGTGCTGGTGTGTGCACATCTGTACGTGCTGGTGGTATTTCCATAGCTGATTCAGATAAGGTACAATTAGTATGCAGATTTTCTTTATGCATCTGTAAAAATACCAAAGAACCTCAACACTCTTAAAAACATAGTTTTCATAAAGCCTTTTCAATGAGGGATAATATTTTTTTTCAGAAATAAGCTTCTTGCAGGCCTCTTTACTACGAAACAGTATATGAAATATTTGTGTGCTTAAGAAGTTGATTTTAAATCCTGCAGACATACATTCCACCCAAAATATAATAATTCTGGTTCATCACTGTGAAAACATCAGGTGATACCTACAAATATACATAGATATACAATATATATATGTATATAAATATGGATACATACATATACATAGATATACAGTATATATTTAATATCATGTCCAAGTTAAAGAATTGTAGAAAAGACATTTGAAATGCTGTCGAGCAGTAGGACAAATGGGGTCCTTTTGCAATTATTTACTGGAATCGTGGCATCTTTGATACTTTTTCCATTTTATTTACAGGATATTTTGCTTTCACTTGTTATTGCCAAGGATTTTTATTATTAGTCATTTTTTTGCAGTTTTCTTTAAATTTCCAAGTTCACCAGATGAACAGCAGTGATGTATCTGGAGTTGTAAACTCACGCAGATTTTTTTTTTTTTCACCAAGTTGATAATTTTTCTGACTTGCAGGCACCTTTGAGAAGTAAATCTAAGAATGCAAAAGATGTTCTGTAGAACTAATGAGAAATGCAACCAAAAAAATTCCTTTTTCTGTTAAATCCCTGCAGGCATCTGACACGATTGAAGAATTACAGCATAGTGTGTCTCTATTAAAACAACAGTTACAAGATTTAGAAGACCAAAGACAACAACAGCTGAGGGTGAGCCCTGAATTTCTTCCTCAAAAATGACCAGCCCTTTCTACTTTTTCCAGTGATTTGGATATTTAGCTGTCCATACTGAAATGCACTCATGTAGAATATTTATCTTTGTATTTCATTCATAGAAATATGTAAAGTGTCACCTTGATTGATTTAAAAAGTGTGACTAAAAGAGATCACTTTATGGGTAAGAGCAGTATTTTCACAGGAACTTCTTGGCTGTTGTAATTCACATGTTAAAAACAGTATAAATGTGCAGCAGTGCACTGTAGAGAACCATGTCAAAGAATTAAGAATATTTTTTTTTTCCCTGAACTGTAAATGTTTTTTCAGTAAGTTTCAATTTCTTTTTTTATTTTTGTTACTATGGAACAGTTTGGGTCAATGTTGTGGCTTCCTAGAGGCAATTAAATTAATCCTCCTATCTCAGGGTAATGAGTTCCACATCTGTATCATGTATCAATCTTGTCTGAGTTTTGCCATCTACTTTTTCTCTTATGCCTTTATTTCACAGTTGCCACAGTACAAAATGGCATTTTAATAGCTTTGGAAAGCAAGTTGCTGTTTCTCTTTAGGCAACATGAATCATGACTTTTGAGAAAGTTTTGTCCTGTGTGGATATTTTTGCTGATGGTTAAGGTTTTTTTTTGTATGTCAAAGAACTTTTATCATGATGGTATGAAGTGGATTTTTAATTTTTAATGTAGTTGCGAGTGTATTTAATGATTGTTTTGAAATAATGGAAAAGTGTCATTTATTTATGTAGAATACAAATCTCTTCCTTTGCAGGATCAAGACTACAAACTTCAGCAGGACAAACTTCACTTCGAGCGTGTGTATGAAAAGCAGGTAATGCTTCCAAAAAATAGACCCTCCTGTGCACATTTCCTGTGTTGGTGCATACAGAAATTTAAAGATTTAAATTCTGAAATCCCCCAAGTCGTAAATTTTGGAATCCAAGAATTTCACGTGGGTTGGAAAATTAATTGGACAAATTCAAGGAAGATTTTAAGTATGGATATTTAAGTACAGAGATACCACTTCTGATTCGTGGTACCTGTTGCCAAATGCTGAAGGCTGGGAGAGCATTACCCAAAAAGTGCCAGTGTCCTGTTTGTATCTGCTGCTTTTGCTGGCATCTGCTGTTAGAGAAAATATAATGAACTTAATTGAATTTATCCTGACCTGTTGTCAGTATTCATATGTTGTTTCATACTTTTTCCCAACCTGTCTTTATTCCATTCCTGTGATTTGAATGTGCTCTCCATATATTGTCAACATGGATTTTTTTTTACATCAGAAACTTAAAAACACGTATTTCTCATCAAAACCACTTCATCTTAAAGCACTTTGCAAATCCTGTCTACTTTAAACATCGTTAGGTTTAAAATTAAGCTTCAGTTTTAGTGGATAGATGGTCAGCTCAGTGTGTAAGAGGGGGTGTTAGGTGCCCATTTCATTGAAGGATGTGTTTATTCGTCATCTCCTTTCCAAATGTGGAAAAATTATTAAGTAAAATAACTGTGATCAGAGCTGCTTGGCACATGGTAATAACAGCATTTGCGATGTGAATTGCAGTGACTTTTGAGTTAGTGCCTTCTGCTGACTTGAGTTCAAATACTTTTTCATTCCAAGATAAGTTTTGCTCTAATCCCAGCCTTCATTTGTCTTTTTAAACAAATTACTGTTTTTATGAACTTGGGCCTGAAGAAAAGCCTAGGATTGGAATAATACTTCAGGTCAAAAGGAAAACATATTAGAATCATTGGGATCTCTTCTACTGAAGCATAGTGGACCTTGGTTTTTTGCAGTACATCACTTCCTCTGCAGATAAGTACAAATTAAATGTGACCAGGTCGAAATGCCATCAAATGGCTCACAGCTACACAGCTCACAAAGTTACAGTTCAGGATCCTGGACAATAAGGTGGGTGCATCCCTATCACCTCTCTGCAGTGGTGTTTCTGATAGATAAGAGTTTGCCTAGTCCTAAATTGTGATGGGACTGTGTTTTCCAAATACAAGCTTTGAGAAAGGAAGAGAAAACAATACATGGTAACAATCTCTGGATATAAATCCATAAAGTAGTAGAGATTGGCCCATAAAATACTAAATCAAGCTTGCCTTCAGGTAAAGGAATGGTGAGGTCTCTGCTGCAATCTGTTCACTTAAGAACCTATCCATTATCTAATAATCTTTATTGGTCTACAGTGGCTGCTGCCTGCTAGGATAGTTAAACATCAAACAAATAATAGGTACTAACCCTAAATGTCACTGCTTGATTAAATGTGCTTATCTGCTGGATCAGGAACCAGGGAGGCTAAATGGTTTTACAAGCAAAGGAAACACCTGCTTTTTATAAATAATCTACTGCCTTGTTTTCCAAACATCCAGCTAAGTGTAAGAACAGTGACAGATTATTCCTGAGAGCCAGGCTCAAGCCAGCTGTTTACTATATAGAATTTTACCAGGTTTGGCAATGCTTTATGCTGGGATCAACAGCCTGTCTGGTTTGAGGCTCTTTGAAACCAGCCACATATTCAGGGCTTCTGAGGAGTAAACACCTTCATGGAACTGTGCATGGTAGAAAGTCTCAAAATTTGTTTTTCCATGGGACTATACTCTTACACTTGTGATTTTACACTTATTTGAACACATTTTTCCTTATTGTAGTGACTTAAGAGAATATAACATGGCAAAGGACTGCAGGTTAATAAAGGATTTCCTGTGCTGCCCCCGAGATAAAGAAAAAACTTGGTTAAGTAGGTCCCATCACCACGGTGTCACTTGTAGAAGCCTAAAAGCAAAACAAACTCCTGTTCATAATCTGCCTTTGGCAACAAGTGTTATGAAAAGCCATGGTTTATCCTCTACCTGGGGGGCTGCCAAATTCTGAAGCTGCTTTCCTCTCTGAAAGTACCAGAGAAAGGAATTCCTCATGCAAATGTCTGCTTCTGGTTAGTGGAGTTAGGAAGTGGGAGTGCATTTTCCTTCAGTGGCTTTGGGGATTCTATTGCTTCATGGGGAGAGAAGCAATTTCTTCTCGTTGGGATATCTTCCTTGGCAGGTCATGAAAGTTGCCCTTTTTGTCCTGTCTTGGCTAAACTCTTAACAAGAATTAAAATAGTACTTCAAATCTAAACGCTAACTAAAACATGCTGGGAAAAACATGAGCATTTAGAGGAGCATTAAAGCTATTATTATAAATATTTATTAGCTAAGATGCTCTGTCGAGGTGTCTGTGCTGTTACTGATTGTACAAGAGGGCCATAACCCCCCCACGTTTCCTCAAAGTTTTACTTCCCTTAGGAGTGTCTAACCTCAGCTAGTTCATGTCAGAGGATGCATTATTTTGAATTGACTTTATTCACTGTCATTATGGTGGGTGATTTTATCATCATCAAAAACGATTTAAAAAGCAGTTTGCTTTGAATGGGTGTTCACAAATTGGTGAGTAGGAACTCTGCGTTATAGAGCACTGAGTGTTGTTATTTTAGGCAAGTTTCTGCATGCTTTCCTATATTTATCTGAAGAAAACCTAGTTCCTTTTTAGATAATTACTGATTTTTCTAGAGAATCATATTTCTGGAGAATCATATTCATTTTGAGAAGAAAAATAGCTCTACTGCTTCTACTATATTTAATCTCTCTGTTAATCCTTATTGCATTTTATTTCATTTTAGAGATGGTTATATCAGTGCAAAAGAAATATGCAAAATAAGTGATTTTTATCATTTAAATATTATGGTCTTATGAGACTTCATTTTAGCTAAAATATGCTAATTTTTTTCCTTCAAATGATAGATTCATGATATTCGGAATGATCTGGAGAAAGAAAAAGAGGATGCTCAAAAGAAAATTCGCAAACTGAGAGAGTCTTTGAAGTAAGTGAATATGGAATAATTCTTGAAGCATCTCCAAATTTTCAGTTATATTTATTAAATAAACTTATGCTTTTTCTTACCTAACTGCCTCCCTATGATTTGTCTGGATTATCTTGGCATTCTAAAACTGCATCTCCAGGAAATAGTTAGACATAAAAATTTAAAACGTAAAGACAGAACAAAGCCAGCCAAATTTATTGACTTCCAAGGGGTAGGAGTAAGCTAGAATTGCAGTTTGTGATTTCTGCTGGTCTTGCCCTGTCAAAGAAACGAAATTGTCTTCACTTTGGAATGTCTAAACAGTAGGCAAATAATCTGAACTAAAGACTAGTTGCTTCAGACTATTTCAGAGGAAGGGATACATTTGAAAGGTGCATTTACTTTAATTGTCTTTTAACTTGATTTAGCCTATGATATGTGTTGTTATTTTTAATATTGATAAATTACAAACCTTTATTGCACATTTAATATGATTTTTTTTTTTTTTCCCTCTTTGATATCACACTGTTTTTGTGTGAATGCTTGTTTTCCATATATAGCTAAGGTACAGAGAAATAGTCTTTAGCAAACAGAAAACACTTTTCTTTAACTTGGAACAGCTTCTTTGCTGACCTGGCACATTAAAAGTCTAATCAGGATGCAACAAGTTTGTTTTCTGAGTGGAGGAGTGGTTTACATACAGCAGATGCACATATGACAAGTTCAGCTCTTGTTATGCTGCTTCCACTTTTTATTATGTAAAATGTTGTTTCCATATGTTTATCCAGTTTAAAATCAAAGTTATGGCAATAATTTCTAAGGGAAACAGATTATTCTGGAAGAAGGCACTCAGTGAAATGTTACAATGGATCTTATCTATGCTGATAGAGGCATTGGGAAGATTCTTTTATTCCATGAAAGCTGCAGGGCTGAAGTCTGTATTTATAATCCCTTAGGTATTTGGCATCAATAGAGACTGTTTTAAATCACTACAGACACTAATAAAAACTCTTTATTTTTTAATCTTTACATTCTTTACACTGACTACTATTTATAATTTTAGGGAGATGGAATGATTATCACTTAAACCTAATCTTTGAGGATTTTAATATCTGATTTACTGATCATGTAGTTGTAATAATTATCTTCTATACCTTTCCAATAGCAGGTCAGGTTGCACTTATGCTAATAAAAGAAGTCTGACTTTACAGCCCTCTGGCTGCTCAGAGTTTATTCCCCATGTGGGTGCTTTCAGTGGAGAGGACACATGGTAGAGCTCCACTTCAGGCAAATATTTGTGAAGTGGGTTAGTGAGCTCCCTTTTTTTTTTAGCAGCACTGTACTGAGCAGCTCTGGAAATAGCTGAGGAGCTCCTTATTTCTTTCAGATATGCCCTAGCTGTAATCAAGCTTAAGTTTAATGTTTGGGTTAGAGTAAAGATTTGAAAAATGTTGAAAATCATGTAGCAATTTTTAATATTAAGTGATCTATCACTCGCCTAATTTGAAGTGGAAAATATTTTCATTTTGGGGATGGCTAACTCTATAATAATGGATCTATACTGTTATTAAGTTTGGTGTGTACAATGTATAACTAATGCATAACAAGCAGTAATTTTTTTGTGCTTTGTGCTTGCTTTATGGCTTTTTTCCCCCCATTGCTGCAAAACTTTGTCCTTTTAACAATCTTTTGCTTTTAATGAGTCCACAGGATCTAACATCGTCTGTGAAAATATTTTGCTGTATCTGTTTAACTATTTGCAGAATCAAATTAAGTAATTCCAAGCTACAGGCAGAACCTTTAGAAAACAACCTTATCTTTCTTGAGATGGCTGAAAATATAGTTCAGCATCTTCAGTAGGAAGGATGCCTTGTGGAATTGCAGCTCAGAACCCAGTAGGTGCATCAGTGATTTCTGTCTACTTTGATCTGAATGCACTTTGATTCTGCAATGGCCACAGGATTGCATCTTGAGTTGCTACTTATCCTCAGAGGCAGAGCAAGGGAAGTGGCAGGCATTTTAGTGGGGTTTTTGGTTATTATTTTTTCTAGTGGCATGATAGCAAACAGTGCTGTGGCATTTTCAAACATAGCCACTGAGGTGCATAGTGAAAATGATTTGAGACGTTGCAAAATCCACATTTCTAGAAGTTTCTTTCACTTCAAATCAATAGTATAGCCACAGCTTTAATACTGAAAAGGGGTTTACATAGTTTGTGGAAGGTTTATTTTTTTTTCTTCTGAGGTTTATGGTAGGGATTTCTGTCAAAAAGAAATCTTTTGCAAAATAACTGCTCTAAACTTATCACTAATGGTGGTGACTCGTGGATATAAATTTTATCTTTGGTTTAGCAATGCATGTCATAGGCATGGCCTCATAGCAAAAGGGACTTGAGGAAGTGCTCCAAGTATTCTTAAAAAGCTTCTGTGTAATTACGTGGGGGGAAAGGTTGTTTCTCTAATCCCTTGAGTTTGGTTGCATAAAATATGTCCTGAGAGCGAGTTACAAATAAGCTAAATCTCTGTGGCTTTTAACTCTCTTATTTTAAGTACAGAAACAGGAAAAAAAGATATATAGGAAATTATAGGAAATGAAGAAACTGAGCTGAGTGCAACACAAAAAAAAAAAAAAAACAAAATCTGTATCCCTTTTGTTGTTGAAGAAATTAGATGAGAAAGACAAGGTCTTGCTGACTGTTATCCAGAACAGCTCTCAACAGGATCTGTTGTGTCTTGCTCTATGAAAATTGGATACCTGTTAATTAAAAATACTTATTTTGCCTCTGCTAATGTATTAATACTCAATTAATTCATTTAAGAACTGAAATACAGAAGCTTAGAGATGTGGCAATTTAGGGAACTGGAAATAAGCATGGCTTTGTGGTTTAAAAGGGAGGCTGTGACGTGTGTTAAAGCCTCTTTCCCTGTTTTTACTCTTATTTCTGTCTCCGTGATTCTTCTTGAAATAACTTTACTTATCTAATATGCACTTGGGCACTCCTCCCAACAGTGGTAGGGTTTGCACACTTTCTAATGTGTAACACAGAGGTCTAAAGACCTCTTTTCCACAATAAATAGTTGTGGTTTTAAACATCTAAATATTTACGCTTCCTTCACTTGGGACCAGTTCTGGCTGTGAAGACTCTTGCTGTGCCTAGAGGTTGCATTTTTAATAAATATCTGGCCCAATTACTGGATTGGGCTAAAAAATTGTATCTAACTTGTTTACATAAAGAGATGAGAGCATTCAGAACTCTTAGTGTTTTCCTTAGTGTGATGGTCAATCTGAAATATTAAATGGTATTTCTTCTCACCAGAAGGTGTACAAAATATTGGCCTCTGTTGATGCCAGCCCTCAAGGAACAAGTTGAACTCTAGCCCTCACTCCAGGATTGTTTGAAGATTTTTACTGTTTCTTGTGGTTCTCAAATAGCATTGTAAACTACAGACAAGTCTTTCTAGTCAACATTTCAGAAGTAATTACAAGACTTCATGCAACACCAGTGAGAGTACATGTTCAATAAGGACCTTGGAGATGATAATATGTTACATTCACAATTGAAATATTCAGAATTTAATGTTTGTGGGGTGGTCACAGCCATGACCCCAAAGGCTCCCCATTGTTTCACAGTCCTGTGCCAGGCATTATTTGCAGCCAGCAACAGTGCCTATACTTTATGGCCTCATTTATTTGCAGATAAACAGAGAAATTTAGAGCACTGCTGCTTAAGATCAGAAGTAAAAACCTTTTATGATCTAAAGAAAGAACAGAATAGCCATGTGCATCATTAGTATTTATATACTCCATCAGAGCATGATGTGTAACTGCCAGCTTGACCTACATCAAGGAGGATATCAGGTGTACAAGAGGAAATGTTTGGTTTATAGCATTTAGTTTGAAGTCCATTTATATGTTACAGGTGATAATATATAAAGAACTAAAGATGAAACAGTAGAAAAGTTACAGGTTTTATTTGATTACAGCATGTACTTAGGCCACCTCACTTTTAATGTGGTTTGCTTTTGTCACTTCCATTCTGGAGTCCATAATAACTTTATGACTGTGTAGACACATGAAGTTTGTCCATCTTAAGATGGAGTTTTTGGACTGAATTATAAACACACGTGTGGGCTGAGAATCTTATGTGGAACCTGAATGCAGAAACCTTACTGCTGCTGGTTTCTCAGGGTAATGGCTGTGATGGTTCTCACATGGAAATTACGATGGGATTTGTTTTAATGCTCATCCACAAAATAATATTTCATTATGCTGCTGAAATACAGCTTTCCAAAGTTCTCATTCTTCTACTTTTTATTTTGTTTGTGGGAAACGATTTTTTTCAAGTCATGTTTGGAGAAATTAAATGAAATTAAAAGTTTCTTGGCAGGTGCAGATGTTGTCCCTGAGCACTGATGTGTCCAGTGCAACAACCACAGTTAAATGCTTCATGACATTCTTCTTCTCCATCATCCTTTCTTGGTGGTTTTTGTTGTTGTTTTTTTTTTTTTTAAACCTCCCTGTTGAGCCAAATCTCAGCACTTTGCAAGTGGTGATGATACAAAGCAAATGTTTAGCAGCTGGTTTATTGAAAGTCACTTAATAAAATTGTTTGTTTGCGTAAGAAACTAGCAACACCTCTTTCCTCAATTGCTTGTCTACCCTTCATCTGAACTTGTTTAAAAGTCTTCTGGGCAAGAAAGAAGGGCTAAACTTCCCAGAAACTAGCAAGGTCACTCCTGCAGATTTCTATTTTTCCAAGAGTTTCTAAAGCACAGACACTTTTCACAGTATTTTGTGATCTGGTTTAGATGGCAGACCAAAGAATTTCAAAAGCTTTTCAACCATGGGCATGGTGTGAAGGTGCTGCATGTAGATGTTAAAAAGCAGACAGAATTAGAAGTGATTTGCCTGTCTTTTTCTATGTATACTTGTGAACATGCACGTATTTTCTCTGGGAATCCTTGACATGAGAACCAAGGAGAAGTTGGTTTCTCATTGGGGATTGCACCATGGAGTTTCTCTATTGTAGACTTTCAAAGTCTTTTCAGTGTTGGTGGTTATTCCCAGTATGTGAGCTGGGTTAGTGCTTTATGCCTCCACAGGCTGGTGTCTCTCTTCCATTTCTAGGGACTTTGTCAAGTGATCTTCAGTGATACCAATATGTATTTTCAATTTCACTTGTTTTTTGTAGCACAGTTCTTACTACTACAAGGTTTTGTTTCAGAGATGGTGTGTGATAAAAATGCATTTGCACTTATATTCATTAAAACAAGTTGGAAAAATGCTGTTTTGGGAAAGAAATGAATTTTTTTCACAGCAGTAACTCTTCCTGAGCTCTTAGTAATTTCTATATTCTAAGAGCTTCTACTTGTCAACTCCTGGGATGCTTTGCCTTCCAAGTCATTTGTTCCCTACCTGACATTGTCAGAAGGAGCAACGGAGCTGAAGCTCTTCTCAGATTTTTCCTGAGGTTTTTAACTTAGTACTGATACTTGTAAAGCCTTAGGAGAATGGCTTTTCTGTCACTATTACTGAGAAGCAGCAGGTAGGGGCAGTATGGAATCTAATTATGATTGTTCTGCAACTTTAGCAGCTTTTTTACTTCTATGGGGCTTTTGTCTGGGTTGGGCTTTATGTTGGACTTTGAGTTACTAGTTTGCCCTGAGTATTTTTATATTTTATTTTATTTTATTTTCTTAAAATTCACCTGGTGTTTTCCACATTTCACCTGTGCTGGTGAAATGGAGACAAGACAAAAGCAGAACAGGATGAGATGGTCCTTTGCAGAATCTCTGTTCTTTTTTTCTGCAGCTATGGCTGTGTAGGGACTCATTTATCAGTGTAAAGTTTTCTTTGTGATACAAAGAGGAGGCCTGGGTTTGTTTGGTTTGAAAGGCTCTTCTGGCTTTGTTCAGAACATGTAATAATGGATCATATTTTAACACCAGCAGTTTTGTGCAAGTGTCTTTTTAGTCTTGGAGATTATTAATCTCATGCAAAATTCCCATGGTGCTTATGTAATTTTTCTTTTCTTTGTATTATTATAAGAGGGACAATGTAAAAGAAATGAGGGGACATAAATCTGAGAGGAATCAATGTTATGCACAATGCTTCTGAGCTAGTACAGAGGGAAACATGAAGGCAAGTAAAAATCAAAATGTGAAGATAAATGGCAGAAGGAGATAGAATAAGTAGCAGTGGATTTAATTTTGTTTGCAGGTTACAGTTCATAGTTTTGCATTTGCTGTTACGTTAGATCCCAACATTAAAAAAAAAAAAAAAATCAAATGTGATTTTTCAAAATACACAGAAATGGTATTTTGAAAAACGTCTGAGTTACAGGGGATTTAACAATTTAATGATACCAAAACCTTCGAGAACTTTAATTTTCAAGCAGCTGCTTCTTCAGAACACTATTGTAGGGACTGTATTGTGTGGATTTCCTGTAGCAGTGGATGTCATACATGCCATTGCACACAGGAAAATACAACTGGTTGATAATCACCAAGACGATGACAAATAAATAAATGGAGTGATAGCTTTAACCACAAGCTGACTTTTTCCCCCCTTTTTTGCTCCTCCAAGTTGCATCCAGATTCTGAATAATAACTTCTTGCTAATATTTTTAGGATAATTGCCTAAGTGTATCTGTTTTCTTGTAGTCAATTCCATTTTTCCTTGAAAATGAAATATATGTGTGTGGAGGAATTCTTGTAGGAATGGAGAAGTTATTGCTGTTTAAAGCGGGAAGTAATTAAAGAAATATGAGGAGGCATTGTCTTTAATTCCAAATGTTGCAATAAAGAACATTGTTAAGAGTTTATACTCATGTTCATTGTATTCCTCATTCTCTTTTATTAAAGTGCTTGGTGTTGTCTTGTTGCAACAGTTGCAGTATGTTGAAAAAAGCAAACTTTGATTTAAAACAAGTGGTAACGTTAAGTGGCTGAAGAGTTGGGATAAAATTTGACTCTTGAGAACCAGGGCTGTGTGGGTTTTTTTGTTTGGTTGGGGTTTTTTTTTTGTTTGGTTGGGGTTTTTTTTTTGGTTTTGTTTTTTCCTCCTCTAAGAATCAGTGGAAAACCAGCCAGCTGTTCTCCACTTGGTGCTGTTTGAGCATCTGAAACCTTTTAGAGCAAAACCAGTCAAAGTTTCCAGCATATTGTAAACATTCCTGTAGCCCAGAGAACATGCTGACATAACCCTCTCTCTAGGAGGCAGAGTGTAAAGTATGACCAGAAGACAAAAAAATGTGGTAGCTTTAGTTAATAGTCTCACTTAAAAGAAAAAAAATAAAGTGTTCTATTAACTATTTACAGCCTTTCATTTTCTTTCACCAGTTTCTCTAGAGACCTACTGGCAATAATGAAATATGTATTTAAAGGCAAGCTCCAGTTGTACAAAAAAAGAAAAAAAAGTAACAGTTGATTTTAATCCATGTCTATGGGAGCATTATGTCCCTCAAGACTATTATAGAGATATCATATGACATCTTTTTTTACTGTATCAACTATGAAAGTGCTTGAGTATAATGTATAGCTGTGTGAAACAAGAAGCATTGCCTTGTGGGGGGAGCAGAATCAGTGTAGATTTACTGCTGTAAATTTCTAGTCCAATAATTATTGCAGCTAAGGGCTATGGATCTTAACCTCACTAAATGAACCTACAAACAAGTGACACAAATGTCAGAATTGTGCCCTTATTCCAAAAGGCTTCCCTTTCACAGCAGTGTGTCTGTCTTACAAGACCATATAGTGCCTACAATATTGATGAAATGAGAAGAGCCTTCAGGTGGCTAAAGAAAGTTTCATAGATGATTAAATTCAATTGCTGATTTTTAATAAGCTTGGAATGTTTCAAGCTGTCACCTTTTTTGAGTTAGTTAAAAACTATCTACAAAAATAGTACATGGAATTACTTTGTTCTTCTAAAGCATTCAAATTCTTCAGAAGAATACTTCTTCTAAAGAAGAAACTACTGAGTAGATACTTGCCATGCAGCAGTACTGCTTTACTATAGTGTTGAATATTATTATTCTGAATCTTAAACTATAATAGCACAAAGACTTTTGTTTAAAAAATTACCTTAAATACACTGAATGACAGATTGAAGGCTATCTTTCTGCCTCCTTGTGTAGACAAGGTATATGGAAGCTTTCAGGATCCTTTACTTAAAATTGGTATTTGGTGGTGTGGCCATGGTTGTCTAAGGGTAGAAGACAAATGTTTTTGGTGGAGAAAAATTTGTTTTAATACAGGCTTTTTGAGCAGGGTGTTTTTATCTGCACCTCTTTGAAATAATAAACCTGGCATGCTTTAAGCTGAAGTAATTAGGCTTTTCATTTAGAATTCTGTACTGGAACAACTGAAGACAGTCTTAATGCTGTTGTGTCATCTTCACTGTCTTTGATTTGCCAACCAGTGTTGGCTCTGTCACTCATAACACATCTTGGGCTGTTCTTTGTTAGTGTTAAGTGATTCTTCTTGCCTGGCTCTCCTCTGGTCAGTGATCTCTCCCATAATTTGTCCTTTGGATGGTTTATTTTGCTTTCAGTGCTGCAGGACTGTTCTCTGATCCCTGCCTTTCATTCCCTGCACCTCTTTCTCTAGGTGTCTCAAGAATCTCTTTACTATCTGTGCTGCTGACTTTCAGGTCCACCTTGTAATTACAGTCTTGTCTGATTTTATCTCAGCCATTATCTACACCTGTCTCTCTAATTCTCCCCTCTCTGCTCTCCCTGTTGAGGTTTAGCTGTCATCTCAGCATGCAAAAGCCATGACTACTAATCTGTTCTAATCCTCCTCTCTTGATAACTGAGCCTCTGTGGCCTTTCCTATATGTGGTCTGTAAATCTTGAAGACAGGTTCTGCAGTGTTTGAGCAAAATTATAACATTTTCCTTTCCAGCCACATCTACAGCACTTGCCCAGCCTTTGAACCCACATCTCATCCATCATTTTGCTGTTGCTGTTTTCACTCTTGTTTGCATAACACCTAGCACAACAGTGCCCTGTCATTATTGTAATAAGAAATAGTTATAATAATTATTAGTGTGTTTAACCATTGGCTAGTTAATTTGAGAGCCATTAATTCTGAATGTAATGCATTACTGTGATTTCACAGAAGTGTGATGTTACACACGTGGAATATTATTTACTCTATAAATTCATTAATGGCTTTAAATAGTGGTTTGGTTTGTTAATGTTATCTCCTGGTTTATTTAAAACATAAGTATATAGTTTAAAATAATAATTGTATTGTAAATATAGTTCATTGTTATAGCTTACTGGAAGGACTGCAGACCAGCTTTTTGATGTTAACATTTCATATTATGCAAACTGTAGACAATTTCTAAGTGGATGGGTGTTTTTTCTCACAAAAGACACACACAACTTAGACTTAAAATCAGGGAATGAAAGATGAAATTTTTATCTACTTTGTATATTTTGCTTTCTTTCTTTGAATTGATGAAACAAGTTAGAATGCTTTCTAATAACTCCGAAATATTCAAGTGCCCAGGGACAGGATAGGGATGATGTTTTGAAGGCAATAAATATTTCAGCTTCACATTTCAGTCTTTCTTCTTGATTCCTTTGATCTGGCTTTGGTTTAGTTATCATTCCGCTCGAATGACTTCACACTCTCTTTCTTCCTCTCCACACCAAAAGGAAGTGTTCTGCACATATTCCATATGTTTGGGTGCTGGTGTTGCAGGAGAGCCCTGGTTGTTCCTCAGTGTTCCTCCAAGCTGCTCCAACCACAGCTGAGATGGGTGCATTTTAGGTCCAAGATGTAATTTACACAGAAAGCTTTTACTCAACTGTCACTATTTATTTGAGAGAGAGAAAGTAAAATTGTTTTCTGAGTATTTCAGAGAATTGTTATGATTCCTGAAGCATTTTTCCTTAGCAATAAACTAAACCAGTAACCCCTTCTTTCTACAGATATCTGGGATTTTAGGCCTTAATACATTATTCATGTTGTTGAAATAGTCTGCATTCTAAAAAAATGAATTAAGGGTTGTGGGGGATGATTTTTAGTGATTATTTACCTGGCTAAAAAGTGGTGTCATGGATTAACTGCCCCATCCTGCCCCTATCCAGGCACCTCCATGGGAGAGGCTCTCTGAGCTCAGGAGCAGGATCCTGGGTTCTCTTATATTTCTGGATACAGAATCTTATCTATGTCCATGTGCTATATGGCTATTTGGGTGTCTAAAGCTTATACACAAAAAGTACTAAGGGAAATTGCTTGAATTTTGCTTTTTCATGGGAAAGTAGTGTAAGCTTTGAAGGTTTGTTGTTTTTTGGGTTTGTTATTTTTTTTAGCTTCTTAGTATGCTGTGTATTATGTTGTCTATTGACTTGTCCTTTGGGAATGTGTGTTTATATAGGTTTTTTTAAAAAATACAAATAGACTTTATAAACGGTGAGAACTGATTTTATTTCAGCACAGATTAGTGAAAGAGTTGATTTATTTTATTTTTTTTTTTTAATTGCTTGTGTCAACAAACAGAAAAGAAAGCTGTTTAGAAACAAACCCAGTGGTATCCTTTGTCAGCTGCTTTCCTGCAAGTGAACAGTGCAGGCGGATGGGTAGTGAACCAGTTTTCTCTCAGAAGTGTTAATATTTGGAGGAAAGATGAAGCAATGGGCAAAGACTCATGTGAGTGCAGCAAATCTACATAGAGGGGCAGCACATATATGGAATATGGGATCAGTAGGATTTCCTAGAGTGTTTCTAAGCAGATCACTGTTTAAAGATCTCTGCTTCATCCGTAGGAGGAAGGCTCAGCCATTACTCTTGGTTTCCACGTCTCATTTTTATCCACAGGCATAAATCCAGACTCATATTGTTCTGTGACAGATTGAGACAAGAAATGGAGGCTTTCCCTCTTGTGGATTCTCTCAGAACCTAAGGTTCAGAAGTCTTTTCAGTGGCAAAATGCATCCTTACCATAAAAATCTGTTCCACTACAGGCAATATTGTGTTTGGCCATGAGCAGGTTTCCCTGCTGCCAGCAGTACTTGAAACCCCAGTGAAGAATTTGTATATTTGTGCATGAAAGCCTGGCATGATTGTCATAAGAAACCATCAGGATTTTCCCAATCTGGTTATTTTTCATCTCACTGCAAAGGTCTCTAAACTACAACCAGGACACTTGTGTGCAGATTTGCTAATGGGATGTAGAACTTGCTGGCCACAGAAGTTTTCCACATGTAGCTCCTGATGGGACACATTTTGTCCATCTGTGTGCTTACATGCAACCTAAAATCTTCTCTTTTCTGAAGAGGCTGAGGCAGGTGCATCTCCTGTTTGGTGGTGGCCAGCCCCTGCTTCCATCCAGGGAATGTCACTCACAACCCTGTGAGTGACAATGCTGGTCCAGCCACGTTCACTGGGATGTATTAAGTTTATTTAACCTCTCCTGTAAATCACTGGATTACCCTGTGTTTCCTTAACCTGACTTGCACTGCTCTAATGTCTTATTGTGTTTGTTTGTTACCTCTTGGAAGGCATTTTATGAAGCAGAGAAAATATTTACAATTAAGCATGAAGAGGAAGTATGCAAGATATTTATGTTTTTCCATTTATCAGTACACTTCAGAGTGCCACTGTCTGAAATTGTAATTCTGGACTTCATAGTCAACTTTCACTGAGATGGTTTGTGCTGTGGAAGATTGCTAATTCTGTTGCTGTATCCTTTATAGACTGAAACAAGAGGAATTTGCTGCTTTTTAAATTGGGGGCAAAGAGTAAATTCACCCTATTTTTATATTCAAGCCGGCTCAGCTTTAGGGGATTTAAGTGCTGTAATTGTGTTGCATTCGGCCCCACAACTAGTCCCACTGAAAAAAATAATCTTCAAAGTGAATATTTTAGTGCTTCATGCAAGGCACATTGCTCGGTGTCTTGGGAGGGGAAAAAAAAAAAAAAAAAAAAAAAAAAATGTACGTGTTTTCTAAGCTTCTGTACAAATCTTCAGTGCACAAAAAGTAGAGAGAGCTAGCTCCCACATCCTTAAAAAAAATGAAGTTTTATTCCTGGTTATAATGAGATGTTGCAGCTATTCATAGGATTAAGTCTTAAAGGAAGGTGCATAAAACCAGTTTCCAAAAAAGTTTGCATCCCAAAATTCCAAAATAAAAATATATTCCTTGGGAGGGAGAGGCACGCATTTGGAGGCTCACTAACAGCACAAGGACTGACATCCTCTTATGTTCAGATTTGTTTCATTTCCATCTGCTGGACCAAAAAAGCAGCTCCCTAGTACATGGGTGTCAGGGGAATAATTGAGCCAAATGCTTTTGCAGCAAGAACCAATGCATAACTGACTCACCAGACAGTTCAGATCATTTTTAGCTCTGGAGGCATCATTGGTGTGCCCGTTCTGGGAGGTGTTGGAGGATTTTTGTACTTGCAGTTTTAATGTTTTGAATCCTCCATAGCAGAAACAAATTCTAAATGGTGTTTTTGCCAGGTGAATTGGGAGGAGTCAAAAATGTTGGGTTTGGGGGTGCTTTGGTTTTTTGTGCTGCCATTTTTACCGTTCCATAAATAAGTGGGCAATATGGTGATTGAAAGTAATATATGGATATGCTTCCCCCTTAAAGGAGTTTAGAAAATGGTCTTGTTATGGAAGTAGAAATAAAAGATATCTGCCTAGGGGTGATGGATGCTCTCTGGCAAAACTGAAGAAAGTTTGTACACACTCTTCTATAAACACAGCCCCCAAACCCTGAGCAAATATCACTGAAAATGTGATACAGGATTTTGTTCTGCTTTTGCTTCAGTTTTTGCTGGGTAAGGAAAGTATTTTCCTTTTTCTGTAAGGAAAATAACAGTCTCCTTATGTCTCAGTTATTCCATCAGCTGTGAGTAAGCTACCAGAATAATTTTTTTTTTTAATTTACACAATGAAAAAAACCCAGTAAAAGTAAAAAGTAATATGCTTACTCAGGGCTTGTGGCATTTCTTTGATCTCGTTGCTAATAGAATTACCCTTCTCTCCCACACTGAAACAGACACTTTGTGAAGATGTAGGATTATGTTCCTTTTCCCATTGTCAAAGGCTGGAATGAAAACCACAGAAGAGGATGTGAATGCTGTAACTTTGGGCTTGGCAGCTTCCTGACCTTTAGAAAATCCTTGCTCAGTGCTGAAATAGCTGGTTCAGTGCTGGCAAGGTGACAGACCAGATGAATTAACCAATCTTTTCCATCTCTTATGTGTCAGATTCTTTGTTTTATATGGAAATAATTTCTGTCAGAATGGGAAATGTATCGTGAGGTACTTCCTCTGCCTATAAAATGAAAATGTCAACCACAGGTCCATTTGAATGTGTCTTCTGTGTCTGTGCCACTGGTGGAGCCAGCTTTGTCCATTCATCCCACCATTGTGTTCCATGGGCTTCAACACAAAGTCAGACAACCTCAGGATCATGGGAAGTTGATAAGTGCCTGTGTGAGGAATCACATCTCAATTTCTTGAATATTTAGAAATGAGCAGAATTTTTGTCTGTCACGTGTCAATATGATGGATCTATCTGTTTTTCAGATGTGTGCACGTCTATATGTATGTACATAAAATATTATCCATGCATTACTGTTGAGAAACTGTGATATCTTAAGAAACCCAAACCATTTTCTATATATGTAGCAACATTAATAAGTCAAATAATATATAGGTTGTTAATATAAATTATCTTTGTGTAAAGATTTAACATCAGTCATTGCTTTAAAGGCTGAATAAATATTGGAGCATGATGGGTTTCTATTAAATTAAGAAGATACCTTATAAAAAGTCACACATAACCCTGCTTTGCATTTGGATATATATATATATATATCTATAAAGCAGTCAATAATCCTGCATTGGAGCAAAAGTGGCACTGAGATAATTCTGTTTTGTTTTGAGTGGGAGAAGACAATAGTGCTAGGAGGTATTAATTTAAAATAAATGGGGTGGGGGGGCACTAGACTTTTAAAGGTGAGGTTAAAAAAAGGGGGTTACACAGCAGGTTGTAAACTGTTCAAGTCAACACAGGCTATGAAGATAAGAGGGGTTGTGAGCTGGAAATGCCATGTTTAGGTGTGCAAAATTCAGTAAGTGAAAGCAAAAATAACTCTGCCCTTCCATTCCCTTCTTCAAAGTCTTGCTCAGGGAAGTTTGGCAGAAGCTGGGACAGGAAATTGCAATCTGAATACCATTTAAAAGTGATAGGGTTAAAGGCCTCCCTTTTACACGAGCACACTGGTTCTTTTATTTGATACTTGAACTCTGAAAAATTTCTGTGACTTTCTAGGGAGAAGGAGGAGCAGCTGACTCGGGTGACAGAGGTACAGAGGCTGCAGGCCCAGCAGGCAGATGCTGCCCTGGAGGAGTTTAAGCGGCAGGTGGAGCTGAAGTCAGAAAAAGTCTATGCTGAAATGAAACAGCAGGTGAGAAGGTCACAATGCCAGCCTTTCTGAAACTCTGTCTCAGTAGGATAGCACATTCTGATCTTATAATGCCAGAAACATGCTTCACTTGAGAGTGCGACATCAAAATCTTTGACAATGTAGTGTCTTTGCTAGCAAGTCAAAAAAGGGATGGGAGCAGTTGTTTCATCTTTCTGACAAAAGGCAGAATTGTCATTGTTACAAAGGGGTCTGCAGTTTTGATTCTGATTAGGGATTTTTCGGGAGTTGAGGCTATAAAGTGTTAGTTTAGACACCCCTGTGGAACGGCGCTTGTAATTTTCTGCTTAAATGTGTGTCTCTTCCTACTCTTTTTGGAACAACTCTGTCTTCCATTAATGAGGTCTTGTAATCAGTTTAAGCCTAAACAGGGACAGAGCCATTGTGACTGCTGGCAGGCATAGGCTGGGGACAGAAAAATGGATTTTTTTCCCCTTAGGCTTAGCAAAATGCTGAATTCCAATTTCTTGTCTCCGCCCAAATGTTTCCTGAATATTCCTGAAAATGGGTTTTTCTGTCCCTGAAAATTAGTAGCAGGAATTAATCTAAAGATTTTAGTTTTAATCTTAAGTTCATTATGGAGCAAATAATAGTTAAACCTTCACCTCTTGGATTTTAGAGATGCAGAGTGATGAGTAAAATAAGAAGCAAGTGACAGGTGATCAAAAAGAAGGGGGAAAAAGGGAGAATTTCTTTAACTTGCTCATGTGGTTGAGATTTCAATACACAACTCAAGCTGGTCATTCTACCTGGCCATGCACTCAGTTTTCCAGCTTCACCTATCATAACCAAACCTCTCTGTCAACAGTAGGATGCTGCAATCTGATTCTGCAATGGATTTTTAGGGATGCTGCTGTATGGCTTAACAAATTGCTTTTTGTTGCTCTCATTAAGTTGGTTTATTTTTTTCTGAAAATCTCCAACAAAAGTGAGAAATTAAGTAAGGCAATTCTTTTTTCTTCTCCAAAAGGAATATAATTGAATTCTAACAGATTAATAATCAGTGGTCATTTTAAATTTCCTACAAAATTCTTTTAGAATATTGCTGTGTTCTGAGGAATTTTGAAAATAAACTTGTATTCCAAGAGTCAGCCATGGGTTTATTCTGTACCTACTTGCAACCCACAATATACAAATAGTAAATGATATTGTACAATTAAGCAACAACATTCTGCAGGAACCAAGCTTCAAGGAAATACATCAAAGAAGCATTACTGAAGCTGTCTTCATAACTTTGTCCTTTTCCATTCTTCTGCATGCACGTAGCCTTTACATAAATCAGCCATTAGAATGGAACATACTGGAAAATTCTATTTTTTTGTGGTTAAATGGAATGTATTACTTATAAAGCAAAAACTAGTAACTATAGCAACACTATTTTTGACTACACTAGAAATATTTGCCTTCTAAAGCCACTTTTTGCTGTGTGGTAAAGGTAATTAGGGAGATAAGTAGACTGAGGTCTGGCATTCTCAGTTCTTCTCATCAATATTTGATTCATTAGTTTGGCTCTGATATTTTTTTGCCATCTGCTTCCTATTCTGTGAAGCTTGTGAGTCACCTGATACCCATTGATGGGCGAGTGATACATTTTTAACTGGAAGATCTGCATTTTTCCTGCTAGTCACTAGCAAAAAGAGAAACAATACATCGCCTTTGTCGTGGTACTTTAGCTTTAGTATTTCTTGAGTCTGATGTAGGGGACATAGGAAAGTCACCTTATGATTAAAGCAAAAAAAACAGGATTAAAGCATCTTTGCATATGTTTTTACTATTTCACTTTTCAGAATGTTCTCATTCTCTTAAAAATAAAAATCCTTGAATAGAATAACAAGGTTTGGGGGTTTTTTTCTGGTTTTAATTGAGCTATGGACGTGCAATTCAAATGTTTGGAAGTAGGAGAAATTGCTAATGAAATATTCTTTGAGAGCCCTTTTCTTAATAGCAGATAGTTGCAGTGAGGTTGAAGAACTATTGGAAGGATTATTTGTTCCTTTTTTTTCCTCCTTCTCTCTGGTCAACAATTCCTAGCCTTAGCTCTTCCTCTCTTGCTGCAATATTTCTAATTTCCAGTGCTTTTCCCACCGAGTTGCTGCCTTTACTCTTCTTTCCCTGGCTTAGAAGTGATGTCCAGACCGACTGGCAAAGACATCTGGTGAAGACAGAGCACTCCCTGAGGCCAAACAGGATTTTGGCTTTGTGGCTCAGGAATTCACGTGGTTTTCTTCTTTTGTGCAGCAGATGGGCTGGTGGCAGTGCTGGTCCTCCTGACATCTCCACCCCTTTGCTCTCAGTTTTTAGGGAGCTGCTTTATTTGCTGCTTGCCTTGGGACCTAGATCTAAAAGTATTTAATGAGTCTCCTCTAAAGCATAGAGCTGTATAAATGTGGATAAATGTATTCTGGAAACAGGCCTGATGTGCAGCTAGCAGTTGTGCTTTTGATACAAAAACCTTTGTTAATTGAGTTAGGAGATTGCTTCCTTGATGCTGTGTGCTGGAATCCGTGGCACTCATTATTCATAGGCAATGACTGTCTTCAGATACTTGCAGCCAAATCATTCTCTTTTAAGTTATTTTACTGATTTAATGTTAGTGTACTTTAAATGTGTCGTTTGTGCACTGCTTTACACATGATTTCCCTTGAATTTCCACAGAAAATGTGTTTTTGAAACAAATCTGAGTCTGAAATCTGTCTATGACAAATATTCACTTGATTTTTGAGATCTCCACCACTGTCGAGTGAAAAACTGAGCCAGTATTTTGTACCTGAGCAGTGGTAATCACTGTATCCTTAAATTACTAATAACTGGGTATTTGCTGAATATTAATTTTCACTGCATGCGAATAGTGTTATTTTTATTCTTAGCAAGTTATACTCGTGTCTTTGATTTGCAAACAACTGCAGAAACTCCAGAGCATTTCAAGCTATGCTTTTTTTTAAAAAAAAATTAAATATTCCCTTTCTTTTCCCTTGTAGATGGAACAGGTTGAAGCAGATCTAAGCAGATCAAAATTGCTCCGGGAAAAGCAATCCAAAGAATTCTCCTGGCAATTGGAAGAGCTCAAGCAGAGATATGAGCAACAGGTCAGTGGGTTTGCTCCTTCAGGTGCAGGGGAGGAGGGACAGCTTTTCATGCAGATGTAGGTTGGTTCCTGTGGAAGGCTTAATCCTGCTCTTGCACTTTTTTGTTCTTTGTGAAAAGGGAAAATTTATAGGTATGCAGAGTTTGTGCAATGGGGGATGGAGGAGGAAGAGTCTGTATAGAAAATATTGTTTCCTCTTTGCAATCCTTTATACCTCCGACTCTTTCAAATTGTTTCCCAGGCTTACAGGTGGCAACACCTGTTTGCATAATGGCCAGGTGAAATTATTTCACACGATATCTGTTTTTCTTCTTGTCAAGCAGCAGCATTTTATTCTTCTTTTATCATTTTTAACATGGGGAGTGTTTGTATGAATGCTTGTTTTGGCCCACCGATAGCAATTTTCTTCATTATAACGTAATTTCAGGGTGGGAAATATTCGGGGAAACATTTGGGCGGAGACAAGAAATTGGAGTTCAGTGTTTTGCTAAGTCTAAAGGGAAAAAATCAGACATAGAAGCTGAAAAATTATTGCATGATACAGACTTGAGAGCTCCCCAGCTGTAACAGCCTGGCAAACGCTTGCGTAAGATGGTTCTTTGTCATGATATTGAAGTGACATCTGTTTGGTAACACCTGCTGGAGGACTGGAAATTTCTAAAATTACTTTAGAGCAGTGCTACAGTTAGTCCATAAGCTTAAACTTCTGTCTTAGCAATGATTTTGTGTGGATACAAGTTTGTATTTCCACGAGGAAAATACGGTTTTATTTCTGTTTGTCTTCTGTGCTGGTAAGAGGATGAAAGACTGCAGGTGGATGGTGGTCCAAGACCTGCTCTGGTCTGCCTGGAAGGGGCTTTTTCAACTAATTAGGGAGGGGAGTCACTTTGGTAGGTGTTGAGAAGAGACTTTGTCAGAGCTTGGGAGGAACAATAGTGTGTTTTGTGCATGGTGCTCAACTTCAATTTCAATCTCAATTGAAGAGAGTTTGTTGGTTCAGATGAAAGTATTTTCCTTATTCTCACTCAGAAGTGTCAACATTAAATTGGGTTGTCACCTGACAAAGGGTGAGAAGCTGTCCCATACAATGGATACATCTCCACACTTTTTTTTTTTTTTTTTACTTTTTTTTTTTTTTT
>JAAWXA010000030.1:2725737-2744441 GCA_038090715.1 Florisuga fusca | reverse complement strand
GGGGGGGGCTGTTTCTTGGGGTTTTTGTTTGTTTTCTTGTATCATCATGATTGTTATAGTCAGACTTTCTGGAGAGTAGATCAAAAAGCCCAGAAAAAGCAAGAAATGATTGTGATACTTCAAACTTTTCCGGTGAGTCCTTTTAGGTTGGTATTCTGTAACAATGTTGATGTTTTGGTAAACACCAGTGAAAGCATTTTCCAATAAGAGATGTTTACTTCTTTACTTTTATTTATAGTAACTATTTTTTACTGTAAGAAAGAGCAGCTAGACTTAATGAAAAATCACTCAAACCCAAGGAAAGGATTTCAGCACTAAACAGCTAAACAATGAGAGCTTCAGAAGAATTTTCAGAGGAATCCTGTTTATGCCTGTTTTCTAAAATTTATTTCTCTTCGTACTTCATTTGGAATGTCCTTTGAAGCTTGTGAACATGACAAATATGTGACCCTTCCTGCAGCTTGCAGTGGGTTATCATTGGAAGGGGTGTTCTTTTTGTATTGTCAGTTCTGCAGCACAAAGCTCCTCCAGCCCAGCCACAGAGCCCTATGAGCTCAGTCCTTCCACTCTTCAAATTTCCTTTCAGTAGTTCCCAACTTCTGTTTCTCTGTATTACTCTCTATTTATGCTTCAGAACGTCTAAACTATTTTTAAAGCAGATTTTTCCTTGCCTTGTTTTACTGCATATTTCTGTGGCTGTTACTTGAGGAGGAATAAACTGATTTAAAGTGTTTAAACAGAGCAGTAAATGAGAACTGGGGGTGCATGTCAGCAGGGCTCTAGCAGACTTCCATTTGGGAAACAGGCACCCAGCCAAAAAAAAGGGTGCCTTAGTTACCTGAGAAATGTAGTAATAACTTTGAGATGTTCTGCTGTGAGTGTCTGAATCTGTCAGATGGAATTATACACAAAGGGCAAGAAAATTGACCTTCATTTGGATTGTGCAAAGGTTGGCTTGGTGCATGGCAGAGCATTGGCTCTGTGCACTGGCTGCACACTGGATGATTCCTTTGCCCATAAAAGTTTATCAGGTTGGTAATGAAGAACCAAATGATCTTGTGTTATTCAGCTCCAACCTGAGCAACATCTTGGAAGTGTAGGAACTTAACTTGGGAGCTGTGTTTTTACCTCTCTACGTTGTATGAATGTGTCTGTGCTGGACATGGATTCCAAAGAGGCTACAGATATGAATGTGGAGTGTTCATTGTGGGGCTGAAAGATTGCTTTGCCTGAGATAAGATATAATGGTGCATTATATATTACTATTAATTTGATAGTTTTCTCAGTAAATAAGCTGATCTATATTGATATTTTATATTATTTTTCTTGAAAAATAATTAGAAAACCATACAGAACAATAGCAGTTAATAAATTTTTAACTTCTCAAGTGCATTTGAGTGCATTCATAAGGCAAAGAAGAAATTCTGGATCTTGCTGTATTTGGTTTCAGCTGTCATGTGTCACTCCTGGTTCCAGCTTCTTCTGATTCAGTGCCACTTTCTTTTGAAGTATCCACTGAGAACACTCTTAAGAGAGAAACCGGTGGGGTTTTTTTGTTGGTGGTTTTTTTTTTTTTCTTTAAATATACTTTAGCTCAACTTTGTTCTACTTGCAGCTGTTAGATGTGAAAGTATATTTTGAAGAAAAAAATAACTCCAGCAGCACCACAGTTCCTATCTGCTGGGAGCAGCTGCTTTCGGCACTTCAAAGCCAGTGGACACCACAGTGAAGGCCTCAGCCTTTCCTGCCTTTGAAATGGTTCAGTATCTATAGTCAGGCTTTATGGCCCTGTCGGCACAGGAAGAAAGGTTGTTTGGTTTTTTTTTTTTTTTTTTTTTTTTTTTCCCCCCTATTTCTAATTACATCCTCAGTTTAGCTCAAAATACCTGGGAAGCGTTTCGATTGAAATCATCTTTCCAGGAGCCCAAACATTTGAAACAGCTTAAGCCCCAGTTTTTCAGTAATAGATGTCAGACTGGCGAATTTGATAGGGTTAGTGAATTTTCTTTTTCATCTCATCCCCATATCCACCCCATTTGAGTACTTTCTGAGAGCACATCCCTCAGGGCCAGCTGGGGTCCCACAGCATAGCACTTGGGGTGGACCAAGGCTTCACACAGGGACATTTTTCAGAATGGTCAAGTTATGTACACATTTTCCTTTCCAAGCAGATTTCCATAAGTTCTCATGAATGGAACACTTCAGTGAACTTTTGGAGATCCTCATGTTTAAATAGCATTGGACTGTCCTCTTAAAAAAAAAATAAATGCAGTAACAGATGACTGTTACACCCATTTTTTGCTATAAATAGTTGCTGAAGTGCTTTAGCTGAATGAGTGTGAAAATATTGAGATGTGAAATAAGTAAGGGAGCCAAAGTACGTGAAATTTCATTTTCCTAGCAGGGAGAGCACACTATGGAAAAGCTGATAAATTCTTGTGATAGCAGGATGGAGCTACTTGCTAAGTTATAGAGATACTTTCTGGGATCAAATGCCAACCTGGATGTATAAATAAGCCTTTTTTTTGTTGTTCATATTTTCTTTGTTTTCATTCTAAAATAATAATTATTCATGCTTCCATAGCCTGTGAGATTTATCTTTGGGTTCCGACTTTTGTAATTTTTTTTTTTTTTTTTTTTTTTTCTTTTGAAGGAGTTGTTGTCTTGTCCTTTGGTCAAAACCCAATAGGAAAGAAACAGGACACCCTCAGAAATATTTTACTGGGTATTTAAATCACTTTGAAAGCATCTTAAAGTTGAAAGATATAATCTACACCCTTAAGTTGGGAATGAGGCAAAGGTGTGGTTGAGCTTAAATGGGCCTTTTGTATTAAAGAAAAAGAGGTACAAAAGTGCAGAATCAGCTGGTTAAAGGTGAACAAAGCAAGGCTGGAATCTTACCTGCCAGCAGCAAGGACAAGTATCAGAGGTAGTGTTGGGAAATTGTTCTTCTTTTAAGAGAGTGCTGGAGCAGGGGAAAATATTAAGAGGAGAAGAATACTCTTTAGATCTTTCTCTGTGTCTTTTATTACTTCTGAATGAGGCTAATTTAGAGAAAAGTGAAATTCTCTCAGGCAAAATAAGAACTTTGTAAGCACAACCATTGTTTTTATATGTAAGTGGATATATTTAAAACCAAACATCTTACTGAGTGCTAGCAGTGCCATGTAGTATTTAGACTCCAGGCACAGTCTCATGCTCAGTTGCTTAAAAATATTCTGAAGCATTATTTAGATTAACAATTAATGGTTGTGCATCTCCTTTGTTACTTTGGATCTGTTTAACTTTGTGCCAAGAGATTTCACCAGTGTTGGGGTGATCAAGGCTGTGATGATGTTTTGCTTAAAACTCCAGTGATAATTCCTTGAAATGCTGGAGGTAGGGTATTTTTGTCCCGGGTGTGCTTTTATCTGAAGGTAGGGTATTTTTGACCTGGGTGTGGGTTTTTTTTCTCTTTTTCCCTTAGAAGATTTACTCAAGTGTATTTAGGGAATAAACATTATTTAATTCAGGAGTTCAGCAGCTAAAGGTTCTGAAGAGTCTCGCTGAGAACTTCCCTGTCCTCTCTGAGCAACTGAGCCAGAACAGTTTGTGTATGAAAGAGTGGTGTGAAGGCTGTGACCCCTTGAGAGAGAAGAGAACATTCAGCTTAAGCAAGGAACAGAGCAAAAAGAGGGGATTAAGCATTAAACCAAGAAAATGCTGTGACTTGGGGATGGGACTTTGAGAGGAAGCTCCTCATGTAAAGCGAGTTCTGTTGGTGAAAAGAGTTTGTGAGTGGCTGTGAAAAGCCAGTGCAATGGAGCCAAAAGCTATTCAGGCTGAGATACATCATTTAGTCCCATGGATGAGGAGCACTGGAGAGGTGGGTCCTGCAGAAGGGTCAGTTGAAGGGTTGATGTGGGCTGAAGGGTCCATGAGCTGGTCCTCCAGGAGCCAGCATTCCAAATTACCTCCTGCTTTACTCATGACCACTCTGCCTTTCTAAGGGAGAAAGTGGGGAGAATGGGCTGCTGCTTCTGGATGTTGTTGTGTTTAAATTTGTTTTTATTTGTCATGTTACTTTTAGCTGAATTCATCTTCCAGCTGATAATCTTGTCATCAGTCCTATAAAAAGATGCAGCCAGTCACCTTATGTGTACCTTCATCTCAAGTGAAGACAATGTTTGCAAAGACATGCTGGAGATATGGTATTCCTCAGACACGTAATGTTCTGGCCATTTCTTAGCTGTACTTTAATCAGTCCAGTTCTATTTGGAGATTCACAATTCATTTTTTAGTTTGCTGGTTTACTTATAAGGACAGAGTCTTTGTGAAAAGCTTTGTTCCTCTCCTCTTATCTAAAGTCTAAGATAATTGAAATACAGTCTGTTCTTGCATGGAGGCCAAACGAGCACATTAGCAGAAGCTCAAAATGTTTCAAGTCATCAGGAACAAGCTGCATAAATTTCATTCCATAAATTAATCTAGGATTCGTAATGTTTCCTTTGAACCATCCGAACACACAGATGAATGCCATTTGCACAGAATATCTGAGGAATAGTTTCTTCAGTCATCAACATCAACTTTTCACTTTGATACAGCTAAAAGTTGCAAGTGGGAAAAGGATTTGAATTTAACCTCCAAGTAAAGAGTGGGAGGAAATCTTATCACTGTCCCATTGCTGTTTACAGACTTGTTAACCAAACAGATGGGTATTTACACTGGCTCCTTCAGGCATCTAACTCGTGTGTGATTCAGAGTTAAAAGCCTGAGCTCCCTGAACAGCAAACAGAATCAACTTTGGGGGGAGAAGGGAGGTGATTCCAGGAGCATAAATTGGTGCCTGCAGTAAATAGCAAGTCAGGCTGTGAACACCTCTGAAGTTGAGTTCTCAGTGTTCAAAGAAGGCCCTTGGATAAACTCTGAATCCCTAAACAAAGACTACATACAGTAAATTCTGTATGAGGGTCTGCTACAAACAGGCATTTGCAGTGACTCAAGGTGTATTGGTTGGAAAGGAATATTTCTCTTTGCAGACTTCCTTGGCTTTGCTGGGCCAGGGGAGTGGGACCTCCTGAGCCCGTGGTTTCCTCACAGGGATGCAACTTCATTTCCAGTGTGGTGATGTAAAAACTAATTTATTTACTGGGAAGACAGGGGGAGTGAGGTGAGGTTTGTGCTGCCCATCCTTTAAAAATGTTAAAGATCTGGAAAGTCTTTGTAAGTAAAACTGTAGAGGTTTGGTATCTCATTTTATATATGTAGGGATAGGGCTCAGGTGGGGTGTTGTAGTGAGGAGGATAAAACAGGCTGCAGTTTGGTTGATAAACCAGCCTGTCTCTTTTAGAGAATTTCTTGCTATCCTTAGTCTGCAGTTGAAATACAGTTAAGAGTAGTTGACTATAAAGTGAAGTACAGCAGGGAACATAGTTATGCCCATTAAGTTATTGCAGCCTGCACTGAAATAGGAAGTAACATGCATTGGTTCTGCATGTACATCACCCTGGATGTATTTATTACTTCAGTGGTAATATGTAGTTTTGTACATTTTTTACTGCCCCATTTGTCCTTGGCTTGTTTACAGCCCTTTTATCTTGGGAGTACTTTGGGTTCCAAATGATAGCAAAATCTCCAAAAAATGTGTACGTTTCAAATCCGTGTGATTTATGTGCTGCAGAGTAGTTCTGGCAGGCTCCCTTGCCTTGCAGTGAAAATTCCTCTTTTCTGCTCAAAGTTATGCTAAGCCAGAGCCCAGCATGATTATACTCATTCCTCCAGCCTCTTCTATCAGATTACTTTTAGAAGCAATGTATTTGTGGAGATGGGTAATCCCCATATCCTCCTGAAACACACACGTTTATTTATAGGCTTAGGAGACAGAAAATGCTTGATTTTCCCAGAGTTGTTATTAGGGAGTAGATCATCTGCTGTATGCTGGGCTGGGCAGACTTTAGGGCTGGTTTTGAGCAGAGTAATGATGATGAAGACACCTGATTTACAAGAGGGAATTGCTGCAAGACAGATGTTCCCTATGCACCTTGTACAAGTGAGTTTAGGTCTTTGCCATACGTAACTTCTCGGTGGCTTCTCCAGCCCTCAGAAGTTGACTCATGCCAAAATAGCCCTAATAAAATCACCCTTCCATGCAGAGCTGTATTTTATATAGGTGTCACAATATTTCTAGAATTGAGGATGTAAAGTTCCATGGGTTTTCATCCTTTGGTGTCAGATATTTATTGTGGCAGCTACATTTTTCAACGAGGTAGTGAGCTTCCTGATTTCCTACAAAAAAAATTTCCTAAAAAACTCACTTGTTCTTGAGAACAAGTTGGAATTGCTCTAAAATTGCAAAGCCTAAAGTTAGTGTGAGATGTAAAAGTGGTAGAAGGTTTTGGCTATATTAGTGACTTAGATATTTGCTGACGTTGATTATATTACAAGTATTTTGGTTCTGAAAATACCTTCTGCAATCATCTATTTACTGTAGATCTTTTTTCTTCAGATGTACAAATCGAACCAGTGCTACCAACAATCTGATTTCTCTTGATGTGATTCACTTTATTAGATTCTTTCTCATTTTAGCAGGTTGTTCTTAAGCACCTCCTTGTGTAGGTGCAGTTAAATCTGCCCTTGTTGGAAAGTCCTCATCAGCACCCTGTGTTTGGCAGTCAGTATGGGTGTCTCTGTGTGTTGATGCTAGAGAAAGATGGCCAAGGTTTTGGGATAATCCATTTTTAGCTTTTTCTTAAGATTTGTTGTTCTCTTTTCTCCACAAGAGTTGGGTAAGTATTGTTAAATTCCAATTAGAAGCAGAAATTAAAACTAAAAGGTGTAGTTCTGCTGATGGCTTAACAAGTTGGCTGTTGGCTGTTGCCTTGAATATGGTTCTGTCATAGAAAATGCAGAGGGAATTAAAAAAATGAAGAATTCACATAAGACAAGGTCATAATTTTAAGATACTTGCTTTACTTGGTAATACCAGAGTTTCACAGTGTGAAACAACCATCTGGGGTCAGACAGTCCTGCTTGTTTCAGTGTCCAGGTCATGGCTGGAGGTAGGAATAGATGTGCAGAGAAGAGAATAAGAGAATCTCATCATTTGGGAGGGCAAAATGAGGAATACCTAAGCCTGAATGAATACAAACTGATTATGGTAATGAGGCACACACTATTATTAATGGGTGTATCTTTTTAGTGCTGCCCCTGGTTCCCATTGTGAATATTGTGTTGCCTGTCTGAAATGCACAGCACCTAAAACTGTCTGTCTTCTGGACACTTATGTCCTGGATGTGGACATTTGGAAGATTTTAATGTAATTTGATGAAGTGCTAAGTGTCTAGGGATAAGTGGAGAAAGCTCTCAGCACGGAACAAGTTTTAAAGGAGGTGGTTTTGTTACAGCATTCATCGAGGTGCTCCCTGCCTGGAAGAAAAGACAGGATCCATACTGATTTATGAAGAATTAATATAGTTTTCCTGTAGGTCTCTGGAATGAAGTCCTACTGTTGCTGAGTTGTTTTCCTCCTTTTGTTGGTATACACTAATTCTTTTTTCATATGAAAAAAAACCAAACAACAACACAAGAATGAGAGAGGGAAGAGCGGAAGAAAAACCGTATTGCTTGGCAGCAGTTCTGAGGAGAGCAGGAGGTTCAGTTGAGTGTTCACTGGAGCAGTCAAATAGCTCCTCTTCATGATTTGTCTTGGAATGCATGTTTTGTTGGTTACAAATGTGGTTTACTTGTTCATGATCAGTAGGGAAGATGGGCTTTCTAAGTCTTTGAACTTCAGGGAAGAAAATGCTCTCTTCCCCATGCTCTCTGTCCACCTCTGCTCCCTGCCTGGAGAAACCTCTAGAAACCAAATCCAAACCATCCTGGGGAATGCTTTGGTTTAAGTGCTGAGGATTTTTTTTTTTTCCTTCAACAAATTTGCCTTTTATAAATCATCTCCCCTCATACCACTGTCCTTTCTGCTTCCATGGCCTAGACCAGGGGACACCCCTCCAGAAGGATCCTGGTCCCTCTTTGCTCTTTCCACCTCTTCAATTCAAAACCATCATTTGTCATAGGAAGGCTGGAGGTGAAGAGATTACTAAATAAACTGGAATTACTTTCATTGGGTGACCTGGTGACATATACGTGTATCATGTCACTGGCTGAAGAAGTGGGATCTGTCCTTTGCTCCCTTCCAGCACATATTCCCGGCCTTCTGCCAATTCTTGTTTTTAGTTAAAAAAGTGAAAACCTAAGTAATTGAACTTCCCACAACAAACTGACTTGCCCCAGACCTTATGTGGCACAACCAGCTGAAAATCCAGTAATTTAAAGAGACTGACTGAATAAAAAGACCTTATTGACAGGATTTCTTTTTAATGAGGTCTGTTTTAGGAAAAACTGTGAAACATTTTTTGTCGTAACTCAGGCAAAGCCTTTAAAAATTATTTTAGGGAGGAAGAAGTCTTTCTTTCACGCACACTAAGGCCACCAATAACATCTGCAAAGAAGCCAGTTTTCTAGGCAAACCTTGGACAAAACCCGGACTTAAAGAACTTTGTACAAGGATCCCAGGCCCAGTAGAGATAATAAATGCCTCCTGGGGGCTTAACTTCTTCAAGGACTTTAGATGTCTGTTAATGAGTATTTTAGTACTATTAATAATGTAGATATCTTAAACCATAGAATATTGCATCTGTTCTACTTGCTCCCATTTCAGCAGGATGCTCGGAGCTGCAGCACAGCTGTTGGATCTTACTTTCCAACTCGGCATACGCCCATCTCGAGTTGGAGGAAACCTGGGGGTTTTTTTACTACAAATTTTAAACCCCGAAAGCCACGCAAACAGCCAATATTATACCAGAATTGAATGCTACAGCTTTAAGATCAGGTGCCGGGGCGCTCTCGGCGCACACACAGCCGGCTCCTCCCGTTGGCTCTTTTTTTTTTTTTTCCCCTTTCTCACGCAGCAACCATATTCGCCATAAGAGCATTTTTTTTCTTTTTTCCTAAAATTTTTTTTTTTTTTTTCCCCCCTCCCCTCCTCCTCCTCCTCCGAAATCCACCAAAACTGAAGAAAAATCCAAGTGACTGTTCTTTAGCAGCTGTGTGGCCCGGAGTTCAGTGGGGAAGCGGCTTCCTGCCGTCCCTATTCATCACCTGCTTCAAAGGCGGGCGGGCTGCTCCAGTGTGCAGGCCAGGTAGGGTGCCATTGTGCGCAGGCGGGGAGGATTAGTATCAAAGCTGCGGCAACCAGGCCCTTGGTCTCGGGCTGCCATTCAGGCTAGCAGGGAGAGGCTAAGACTGGCCAAGGTCACAGCATCCAGTGTGGTTCGGACTGGGAAAGGATCCTGAGAATAGAGGGCTTCTTATGAAATCATGGTGCAAGCTTGCGGCACAGCAGGTGCCCTTCTGGAACACATACATCTGTTTATGTTGGGATAGCGTAGCTGACAACGGGATAATAGAGCTTTGTTGGGTTTTTTTATCATTTTCTTTCTTTTTTTTTTTTGGAGATATATATATATATCTAAAAACAGACAACTGTATATCCAACGGGCGTTGCGGAATGTCGAGGGAAGAGCGTTCGCTTTGGAAATCATAAAGAAATCTGTAAAAGATTTAATTGCTGGAGTGGGGGGGTTGTGTGTGTGTGTATACTTAAGGGAAGGGGAGAGCAGGCTGCCTGTTAACCATTTAGGATCCTCAGCCCTGCTGATGAGCAGCAGCAGGACACGGGGGGGACCGGACACAGAATGCGATAATACAAATTTTTATTATTCTTAATTATTATTATTATTATTCCTGTTATGATATTTATTTATTTTTCCGTACGCTCCGACTTTTGTCCCAACAAATTGGTTAAGGATGCGCTGGATTTGCTGGGTTTGTCTCCATTGTTGGGATTGTCTGGAGGAATTCTGTCACGCTAACGGTGTCTTTTTTTCAAAAAGGTGAGGTAACAGTGACGTAAAAATAAAATTGCCAACTTGATGAAATTAAGGGGGGAAATTAAGCTGTAGACGAGTTGTCATGACGACAAGGATGTTCTGTTGATGAACTGTACTCCTCCCTGTCCAATCAGATAGTGGAGCTGAAGCTGGAGCATGAACAGGAGAAGACGCACCTATTCCAGCAGCACAACGCAGAGAAGGACTGCCTGGTCCGAGACCATGGACGGGAAATCGAGAAACGGGAAAAACTGCTTCGCGCTGCCATGGCACAGCACGAGAGTCAAACTCAAGAATGCAGGAAAAGAGATGCCCAGGTAATGATCAATAATGTTTGAAAAGCTTATTAGAAAATGCTAATAGTGAGGGTTTCCTGTTTGCCAGCATTGTTGGTGATGCACGCTGTGGGAGCCTTAGCGAAACTGGCACAGAAACGTGATTTTGGTTTTCTTTTTCCTTTTTTTTTTCCTTTCCTTTTTTCCCGCTTTCCCCCCTCCCTTCCCACTGCTGAATAGGGCTTTAACTGCAAAAACCACAGGTAGCCAGATTAAAAATCCCATGGTGCGCTATAACTCGGCCTATTTATAATCTTGTCTCTTTTTCTTTCATGATGGATTTGTTTAAGAAAAAAAGGTATCTGTTCTTCTCCCCCCCCCAGCCCTCACACGCACCCCTCCTTTTCTCCTTCCTGCCCAAATCCATATGAATGATATCTGCTTCATTAGTAAAATTTTTTTGTTTTAAATCCCTGCAGGTAACTCACAAATGGTTTTATTTCATTCTGTTCGTGTCTTTTTTGTTTCAGTTTTGCATTCTAGATTTGCATTGTGTGTTTGGCTACGTACGTTGGCTGTTTGCTAAGATGATGTGGGTTTGGGGTTGCTTACCGTCACGTTTCTTTTCCGACACACACACGCACCCCTCCCATCCTCCATCTCTGTGGTCACTGTTGGAAGCCATTTGGCAGAATAATCCCCAGCTGGGGTAGCATTTGACTCTTCAAACTTCTGGATGAAATGCGCCCTGTCAGCATGGAAAATGATCTTTATGAGTTTTCAGTTCAGAAACCATCTTATTGCTTTTTTTTTCCATGTATTTTGTAAAGATGGCATGGCATATTTTCCCAAGATCCTATCCTAAAAAGGCCTGCAGTGGCAATATTTAGAAATATAAGATGATTTTGTAGTTTAAAGAGTATTCAGAAAATGGTCTTTAGTAATCAGCATTAGAATTACTTATCACGCATGGATTATTTTATACCAAAACTGGACATTTTGGTAAGGCATCTTTAGCGCCGTTTGTTTTCCGCGCACCACCGCCTTCCCTATGAGATATAAGACTGACGTTGAGGCATTTTCAGTTTACTTTCCTGTAGACTGGTAGGCTTTGTCTTACTGGCAACTATAATGTAGCTAAGTGAAAATGAAGATCTAATTTTTAATAATTTTTTGGTTGTTGTTACCATTGTACAACTAGGGCTCTGTCGAGATCTGGCTTAAGTCTATTGGAAAACAAACGGCTTGTAGGGGGAGGATGAGGGCGAGGTTGCAGAGCCAGGACTCATTTCTCCATTTCCACCATCGTGGTTTTTCCAAGGAAAACGAAAGATACTTTTGTGAGAATGCGTGTTGGAGGATATTCAGGTGGCTTCTGGAAAATTAAACCTCGCCCTTTAGTCGCCTATTAGTTATAAGGGTGAACAAAGATTTAAATTGTTAAAGTGATTGGGTTTTATCTTTGGATTTTTTTCCTTTGGCCCACGATGCATCTTAGCTTGTTCTTTGCCAGTGCCTTTTCCAGGCGGTACCATCCTCTCACCTGCACTCCTGATGTCATGTTTGCCTACAAAGGCAAAGCTGTGGCTCTATGTTAAAAAATAGATTTAGAATTATATATAAAATTGTATTGTCTTCATCCCAGCGTTCATGACTGTATTAGTCTGGATGACACTGAATGCAATGGTAAAGGAACAGCCTTAAGTGAAATCAGACAATCTGGGAGGTGCCTTGCCAGTATATCTCTATTCACTTCTGTTGGAGGACATTTCTGGCAACAACTGGAGCCCAAAGTTTGGTTGTGCTTTGTATTTCCAGTGGGATATGTAATGCTACTGCAGCTGCTATGTAAAAAAATTGGAAATTATCGCAGCTATTAGGAAAATCTGAACAGTCTGAATAGCAAAAACTTTGGCCTTTTTACAGGGCTTTTCTTTGTAGTTTGAATATCCCTCTACAGTGATTTGAACATTGCTGCCATGAGAATGACATGTAAATCAGGGAAGAAAATGCGGCTGCCTTTGACTCGAAGAGCTGTTGTTTATTTAAATTCCGGTAAGAATCTATCAGCTTTCAGGGGCACATTTTTTCCATTTTGGAAAATAAATAGTTCTTTGTTCCTTCCTCTGGTCTTTGGATTAAAAACCACTTTTCCCTTTGCAATGCGCTTAACAGACAATATTCGTGTTTCCTATGGAGTTATGGCACGTATTTTTAATAATTTTTTAAATCTTCACATGTGTTTACTGAATGCGTGCTTTGGACATCTAACATGACTAATGGCTGTTGTAATTTATGAAACATTTGGCAGTCTCTTAACAAAGATATCACAGCGAATCTGTGAGGTGATGTGGCTTTTTAAAAACCTCTTCAAATGGAACCATGTTTGACAGCAGCAGTTTTGAGAACTGCTTTATGTTAGATTGAAGGTGTGGTGGGACTGGAGAAGAGGCCATTTTGCTTTGCTGAATGCAAAGTAGATTCGGTGGGTATTGAAAAAAAATGAAATAATAATTAATGTTAATCCCAAAAGAGTCGTTCGGCTTGAAGTACCCATCTCTTCAATGTTTGGTGAATGGTGTGAAAGCACCTTTATTAAAGGTATTCCCTGTTATTCTTTCTGAAATCCTTTTCCATATGAAAGTGTAGGCAATGTTTAAAATACGTATTTCTTCCTGTGTTACTAAAGACACCTATGACTGAGTACTGTGGGACATTTAATTTTACTGTTACTGAAAAGATCTAATTATTTTTTTATTGCATATCCGAGCCATCTACTTTCATATTGGTCTTCAGCTACTGTGGAAGGTAGTGTGTAAAATGGTTAGATTTTATTCAAATATGAGTACATTTATTAAAGCTTTACTCAGAACTGAAGTAAAAAAAATTAAGATTTCAGTACACTGACAGTTTTTACTTAACTATAAAATAATGTTACTACTTACTTGAAATACAAGCTTCGTATGTGTTGAGGAAAGAAACTTAATCACTTTTTGTATTGCTGATGAATTTCTGGATAACAATTGCATTCCACTTTAGCTCTTGGATTTATCCATTTCTAGGAGATTTGCTTTGATTTTTTTCACCTAGGGTTATAATGCTTGGGGAGGAGTAAATTGACATGTAGGTCAATAAAAGTCAAAGCAGTACAAAGGCTTTTATACCATGCTGTGTTCTTGTAGTCTTTTAAATCCTATATGTTTTATGTGAACTGCCATAATATTGTTATTCTTTAAATAGGAGTTAATAACACAGGATTCTTTTTTAAAGGGTAGTTTTGAATCGCAACTTCTATTTATTTAGATTATTTTACATCTGGATTTTCTTTAGAAACCTTTTTAAGCTACAGTTTGGTTGGTCATTTATTCCCACCTCCCGTCTCTGTTTATACACCAAACAGGGAAACTCCTTTTGTTTGCATAAAACCAGCTTTGCTACTGAATTGGCCATTTTCTGAAGCAAGACTTCTAATTACAGCGGATTATACATCTTAGTTTGCAGCCAGGTTAAGGAAATTTTACTAACTGCTGCCCCATGGGCTGTGGTACCAGCTGTACCCTGAGATTTTCCCTTTATCCTGCAAATGTCATGCTCACCCCAGCATCCAGCACGTGCCCTCAAACCAGCTCAAAGATTTTCGTGTTCCAGCTGCCATACAAAGTTGGATCATTTTCTTTCTTGTTCTTCAACTGTTGACCTTCGGGCAAGAAGAAGAAAAAAAATTGTTCCCCTGGAACTTCAAATACAGCCCTTTGCACTAAAGCAAGAAGAAAAAAAATGTTTCTGTAAGGAAATGGAATTCTCTTTCCAGATTCTGCTATGAGATAATTGGCGAGGGCACCGCTTCCATCCATGAGTAATTGGGTCAGGAGGAGCTGGAACACCAAGGCAGATTTTGCCATTATTTGTTACTGCCATCCTAGTGTTTCATTTTAACATCTACTGCTCGTGCTCTCAAACATGGGGCTGCTTGAAGAGATGGTCACTGGTGTTTAGGGATGTCAAGGCTCTCAATAAACCATTATTTAGTAGGGCAAACCTCAAGCAGTCCTGAGGTCATATGAACACACAGATTGGGAATGGAAGTTGTGATAAAAAGAGCAAGCCAGAGGCATCAGGAAGAGTTAATAAGGTATTTTCCCATGGCTGAAGTATCAGTTTCCTTTTTCCCATGGCTCAAGTATCTTCTTCCTTTTTCCTTGCTGGTTTTTTGCACTTCCCGTAATCCTCTTGGCCTTTACCATCCTGGTTTCCTTTACCTTAGAATCAGCAGCTTTTTCCCTGGGGCCTGATGTACAGGGCAAGTTTTCACTTCTCCTCTGGCATCTCCTCTTAGAAAATTTGTTTTTTTGCACTTGTAAACAGTGATCTTTCTGCAACTGTTGCTTTGTTCCTCATTTTGTCTGAATTAATTCTGAGCTCTTTGAGCCTGCTGAGTTAACACTATAAAAAGAAAACCAGTCATGATCATTATTTTCATTATTCCAGCAATCATCATTATTTTTGTTCCAACAAATCCTTGGCATATGTTTGTAGTTTTGTACAGACAGTTAATGTATCAACAAAGTGTGTGTGTGGGGGGATTAAAGAGATTTATCTGGCCTCCATCTATGTGGTCAGTCTGCAGTGGTACTGTGCTGAGATGGTTGTGATGGAGAGCTTTATCAACCACTGATGAGAAAATACAAGGGGAAAAAAAAATAGAAATATTACATGCTTGTTTAGTGATAACTGGCTGCCCCAACACATGCACCATTTCTGTCTGTGTGTAAATGCTGCCATAGCAGCAGCTTCTGGGTGCTTTACTAACACAGAAGGAATTTGGGAGCATTTGTTTCACAATTTGTTTCTTAAACTTTGATCTGAAAGACCCTATTGTTACTGTACTGATAAATCACTGATCATCTCTTCTGCTCCGTGTAATTGTTCCTGTGTCTCAAAACACCAGTCCACAGGGTATCTGTGGAAGCAGTTTGCTTGATTGTGCCTGGAGGATACAGTTAGATGTAGCCTGGAAAACATTTAGATGGTGGTGGTGGTGCTGCTGAAGTCACTTCTGTGTAGAACTTCGTGTAAATAAATTGTGACTCATTTTTTCTTTGACTTCATTTTCTTTTCTGAGTAGAAGATGTCTTTGGCATGAGAAGAAATGCATTGTTTGCTACACAGGCTTTCTCTGCAGACAATCTAAATGATGGAGTTGCAATCCAAATATTTGTTATATTTCATGTGGAAAGTCTGGAGAGAGACAACCATTCCCTTTTAGCCTTTCCTAAACAAAAGCCTTTGGCTATGTTGCAGCATGGTTAATTTACCACCAGTCAACCCAGCATAATGGACATGACTGTTGATGTCAAATCTTTAAAGTACCAAATATTTGTTGCAGCACATGCATGTTTTGGGGTTTTTTTTCGTTATTCATTGTCTGCTGACTCAGGGCAGGAATGGATCCCACTGATGGGGAAGATCTGCTATAATCATGGGACTGATGCTGGGTCCTGTAGAGACAGTCAGACTGGGCTTTAACTGAAAATACTGCTTTGAAGTTGAGAGGTTAGTAAAATGGCCAAATACACCAATTTCCTGGGGAAATACCCCATCAAGGCAAGGGCCTGGGCCTCCTGTGCACCTTACCTGCTCAGCTGGAGCCACCTTGCCACATTTGTGGCACCTTGCCTCCTGCTTCAGGTCTCCCCTTCTAAGCTGCTTCTGTTTGAGATGCCTTTGAAAAGCCTGTTGAACCAGCTGGAAACATCTGCCACTTCCTTGCTTAATGGACCCATCAAAGTGTTCTCCTGCTGTAGTGGGTGATCATCTAGGATCTCTTCCCCATTTTTCCTTGACTCACAATTTTTACGATATGATGGAAATTAGATGGGGTGAGGAATTTGGTGCAGGAGGGGTGACTTTGCTTACTCCTCTGTCCTTATTGTACTTCAGGCTGTTCAGCATTTGGAATATTTACTAAGGACATTTTTGATGCCATACATAATGGTGCATAAATTAGAGTTTGCTGATTAAAAGTGTTAGCTTAGCCTAGGAGGGAACTGACATTTTGTGCTGTCTACAGTGTATGTAAAAGAGAAAGCAGTTGCCATAGAAACTGCCTCATCACATAATGTGAACTCTGATTCTGAGATGGAGTTCTTTTCAGCAAAATGGACTTTCTGTACACAGAATGTGAAATTGGATATATGTGATAGTTGTTATAACTCTGTAGTAAACGTTGGGTATTTTTTTGGTTTTGATTCTAAATATTGTCAGCTGAAAAAGCAGAGTATTTAATTTCACTCGTGTAGAGACAGGGTGTGTATCGTGGCAGTAATTGCATTCTCTAGTCCCTATTTAGGAAAAAGTGATTATTTCCTGCATAGAAGTTAATTAATACAGAATAATTTCTCAGAAAAAGACATCAGATCTGTCTTGCTTCTCAGTGGGGTAAAGGATCTTTATGCCAGTTTTTGACAGACATTCTGGGTGTGGCCCTTGCACATAGGGTGTGGCTTTGCTTGTAGGATTTGTGAGTGATGATTACAATGAATAATGAACGTGAATAGACAGTAAGCTCAGACAAACCTCATTTGTTGAGCTTCCTGAAGGTCCTAGTGGACTCATTCCTCCAGATTGCACAATTTGAGGTCTGTGTGAAGGGCAGCCCTGCTCTCCAACATGCTGACCACTTCCCCCCAAGAGATACCATCCCCACAGGGTTTGTTGTGTCCTGTCATCCAGGTGGTTGGTGCAGATGTTATGCTATATCAGCCCCATTTGACCTTTCAGAAGTTCTGCTTGTGGCTGAGGGCCTGTTGACTCATCAAACCCAGTGGTCCAGCCATCCAGTCTCTCTTCAGACTGACTATGCAGATGCTATAAAGTCTGTATCAAAGGACTTGCCAAAGTCAAGATAAAAGACATTGACAGATCTCCCCTTCCTACAGAGTCAGTCATTTCATTGTAGAGGACAATCAGTTTGCTCAAGCATAATTTGCCCTCAGTATATCCAGGTTGGCTGCTTCCAGTGACCCTTTTATTCCTCATGTGCCAGAAAATTAATTTAATGGAGTTTCACTCCATAAATGTTCCAGGGTTAGAGGTGTCCTGCCCATGACTACCTACTGAGGTGCTATGTATTGCAAATTAAGTAGTTAATTTTTTTTTAAGACCATGCTTATTCTCTTTTCCCTTCTGCTATAGAGAGATTACCTAAAATCAATTTAGTCTCTCTTCCTTAGGTCAGCAGATGTTAATTCCATTCACTCGCTGCCACCATAAATCAAGTTTTGAACAGTAGTCGAGCTCTAAAATGATTTATTGGATAGGAGAGATTTTATGATCCATTCAGTTCCTCAATTCAAAGGTATTAGAAATACCAAATGAAAGAATGAAACACTAGAAGAGAAATTATGACAATCTGTAGCTTGCAATGTTAACACCACTTGTTTTGGCAGTATTAGTGGTCTTAAAACAATAGGATCCATATGGATGCTAATTTTCCCAATTTTGAGTAATAAATACAACCTCTTTATGGCTTAAGTAATGATATTACTCAATACCACTGCAGGGTCCAGTAGACAGTTTCATGATGAGGTAATAAATAGCAATTTTGGAGAGCTGATTATTTGTATTTTTCTTTTATGTGGTTTGTGATGGGGGAAAGAAGAAATCACACAGCCAGTGAACAGCCTTGCCCTCTCCTGTAGCTGACATACTTTGGCTAAAGATATGTCAGCTGAGAAATATGAGCCCATCCATAAAGCTCCACACACTCCCACATGAAAGTGTTCTAAAGAAACCTTCAAGTGGAAAACAAGTAACAAATTGCAGCTGAGATGGTTATGGCATAGAGCAGTGTCCTGGGCATCCCACCACTGCTCTGCCCATTGCTCCGTGTATGGCTTTAGTCAGAAAGAACAATGGGAGACTTTGCTTTCCCTGTTTCATAGACAGGGAAAGCAATGGGGAGGGGGGGAGAAACCCTGACCCCCTATGATGTGTGGCTCTTCAGGATCTCTCTTTCTGCCTGAGATGTTAGGAATTAGCTCAGCCCTCAGCTGAAGGGGTTCCCCACCTTTTCCAGGCAGTCAGCTCAGAAGAAACCATCACCTGGCTCTTTTTCTGAGCAGGACCAGAGCCTGGGAGGTCCTTGGTGTTGTTCCACCTTTCCCATCCTGATGCATTATCTCCTCCTCTTTCCTGCTGCCTTTTATCTGTTTGTTTTCCCTCAAGCCCAGATAAGCCCAGGGCTTTTCGGGTTATGCATCTGGGGACATTCCAGATGGAGAAAGCTTTGCCTCAGCTTTGGGCTTTGGACATGTGTGTGTGTTCCCATTTACAGAACTTTGTGTCCTCATTGCAGTTTGTCTCATTTTCTTGGAAAATTGTACTTTCTTTCTTTCTTTTTTTCCCTCTCCTCTTCCCTCTCCTCTTCCCTCTCCTCTTCCCTCTCCTCTTCCCTCTCCTCTTCCCTCTCCTCTTCCCTCTCCTCTTCCCTCTCCTCTTCCCT
>JAAWXA010000030.1:2668928-2725721 GCA_038090715.1 Florisuga fusca | reverse complement strand
AAAAAAAAAAAGCCAAAGTACAAGAAATGATTGGCAAAGTGGTGGTATCATCAAATGTTCAAAGACTTTGCAAATTGAAGCTTATTAAGCTGACATTTTTGTCTTCTATTCAGCACTAATTGGAATCATGCCTGGGTGCATGATGTGGAAGGTACTTAATACCTGAGTGTTTATCATGACAAAATGACAGAAATCGATGTCAAGGATGCTGCAGATCTCTGTTGAACGGAGAAAACAAATTTTTCAAAGTACAGTTACATATCTCATAGTAATTTGGATTCCTAAGTATTGAAAGTCTTTCTGAAATATAGCAAATAAGAAAATTTTATTTTTTGGGCCTTAAAATATTGGCCCGATGGTAAATATTCCATGCTCAGGTTTTGAAGTTGTTATTTGGAGTTTATAAAACCAACACTGTTGCTGGTCAAAAAAATAAAAACAAACAAAACAAAACAAAACAAACAAAAAAAAAGGAAGAAGAAAAAAGCTTGACATAGTGTTTTTACTTAGAACAGATCTGAAAATCCCAGGAAGAGTGAACTCTGTCTTTTGTCTGGGTGCTACAGTTCTTCTCATGTTGTCTCTGACAGCTTGAATTCTTTTGTAGTCAGTGCCTTCTGCTGTATTGGCATCTGTAAAATGAATTTAGAAAAGAGAAACGGTGAGGAAGGTGATTTTTGCAGTACACAGAGTACGCTGGAATATTTGAAAATAGCTGCATGTTCTCCTGCTGTAGTTGATGTCTTTGGGGACTTGGACTTTGAGGTCCCTGCCCCTGTCATGGGCACATCTGGGCTGTCTGAGGTAGCTGTAGACCTGCCTATTAGTCTACATTTTCATCTTGGACCTTCTGAAGTTGAATTCAGATCTTCAATTAAACCTTTAGTATAATTCAAAGTCAATATTCAGTCAATGGCTGATGGATATTAAGCTGGTATTGCAATCCTTACCTGAACTACTGCTTCTAATGAAACTGAGATTGATCGTTGCAAAGTAATATATTTAAAAACCAAAATACCCCTCAAAAAAATCAATGTATTCTGGGTGCTCATAGGAGTTGCTGCTCATTAGGTGACTGCTCCAGCTCTCTGTGTCTTACTGTAAACTCCAGCACTCCTGTAACTAAAAAGGTGTTGAGAAGCAATAGTTTAGGGGTTAATGGTAATTATTTATTTTGCTGGAGTCCTCTCAGGGGTCTGAGTTTACATTGTGTTAGTAAAAATAAATAACAACAGATTCCTGTCCCACTAAGGGCACATGAATGTGCTCATAGGATGCAAGAAATCTGCAACAAGCAGAAGGTTGAGGACCTGTGATAATGAGGTTTATCAGGAGATTGACATGGTTTGAGCAAGAGAGCAGAAGACACAGCACATGAGCTGCTTCCCTCAAGTGCCTCTACTAATGACACAGGGAAAATGCCTTTCCATGAGTTGTCTGGAGCATTAAGAGACATCTAAAGTATATTGGATACTTGCCATCTCTCTAGCTGCTGCTCTTAGCAGAAGTTTCTATGTGACTGAATGGTGGGAGACGAGCACATAAAGAACATTTTTGTCTGTTCCAAGTTTGGGAACCCTTAAAATGATTCACACAACATAACATAACATAACAACTAACTGTAAGCCTTCCAACACTGTGTATTGTGTTGATTTCCCTGTAGGAAAGCAAAGTTAAAGAATAATCTGTTGTACTACTACTAATATATTATAATTGTAACTTTTCAGCTCTTGAATCCTGTTGGAGAGCAGAGGGGGAGAGAACAGAACAGGACACAAGCTGTTTGTGTTATTGCTTGCATCGGAAAGAAAATATTAAATTTCTTGCTGAAGTCAGTTGGAGGTGGTGTTTGGATGTACATGTGTGTGTACACGTGTTGTTGCCCTCTAATGGATAGAATCTGAATGGCTCAGCTCTGCAGGCTGAGATGGGTTTCTGTAGCAAAACATTATTTTCAGGGTGTCTGATATTTTCCATTTCAGAAGACTCTTGTCACGTTTATTCATAAGCCTGATACATCTTTTGTGGGTAACGTCCTTTTAGTTTGTAAAATTAATTGGGAATTCAATAGAGTGCCAGAGCTTAGTGAAATGCCTTTTCTTTGTTCTCTGAAGCTGCGTTTCAGCTAAACCACAACTGCCTAAGACATGCCATAGTGCTACAAATATTACATCTCTGTACCATCATCAACAGACCTGGGAGAGAAGCAGGTGAGCAGAGCTTGGTCATCCTTGTCATGGTGCACCCAGAGTGTGCCCCTGCTTCACCACTCCAGGATTTGCCAAGCTCCTGAGATGTGGGTGGCAGAGGAGCTCTCCCTCTCCCTTTTCTGGGTGACACTCTGGCTGTAGCAGGTGTTCCCCGTAGCCACCTCCACCCCATCCTGCTGAGCAGCTTCCTGGCTGCTTGCCTGTGTGATTTGTTTTCTGGGGAAAGTGTGTAATGTGATGTTTATAGACTGAGGTTTCAAATCCTAGTGAGATTCCTGATAAAATCAAGTATTCTGCTGGTGCACGATAGATTAGTTTTGTTTTCCTTTTTAAAATAAAATTATCTGTGAAGGTAACTTTAGAACAACCTCAGAAAGGAGGCTGCAGGTTAGTTGGAAATTGGATTGACAGTTGTTTGTACAGCAAGAAGTCTACTTCTACCCTTCTTTATAGTGGAATCCTCCCCTAGCCTTATTTTTCCTAGCAGGACTTTGTTTTTGTTCAGTGAATAACTTTGGGAGAGTTAAGTCTCTGAATTATATTTTTTCTCTCTGCAGCCATCAACTTTTCCGTATCAAAATTCCCAGTGCTTGCCTTTGCAGTTGCATCCTGGTGCTTTGGACACATAGCAGGACATTTGCTAACAGCTTTTCTCAGTTGCAGATGCATGGGACCAGAGTAGCAGTCAGTATCCAAAAGTTCTCTTCCTCTTCTGGAGTCGATTCCTGATGCTGGTGTTAGGCAGTGTGGTATTTACAAAAAGGTTCCTGATGGGTGTGGATTTCAACAAGCCAAATATTCATACTTATGAAATCATGGAAATGTTCTGGGCAAACCAGCAACTTGATTTCACAAAACTCTGCCAAGGTATCTCTGTTCTCTCTGTACATTAAGCTTTAGCTCAATCGATCAAATTTCTATTTATGTTCCAACTGACGATCTGAATTGAGGTTGGAAGAGCAGAAAGAACAATACATTAACCAAATTCCTTTCTCATGACTGGGTTTTCATAGGAATGACTTCTCCAAGGTGTGATACAAGGCAGGATGTGCTCTTCCAGTCCTTCCCTGGGGCTGGGGTGCTTCCCTCTGCTCTCCCTGCTGAGTTGGGTGGGCACACAGTCACAAGGCACTTATTGTTGTCATCTGGGAGCTTACTTTAGAGCAGGAGAAATTGTCTGTGGGTTTTGGGCTACTACATTTTCTACTCATGGTGGAAATAGGGGGGGGAAAAAAAAGAAAAGCTTTTGTTATCAGAGGGATGTTGCAGCCCACGGTGGATTTTATCAGCATTTCTAAATATTGGTATTTTTCTTCTGACCATGTTTCCTAGCAAAATGGTTTGGGTTTGTTTTGTTGTTTTTTTTTTGAGAATAGTTATTTCCCACTTACAATACATCAGCAGCCATTGTGTGTATTGTTTAGGATCAATTGAGGAGTTTTTCTGACTGTTATTTTGATTTGCTGGCTTGGTTCGTGGGTGAATTATGAAAGCTCTGATTGTTTAGGGCACAAGAAGGGTACAATACATTACTGGCTCACATGCTCACTTAATGCATGCACATTGTGGTGGCAGTGGTAATAGCACCATTAAAGAACAAAAGGTAGCAACACATAGTAGCTCTGTATCTGGCCAATCCCCTCAAATTACCATAAATATTTGAGCAATCTGAATACTTTTGGACTCTGTAGTAAAGCTTTCCTGTTCTTATCTGGCACTGAAGGAATGTGGAATAAAGTATTCATTTAACCAAGTATAAAAATATGTATGCTATGCAGTTATAATCATGTGTCATTAATCAGAAAATACTGCAGAAACTCTGACAAATTAAAAACACAAGGATGGGTCTGCAAGGGCTTTTTCAGTCATTAAAAAGCTGCTTCACCTCTCAGGCAAACTATTTAATGGCAACTTCTTGCTCAGTGTACTGACATCTTCAAAGGCTCTGACATCTGTCGGCCTTTGAACTACCATTAAAAAATATTATCCCATTTCCATTCTTTTATGCCCATTTTTTTAATTATAGCCCTTCTTTCAAGTTAGGAACATGGTTGGTTTAAATGATGCTGTCCTTTCGTTTTCAGCCACCCAGCTGCGGTTTGAATAAATTGATGTAGAATCAAAGGCGGGACTTTAAAGGGAAAAGGTTTGATGGACTTGGACTCCGAACCAGATGAGGTTTTATGATGAAAAGGGTTTAATCCCAGCACAGGCATCGCTTCTATCAGTCGAGCAGTACAAAGCAATTCATATATATAGGTTCACGAGAAATGATCTTTTTTTTTTTTTTTTTTTTTTTTAAACAGCACAGATCTCTTCAGGACTTGCAAATGTGGCATTAGCTAATATTCAGAGAGCTGATTTCCTTTCATCCACCAGAAGCTTATGATTATAGTACAGTTCTCGAATTGGAAATGAGAGCTGCAACACAGATTTAAAGCTATGCTGTCTGATTTGTATTCAATATACATGTCACTGCGGGACGAGCTAGTCTGGGCCGAGCTGGTTCAATAAAGGGAAAAACAGTTTCAGCATCTGAAATTCGGGGAAGGGGGGGGAAAGTACCAATTAATTCTTACCTGCTCTGCCTGAGTATTGTGTCGGATACTTAGTAGATTGCTATGGTTTCTAAAGCTGTGCAAACAACCCCTTGTGATAACAGCTCTTTGGCATCTTTTGCATCGGTGGCATTAATCAGTGGTGGCTTCTAACATCGTCGTTTATATGGAAGGCCATGTTTGTTTTGCTGTGCAGGGGTTTCAAGGAGGTTTAGCAGAGACAGCCTTGCTATTCCTTTACAAAAATCTCCTTCATTAATGTGGTAATTAGGCATGCATGTGGAGAAAACTGAAATCTCTGTCTCAACAACTGCATCATTATTTGTCAAAAATAGCGTCGCGTGATAATCAAGAAATAATCTCTCCAGTAGTTCCCTGATCTTCATGCTTTATGTTAATAGAAACGTGGTACAGAGACATGAGCTCTTACTTAGACACAATCAGATTGTGTCCTTCCAAATACTGATGCTTTCCAGGAAAGGAAAAGCAGTAGGTTTCAACAGTCTGCAATTGATGTCCTCTGGAAACACTGTGCTTCATTGTTGTACAGAAAGGAGACTGCTCCCTTCCCTACCCTGCCTCCAGTCAACAGTTTTTCCTTCGAGCCCTCCCCACAATCTCTGTTCCCCACCAGAGTGTTCAGTTTAGGAGTAATGCATTGCTCCTGATCTCTGAATGCAATGATGAGGTGTAATTTCTTTTTTTTAATGTAGGTGGGTGAGTAGTCATTACAAATATGGACCTGTATAAATGGATATACTTAATGGGTTATTTTACTTTATTGATATTTCATAGAGTTCGTGTTTAGCATACGTTTTGATTTTATGTTTAAAATATATATTAATATTTATTTGGAGTCCAGTAGGTTCAAAACAGTTATATAAATCAGTCTGAAGAAATCCTTGCCCTAGGATGCTATGGCCTGTTTGTCATTCAGAAAATGAAAGTGGCATCAGCTGAATTCAAGGGCAAACTGAGAAGGATGAAAAGGATAGAGATCAATGTAAAGGTGCCAGAGGAAGATACTGAGCCAAAAATACTCTCAATTCCAAGGAAAATGTTATGCACAGAGGTTGCATTTATTTTGTACAGATCCATCCTGGGCTTGATCTTGTCTTTCTGAACTGGCAGGTGTGGAGCAAGATGCTTCCAGAAAGTCTCTGAACTCAGAGGAGCCACTCTGAGTGGTTGAGTGCAGCCAGCACTTGAGGATGAAGGTGCAGAGAAGGAGAGCAGATGTGGTGTCAGGTGGAGATGTGTGCAGCAAGCACACAATGGGAACTGTCAGCTCCTGCCTTTGACTCCAACCTAACACTGAAGTTGGAGTGAAGACTTTTCTTCTCTAGGACTTTCGTCCTCAGGTGAAGGTGACAAATGGATCTACTTGATAGAAGAATTGGTGCTGGAGATGATCAACTAGAATGTGCTTCTTCCAAGTAGGAGTTGATTTCCAATGGGACAAAGCCAAAAGTTGCACATGTGTGTAATTCTGCATCTTCTTGTGCAAGCAGCTAAGAATTTACCACATCTCATGGGTTAACAGATGTACTGCAGCCATTGTTACTGCCTGGCAGATACCAGGGTTCTTTGGAAAGTTGGCAGCTGATGATTTCTTTTAAAGTGTAAACCTGTAAGTGACACAATTTTTATTTCTGAAGCTGCTGGGTTTCAGGCTTTCTGCCCACACGTATTGCCATTCATGAGACTGAGAATGAGGGCTTCATGCTTGGTTAAAGACTGTCATCTTCAATATAGCAGCATGACATCAGTAATGAGAGTTTCCTGGTGTATTAGATTCTTTAGTAGAGCAGAACAGTACACACAGGCTACTGCATTCAAGTCATCTTTAGTCATCAGCCCAGAGAATGAGAGCTTTCAGCTCCTTAGTTGGCTTCCTGGGACTATGCTGGAATTTTGAAAAATTTTATCTTTTTCACCTTGATTAACAGTCAGGGCAGAGTTTGAACATTAGTGTGAACTTCAACTCTTCCTCAAGTCCCTCAGCTGCCAATTGAGGTAGTGCTGGCAAATGGCCTGACCAGGAATTAGTATCTAAAGTTTGTACTTCTACAAATATTAACTTCAGAAGTCAAAGATGCAAATCTCTTAGCATGAACAACTGACTCCTTGGACTTTGTGTCTGCATCTTCTCTTACGTTTGTCCTCTCAAGGTTTGCAGTTTCTGTTCCAGTCACCATAAAACCCTTACAGTAGAGGGTAAAACTGGAATATTCAAAAAAATGCACCTAAAATGCAGTGTGATGCTGGGTGGGGGTTTGGAGGATGGGGTTGTTTAGGCTTTTTTGCTTCTTGAGAAGCCTTTTTCATTAGTTGACATGGCAAAGACATTTCTCATAGACAATACAGCCTGTACTTCTTCTGGGGACAAATTAGGAATTATAATATGTTTAATTTTGCTGCTTCATAGGGATGAATGTCTGTTGTAATCCCTAAATCTGTAATACATCGTGGCTGCATTTAAATCAGAATTACATGTTGTTCAGGAAATGCTAATGCTTTTAAATTTAATGCAGGGGAAATTGAAATGCAAATGTTTTTTAAATGCTCTGACTTAGGGCATGCTGGACACAGAAATAGTGTCAGATTGACAGGTAGTTCTTCCCAGCCCACTGCAGAGATCTTTACTCTCCATGTCTGTGTTCCAGTGCAGGAAAGTCCTATTCTTCCTTAAATATCAGTAGCTTTTCTTCACTTTGAGAACCAGCTTTGCTCTAAAGTTACTCCACGGCTGAATCTATCTCTAACATTAACACAAAAGGAATATTTTCCATTCACATCCTGAAATACAGAAGAGAAAACTTTATATTTTTTCACAAAGGAAAATTGGGAAGACTAAATGTGTAGTTTGGTGTAATTTTCATCTGTCACTGTTTAGGGATAGATTGTTATGGTTTGTATGATGCAGCAAACATGGTCATAGATACAGATTTTTATTTGTTTTTTGAGCCACTCTGAATTTTATATTCTGCTTTCCTTGTAGGGGATCACTGCACTAAGCAGATATTTATGGCTGATTTTTTTTTTCTCTATCATATTTAAGTTACTGTAATGCACTTACATAGATTATTAGGTGCCCAGTTGAGTGTGTGTTACATTTCTTAGTAGAAAGAGACAAGGAAAAGAATCCTCCAGCTAGTCCTTTCCAGGTAGGTCTCTCAGTTATCTTATTCACATNAGAACCAACCCAAAACAAGCCTGATTTGCATCTTTTCCAGTGTGATGAGATTAAGGTAAGGTAGTAATGGAGCTCTGCTATGATTTACTTGAATAGGGAAAATTTTCTGAATTGTCAAGTTCAGTGGATAAAATAGGCTGATTCAGAGAAAATAATTTTGTTCTTTTATTCTTATAAATATCCTTTAGGTTTCATGCATTTGTTATCAACACTAATTATGCAGTATGTTAGTAAACGTAGCATATTATGTCTTGCAAGAGAGTAGTCCTGTATATAAACTGAGTCTTTAGTGCATGTGCAAATATGTCATCACTGCCTGTACTGATTCAAGGGCTGTGTAGCTGTTCATTTAGGTTTACAAGTGAGTAAAGCTCTGGAGTATATGTTGTTTCTGTTCACACTTCTGAAGAAAGCGGTGTTAAATAGTTTGAGTTATCTCAAATTTGTCTTACAATCTGCAAAGAACTTGTCTGAGCCCTAAGTCTTACTTAATCTTTCCCATTTTTCTGAGCTTTTTTTTTTTTTTTTTTTTTTGTCAATGAACAATTGAATATTCTCTGCATTCTCATCTTCTGCATCTCTGCTCTGCTGGACAGATAATGAAAAGAAAGACATTACTAGCAGGAAGGAAAAAAAAAGACAGATTTTATTCATTCCTGAATAAAATATTTCTTTTAAGAGTACATTTTTTTAATGTAATCTACAATATTTCTGTGTTTCCAGGGTTGCAATTTTTTATTTCTATTAGTTACTCTATATAACTGGTATTTTTAAAATGCCCATTGATAATTTGATGGATATTTTTCAATTCTTTTGTGGTAGTTAAAATCATTGTCTTAAAACAAATTGTACCAACTGTTTTGAAATTGATATAGTGAGAGTGGTGTGAAGATGGCTGGCTAATTGTGTGATTAGATGCACAGGTTGTTTTTTTTTCAATAGAAACTGGGATTCTGAGAGAAGTTCTGGTGGCATTATGTTAAATAATGCCCCTGCATTTGATCTTTGTTCAGATCTGGTTGGACCCAGCCTCCCAAAGTGTAGAGGTGATCTCTTTTCTTCAGACTTTCATCTTTTTAAGTTGCTGCTCTGTGTACAAATGAAAATGCAGCACATGTAAGGATGACTTGGAGGTCCAGGATCCCCTTTTTCTTTTGATGGTATTGAGTCTCTGCCTATGTTCTATATTTAGTTCTTTACCCTTGAGAGTTGACTGTTTTTGAAAGGTTAGTTCTTTCTCTCGTCTTTTTCCTGATTGTGATTAGGAGCACAAACCACAGGAACCTCTGTTATTAAAAATTATTTAAAATCATTAATATTTGGGACATTCAACATTTTCCACATGAAAAATTGTTACATATCAAGATTATGATTGATGGAATTCTTATGGACTTAAGTTCCTCTAATCCCCTTAAGTTTTTTCCAATAATTCTTTAACCTTAATTTATCCCTTGTCCATGTTCTACACTGGAATTCATTATAGCCTGGGAAGTCCTTTAATACCCTTGGACTGTAAATTAAACCAAGTCTTCTGGTCACAGCAGAAGTTACATATTCCTCTTAAAAAGTTACATACTTTATGAGGGTACTAAAGAAGATGTGGACCTTGCAGAGTGAGCTACTGGCAGATTTGTGCTTTGACAACCTGTGTAGGAAATTAATTTGTCAGCTGGAGACGTGTAACAGACCATTCTAAATCCTACAAGAAGCCATGACCTATTTAGTGCAAGACCTATTAAAATAATGCCTTAGACATGCATCAAAATTTCACTTGTGGGCCACTGGTGGAGGCGGATTGCAGTTATGAACAGGCAGGAATTTACAGATTAGGAAATGTTCTGAAAAATTCATGTACCATTAAATCAGGCTATCGTTCTTTCTTAAAGGCAGCTGTATCACCACAACTTACTCTCCTAATCCTTTATGCTTCTGTAAATTCTATAGTAATTTTGCTGCTATCTATAGTAGACTTTTGTTTTTAATATATCTTTCCCCTCATGTGCTTGAAAAAAACAAAAATTATGTATGTGGAGGGAAGAAATAGTTTGTTCCATGTTGACTTGAGATAATTACAACTGTTCAGACAAATTTGGTATCTAGATGACATGCTTATGTGATGATAATGCTTGAGATTGGAAGAGCGAAAAGAATACCAGATCTCAGACAATAGCAGTGTGTGTTACTTTGTCCTATGTGTAAAATAATTTATCCCAGAACTTTTTAAATAAGCAAGATTTCATAAGGGATTCTGGTGTCTTCAGATACTCTGAAAAAATGATGAAAAATGATAACTGATGGTTTCTGCTTCTGTCTTTTTAGGCTAGTTTTATTCATGAAGATATTGAAAGTGCAATCAGTGACAGCAAGAGTGGGAAACAAAAGAAAAGGCTTGAAACACTGAGGTAAAAATCTGATTGGCAGTATATACAAACACCTAATCATGTTACAGCTTTCAGAAGCTCTCAAATTCTGCCTGTTGTTTTTTGTTCTTTGTGGCTAGTTGATAATATGCTTCCAAAACCACATGCAGAACCCTTGCTTTAATAATTATCTTATGCTCTCTCAATTTATAGAATCAGTTTTACCTTTCCCAGTTCCACCTTGGTGAAGGCAATAGGTGACACCAGTATTGAATACCAGAGAATAGCATTTCACATCCCAATTCTGCATATAGGTCAAATTGAAAACATATAGGTTAAATTGAAAACATAAATCACAGAATGTTAGGGGCTGGAGGGGACCTCTGGAGATCATCTAGTCCAACCCCCTTTCTAGAGCAGATTCACCTAGAGTAGGTTTGCACAGGATGCCATCCAAGCAGATTTTGAATGATCCAGAGACACAGACTTCATAACCTCTCTGGCAGCCTGTTCTGGTGCTCTGTTACCTTTACAGTAACAAAGTTCTTTCTTATGTTTTGGTTGAACCTCCTGTGTTCCAGTTTGTGATTATTGCCCCTTGCTCTGTCAGTGGACATGGCTGAAAAGAATCTGGTCTCATCATCATGACACTTGTCATTTAGATGTTTGTAAGCATTAATAGATATGGCCTGTGACTATAAGTAAGATTCTGATAAAAGGGCTTGGGATGAAGATATTAAATAAAACAGCAACTGAAGACTGAATAATTTTCTACCTGCCTCTTTAATAATACTGAAGACTCCTTGTTTTTCTAGTAGCAAAGGTTTCTCTACCAATGAGAAAATGTGAAAGAGTCTGTTGAGTTCTGAGAAGATTAATACAGAAATGAAAGGTAGCAAACAGAGGTATAAAACAATGAGTACAAATATATTAGATACTGAATTGTTATGGCAGTAGTCTGTCGAAAAGTTAGTATGTAACTGCATCCTGGTAGTATCTCTCAACAACATTTAGTTTTGTGGTCCAGAGACAGAAGGTTTTGCTGGACAAAAATCATTAAGTAAATATGTCACCATCATATGAAGGAATTTATAAGAGTCTTAGTTACCTGTAAAAATCTAATGTGCAACTCAGGAAGTTTTCCTAGAGCAATGCACACTCCTGTAAAAACAACAAAAAAAAATTGACTGTGTCTAACTTTACCTGTGAGTTTCAAATTAAATAGGCACACTTTACTGTTTGTGGAACTGTAATAAACAAGCCCAAGCAGAAAGAGTAATCCGGCAAGACTCAAATGCATTGGATGTGCGGGGAAACTAATGAGATTTAATTGGGAAAAGAATGTAGGTCAGTGCATCTAGTGGGAAAAATAATCTGTGATATCAGTCTCCGAGGGTATGAGGCCAAGAGGTCATGAGTGCATGACAGCTTAGTGCTGGTTACTCACTGTTGTATCATGTATGTGTTGGAACTGGGTCATGAGGAGAGACCCTCCTCCCTGATGTTGCATTATTGAATCACTGCAAGGTTACTGACAAGTGGAAATGTGGAATGTGGGGAGAAGAGTGTACAGGAGGCTGGTGGAAAAGGGAAGGATGAGGAAAACATTGTGTTTTGTTCAGTGTCCAAAGAACAAATAACTCTTGACATCTTCTGGTGTTGCTAAATGCCATGAATGAGATGGGAATGTAAAGAGAGGAATTTAACATGAAGGTCTTGCTTTTAAATAAGGACATAGGGAAGGGACGGGATGTGTGAGTGACAGGAGTGTGGCTGGGATCTTTTGTCTGTTGTTATCAAGTTGCAGAATGACTCAAAAGCTCTTTTCCTTTATGGTAAGTAAAACCATATTAGGAACTGGAAAATGGCAGCTAGGAAAATTCGTACAGCCTGTGATGGAATGGTACCTTTGTATCAAGACAGGATGAACAGGCCACTGAAATAAAAAGGAAAAAACCTATAAATTAAATTGGTTGGCAGAGTTTTAAGAAACAGGTGGTTGACAGTGTCAAATCTAGGGACTAGATACTTGTGATGTCTGAAAAGTAACTTTTAATGAAAAAATTCTCACAGGATGCAAATCCAGCCAGTAGACTGTATATGGTGGCTAAAAAACCCAAGCCTCTGAATTTACCTGTGCTAACAGGCAGATCTGTAGACATCATGTTCTGTGGCACTCCTTGGGGATTTTCTGTGTGGCTGGCCAGGTGACAAAGATTTGCTAATCCCATCATGGAGTGGGTTTCCTACTGTGTTTACTATGTGGTCTTGAGTACTGCTTACTTGGCAAGTCCATACACTGTTCAACAGTAGAAGAGGTCCTTGTAAAACCTCCTTGTCTTCTCTGATTAAGCACTAGAAAATATAATGTTTTTCCTTCAAGTGTCACTTCTGGGCTTTCTTCCCTTCCTCTAGGATGATCTCCAAAGCTGACAGTGCCATTCCTCCACCGCCGCGGGCACCTGCCCCTGTGCCACCAGGGACCATCACCCAGGTGGACGTGAGAAGCCGCGTGGCGGCATGGTCGGCGTGGGCTGCGGAGCAGGGAGAGTGTGAGTATTCCTGGGAGCCTGCTGCCATGCAGAGTGGTGACAAACCGTTGTCCTGGGCAGTAGGTTTTCATGATCCTTGTAAAAAAAAATAAAATAATAATTTGGGAAGACTGCTTTCATAAAGATGACAGTAATTGAATCCAGACGTGGAAATGTTTGTGTTGAGGTCACCCTTCTATCCTTGCAGGGAGCAGACAGGATTATTCTCCAAGTCTCGTCTGAACTGCCTCAAGCCACCATTGCCTGGTCTGGGGAATAAGAACTGACTGCCATAATCTGACTTGTCATTTACTTGCAATTATGCATTTTCTGAATTGCAGTTCAGAGATGCTTTTACTTGCATTTATCTGGGTGGGCTGTGAGCTGCTGATTTGAACTTGGGCTTTTTTGTGAACATAGTAACTTTCGCAGTAACCACAACTGCCATAACCCCAGAAATGTAATGATGCTCCCTTCAGTGATAAGGAAGGGCATAGGCTAGAAATTTTGGACAAATTTTGAAAATATGATGATGGATTGGAAGATGACTATAGACCTTTATAATGGTCTATATTACTGAGATGGGTCTTTTTGTCTCAGTGTGGATCTTTTCTAAGATGTATCTCCTAAAATCCCACCTGTTAACAAATGCATTGCAGTGCTTAGTGTGATTTCAAAATGCAAGGTTTATAATCTCTCAAAATGTTAACCCTTGTTGTTTTCAAATAAAAGTCACTGACTTCCCACTGTTATTTGGCACTACCAGTTCTATCACATTACCTCGCATTTCTATGTTTCCAGACTTGGCATCCATTTTTTTATAGTTACCTTTTACTTTTTTTTTTTTTTTTTTCCCCAGTAGTATGGTATAAAGCATAATGTAGATGGGAAGTGTTGGTTACTAATTCTGTGTATATGGATGTCTTATTCTTTTCTTCCTTTTTCTGCAGTTGAAAAACATAGACAATACCATGACCATGAAGAAACAGCAGAGATGATGGCTGCCAGAATTGACAGAGATGTTGTAAGTGAGAAACTATGAGCACTATTATTTGATGTCTATGAAATTTTGAAGCTTTTATTCATGGGAAGACTTTTTCCACATGGGAAATTCAGTTTTGGAGGGAAGCTTTCTATGCAGCCAATGTTTGTGTGTCAGACTTAAAAAAGAGTAGCTGGTAGTTTTCCTTCTCCCTTCTCCTCCCTTCTCCTCCCTTCTCCTCCCTTCTCCTCCCTTCTCCTCCCTTCTCCTCCCTTCTCCTCCCTTCCTCTTCCTTGAAACAAAACAAACAAAACCAAATTAGAAACAAAATAATTCTTTTAAAATACATAATGAAGTCAGACAGCAGAGCTGTTCTTTAGTCCAGTCACCCTTGAAACAATGATTGTCATTTTACTTCAACAAATACACTTTCTTTATTTTGAAAGAGTGGCAGAGACTCTGACAGTGATTTAAGGTCTTTAGGGTTGATTCGATGCAAAAAAAAAAAAAAAAAAAATTCACAGTATGACTTTCCAGTAGACTTTTTTCCCCCAATTATTCTACATGTTGGCAGCAAATTAGCTTTGAGGGAATATTGTGCACATCATAGTTCTCTGTTGATGTACTGGGGAGTCAGTTTTGGATCTTTTAGCTCAGTCAAGCCAATGACTGACGTTCATGTCTCCTGTTTCTGTAGATTTGAAAGACTTCCTTTTGACAGGGAAGGTGATGGGTAAAAAAAAAAAAAAAAAAAAAGCCAAAGTACAAGAAATGATTGGCAAAGTGGTGGTATCATCAAATGTTCAAAGACTTTGCAAATTGAAGCTTATTAAGCTGACATTTTTGTCTTCTATTCAGCACTAATTGGAATCATGCCTGGGTGCATGATGTGGAAGGTACTTAATACCTGAGTGTTTATCATGACAAAATGACAGAAATCGATGTCAAGGATGCTGCAGATCTCTGTTGAACGGAGAAAACAAATTTTTCAAAGTACAGTTACATATCTCATAGTAATTTGGATTCCTAAGTATTGAAAGTCTTTCTGAAATATAGCAAATAAGAAAATTTTATTTTTTGGGCCTTAAAATATTGGCCCGATGGTAAATATTCCATGCTCAGGTTTTGAAGTTGTTATTTGGAGTTTATAAAACCAACACTGTTGCTGGTCAAAAAAATAAAAACAAACAAAACAAAACAAAACAAACAAAAAAAAAGGAAGAAGAAAAAAGCTTGACATAGTGTTTTTACTTAGAACAGATCTGAAAATCCCAGGAAGAGTGAACTCTGTCTTTTGTCTGGGTGCTACAGTTCTTCTCATGTTGTCTCTGACAGCTTGAATTCTTTTGTAGTCAGTGCCTTCTGCTGTATTGGCATCTGTAAAATGAATTTAGAAAAGAGAAACGGTGAGGAAGGTGATTTTTGCAGTACACAGAGTACGCTGGAATATTTGAAAATAGCTGCATGTTCTCCTGCTGTAGTTGATGTCTTTGGGGACTTGGACTTTGAGGTCCCTGCCCCTGTCATGGGCACATCTGGGCTGTCTGAGGTAGCTGTAGACCTGCCTATTAGTCTACATTTTCATCTTGGACCTTCTGAAGTTGAATTCAGATCTTCAATTAAACCTTTAGTATAATTCAAAGTCAATATTCAGTCAATGGCTGATGGATATTAAGCTGGTATTGCAATCCTTACCTGAACTACTGCTTCTAATGAAACTGAGATTGATCGTTGCAAAGTAATATATTTAAAAACCAAAATACCCCTCAAAAAAATCAATGTATTCTGGGTGCTCATAGGAGTTGCTGCTCATTAGGTGACTGCTCCAGCTCTCTGTGTCTTACTGTAAACTCCAGCACTCCTGTAACTAAAAAGGTGTTGAGAAGCAATAGTTTAGGGGTTAATGGTAATTATTTATTTTGCTGGAGTCCTCTCAGGGGTCTGAGTTTACATTGTGTTAGTAAAAATAAATAACAACAGATTCCTGTCCCACTAAGGGCACATGAATGTGCTCATAGGATGCAAGAAATCTGCAACAAGCAGAAGGTTGAGGACCTGTGATAATGAGGTTTATCAGGAGATTGACATGGTTTGAGCAAGAGAGCAGAAGACACAGCACATGAGCTGCTTCCCTCAAGTGCCTCTACTAATGACACAGGGAAAATGCCTTTCCATGAGTTGTCTGGAGCATTAAGAGACATCTAAAGTATATTGGATACTTGCCATCTCTCTAGCTGCTGCTCTTAGCAGAAGTTTCTATGTGACTGAATGGTGGGAGACGAGCACATAAAGAACATTTTTGTCTGTTCCAAGTTTGGGAACCCTTAAAATGATTCACACAACATAACATAACATAACAACTAACTGTAAGCCTTCCAACACTGTGTATTGTGTTGATTTCCCTGTAGGAAAGCAAAGTTAAAGAATAATCTGTTGTACTACTACTAATATATTATAATTGTAACTTTTCAGCTCTTGAATCCTGTTGGAGAGCAGAGGGGGAGAGAACAGAACAGGACACAAGCTGTTTGTGTTATTGCTTGCATCGGAAAGAAAATATTAAATTTCTTGCTGAAGTCAGTTGGAGGTGGTGTTTGGATGTACATGTGTGTGTACACGTGTTGTTGCCCTCTAATGGATAGAATCTGAATGGCTCAGCTCTGCAGGCTGAGATGGGTTTCTGTAGCAAAACATTATTTTCAGGGTGTCTGATATTTTCCATTTCAGAAGACTCTTGTCACGTTTATTCATAAGCCTGATACATCTTTTGTGGGTAACGTCCTTTTAGTTTGTAAAATTAATTGGGAATTCAATAGAGTGCCAGAGCTTAGTGAAATGCCTTTTCTTTGTTCTCTGAAGCTGCGTTTCAGCTAAACCACAACTGCCTAAGACATGCCATAGTGCTACAAATATTACATCTCTGTACCATCATCAACAGACCTGGGAGAGAAGCAGGTGAGCAGAGCTTGGTCATCCTTGTCATGGTGCACCCAGAGTGTGCCCCTGCTTCACCACTCCAGGATTTGCCAAGCTCCTGAGATGTGGGTGGCAGAGGAGCTCTCCCTCTCCCTTTTCTGGGTGACACTCTGGCTGTAGCAGGTGTTCCCCGTAGCCACCTCCACCCCATCCTGCTGAGCAGCTTCCTGGCTGCTTGCCTGTGTGATTTGTTTTCTGGGGAAAGTGTGTAATGTGATGTTTATAGACTGAGGTTTCAAATCCTAGTGAGATTCCTGATAAAATCAAGTATTCTGCTGGTGCACGATAGATTAGTTTTGTTTTCCTTTTTAAAATAAAATTATCTGTGAAGGTAACTTTAGAACAACCTCAGAAAGGAGGCTGCAGGTTAGTTGGAAATTGGATTGACAGTTGTTTGTACAGCAAGAAGTCTACTTCTACCCTTCTTTATAGTGGAATCCTCCCCTAGCCTTATTTTTCCTAGCAGGACTTTGTTTTTGTTCAGTGAATAACTTTGGGAGAGTTAAGTCTCTGAATTATATTTTTTCTCTCTGCAGCCATCAACTTTTCCGTATCAAAATTCCCAGTGCTTGCCTTTGCAGTTGCATCCTGGTGCTTTGGACACATAGCAGGACATTTGCTAACAGCTTTTCTCAGTTGCAGATGCATGGGACCAGAGTAGCAGTCAGTATCCAAAAGTTCTCTTCCTCTTCTGGAGTCGATTCCTGATGCTGGTGTTAGGCAGTGTGGTATTTACAAAAAGGTTCCTGATGGGTGTGGATTTCAACAAGCCAAATATTCATACTTATGAAATCATGGAAATGTTCTGGGCAAACCAGCAACTTGATTTCACAAAACTCTGCCAAGGTATCTCTGTTCTCTCTGTACATTAAGCTTTAGCTCAATCGATCAAATTTCTATTTATGTTCCAACTGACGATCTGAATTGAGGTTGGAAGAGCAGAAAGAACAATACATTAACCAAATTCCTTTCTCATGACTGGGTTTTCATAGGAATGACTTCTCCAAGGTGTGATACAAGGCAGGATGTGCTCTTCCAGTCCTTCCCTGGGGCTGGGGTGCTTCCCTCTGCTCTCCCTGCTGAGTTGGGTGGGCACACAGTCACAAGGCACTTATTGTTGTCATCTGGGAGCTTACTTTAGAGCAGGAGAAATTGTCTGTGGGTTTTGGGCTACTACATTTTCTACTCATGGTGGAAATAGGGGGGGGAAAAAAAAGAAAAGCTTTTGTTATCAGAGGGATGTTGCAGCCCACGGTGGATTTTATCAGCATTTCTAAATATTGGTATTTTTCTTCTGACCATGTTTCCTAGCAAAATGGTTTGGGTTTGTTTTGTTGTTTTTTTTTTGAGAATAGTTATTTCCCACTTACAATACATCAGCAGCCATTGTGTGTATTGTTTAGGATCAATTGAGGAGTTTTTCTGACTGTTATTTTGATTTGCTGGCTTGGTTCGTGGGTGAATTATGAAAGCTCTGATTGTTTAGGGCACAAGAAGGGTACAATACATTACTGGCTCACATGCTCACTTAATGCATGCACATTGTGGTGGCAGTGGTAATAGCACCATTAAAGAACAAAAGGTAGCAACACATAGTAGCTCTGTATCTGGCCAATCCCCTCAAATTACCATAAATATTTGAGCAATCTGAATACTTTTGGACTCTGTAGTAAAGCTTTCCTGTTCTTATCTGGCACTGAAGGAATGTGGAATAAAGTATTCATTTAACCAAGTATAAAAATATGTATGCTATGCAGTTATAATCATGTGTCATTAATCAGAAAATACTGCAGAAACTCTGACAAATTAAAAACACAAGGATGGGTCTGCAAGGGCTTTTTCAGTCATTAAAAAGCTGCTTCACCTCTCAGGCAAACTATTTAATGGCAACTTCTTGCTCAGTGTACTGACATCTTCAAAGGCTCTGACATCTGTCGGCCTTTGAACTACCATTAAAAAATATTATCCCATTTCCATTCTTTTATGCCCATTTTTTTAATTATAGCCCTTCTTTCAAGTTAGGAACATGGTTGGTTTAAATGATGCTGTCCTTTCGTTTTCAGCCACCCAGCTGCGGTTTGAATAAATTGATGTAGAATCAAAGGCGGGACTTTAAAGGGAAAAGGTTTGATGGACTTGGACTCCGAACCAGATGAGGTTTTATGATGAAAAGGGTTTAATCCCAGCACAGGCATCGCTTCTATCAGTCGAGCAGTACAAAGCAATTCATATATATAGGTTCACGAGAAATGATCTTTTTTTTTTTTTTTTTTTTTTTTAAACAGCACAGATCTCTTCAGGACTTGCAAATGTGGCATTAGCTAATATTCAGAGAGCTGATTTCCTTTCATCCACCAGAAGCTTATGATTATAGTACAGTTCTCGAATTGGAAATGAGAGCTGCAACACAGATTTAAAGCTATGCTGTCTGATTTGTATTCAATATACATGTCACTGCGGGACGAGCTAGTCTGGGCCGAGCTGGTTCAATAAAGGGAAAAACAGTTTCAGCATCTGAAATTCGGGGAAGGGGGGGGAAAGTACCAATTAATTCTTACCTGCTCTGCCTGAGTATTGTGTCGGATACTTAGTAGATTGCTATGGTTTCTAAAGCTGTGCAAACAACCCCTTGTGATAACAGCTCTTTGGCATCTTTTGCATCGGTGGCATTAATCAGTGGTGGCTTCTAACATCGTCGTTTATATGGAAGGCCATGTTTGTTTTGCTGTGCAGGGGTTTCAAGGAGGTTTAGCAGAGACAGCCTTGCTATTCCTTTACAAAAATCTCCTTCATTAATGTGGTAATTAGGCATGCATGTGGAGAAAACTGAAATCTCTGTCTCAACAACTGCATCATTATTTGTCAAAAATAGCGTCGCGTGATAATCAAGAAATAATCTCTCCAGTAGTTCCCTGATCTTCATGCTTTATGTTAATAGAAACGTGGTACAGAGACATGAGCTCTTACTTAGACACAATCAGATTGTGTCCTTCCAAATACTGATGCTTTCCAGGAAAGGAAAAGCAGTAGGTTTCAACAGTCTGCAATTGATGTCCTCTGGAAACACTGTGCTTCATTGTTGTACAGAAAGGAGACTGCTCCCTTCCCTACCCTGCCTCCAGTCAACAGTTTTTCCTTCGAGCCCTCCCCACAATCTCTGTTCCCCACCAGAGTGTTCAGTTTAGGAGTAATGCATTGCTCCTGATCTCTGAATGCAATGATGAGGTGTAATTTCTTTTTTTTAATGTAGGTGGGTGAGTAGTCATTACAAATATGGACCTGTATAAATGGATATACTTAATGGGTTATTTTACTTTATTGATATTTCATAGAGTTCGTGTTTAGCATACGTTTTGATTTTATGTTTAAAATATATATTAATATTTATTTGGAGTCCAGTAGGTTCAAAACAGTTATATAAATCAGTCTGAAGAAATCCTTGCCCTAGGATGCTATGGCCTGTTTGTCATTCAGAAAATGAAAGTGGCATCAGCTGAATTCAAGGGCAAACTGAGAAGGATGAAAAGGATAGAGATCAATGTAAAGGTGCCAGAGGAAGATACTGAGCCAAAAATACTCTCAATTCCAAGGAAAATGTTATGCACAGAGGTTGCATTTATTTTGTACAGATCCATCCTGGGCTTGATCTTGTCTTTCTGAACTGGCAGGTGTGGAGCAAGATGCTTCCAGAAAGTCTCTGAACTCAGAGGAGCCACTCTGAGTGGTTGAGTGCAGCCAGCACTTGAGGATGAAGGTGCAGAGAAGGAGAGCAGATGTGGTGTCAGGTGGAGATGTGTGCAGCAAGCACACAATGGGAACTGTCAGCTCCTGCCTTTGACTCCAACCTAACACTGAAGTTGGAGTGAAGACTTTTCTTCTCTAGGACTTTCGTCCTCAGGTGAAGGTGACAAATGGATCTACTTGATAGAAGAATTGGTGCTGGAGATGATCAACTAGAATGTGCTTCTTCCAAGTAGGAGTTGATTTCCAATGGGACAAAGCCAAAAGTTGCACATGTGTGTAATTCTGCATCTTCTTGTGCAAGCAGCTAAGAATTTACCACATCTCATGGGTTAACAGATGTACTGCAGCCATTGTTACTGCCTGGCAGATACCAGGGTTCTTTGGAAAGTTGGCAGCTGATGATTTCTTTTAAAGTGTAAACCTGTAAGTGACACAATTTTTATTTCTGAAGCTGCTGGGTTTCAGGCTTTCTGCCCACACGTATTGCCATTCATGAGACTGAGAATGAGGGCTTCATGCTTGGTTAAAGACTGTCATCTTCAATATAGCAGCATGACATCAGTAATGAGAGTTTCCTGGTGTATTAGATTCTTTAGTAGAGCAGAACAGTACACACAGGCTACTGCATTCAAGTCATCTTTAGTCATCAGCCCAGAGAATGAGAGCTTTCAGCTCCTTAGTTGGCTTCCTGGGACTATGCTGGAATTTTGAAAAATTTTATCTTTTTCACCTTGATTAACAGTCAGGGCAGAGTTTGAACATTAGTGTGAACTTCAACTCTTCCTCAAGTCCCTCAGCTGCCAATTGAGGTAGTGCTGGCAAATGGCCTGACCAGGAATTAGTATCTAAAGTTTGTACTTCTACAAATATTAACTTCAGAAGTCAAAGATGCAAATCTCTTAGCATGAACAACTGACTCCTTGGACTTTGTGTCTGCATCTTCTCTTACGTTTGTCCTCTCAAGGTTTGCAGTTTCTGTTCCAGTCACCATAAAACCCTTACAGTAGAGGGTAAAACTGGAATATTCAAAAAAATGCACCTAAAATGCAGTGTGATGCTGGGTGGGGGTTTGGAGGATGGGGTTGTTTAGGCTTTTTTGCTTCTTGAGAAGCCTTTTTCATTAGTTGACATGGCAAAGACATTTCTCATAGACAATACAGCCTGTACTTCTTCTGGGGACAAATTAGGAATTATAATATGTTTAATTTTGCTGCTTCATAGGGATGAATGTCTGTTGTAATCCCTAAATCTGTAATACATCGTGGCTGCATTTAAATCAGAATTACATGTTGTTCAGGAAATGCTAATGCTTTTAAATTTAATGCAGGGGAAATTGAAATGCAAATGTTTTTTAAATGCTCTGACTTAGGGCATGCTGGACACAGAAATAGTGTCAGATTGACAGGTAGTTCTTCCCAGCCCACTGCAGAGATCTTTACTCTCCATGTCTGTGTTCCAGTGCAGGAAAGTCCTATTCTTCCTTAAATATCAGTAGCTTTTCTTCACTTTGAGAACCAGCTTTGCTCTAAAGTTACTCCACGGCTGAATCTATCTCTAACATTAACACAAAAGGAATATTTTCCATTCACATCCTGAAATACAGAAGAGAAAACTTTATATTTTTTCACAAAGGAAAATTGGGAAGACTAAATGTGTAGTTTGGTGTAATTTTCATCTGTCACTGTTTAGGGATAGATTGTTATGGTTTGTATGATGCAGCAAACATGGTCATAGATACAGATTTTTATTTGTTTTTTGAGCCACTCTGAATTTTATATTCTGCTTTCCTTGTAGGGGATCACTGCACTAAGCAGATATTTATGGCTGATTTTTTTTTTCTCTATCATATTTAAGTTACTGTAATGCACTTACATAGATTATTAGGTGCCCAGTTGAGTGTGTGTTACATTTCTTAGTAGAAAGAGACAAGGAAAAGAATCCTCCAGCTAGTCCTTTCCAGGTAGGTCTCTCAGTTATCTTATTCACATAATTTTGTTTGGACAAAGAGAAATACATATGTAAACATTTCTTTCATCAGATAAAAAGGAGAAAGGAGGCTGGATGTTTTAATTTCTGACTCACTAATCTTATTTCAAAGCAAATATAATAAATCATGTAAGAAACTGATCCATCTTCCAGACAGGAAAGCCAAGTCTTTTCCAGGTCTTGGAAGTGTTAAATGGAAACTGTATTTCCATTTATCTCAATTGCAACTTGGTAAGTAATCCTTTTACTCACCAGTGCACTGTATTGTTTAGTTCTGTGTAGGCTTGAGGATCTTCCATTTTATGAGGAAAGCAGTGACAATAACCAGCCCATATGAAGTCCTGCTTTCTAGCTGCTATTAACTAAATTAAAATCAAATGGTTTTATGTAAATTAAGAAATCAAAATAAGCTCTGTTAATTTTAAGCTCTTTGTGGAGCTGTTCAAATGTCTGATTTTCTTGCTTTTTCTTTGCCCGCCCCTTCCTAGCTTAAGTGCCATTTACATTAATGAATTAGGCAGCTAACTGGCTTCTTTAAAAGCCCAGATCTATTTCAATGCACTCCTGAAAAAAAACAAAAAGCAAACAAACAAACAAAACAAAAACAACAGCAAAAAAAAACCCAACCCAAAACAAACAAACAAACAAAACCCAAACAAACCACAAAAATGTGTGTTTTGCTTAATGCCATGTCACAGCAGATCTTGGGAATTTGTTCCCTCTCCTTCCCAGGCAGTCATAGATGCAGAAACAAGAAAGGTGCTGAGGTGTTCAGTGCAGCTTTTCTGACTGGGATTTTATGACCTGCGTCCTCCATATTTCTTTTCAAACTTCAGAAATACATGGTGAAGTTAGTGAAGAGTTTGGGGGTTAGATGACCTATGGAAATGTTGCCTAAGCATGTCTTCCTATACGAATGACATGGATAGCTTCTTTTCATTCATTTTATTCCAAATGGAGCTCAGCAGAGGGTAACTTCTCTTTACTGTTCTTCAGGAGTCAACACTTCCCATCGTGTTTCAGGAAAATGCTGAAGCTGTAGAACAAGAGTAGGCAAGATGCAGCAAGTGTATTACTAAGAAATAAAATTTAAAGAGTGCTGGATTTCTCTGGGGACTCTGTTACATGCAGGAGAAAAACAAAGTTGTCCATGGTTTTGAGATGAAAAGTGTTTGTTTAGCCTCCAGCAGCACTGGACAGAGAGGGTGGGATTAAACCTGCCCTAACTCCCTAGGAGATGCAAAATAAGTCAGTTTGGTAGGAATAGACTTCTGTCAGGTCCAGAAATACTAGAGGCAGTTCTCAGAGCATACACAGTGCTGAAACAGTCCTACTAAGGAGTCTTACAAAGGTTTGATATCTAAAAGCAGCTTAATGCTGTTAAAATGAATAGAAAAAAATATGGAAGTTAGCAGCTCAACACCTCATTTCACAAGTCCTAGTGGATATTTTCAAGAGAGGTGTCAGAGGTCCATTTGCAAAGGTGAGAAAAGCTGTGATTGTGATGAGATGGAGCTGATAAACCATTCCTTAAGCCCTGTAATACAGGGATTCAGATTTTACTCTGCTGAACAGCAAACATTTTACTGTTAGGACTATGCTTGCCATCTGCACTGCTTCTACGTAAGTTTTTGGGTTTTTTGATAGTTGAACATGTACTCTCTTTGTGTCTAGAGAACTGCCACTTTTTGCATGCTCTTCAGGTTAATGAATACATCTGTGGTGTCTGTAACTGTTTTCCTACCAGAAAATAGCTTAATTTGGTATTTTACAGCCTGATTTATAAACTAAGAACATTGCATTTGTGAATGTAGCTATACCAACCCATCACTTCAGTGTAGTCTTGTGAAGGATAAAGATGTGTTCCAGTTAACAAGTTGTGCACCAGCCTTACAGAAAGAATTTTTTTCCTTCAAGAAGGAGATCACTTAAATATGCACAAAAGACAAGCCTGGAAAGAAATGCATCTCTCTGAGTGGTGAAGTTTTAGCTTTTGCTAAATGGTATTTTATATATAATATAAAATTATATTTTAGTGTCTCCAGGAAGTACCAGACTGGTGCTCAGGACTGCTTCTAGCCATGGTGGTGCTAGCAGAGCTCCTGCACCTCCGTGGTTCCCTCCAGAAGAGCTTGCAGAGCCTGATGCTTTTTGGAAGATTCTACCAGTGCTCTTAGGAGGTGAGACCAACCTGTTGGTCACTGAACTGATGTTCATTTTCACTTCATTTCACACCATTTCATTTACCTGGTCCCTTGATTACCATATTTATGGGCCTGTGTGTTCTTACCCAAAAGGCATTTAAACTTTCACTGTGCTATAGATTGTGCTGTGAAAGCTAAATAGCTGTTTATTACTGATCCCTGCTAATTTGTGCTCTGCCACATCATTACCCATGTGATAATGTGTGTGACATTTGCTGAAGCAGTTTTCTTTGCAAATCAAATCTCTGTATTGAAGGATTCATAATATTGACAAATTACCAGTGACAAGAAAAACTGGATTATAAATTCTTAACCTATTTTAACTGAAATTGCAATTGGATGGAAAATATCGTTAAAGTGGAGATAATTGGGTTAATTACAAACCTTTAGTTGGAAGATGACATTAAAAGCTTGAGTTACTAAATTTTAATGACTTGCTAGTTCAAAGTTCTTTTAAATATCAGTTTAGATGTGATATCTCTGCAGATTTTGACTGCTGCTTAAACAAAATGATTGCTTTTTTCAGCACTGCTGTGCACCCTTTGTAGCATTGTCCTGTTACAAAGGAGCCACAAACGTAGCTGCCAGCTGGCTGAACTGCCCAGTTGATATTCATCTGGCATGGAAAAAACCAGAGGTATACTGGGACCAGGGAGTCTGACTCGGTAGGATGCTTGGTGGACAAAAAGATCAGAGAGCCACCAGGACGGTGCCTGCCCCTTGGTACTGCACAATTCTTTTATCTCTGAAGGGTAAAAATCATGGGGATAGTTCCCTAAATCCAGAGTGAGATCAAGTGAAAGACTGATTGTTGTGACTTGCTGAAACTTGCTGTTTGAAGCACAGACCAACATTGCACATCTTTGAAGTTCTAACAGTGATGGTTTTTTCCGAAGCTGAGAGCTGCAAACAAATCGTATTTGTTTACTTTTTCACAGTCTTTTATGTCAGATGCATTGCTTATTTTTGTGATGCTAGAGGAACTGGTCTTATCTGTTTCTCAGCACTTTATAAAGCTTTGTTTATTAATAAGAAAGCTAAAGCAGTTCAAATTCCCACTTTCAGCAGATAATCCCTTGGAGGGTGTTTGGCACTACATATGTCACCAGTTGCTTCATGATTGGGACAGGATGCTGCATCCACCTCTCCTGGGACATTGCACTGATTGGGGGGAAAATGGGACTCCTTGTCACCACCAGATTACTGGGTGTTTCTACTTTGTTCCTTATTTTCCTTTAAATTTTTCTTCATCATCAAAGTGAGAGATGTTTTTACTACAGACTTCCTTTCCCTTGACTGAACTGATCTTTCAAAAAGAATCCACTACCCAGTAACAAATGTTGTGTATCCCTCAGCCATCTCTGTCACCTCACGCCAGTGGAACAATACACAAAGAAACAAACCTCCCTTTAAGAGGTGCTGGTGGTTTTTCTGAGCTCCCTGTTCAAGTGCAGCCACTAATTTTAATGTTCTCTCAGGTGAGAAAATGCTGAGAAAATATCAGCACATGCAGAGGCAGCAGCTGGTATCTGTTGCTCAGACAGGGAGCTTATTTATGGGCTCATATTTTAGGTTATTACCCTGGAAAGGATTATTGTGATTGTGTAACTTAACAGTTTGTGTTTGAGTAATGTCCATGGAACTGCTCAGAGGTTTTGGGGGGGATTCTGTTGCTTTGGTTTTGTTGGGTTTTGTTTTTTGTTTTTTTTTCCTTTAATGTCACATGCGAGCAAAATTAAACACAGCAAATTGAGAGCTGTGCAGTCACCTGTAGCTGAAGCCAACTTAGCCCAGTGAGGAAAACTTCTGGAATTTGGTTTGAAGAGTTGTCATGATGCACTTGAGGATTGCACTGGTCTTTTGTTCTTCAGCCTGAGTACACAACAACGAAGAGCAAGGAAAGGTTATTGCAACTTCATCTGCTGGGAGATGTTAGTCACTTACAGTAAAACTGCTGAAGCAACACCTAAATGACTCTAGATCTGAGCCCCAGGGCGTAAGAGGGGAGTGGATCTTAACTCTGTTTTTGTGAGTTTAAAATGCCCTCAACACTATTTGAAGCAAAGGAGGGTGATGAGGTGGATGTGGTTTGGTGTGTAATGCATTACTGAGAGGATTCAGTCGAGTCCATCACTGAGAGTATAAAAGATGCAGTCATGCTCTGGCCTCTTGCTTAGAAATTCATCCAAGTAAATGCTTCATGGAGTTGAACTAGGAGCTCCTGAAAAATAAAGGAGTTTTTTTAAGTTTTTGTTTAATTAGACTGCAGTCACTTAGTCCATTTCTCTTCTCTGGTGCATGTGACTGGAGCAGAGTTTTAGGCATCGGCAACAGATTTTAATTTAAACTTTTTGCTAGCTTTATATTTTCTTATGCAATTTACTTTTTAAAATTAAGAGCACATGTTTTCCTTCTAAATAGCATGCAGAACATTTATTGGCATTTTAAATAAGCCAAAGTGAGTGAGCAACCTTCCTTTTTTTCTTTCAAGTCTATTTTTTCCCTACAGGCAAATTGCTGTGGGCTTATGACCCACCCTTTTTATGACACTATTTCAGCACAGATATTCTTAGTTAGAATTCTAAGTTATTCCTTTGAAACAGAAATAGAAATCACCATCTCAGCTAGCAGTTTCTTCAGCTCTGGGACTGTCATATGTGCATAGACATACATGCAAGTGAGCCATATAAATTCATACGAAATTTCTACTCTCTCATACAGTTTACAGATTTGTATTTTTCTTCCATCTGGGATGCTCTGTTAGCTTGTGGTTTCTTTCTATTTGTTTTTCTTTATGTGGATTAATAGTCATTTTACAAAATGCTTTCTTGTTTGGGGCATGTTGCCATGGTATGGCCATCCTGTGGAATTACTGAGCTTTGGTGTTCTTTGGAGAAAAGATACAGATCTCTTATTTCGTTTACTCATACCCATACAACCAAATCAAAGGCTATTACATTAGTATTTAAAAAAAAAAAAGGCAGCAAGTAGCAATAAAACTTTGGACCTATTATGTACTGTGAAGTCCCTATTTCTTATGTTTAAACCATATGCTTAGCACAGGAATTATTTGCTCTGGAGGGTTAAAGATGTGCATTTTTCACAGCAGCTCTTGTACCCAAATTGTTGTTTGGACCATGGAAACAATTCAGTCGGTACAGTTCACAAACACAGAATAGAGAAGCTAGAAAAAGAATATAAGAAACCAATCCTGAGGAAGACAATTCAGTTTTCCAAACAAGCCAAGCAAGCATCCTGCCTGCAGATCTCAGATTTTGTAATCCCATCTTCTGTTTTTCCACAGGTTTACTGAGAAAAGACAGTTGCTCTTAAATTTTAAATTTCATGGATTTTTCACAACTGAGAATTGTGTCATTCTGGGTTGGTTTTTTTTCCTAGTGGTACTCATTTGCCTCCACTTAAGTCTAATAATAGTTTATTAAACCTGGCATGTGGGATAGCAAAATCTTAGTGATGAAAAGTTTGGGATTTATTTCCTTTAGCAGTTTGAAGATACCCATGTTACACAAAGTTGTTCAGTTGTAAGCTGCTTCTGCCAGTGACTTTGTTTATGGGAAAAAATAATCTGGCTGTGAGAGCTAGACTTATTTTGAAGTAATTGACAAGAACTGTGTCTTTGATCCCCAATATAGGCTTTTTCCAGTCACTTTGGAGAGATTAGATGTCTCTTAACATCATCTTACTGGCAGTGAAGTTGCTCCAAAAAGACTTTTTAAATCATATTAGTTTCGCTGCCATCACCCTGTCTTCAGAGGCTTTCTTCTTTCCTAATAGAAGCAAATCTGCTTTTGCCATCTATTAGGTCCAACATTAATTCTCCTTTGCATATTAATTACTGTTAACTTTACCTATAACACTCAGCCCATTACCTTTTGGCTCCTCAGTTTGGAATCTGAAGGCTTGGAGCTGGTACTTTTTCCATGGGGCAGTAGGAGGCAATATGTTGTGCTCTTTATTTTTCTAATGGCTTTGTGCAAGAATTATTGAATATAGAACAAAGAAAAGCTGACAAATGTAACAGTTGAGTCAGGAATTCACCCAGTCTCTGTTTGGGCTTGTAGTATGATTTATGAATGAATTTCCCCTTTATCATTAACCTTGAGTCCTCATCCTAAATATTTTGTAAAAGTTTTTAGGAAACTTCTGAGCAGTGTAATATCTTAGTTTTACTTACATGGGGGAGAAAATTTAAGAAAGTTTTTTGTTTTAAAGAAAAAAAAAAAAAAAAAAGAGAGAGAGAGAAGGGAAGTGGTAGTGGGGGGAATGATTTCTCACAAAGAGCTCTCTCAGATTAAAAGGTAATTGTTACTATTCCAGGCAGGATTTGTATTGGGACATGTATTAAAAAACCCAAATACTACCTATGGCAGTTTAGAACTCAGACCATATAATCCTATAGAAATTGTAGCTCTGAGCATTTCTTTGGTGAAGTAAAAGCCACTTAGGCTAACATTTCATTATGATGTTGAGGAGACATTATTTTCCAGAAGAATTACAACAGTATATTGTAGATTATAATTATATGTTAAAAAGTACTTTATGTTGTCTGTACAATTATATACTAAAGTGTACCCTACTTTTTTTTTTTCTTTTTAAAGAAAAATTAAGCATATATAAAGGAAAAGATCAGGAAAGGAAGGAAAGGATCTAGTGCAGATTATACTATATGAAACATATGTTTGAGATGATGCTGATAGAGCTGAAGTATGTGGCCTCTATAAATACTGCTGTATACACATGATTTGCTCATTCCATCTCTGCACACACACACACTTTTACCTTTGGCACAGTAAGGAATAATGCCAATGAGTAATTAAGAAAGCATGGAAGCATAATGTCAGTCTTATGATAAATTTCCAAGGTGGTTAATATTATTTAATACATGTTACAGCTGTGATAGTCAAAGAACACAACTGCAGGTTTGAGAGGAGATGATAAGCCCTTTATTACACCTTACAACTCAAATGGTTTGAAAAAACAGGCAAGCTTTCAAGCCTTGATTTTTCTCTCTCAGATCACAGTATTTATAACAATCTCCTGGGATATTAGTGTCCAGGGTTGTGTTTCTGATAGTCATTCACTTCCCAGCTTTGGTCAGAAATGAATGTTCCTTTTTCAAAGATTTGTAGTAATGTGGTTCTGAGAGACAGCAAATAGATGGTTTAGCTGAATACAGGCAGTATATTCAAAATGTCCAAAGAAGAAAAATAGTAGTTGGGAAAGAGATCAGTTCAGAGCTCTAGAAACAGTAACTGACATTCCAGGGCAATGGGATCTTTAAATATACAGCAATTTCCATCAGATTTTCTTATGAAGCCTTTAATAAGCTTGAGCTGAGTCGCCTCCATCTCTTTGGTACAACATCAGTTTCTCATCTCACTGTACTCACATCCTCTGGGAAGGAATTCCAGGGAACTGCACAGTTCCTTCTGGAGCAGGGAGAAAAACAGGGAAAACACTGTTGTGAGGTTTTTAGTTGTGAGTTCTGAAGTCTGTCTCTTGCATTTTGAAGGTGATGTGTCCTATCTGGACTGTTTCCAGTCTCAAGGGTTCTCTGCACTGGCCCAGGTCATCTGAGAATATTTCAGTTCCCTCACCTGAAGGAGAACATTCCTTGACACTTCCCTGGTGCACATCAGCACATTGTGATATAATACAGTATATAATCTGTAAAGGTGATTAAAAAAAGAAGGACATGGACATTTTACATAGTGATTATATGCCATAACCTACATTTCTTGACCTATGGGGGCACCTCCTCCAAAAAAGTACATCTTGCTCCAGCCACACTTTGGATCAGCAGGGAGCTTTATTCATCTGCATGTATGAAGAGAGGGGGGAAAGCAAGAAGAGAGGCCAAGAAAAAGGATAGAGAATCTTTTGAGTCTCCTTCCTAGCCCAACTGAAGGCTTGTCTGAGATGATCAAATCTTTTGTGGGATGGTTTCTGGGTTTGTTTTTTCGGTTGGGTTTTTTTCCGGTTGTTTTATTTTTGCTTGGTTTTTTTGTTGGTGTTGTTTTTGTTTTTTGTGTTTTTTACTTTGTTCTTTCTTTCAGATTATCTGTGATTTGGAGAACCAAATCTGCAAGCTGAGGGAAGAGCTGGTCCAGGTGGATGCTCAGCGGAAGCAGCAGCTGCTGGAGCTGAGGCATCAGTGGGAAGAGGAGAAGCAGAGGGCAGCTCGGGAACATGAGGCTGCAGTGAATAAGCTGAAAGCAGAGGCAGAAATAATGACATTACACCTGAAAAAACTGCACACAGCAGAAACAGAGAAGGCCTTGGACAAGGTAGGAGGTTGGACTCAGGCTGCTTCTTGGGGGGGTGGCAAAGTGGGAGCAATCAACTCAAACTCACCTCTGATGTGTAAAGTTTCACTGCAGAAACACATTCAGGGCTCACTTGAGTTGCACAAAAAACAGATGTATGCTGTAGGTCTGGCACTGGATGTCACANCTTAGCAGAAGTTTCTATGTGACTGAATGGTGGGAGACGAGCACATAAAGAACATTTTTGTCTGTTCCAAGTTTGGGAACCCTTAAAATGATTCACACAACATAACATAACATAACAACTAACTGTAAGCCTTCCAACACTGTGTATTGTGTTGATTTCCCTGTAGGAAAGCAAAGTTAAAGAATAATCTGTTGTACTACTACTAATATATTATAATTGTAACTTTTCAGCTCTTGAATCCTGTTGGAGAGCAGAGGGGGAGAGAACAGAACAGGACACAAGCTGTTTGTGTTATTGCTTGCATCGGAAAGAAAATATTAAATTTCTTGCTGAAGTCAGTTGGAGGTGGTGTTTGGATGTACATGTGTGTGTACACGTGTTGTTGCCCTCTAATGGATAGAATCTGAATGGCTCAGCTCTGCAGGCTGAGATGGGTTTCTGTAGCAAAACATTATTTTCAGGGTGTCTGATATTTTCCATTTCAGAAGACTCTTGTCACGTTTATTCATAAGCCTGATACATCTTTTGTGGGTAACGTCCTTTTAGTTTGTAAAATTAATTGGGAATTCAATAGAGTGCCAGAGCTTAGTGAAATGCCTTTTCTTTGTTCTCTGAAGCTGCGTTTCAGCTAAACCACAACTGCCTAAGACATGCCATAGTGCTACAAATATTACATCTCTGTACCATCATCAACAGACCTGGGAGAGAAGCAGGTGAGCAGAGCTTGGTCATCCTTGTCATGGTGCACCCAGAGTGTGCCCCTGCTTCACCACTCCAGGATTTGCCAAGCTCCTGAGATGTGGGTGGCAGAGGAGCTCTCCCTCTCCCTTTTCTGGGTGACACTCTGGCTGTAGCAGGTGTTCCCCGTAGCCACCTCCACCCCATCCTGCTGAGCAGCTTCCTGGCTGCTTGCCTGTGTGATTTGTTTTCTGGGGAAAGTGTGTAATGTGATGTTTATAGACTGAGGTTTCAAATCCTAGTGAGATTCCTGATAAAATCAAGTATTCTGCTGGTGCACGATAGATTAGTTTTGTTTTCCTTTTTAAAATAAAATTATCTGTGAAGGTAACTTTAGAACAACCTCAGAAAGGAGGCTGCAGGTTAGTTGGAAATTGGATTGACAGTTGTTTGTACAGCAAGAAGTCTACTTCTACCCTTCTTTATAGTGGAATCCTCCCCTAGCCTTATTTTTCCTAGCAGGACTTTGTTTTTGTTCAGTGAATAACTTTGGGAGAGTTAAGTCTCTGAATTATATTTTTTCTCTCTGCAGCCATCAACTTTTCCGTATCAAAATTCCCAGTGCTTGCCTTTGCAGTTGCATCCTGGTGCTTTGGACACATAGCAGGACATTTGCTAACAGCTTTTCTCAGTTGCAGATGCATGGGACCAGAGTAGCAGTCAGTATCCAAAAGTTCTCTTCCTCTTCTGGAGTCGATTCCTGATGCTGGTGTTAGGCAGTGTGGTATTTACAAAAAGGTTCCTGATGGGTGTGGATTTCAACAAGCCAAATATTCATACTTATGAAATCATGGAAATGTTCTGGGCAAACCAGCAACTTGATTTCACAAAACTCTGCCAAGGTATCTCTGTTCTCTCTGTACATTAAGCTTTAGCTCAATCGATCAAATTTCTATTTATGTTCCAACTGACGATCTGAATTGAGGTTGGAAGAGCAGAAAGAACAATACATTAACCAAATTCCTTTCTCATGACTGGGTTTTCATAGGAATGACTTCTCCAAGGTGTGATACAAGGCAGGATGTGCTCTTCCAGTCCTTCCCTGGGGCTGGGGTGCTTCCCTCTGCTCTCCCTGCTGAGTTGGGTGGGCACACAGTCACAAGGCACTTATTGTTGTCATCTGGGAGCTTACTTTAGAGCAGGAGAAATTGTCTGTGGGTTTTGGGCTACTACATTTTCTACTCATGGTGGAAATAGGGGGGGGAAAAAAAAGAAAAGCTTTTGTTATCAGAGGGATGTTGCAGCCCACGGTGGATTTTATCAGCATTTCTAAATATTGGTATTTTTCTTCTGACCATGTTTCCTAGCAAAATGGTTTGGGTTTGTTTTGTTGTTTTTTTTTTGAGAATAGTTATTTCCCACTTACAATACATCAGCAGCCATTGTGTGTATTGTTTAGGATCAATTGAGGAGTTTTTCTGACTGTTATTTTGATTTGCTGGCTTGGTTCGTGGGTGAATTATGAAAGCTCTGATTGTTTAGGGCACAAGAAGGGTACAATACATTACTGGCTCACATGCTCACTTAATGCATGCACATTGTGGTGGCAGTGGTAATAGCACCATTAAAGAACAAAAGGTAGCAACACATAGTAGCTCTGTATCTGGCCAATCCCCTCAAATTACCATAAATATTTGAGCAATCTGAATACTTTTGGACTCTGTAGTAAAGCTTTCCTGTTCTTATCTGGCACTGAAGGAATGTGGAATAAAGTATTCATTTAACCAAGTATAAAAATATGTATGCTATGCAGTTATAATCATGTGTCATTAATCAGAAAATACTGCAGAAACTCTGACAAATTAAAAACACAAGGATGGGTCTGCAAGGGCTTTTTCAGTCATTAAAAAGCTGCTTCACCTCTCAGGCAAACTATTTAATGGCAACTTCTTGCTCAGTGTACTGACATCTTCAAAGGCTCTGACATCTGTCGGCCTTTGAACTACCATTAAAAAATATTATCCCATTTCCATTCTTTTATGCCCATTTTTTTAATTATAGCCCTTCTTTCAAGTTAGGAACATGGTTGGTTTAAATGATGCTGTCCTTTCGTTTTCAGCCACCCAGCTGCGGTTTGAATAAATTGATGTAGAATCAAAGGCGGGACTTTAAAGGGAAAAGGTTTGATGGACTTGGACTCCGAACCAGATGAGGTTTTATGATGAAAAGGGTTTAATCCCAGCACAGGCATCGCTTCTATCAGTCGAGCAGTACAAAGCAATTCATATATATAGGTTCACGAGAAATGATCTTTTTTTTTTTTTTTTTTTTTTTTAAACAGCACAGATCTCTTCAGGACTTGCAAATGTGGCATTAGCTAATATTCAGAGAGCTGATTTCCTTTCATCCACCAGAAGCTTATGATTATAGTACAGTTCTCGAATTGGAAATGAGAGCTGCAACACAGATTTAAAGCTATGCTGTCTGATTTGTATTCAATATACATGTCACTGCGGGACGAGCTAGTCTGGGCCGAGCTGGTTCAATAAAGGGAAAAACAGTTTCAGCATCTGAAATTCGGGGAAGGGGGGGGAAAGTACCAATTAATTCTTACCTGCTCTGCCTGAGTATTGTGTCGGATACTTAGTAGATTGCTATGGTTTCTAAAGCTGTGCAAACAACCCCTTGTGATAACAGCTCTTTGGCATCTTTTGCATCGGTGGCATTAATCAGTGGTGGCTTCTAACATCGTCGTTTATATGGAAGGCCATGTTTGTTTTGCTGTGCAGGGGTTTCAAGGAGGTTTAGCAGAGACAGCCTTGCTATTCCTTTACAAAAATCTCCTTCATTAATGTGGTAATTAGGCATGCATGTGGAGAAAACTGAAATCTCTGTCTCAACAACTGCATCATTATTTGTCAAAAATAGCGTCGCGTGATAATCAAGAAATAATCTCTCCAGTAGTTCCCTGATCTTCATGCTTTATGTTAATAGAAACGTGGTACAGAGACATGAGCTCTTACTTAGACACAATCAGATTGTGTCCTTCCAAATACTGATGCTTTCCAGGAAAGGAAAAGCAGTAGGTTTCAACAGTCTGCAATTGATGTCCTCTGGAAACACTGTGCTTCATTGTTGTACAGAAAGGAGACTGCTCCCTTCCCTACCCTGCCTCCAGTCAACAGTTTTTCCTTCGAGCCCTCCCCACAATCTCTGTTCCCCACCAGAGTGTTCAGTTTAGGAGTAATGCATTGCTCCTGATCTCTGAATGCAATGATGAGGTGTAATTTCTTTTTTTTAATGTAGGTGGGTGAGTAGTCATTACAAATATGGACCTGTATAAATGGATATACTTAATGGGTTATTTTACTTTATTGATATTTCATAGAGTTCGTGTTTAGCATACGTTTTGATTTTATGTTTAAAATATATATTAATATTTATTTGGAGTCCAGTAGGTTCAAAACAGTTATATAAATCAGTCTGAAGAAATCCTTGCCCTAGGATGCTATGGCCTGTTTGTCATTCAGAAAATGAAAGTGGCATCAGCTGAATTCAAGGGCAAACTGAGAAGGATGAAAAGGATAGAGATCAATGTAAAGGTGCCAGAGGAAGATACTGAGCCAAAAATACTCTCAATTCCAAGGAAAATGTTATGCACAGAGGTTGCATTTATTTTGTACAGATCCATCCTGGGCTTGATCTTGTCTTTCTGAACTGGCAGGTGTGGAGCAAGATGCTTCCAGAAAGTCTCTGAACTCAGAGGAGCCACTCTGAGTGGTTGAGTGCAGCCAGCACTTGAGGATGAAGGTGCAGAGAAGGAGAGCAGATGTGGTGTCAGGTGGAGATGTGTGCAGCAAGCACACAATGGGAACTGTCAGCTCCTGCCTTTGACTCCAACCTAACACTGAAGTTGGAGTGAAGACTTTTCTTCTCTAGGACTTTCGTCCTCAGGTGAAGGTGACAAATGGATCTACTTGATAGAAGAATTGGTGCTGGAGATGATCAACTAGAATGTGCTTCTTCCAAGTAGGAGTTGATTTCCAATGGGACAAAGCCAAAAGTTGCACATGTGTGTAATTCTGCATCTTCTTGTGCAAGCAGCTAAGAATTTACCACATCTCATGGGTTAACAGATGTACTGCAGCCATTGTTACTGCCTGGCAGATACCAGGGTTCTTTGGAAAGTTGGCAGCTGATGATTTCTTTTAAAGTGTAAACCTGTAAGTGACACAATTTTTATTTCTGAAGCTGCTGGGTTTCAGGCTTTCTGCCCACACGTATTGCCATTCATGAGACTGAGAATGAGGGCTTCATGCTTGGTTAAAGACTGTCATCTTCAATATAGCAGCATGACATCAGTAATGAGAGTTTCCTGGTGTATTAGATTCTTTAGTAGAGCAGAACAGTACACACAGGCTACTGCATTCAAGTCATCTTTAGTCATCAGCCCAGAGAATGAGAGCTTTCAGCTCCTTAGTTGGCTTCCTGGGACTATGCTGGAATTTTGAAAAATTTTATCTTTTTCACCTTGATTAACAGTCAGGGCAGAGTTTGAACATTAGTGTGAACTTCAACTCTTCCTCAAGTCCCTCAGCTGCCAATTGAGGTAGTGCTGGCAAATGGCCTGACCAGGAATTAGTATCTAAAGTTTGTACTTCTACAAATATTAACTTCAGAAGTCAAAGATGCAAATCTCTTAGCATGAACAACTGACTCCTTGGACTTTGTGTCTGCATCTTCTCTTACGTTTGTCCTCTCAAGGTTTGCAGTTTCTGTTCCAGTCACCATAAAACCCTTACAGTAGAGGGTAAAACTGGAATATTCAAAAAAATGCACCTAAAATGCAGTGTGATGCTGGGTGGGGGTTTGGAGGATGGGGTTGTTTAGGCTTTTTTGCTTCTTGAGAAGCCTTTTTCATTAGTTGACATGGCAAAGACATTTCTCATAGACAATACAGCCTGTACTTCTTCTGGGGACAAATTAGGAATTATAATATGTTTAATTTTGCTGCTTCATAGGGATGAATGTCTGTTGTAATCCCTAAATCTGTAATACATCGTGGCTGCATTTAAATCAGAATTACATGTTGTTCAGGAAATGCTAATGCTTTTAAATTTAATGCAGGGGAAATTGAAATGCAAATGTTTTTTAAATGCTCTGACTTAGGGCATGCTGGACACAGAAATAGTGTCAGATTGACAGGTAGTTCTTCCCAGCCCACTGCAGAGATCTTTACTCTCCATGTCTGTGTTCCAGTGCAGGAAAGTCCTATTCTTCCTTAAATATCAGTAGCTTTTCTTCACTTTGAGAACCAGCTTTGCTCTAAAGTTACTCCACGGCTGAATCTATCTCTAACATTAACACAAAAGGAATATTTTCCATTCACATCCTGAAATACAGAAGAGAAAACTTTATATTTTTTCACAAAGGAAAATTGGGAAGACTAAATGTGTAGTTTGGTGTAATTTTCATCTGTCACTGTTTAGGGATAGATTGTTATGGTTTGTATGATGCAGCAAACATGGTCATAGATACAGATTTTTATTTGTTTTTTGAGCCACTCTGAATTTTATATTCTGCTTTCCTTGTAGGGGATCACTGCACTAAGCAGATATTTATGGCTGATTTTTTTTTTCTCTATCATATTTAAGTTACTGTAATGCACTTACATAGATTATTAGGTGCCCAGTTGAGTGTGTGTTACATTTCTTAGTAGAAAGAGACAAGGAAAAGAATCCTCCAGCTAGTCCTTTCCAGGTAGGTCTCTCAGTTATCTTATTCACATAATTTTGTTTGGACAAAGAGAAATACATATGTAAACATTTCTTTCATCAGATAAAAAGGAGAAAGGAGGCTGGATGTTTTAATTTCTGACTCACTAATCTTATTTCAAAGCAAATATAATAAATCATGTAAGAAACTGATCCATCTTCCAGACAGGAAAGCCAAGTCTTTTCCAGGTCTTGGAAGTGTTAAATGGAAACTGTATTTCCATTTATCTCAATTGCAACTTGGTAAGTAATCCTTTTACTCACCAGTGCACTGTATTGTTTAGTTCTGTGTAGGCTTGAGGATCTTCCATTTTATGAGGAAAGCAGTGACAATAACCAGCCCATATGAAGTCCTGCTTTCTAGCTGCTATTAACTAAATTAAAATCAAATGGTTTTATGTAAATTAAGAAATCAAAATAAGCTCTGTTAATTTTAAGCTCTTTGTGGAGCTGTTCAAATGTCTGATTTTCTTGCTTTTTCTTTGCCCGCCCCTTCCTAGCTTAAGTGCCATTTACATTAATGAATTAGGCAGCTAACTGGCTTCTTTAAAAGCCCAGATCTATTTCAATGCACTCCTGAAAAAAAACAAAAAGCAAACAAACAAACAAAACAAAAACAACAGCAAAAAAAAACCCAACCCAAAACAAACAAACAAACAAAACCCAAACAAACCACAAAAATGTGTGTTTTGCTTAATGCCATGTCACAGCAGATCTTGGGAATTTGTTCCCTCTCCTTCCCAGGCAGTCATAGATGCAGAAACAAGAAAGGTGCTGAGGTGTTCAGTGCAGCTTTTCTGACTGGGATTTTATGACCTGCGTCCTCCATATTTCTTTTCAAACTTCAGAAATACATGGTGAAGTTAGTGAAGAGTTTGGGGGTTAGATGACCTATGGAAATGTTGCCTAAGCATGTCTTCCTATACGAATGACATGGATAGCTTCTTTTCATTCATTTTATTCCAAATGGAGCTCAGCAGAGGGTAACTTCTCTTTACTGTTCTTCAGGAGTCAACACTTCCCATCGTGTTTCAGGAAAATGCTGAAGCTGTAGAACAAGAGTAGGCAAGATGCAGCAAGTGTATTACTAAGAAATAAAATTTAAAGAGTGCTGGATTTCTCTGGGGACTCTGTTACATGCAGGAGAAAAACAAAGTTGTCCATGGTTTTGAGATGAAAAGTGTTTGTTTAGCCTCCAGCAGCACTGGACAGAGAGGGTGGGATTAAACCTGCCCTAACTCCCTAGGAGATGCAAAATAAGTCAGTTTGGTAGGAATAGACTTCTGTCAGGTCCAGAAATACTAGAGGCAGTTCTCAGAGCATACACAGTGCTGAAACAGTCCTACTAAGGAGTCTTACAAAGGTTTGATATCTAAAAGCAGCTTAATGCTGTTAAAATGAATAGAAAAAAATATGGAAGTTAGCAGCTCAACACCTCATTTCACAAGTCCTAGTGGATATTTTCAAGAGAGGTGTCAGAGGTCCATTTGCAAAGGTGAGAAAAGCTGTGATTGTGATGAGATGGAGCTGATAAACCATTCCTTAAGCCCTGTAATACAGGGATTCAGATTTTACTCTGCTGAACAGCAAACATTTTACTGTTAGGACTATGCTTGCCATCTGCACTGCTTCTACGTAAGTTTTTGGGTTTTTTGATAGTTGAACATGTACTCTCTTTGTGTCTAGAGAACTGCCACTTTTTGCATGCTCTTCAGGTTAATGAATACATCTGTGGTGTCTGTAACTGTTTTCCTACCAGAAAATAGCTTAATTTGGTATTTTACAGCCTGATTTATAAACTAAGAACATTGCATTTGTGAATGTAGCTATACCAACCCATCACTTCAGTGTAGTCTTGTGAAGGATAAAGATGTGTTCCAGTTAACAAGTTGTGCACCAGCCTTACAGAAAGAATTTTTTTCCTTCAAGAAGGAGATCACTTAAATATGCACAAAAGACAAGCCTGGAAAGAAATGCATCTCTCTGAGTGGTGAAGTTTTAGCTTTTGCTAAATGGTATTTTATATATAATATAAAATTATATTTTAGTGTCTCCAGGAAGTACCAGACTGGTGCTCAGGACTGCTTCTAGCCATGGTGGTGCTAGCAGAGCTCCTGCACCTCCGTGGTTCCCTCCAGAAGAGCTTGCAGAGCCTGATGCTTTTTGGAAGATTCTACCAGTGCTCTTAGGAGGTGAGACCAACCTGTTGGTCACTGAACTGATGTTCATTTTCACTTCATTTCACACCATTTCATTTACCTGGTCCCTTGATTACCATATTTATGGGCCTGTGTGTTCTTACCCAAAAGGCATTTAAACTTTCACTGTGCTATAGATTGTGCTGTGAAAGCTAAATAGCTGTTTATTACTGATCCCTGCTAATTTGTGCTCTGCCACATCATTACCCATGTGATAATGTGTGTGACATTTGCTGAAGCAGTTTTCTTTGCAAATCAAATCTCTGTATTGAAGGATTCATAATATTGACAAATTACCAGTGACAAGAAAAACTGGATTATAAATTCTTAACCTATTTTAACTGAAATTGCAATTGGATGGAAAATATCGTTAAAGTGGAGATAATTGGGTTAATTACAAACCTTTAGTTGGAAGATGACATTAAAAGCTTGAGTTACTAAATTTTAATGACTTGCTAGTTCAAAGTTCTTTTAAATATCAGTTTAGATGTGATATCTCTGCAGATTTTGACTGCTGCTTAAACAAAATGATTGCTTTTTTCAGCACTGCTGTGCACCCTTTGTAGCATTGTCCTGTTACAAAGGAGCCACAAACGTAGCTGCCAGCTGGCTGAACTGCCCAGTTGATATTCATCTGGCATGGAAAAAACCAGAGGTATACTGGGACCAGGGAGTCTGACTCGGTAGGATGCTTGGTGGACAAAAAGATCAGAGAGCCACCAGGACGGTGCCTGCCCCTTGGTACTGCACAATTCTTTTATCTCTGAAGGGTAAAAATCATGGGGATAGTTCCCTAAATCCAGAGTGAGATCAAGTGAAAGACTGATTGTTGTGACTTGCTGAAACTTGCTGTTTGAAGCACAGACCAACATTGCACATCTTTGAAGTTCTAACAGTGATGGTTTTTTCCGAAGCTGAGAGCTGCAAACAAATCGTATTTGTTTACTTTTTCACAGTCTTTTATGTCAGATGCATTGCTTATTTTTGTGATGCTAGAGGAACTGGTCTTATCTGTTTCTCAGCACTTTATAAAGCTTTGTTTATTAATAAGAAAGCTAAAGCAGTTCAAATTCCCACTTTCAGCAGATAATCCCTTGGAGGGTGTTTGGCACTACATATGTCACCAGTTGCTTCATGATTGGGACAGGATGCTGCATCCACCTCTCCTGGGACATTGCACTGATTGGGGGGAAAATGGGACTCCTTGTCACCACCAGATTACTGGGTGTTTCTACTTTGTTCCTTATTTTCCTTTAAATTTTTCTTCATCATCAAAGTGAGAGATGTTTTTACTACAGACTTCCTTTCCCTTGACTGAACTGATCTTTCAAAAAGAATCCACTACCCAGTAACAAATGTTGTGTATCCCTCAGCCATCTCTGTCACCTCACGCCAGTGGAACAATACACAAAGAAACAAACCTCCCTTTAAGAGGTGCTGGTGGTTTTTCTGAGCTCCCTGTTCAAGTGCAGCCACTAATTTTAATGTTCTCTCAGGTGAGAAAATGCTGAGAAAATATCAGCACATGCAGAGGCAGCAGCTGGTATCTGTTGCTCAGACAGGGAGCTTATTTATGGGCTCATATTTTAGGTTATTACCCTGGAAAGGATTATTGTGATTGTGTAACTTAACAGTTTGTGTTTGAGTAATGTCCATGGAACTGCTCAGAGGTTTTGGGGGGGATTCTGTTGCTTTGGTTTTGTTGGGTTTTGTTTTTTGTTTTTTTTTCCTTTAATGTCACATGCGAGCAAAATTAAACACAGCAAATTGAGAGCTGTGCAGTCACCTGTAGCTGAAGCCAACTTAGCCCAGTGAGGAAAACTTCTGGAATTTGGTTTGAAGAGTTGTCATGATGCACTTGAGGATTGCACTGGTCTTTTGTTCTTCAGCCTGAGTACACAACAACGAAGAGCAAGGAAAGGTTATTGCAACTTCATCTGCTGGGAGATGTTAGTCACTTACAGTAAAACTGCTGAAGCAACACCTAAATGACTCTAGATCTGAGCCCCAGGGCGTAAGAGGGGAGTGGATCTTAACTCTGTTTTTGTGAGTTTAAAATGCCCTCAACACTATTTGAAGCAAAGGAGGGTGATGAGGTGGATGTGGTTTGGTGTGTAATGCATTACTGAGAGGATTCAGTCGAGTCCATCACTGAGAGTATAAAAGATGCAGTCATGCTCTGGCCTCTTGCTTAGAAATTCATCCAAGTAAATGCTTCATGGAGTTGAACTAGGAGCTCCTGAAAAATAAAGGAGTTTTTTTAAGTTTTTGTTTAATTAGACTGCAGTCACTTAGTCCATTTCTCTTCTCTGGTGCATGTGACTGGAGCAGAGTTTTAGGCATCGGCAACAGATTTTAATTTAAACTTTTTGCTAGCTTTATATTTTCTTATGCAATTTACTTTTTAAAATTAAGAGCACATGTTTTCCTTCTAAATAGCATGCAGAACATTTATTGGCATTTTAAATAAGCCAAAGTGAGTGAGCAACCTTCCTTTTTTTCTTTCAAGTCTATTTTTTCCCTACAGGCAAATTGCTGTGGGCTTATGACCCACCCTTTTTATGACACTATTTCAGCACAGATATTCTTAGTTAGAATTCTAAGTTATTCCTTTGAAACAGAAATAGAAATCACCATCTCAGCTAGCAGTTTCTTCAGCTCTGGGACTGTCATATGTGCATAGACATACATGCAAGTGAGCCATATAAATTCATACGAAATTTCTACTCTCTCATACAGTTTACAGATTTGTATTTTTCTTCCATCTGGGATGCTCTGTTAGCTTGTGGTTTCTTTCTATTTGTTTTTCTTTATGTGGATTAATAGTCATTTTACAAAATGCTTTCTTGTTTGGGGCATGTTGCCATGGTATGGCCATCCTGTGGAATTACTGAGCTTTGGTGTTCTTTGGAGAAAAGATACAGATCTCTTATTTCGTTTACTCATACCCATACAACCAAATCAAAGGCTATTACATTAGTATTTAAAAAAAAAAAAGGCAGCAAGTAGCAATAAAACTTTGGACCTATTATGTACTGTGAAGTCCCTATTTCTTATGTTTAAACCATATGCTTAGCACAGGAATTATTTGCTCTGGAGGGTTAAAGATGTGCATTTTTCACAGCAGCTCTTGTACCCAAATTGTTGTTTGGACCATGGAAACAATTCAGTCGGTACAGTTCACAAACACAGAATAGAGAAGCTAGAAAAAGAATATAAGAAACCAATCCTGAGGAAGACAATTCAGTTTTCCAAACAAGCCAAGCAAGCATCCTGCCTGCAGATCTCAGATTTTGTAATCCCATCTTCTGTTTTTCCACAGGTTTACTGAGAAAAGACAGTTGCTCTTAAATTTTAAATTTCATGGATTTTTCACAACTGAGAATTGTGTCATTCTGGGTTGGTTTTTTTTCCTAGTGGTACTCATTTGCCTCCACTTAAGTCTAATAATAGTTTATTAAACCTGGCATGTGGGATAGCAAAATCTTAGTGATGAAAAGTTTGGGATTTATTTCCTTTAGCAGTTTGAAGATACCCATGTTACACAAAGTTGTTCAGTTGTAAGCTGCTTCTGCCAGTGACTTTGTTTATGGGAAAAAATAATCTGGCTGTGAGAGCTAGACTTATTTTGAAGTAATTGACAAGAACTGTGTCTTTGATCCCCAATATAGGCTTTTTCCAGTCACTTTGGAGAGATTAGATGTCTCTTAACATCATCTTACTGGCAGTGAAGTTGCTCCAAAAAGACTTTTTAAATCATATTAGTTTCGCTGCCATCACCCTGTCTTCAGAGGCTTTCTTCTTTCCTAATAGAAGCAAATCTGCTTTTGCCATCTATTAGGTCCAACATTAATTCTCCTTTGCATATTAATTACTGTTAACTTTACCTATAACACTCAGCCCATTACCTTTTGGCTCCTCAGTTTGGAATCTGAAGGCTTGGAGCTGGTACTTTTTCCATGGGGCAGTAGGAGGCAATATGTTGTGCTCTTTATTTTTCTAATGGCTTTGTGCAAGAATTATTGAATATAGAACAAAGAAAAGCTGACAAATGTAACAGTTGAGTCAGGAATTCACCCAGTCTCTGTTTGGGCTTGTAGTATGATTTATGAATGAATTTCCCCTTTATCATTAACCTTGAGTCCTCATCCTAAATATTTTGTAAAAGTTTTTAGGAAACTTCTGAGCAGTGTAATATCTTAGTTTTACTTACATGGGGGAGAAAATTTAAGAAAGTTTTTTGTTTTAAAGAAAAAAAAAAAAAAAAAAGAGAGAGAGAGAAGGGAAGTGGTAGTGGGGGGAATGATTTCTCACAAAGAGCTCTCTCAGATTAAAAGGTAATTGTTACTATTCCAGGATGGCAGTTTAGAACTCAGACCATATAATCCTATAGAAATTGTAGCTCTGAGCATTTCTTTGGTGAAGTAAAAGCCACTTAGGCTAACATTTCATTATGATGTTGAGGAGACATTATTTTCCAGAAGAATTACAACAGTATATTGTAGATTATAATTATATGTTAAAAAGTACTTTATGTTGTCTGTACAATTATATACTAAAGTGTACCCTACTTTTTTTTTTTCTTTTTAAAGAAAAATTAAGCATATATAAAGGAAAAGATCAGGAAAGGAAGGAAAGGATCTAGTGCAGATTATACTATATGAAACATATGTTTGAGATGATGCTGATAGAGCTGAAGTATGTGGCCTCTATAAATACTGCTGTATACACATGATTTGCTCATTCCATCTCTGCACACACACACACTTTTACCTTTGACACAGTAAGGAATAATGCCAATGAGTAATTAAGAAAGCATGGAAGCATAATGTCAGTCTTATGATAAATTTCCAAGGTGGTTAATATTATTTAATACATGTTACAGCTGTGATAGTCAAAGAACACAACTGCAGGTTTGAGAGGAGATGATAAGCCCTTTATTACACCTTACAACTCAAATGGTTTGAAAAAACAGGCAAGCTTTCAAGCCTTGATTTTTCTCTCTCAGATCACAGTATTTATAACAATCTCCTGGGATATTAGTGTCCAGGGTTGTGTTTCTGATAGTCATTCACTTCCCAGCTTTGGTCAGCAATGAATGTTTCTTTTTCAAAGATTTGTAGTAATGTGGTTCTGAGAGACAGCAAATAGATGGTTTAGCTGAATACAGGCAGTAAATTCAAAATGTCCAAAGAAGAAAAATAGTAGTTGGGAAAGAGATCAGTTCAGAGCTCTAGAAACAGTAACTGACATTCCAGGGCAATGGGATCTTTAAATATACAGCAATTTCCATCAGATTTTCTTATGAAGCCTTTAATAAGCTTGAGCTGAGTCGCCTCCATCTCTTTGGTACAACATCAGTTTCTCATCTCACTGTACTCACATCCTCTGGGAAGGAATTCCAGGGAACTGCACAGTTCCTTGTGGAGCAGGGAGAATAAAGGGGAAAACACTGTTGTGAGGTTTTTAGTTGTGAGTTCTGAAGTCTGTCTCTTGCATTTTGAAGGTGATGTGTCCTATCTGGACTGTTTCCAGTCTCAAGGGTTCTCTGCACTGGCCCAGGTCATCTGAGAATATTTCAGTTCCCTCACCTGAAGGAGAACATTCCTTGACACTTCCCTGGTGCACATCAGCACATTGTGATATAATACAGTATATAATCTGTAAAGGTGATTAAAAAAAGAAGGACATGGACATTTTACATAGTGATTATATGCCATAACCTACATTTCTTGACCTATGGGGGCACTTCCTCCAAAAAAGTACATCTTGCTCCAGCCACACTTTGGATCAGCAGGGAGCTTTATTCATCTGCATGTATGAAGAGAGGGGGGAAAGCAAGAAGAGAGGCCAAGAAAAAGGATAGAGAATCTTTTGAGTCTCCTTCCTAGCCCAACTGAAGGCTTGTCTGAGATGATCAAATCTTTTGTGGGATGGTTTCTGGGTTTGTTTTTTCGGTTGGGTTTTTTTCCGGTTGTTTTATTTTTGCTTGGTTTTTTTGTTGGTGTTGTTTTTGTTTTTTGTGTTTTTTACTTTGTTCTTTCTTTCAGATTATCTGTGATTTGGAGAACCAAATCTGCAAGCTGAGGGAAGGAGCTGGTCCAGGTGGATGCTCAGCGGAAGCAGCAGCTGCTGGAGCTGAGGCATCAGTGGGAAGAGGAGAAGCAGAGGGCAGCTCGGGAACATGAGGCTGCAGTGAATAAGCTGAAAGCAGAGGCAGAAATAATGACATTACACCTGAAAAAACTGCACACAGCAGAAACAGAGAAGGCCTTGGACAAGGTAGGAGGTTGGACTCAGGCTGCTTCTTGGGGGGGTGGCAAAGTGGGAGCAATCAACTCAAACTCACCTCTGATGTGTAAAGTTTCACTGCAGAAACACATTCAGGGCTCACTTGAGTTGCACAAAAAACAGATGTATGCTGTAGGTCTGGCACTGGATGTCACAGTCCTGGCAAAAGGATGAAAGGTTTTGGGGTTCCATCACAAGAGCCCCATCCTCTCCCAGCACACAGCAGCCCCAGAGCAGTGCTGGGGCAACATCTTCCAGTTGGGCTGAGTGTGGAACTGGGACAACCCTGAAGTGCTTGGGAGATGGTGGGACTTGAAAACTCCAGATGATTTCAAAGGCAAAGCCAGCCAAAGACTAAAACAATCACTTTTCTTTGGCTGGTGTAGAGAAGAAAGGGTGGTTCTGTCTAAGCAAGCTTTTTCTCCCTTAATAAGAAGGAAAGTTCTTAAGGAGTTCTGGTTAAACCTGCAAGGAAATTGGGTCTAGTTGCTAACAGTGGCTGGTCTGCTTTTGCCTGTGTGCATCAGGCAAGCAGGTACTGTGTGAAAGGCTTCAAAATAGAAATCAATGTTTCAGGTACACTCTGTTCAGTGGGGTCACTGCCTGCAGCTCCATGCTGGCTGAGCAGCCCCTTACACCAAGCATCTTGAATTGAAGTATTTCACCATGTTAGGGATGATAGGAGCTCAAACTTCAGAGTTTTCTTTCAGAAGCTCAACTAAAAAAAACCCTATTTAATATTTATGGTAGACTCTCTGTATATGTAAGCAGATAGTTGTTGAAGTGTCTTTTTTTTATATGTGTTAATGCAATAAATCATACGTTTTATTGCAAAGCAATGTACTGTGGCACAAATTAACAATCTGCATATACTGTTTGAACAGCTTTTGTGAAAGTGACATTTCATTTACCTGCATCAGGTTCTTGGTGTGTAATTTTAAACAGCATTTGGAGGATTATGTTGGAAATCAGCCAGCCTGAAGCCATTAAAACGGCTGTGATCAACAATTCAGAATCTTTTCTGGATGTAAAGAAAGCTCTGCTTGGCATAATTATTTAAAGCCAAGGTCACAGAAAGTATTTAAACCTTTGAAAATCATCATTAAAGGATTAATTTTAACTCAGGAAGACATTGTCATTTTTGCTTAAAAATGGAATTTGAATCTCAATTCTTTTCTTTCTTTGATCTTTTTCTACATGTGTAATATAGCAAAAGAAAAGTTAACTTCTTTACATCCTCAAATTAAAGTTACAAATAATCCTTCATAGGGCAATATCTTTAATAGTCTTGAATTGTCATTTCTGTCAGAAATACCATTTTTTAATTTGTTGGATTTTTTCTCTGTTTTTCAAAAAAAATTTGCTAATTTTAAGCTATATTAACTACTATTGAAAATGTTATTGTTTATCTAGCTTCCCTGTTTGTACCTCTAGTCAAAAAAGCACATATTGTGTTAAAGATAGGAGGGGAAGATTAAAAAGAATCTCTTCTGGGAAGTCTTCCATAAACTTGGGAGAATCCTTGTATTCACTTTCAATCTCCCTTTTCCGTTCTGCTTCATTTCTGTCTTCCTAAGGTAGAGCTGTGGAAAGTGGCCACAAAGTCCAAAAGTCCAAGTATCTTAGAGGCAAAACACTTTAAATCTCAAAGTTACACATTCAGCTAACTTAGTTCAAATCTTGATCCTATTAAAGTCTACAGAACTTTGATGAAGGAGATTTTATCCAAGGGGGGGGGAGTACATCTTAATTGGGACATGAGTCTTGAAACTTGTTTTTGAAAGGCTTTTTATTTTTTCACCCCATCTCGTTACCTTGAGATTTAGGAGAAAAAAATTGTACTCTTGACTTTTTTTACTTTTTTTTTTTCCAATCCTGTAAAGATTGCTTAAAAATCCAAGGGGAAGCTCAATTTCCCTGTGTAGGCTTGGAACAGATGACTGTTCAGATTTTCTGAAGGTCAATCCATTCCCAAGTGAAGGATCTTAGGCCTCTGTGGTCTGTTCTCTGAGTAACACTGATTTCTCTGTGGGTTGCTTTGTGTAATTGTGGACTGTTTTTCACGTGAACATGATGAAATACTAAAAAGGCTAAAACTTGTGTGAAGAGAAAAACTGTAGTAAAAATGGGTGGGAGGTAGAGGGTTCAGAGATGGGAGAACAGTTTTCATTGCAAGAGGCCAGGACATGTAAATATTTGGTGACATTTATAGACAGCTTTTCAGCATTTTAGGGGGACATAACTTTAATGTACTGAGGCCTTTCATTTGCTGCTGATTAAATATATCAACTTTAAAACAGAACGCTGTTTATTGTAATATTTTAGTTGAATCATATTGTTAGTGATTGCAGCACACAGTGCCAGAAAGTTGCTCAACAAACATTGTATGGGGATGTTTTTGAACCTGTGGTTCTAAAAGCAAGTCTATTTTGCCAGTTATTGCATCTCCCAATCAGCAGGGAGTGATGAGTGGGTAAATATTAACCAAATGGCCCAGTGGAACCTGCACTACAGGAAAAATAAACATGGCATCTGTTGTTGTGGAAATAGCACTGAAGGGAAAGTCCATAATTTCCCAGTGCCCTCGCAGGGATTATTTTCAGTTCAACACCATGCTCTCAGAATGAGCTAGGGCTGACCTTAAAATATCCATACCATGAGTAGTGTTGAACCTGTTGTGGGCATGGTCCTGTGCTAGACTTGGCAGTGCTAGGTTAACAGTTGGACTGGATGATCTTCAAGGGCTTTTCCAAGTAGATAGAAAGACTAAGTAGAAGAAGTAGAAAGAAGTAGATAGAAAAAATAAAATGCTCAGGAAATTCCAAGTGAAGGTTAAATTAAAAAAAAAAAATATAAATCAGTTAAAAGTATTGTACTTGATGTGACTGTTTCCCTAATTCCATGATTCTATGATAACTTGGATACCTCTGAGTCTTCCTGCCAAGTGCTGCCCCCTGAGCTGTAGGAGCACAGGAGGAGGTGATGAGGGCTCTACCTGAACCCAGAACCACCTTGCCATGTAAGGATAACAAATTTTAATGGTTTTAAGATCAGATAAGCCGCGTTGGATATGAATTAAATGCAAACTGAAGACTATAGCAGAGAGGATTTGAAACAGTGCTTATCGTGTTCTTGGGGCTGCAGGACATCCATAAGATTCTGTCTCCAACATAAAAATAGCTTGAGAATGTCTCCAAATAATTTGTCTATTAGTTAAGAAATCTTAAATATCATCTCAGAACACTCTCTTTCAATCCAAATGACTTTGATTTGCTTTTAAAGGGTAGATTGAAGTTGCTTGCATTCCATTACAGCAAGTGATTCTGGCATTTTCTGACAGGATGGGAGCTTTATTTTATTTATTTTTTTTTATTTGAAGTCGTACCTCATTAGGATGAAACGAAACATAAACTGTTTAAGACCTAAACATATTAGAGATGCCTAGTCCTGTAGTTAGGCTCCACTAATGAGACATTTTAGTGGGGCAGGTGTGCTTTAGGGTGCATCAGCAGCACTTAGGGCAGGAGCCCTCATCAGCCAGGTGTAAGGGGCTCTACAAAGCCTTGGGAGCCTTTTCAGGTTTGCCACAAATTCCTGAAAGCAAGAGACAAAAGTGCATTGCTAAGTGTGTGCAGATGTAAAGCTTGGCTGACACAACTGGTTTGGAACATCCATCTGTGGGGTTTTCTTGGCAAAGAAAATGAACATTCGGAAAGCCTGACCTGAGCAGAGCATTAGACATGAGAGCAATGCTCAAAGGAAGCAACCCTGGAACTGCAAATTTCTCACAAAAAAAGCTCTCTTTGAGCAGCCCACGTGAGTAAATTGGAATGGGAGAAAAAAAGGTTGTTTTCCCCTAAATAATTTTCAACATTTAGCTTTTTATTGACTCCTTAATTTAAGTAGATATTTTGAATCATCCTGTTAAATCTTTATGCAGGTTCCAGGAACATCTAATTATTTTTCAGTTCTGCTTTTCTTATGGAGAAGTGATTTGCATTTTTGTGTGTTGACTGTGCTGAATGCACGTGATATTTGATTACAGGATGAAGCTGTAGTCAAAAAAAAGACTCAAGCACTTTAGTTTCTGCAAATCAGATTTCAGTGCAGTTGTGAAATGGTTCCCTCTGGAGAGCTGGGACTCTGAGGTGGCATGCAACCTTGCCAGAGCCCTGCAATTCCTGCTTTAGTGATATAAAAGTTTTACTCTGAGATTTCTGTTATTTTAAATAAAAACTGACATTTAAAATGTTTTCTAGTCTATACTTGTTACAGTCACTCCACCTGGGTGGTGAGAAGTAGATAGAAAAACTAAAATGCCCAGGAAATTCCAAGTGAAGGTTAAATTTAAAAAAAAATATGTATATATAAATCAGTTAAAAGTATTGTACTTGATGTGACTGTTTCCCTAATGAAGAGTAAGAACTTCATAGAATAGTTATGTTGGTTTGTAATCTGCAGTCAGTGTCCTGTAGTTGGATGCTTCATTTTTAGAACAACTTCTACTTGCATATAGTTTGCAAATAAGGTGACCATGTGCCTGGAGAGCTTTTCAGCCCTTCTTTTATCATCAAGCTTTGTGATGCTGGATTAATTAACCAGCAAGTACAGCCCTGGGGTGCAGTCCAGTTGGCCATGCTCCTTGGGCAGACTTTCCTACAGCATATGTAGGAATCTCAGTAACTCACAGGATCTGTTCCAGCTCCATTGTCAGTGCTCATCCAGCTGATGTCATGCTGCTCAGCACTGGCAAAGGAATAGAAGATGAAGAGAAAGAATATGACATCTGCAGAGATTTAAAAAGTGCTTCGAGAGATACCCTGTTAAAGACACTGAGTTTCCCTGAAGCAGTTATTTCTGCTCATAAAGGAGCATCATGGCATGCTTTCTGGTAGCTGATGCTCTTCAATACTGTCTCTGGCTGTTGTTCTTCTCTGCCAGCTCTACATTTCATTAACTACAAGAGTCAGTTTCATCTTTGTGTCTAAGATCTTCTGGGAACTGGACCATCTCTGCAGCAATTCAGGAAGTTCCTGCTTAGACTTTGTAGCATAATGGAGTCTTTGACCTGAGTGACACCTTTCACTTCATTAACTTGGACACAAATAGCCCCAGTATAGACAGCTTCATTTATAGGAGCATTGAGATTTTTCAGACTCATTGCAGTGATACCCTGGTTATTTAAATGGGGGCAAATAGGTCAACCATAAAATGTGGACATGTATTCTTCTATAATATAATGATATCATTAAATTGGTATCTAATTATACTGTAGACATATGTTTTTCTCCTTGCTTGAAGGCACTCTCCACCAGTTGCTATAAATTGTGCCATTTTTGAGACTGAAATTTTTAAATGTTTGTTTGCACTCGTGAACATTAGGTTTACTTTTTAACATCTTCATTAATGTTTGAGAGGAGATCAAGCCCCAGGTTATTTGCATTCAGCAATAACCTCAGAGGGTTAAAAATTAATATGACTGATGCAACACTGTGAAGAAATGAGAACCAGACAAGAAGAAGCACAGTTGAGCCAAATGATAAATTATGACAAAATATGGAATTAAGATAGCTTTCAGCAGGGAAAGGACTGATAAAATTTGTGCTCCATCACATGGCCTGTCTTTCAACACACTTTATTCACTCCCCATCAGATCAATTATAGTTGGGTAGTTGGTTGAGAAATTTGGTTGCGGTTTTTTTTTCTTAACCAACTGGTATTCATCTAAGATCTCTGTCTGAGGAGCATTCACATCTTCTCTGTCTCCTAATTCTTGTCAAGTCTGTGTCCAAACACCATTTACTTCTTGTTCTGCCTCAACCAGGGCACTCTGCTTTTTCTCAATTCTATAACTTCCAGGTTGTAGCCTTTGCCGTGTACTCGTAAGATCAAGCCTCACAAAATCATGGAGATGGTGAATAAGGTGAATGCTGACTGCTTCTTTACCACCCAGGAACTTGGGTGTAGTTGGCTGGGAACTAATAAGAGATTAATTCAAAACTGGTGAAAGAAGGTACTTCTCTAAACAACAGTTAGAGAGAGTCTTGAATTGATTTCCGTGGAGGTTGTGGAGGCAGATGTTATCAGCAGGTTCAAATTAAACAGTTTTATGAGCAGCGTGTTCATAACCAGTCACTAATGGGAATAAGCAGGGATTTAACTTCTAATTTCCCTGAGAGGGCAGCTGTGGGTGCTGGGGGAATATGAGAGGTGCAGCCTGCAGAAGGGGGCCAGGTTTCTGCAGGCAGCACCTGTAGGGAGAGGGCAGTGGGCTCAGTGGCCCATGAGCCTGATTTTGGAGGACATACCTGCTGCTTTAAGTACAACTGACATTTTCAATATTAACTTTCCTGGTTAAGAAGTGCAGGAGGCTTTTCCAGTGGCAGAATGACTGTTCTAATTATTTTTTCTATAGTTTCCTGAGCCTTTCTTCACTATCCAAACAAACTGTAACACACCAACTTTACCTTGTTACACTCAATTGCTTATTATTTTAAGGCCCAAGTGACTCATTGCCTCAATTTTTTTATTTTTTTTTTCACAGTACTATGTCTCTTGGAGAAGGCTGATTAAATGCAGGTAGTTTTCTCTAATTTATCAGTTTTGCTTATCTCAACATCCCAGGGCCCATTATAACATTAGGGAAACCACTGGCTTCTCTCCAGTCCAGTAGCTGTAATGTGAGATATTTATTTATTTTATTTATTTTTAACTCAGCCAATTCATTCTTAGATTCTTTCAGAATTACTGAATGAACAGCATCTGGTCTGGGTGCCTAGCCAAGGGGGAGAGGACAGATCCTGCACCTGATGTCCTGTTGCTGAATCCCAGTGCCTGCAGTGATTGCTGCCGATTCCGCTGGGACACCTTAATGGTTGTGTTTATGCCAGCAACAATAACTGGTGTTTGTTACCAAAACCAGTAAATGCTAAGAGGAAATGTCTCCTCCATTCCATGCCACATTCTTACTTTGCTTGCAAGTTTCTGGGGTAATGAATTCTTTACACAAAGATTTTCTCACTCAAGTCCCCCCCGACCATGAGCATCAGCACAAGGCAAAGCAAAAGCTGCCTCATGAATGTGTGCATCACATCCCTGCTCCGGGCAGGATTGGGGTGTCAGAACTTTTCCACTGTAGTTTTATTTTAGAAAAAATGCTTGGTAATCAAGACCAAATAGTATAAAACACTTTTATTGCCTATTTAAATTCTGGAATAATTTGAAGGCGTTGTTTATGCTTATTTGTTCTTTCTTCCTATCTTTATAAAAAAAAAACCAAACTGCAGGTAGGGTTTTTTTCCCCCTTTTTGGAGAGATAGGAGTGTTTGGGAAATAGAGACAGAGTAAAACACTGTCATTATTCTCTCAGTCTTTAATATGAAGAAACAAATATTCCAAAACGACTTGCTTACAGCTGCAGAATATGTCACAGAGTAAAACCCACCTTCATTAAATGGGTGAAAAAGAGTTCTAATTGTTTTGAAGTCCTTGTGATCAGTCTGCATGTGCCTCATTGTAATGTGATACTAAAGTACCTCAATTATGATTTGTATATTTTGGTGCCAGAAGGTTTTTTTTTTCTTATGCTAAATTACTACGTTCTGTCAGCTGCTGGGCTGTCATATAGAGATACAGTAAATCACATTATAGTTTGTCATGGATTACACAGAGCAATAAATTTGGGAACAGAGATCAAAGTAGTTTCACAATCACATCTGAGTGTAGGAGGGGTGTTTAACTTGTAGAAAATCTGATTTAGGTGAAACTGTTGCAGTTCCTGTGTGAATTTGAAATGAATTTGGGTGTTTGCTTGAAACTGAATAAGGTACAAATCCCCAAAAGAGTTAGTTCAGTTAATTCTGACCTGCAGCTGCAGGACAGAGAATGGATAAATAATTAAACACAGGGAATGTTAAGAGTCTCGCAATGTCTTATTTATGTTTTTAATTGCTTTAATGATTGAGCAATATATTCCATTCTCTTTTTAATTGGGGCTTTGCTGGACTTGTGCATGGTTAGTCATCAGTGCAGTAATGCTTGCTGGCTCTGGGAAGTTGTCATTCTTTTGGGGAAGCTTTGTTGTATTTAAAACTACAAAAAGTAATCCAGCATAATCTTGCTAAGGAACACTGATTGCTTCAGATCATAGATTTGTTAGGGGATTTTGTTGTAGGTTGAATGTTTGTCTTTCCAGCTGCAGGAGCTTAACTTCTGTTGGGCTCTCAACTAGTGATGTAACTTTGTAATACTGAGTTAACTTGGTAAAACTAAGTCTGTCCCTTCCTTTCCTGTTCTCCCTCTGTTCAACAAAAAAGGTTCTTCCTCAAAATGATACATACATAGGATTTTTTTCGAGTTGTTATCTTCTTAGCACTTGCTTGTTATTGCCACAAAATTCAACTTCAAACAGCAATGGGGGATCTTAAAAAATAAAACCCACGTCCTTATCCCTTTGTATTCCTTTCAGGAGCCTTATGGTCTCTGACTGGTAAAAGTCAAGGAGTGTAAACTTACCTGATGTACAATGATAAAGTGCATGGGGCTCGGAAATCTCTGATTATTGAAAGAGTTGTGTGTTGTAAAGCTCATATTAAGTAGCCTTTAAATGAGTCAAATCACGGATCAGTGTCACATCATGGTATTGTTGCCTTCTATTTGTGGAGGAAACATGAGCTTTGACTTGCATCTTCAAAGAGGTTTAGCAGCCTATCCCTTTGTGATTTTCCTTGGTGGCAGCTGTTTGGGTACCAAAACCATCTGGGCCTGAGTGATAGAATCTATTCTGTAAACTTCTTTATATTGGAGTAGGAGAGAGAGACAGGGTGCACATGAGCAGGAGGTGCCTGAGGTTCCTGGTGTATAATGGCAGCTTGTAAAAGCTCAAATGGTGCCCTTTGAGTGCATGTTTTATTTGTTAAGGCTCTGGAAAAGAAAATGCTACCACTTTTGATATAGTGTCTTAAACCCGCTTTAAATAACCATCTTAATTTAGTTGGACAGAACAGAAGAAAACCAGGGAAGATGAAAAATCATTCTCCAGCAATGGATTTGTGCTAAACCAGATTTAGGCATGTAGCAGTGGGAACACCAGGCTTCAGTACCTTAATGTGTTGCAGTCTCAACATCTTCACTGGGTTTATTCAGCTCATCTTACGTGAGTGTTGAGCATGAGAAGGAATTGTGCCATGATGTAAAAGCCACCTGCCTCCCAGCTTGCTTTGCCAAAATGTGACAGGACAGATCACCTTGCAGTTCTCTGTCTGTCATTTCTGGGCCTGGTTCACTCATCAGTTCCATCCTGTATAAAGTGTATTTAAGGTATTGAAGAGTTTCATGGGGGAAAACCATTATTCTGGTTTTAAAACCTTGTATTGTATACAAGGCTTGGATTTTAGGCCAGGTTATGGGGTTGTTTTTAAATAAGGTGTCTGGGTCACTGCAATATTAAATAGAAATCAGTATTGGTGACCCTGGAAAATATTTTAGGTGCTCAGTAAATCCATATAGCTGAAACCCGGGGCTGCATACCAGTGGAAGGGTGTTAGAACTCTGGCATCAGACACAGAAAAGAATGTTCAGAAGAGTTAAATATATTTAATTTCTCTCCATCGTTTCACAATGGTTAGAAGTAGGCTGTGGGCTGAAATGAGAGCACTGGAAATGAAGGTTTTCCTACAGCACCAAGTGCAGAAGCAATGTTTCAGCAAGCCCCCATTAAGCACAGAATTACAATATACAGCAGAAAGGCAATTCTTCATACAGGTAGAATGTCAAATTCATTTCTGTTCATTCTTGGGGGTTTTTTTCCCAATGAAAAGTACTTAGCACATGAATGAGAGGGGGTTTTTTACCCTAGAGATGTATGTTTAAAGAAAAAAAAAAAAAAGAAAAAAAAAGAAAAAAAATGTATAGACCTACAAAAGTGGAATGTAAAATAGAATATTAATAGGATTTGTGGATATGACAGACTGGGATTTCTATCGTTCATTTTCAAAGCCCTTGAAGTCATTTGGTACTTGACTAATTATTCTGTTAACATCGTTTTGGATATTGAACTATATTTAATGGTCTTTTGGGTGTCTCAAATTACATATTTGAACTGCTGTGCTATTTTCACTGCTACACAGAGATTCAGCTTTCTTTTTAGTGTTTGACTGGTGGGGAGAGCAGCAGAACCAACAAGGGTGTTGGCCTGGGAAGTCACCCAGTGTCGCTATCAGAGGCACAGAGGAAAAATCCATGTTTCAGGCTTTGAGGTCAAAATGAAACTTTTACCTACAATTGGACTTAAAAGGTGATCTGCTGATCTCTGAAGTTTAAACAGATACTGTAGATTTAACATACTTAATAACAAAAATTGCCAGAGCGAGCCATTCTGCAGGTCGTTTTCTTTTGACATCTGTCAAATTACACAATCCTGAATTTTGGTATAAAGCATAAACTGTCAAACTTAAATAGAAGTTTTCCAGAGTGCAGAGTGGTGTGTTGTTTTTTAAGGTAAATGGGCCCCATTTACATTAGTTCTTTGATGTTAAATTCTTTGCTACACATCAGAGAACAGTTGCTTCTTCCCTGGAGCAAGTTTTCTTTCTTCTCCTTCCCCCACCCTTTGATTTCCACCCCTCTCCCCC
>JAAWXA010000030.1:2608056-2668914 GCA_038090715.1 Florisuga fusca | reverse complement strand
TTTTTTTTTTTTTTAAAGTTTGCTTTCACTTTTATCTAACTAATTATGGAGGATCAGCTTATGTATGGCCATCATTTAGTTAGTTGTAGGCATTTTGGAAAATAATTAATTCATAGCTAGTAGCCTGAACAGATTTCTTAAATTTGCTTTTCTGTTGGTGACTAGGGATGTGTAGATAGAGAGCTGTGTTTGTGGGGGCTTTGTTGCTTGTTTATGTTTTGGGGAGATTGAAATCAAATCCAAGCACTACCAAAACTGTAAATCATGTAGAGATGAACAAGATTTCTCTAGGCATCCCTAAATCTTACAGATCTCTCTGCAGTTGAGTTGCAGGAGTTAGTTTTCCTATGAAATTTGTAGCATAATTGAAATCTAAATCTCCATCTGAAAATCACCATTCCAAAGCTGGAAGACATGCAGGGATTTGTACTGCTCCAAAAAATTCTTAACAGCTGTGTTTCTGATAAACATTCAAGGTGTCCTAAACTCCTTCATGGATGTTGCTGGAGGATGAAATTGTCCATGTGCCTGCCAAGCCCCCAGTGCACTAGAATTTCTGTCTGCATGTGTGACATCAACTGGAACTAGAGCTAAATGTCCCCCTCTAATACATCTTATACCTAAAAATATCATATAAAAACTTTGTTAATCAGGGTAGGACGTGTTATATTTCTGTGGTGTGGTCACATCAGAGATCCCTTGCTCTTTTATTAGTAGTTCTGTTCTGGTTCATGAAAGGAAAAAATGAAATAAGGCAATGGTAAGCAGTATCCTTTAATTCAGATACCACATCTGTAGGGCTAATACCATTTTTAATTTTTACATGAAATGTTTTGTTGAAGTCAGTGGAGTTTTGCTCAGCAACCACAATATGATGCTTTAAGGCTTGTTATAGAATTATAGTTGGTTTTTAAAACCAATTAACTGTAACAAGGACATAATCTTTTTAATGCAAAAGTCCTCACTCTGTAATATAAAATAACTGCATGTAAAATTGTCCTAATCAGATAGTTTTAGCTCAAATATGTATTAACTGTGTGAAACTAAACAGAAGTTAATTTTTGAATCAGTGGGATTCCTCTATGGCTTATCCAATTTACACCCTTTTATTATAAAAATGGTTATTACAATTGATATTTCTGTCAAGTTTTTGCCAAGTGTGAATTTCAACAGCTACCTCTCACACACAGAAAACTGGTTTAAGGCCATTAACTCTATTTGTGGTGCTGCCCGTTGCTATAAAAAGAGTTACACTTTAATGAATACTGGCTGACCCTCCAAATGTTCACCTGCCAGTTGGATTCTTATTCATTATGTTTCTGAAATAGCACCTGACCTGAAAATTAGGGAATGCCCTTCAAGTAATACAGAAGCAGCTGAGGCTTCATCCAGTGCACGATCTGAGCAGCCTGTTAGAAAACTTCCTGCAGGAAAAATTAGTAAGATTTTTGCAGTAAAAGGGTATTCCTGGGCATGGCCATGAATTAGATCTTCAGCTGACCAGTGTACTCCAACTGGTAGAACCTGCATCCTGCAGAGCTTCTCTGGTGCTGTCTGGGAGGATGCAAAACCCCTGTGGCATTAGGGAACAGATCTGAACTCAGCAAGTGTTCAGAGTTTTAGTGCCACAGGGTCCAGATAGCCAGGGGGAGAGCTAGAGATGCTTTAAATGGGGTTTTGCCATCTCTGGTGGAAGTTGGGGTAGCTCAGTGCTTCTGAAAATCAGACCCCTCAAATCAGGTTGTTGGGGACTGCAAGGAAATACAAGAATTAGTGGTTTGTTGATGACTGGGAGACAACTTATAGATATTTTGCTAATTGGAATTTGTTAAAGGCATTATAAAATAAAATGTTGCAATTGCCTTTAAACAAGCTGGTAGGATACACTTTCTTTGTATCCACTGAAAGGCTGAAATTCAGCAGATATTCCTTTTGGATCTCCTCTGACGTCTATCAGAGGTCATCCTGGTTCTACTCAGTGTGAACAAACAAGTTCTAATTTGTTTATGGAACTTGTGAGTGGGTTTTTATATTATTTATTGGGATTTCTTCTGTGAGTTCAGGAGGTTATAAAGCTGCTTCTATGAAAGATGAAGACTTTTACCCCAGGCAAGCTGAGTGAGAGCAGCTGTAATGTGATCTTTGCAGTGCTTTGCTGACCTGTATCTCTCCCTTTCTGGGAGTACCAGTAATTTATACTATTACTGTCATTTATTTTTTACTTTTCCCCCCCCACAGATGAACTGGCATGTTCAGTCATTTTATGATATGCAGTGGTGGTAAAACGTAACCTGAAGCTAGATGACAATAGAGTGAAAAGAGTGTTTTTACATGGGTCAGCCTGAGTATAAAGAGAAATGCAGCACACACAGAGCTCTCTGGTATAACTGCTTCTGTGTTGCTGCTCTCTTTCTATTTATGCAGCCCCATAATATGCCCTTGCAGTGGTTGTGGCACACTTGAAATGATAAAAGTAGAAGAAGTGGAATTTAATGTGTCTTTATGCTGTTTTATACCAATATGTAATGCTGTTATTTACAGGAAAAAAAAAAAAAAAGCGACACAAACCACCAACCAAAACATGTGTCCTCAAAAATTATGCTCAAATTTGATAATTGGTTTTGATTACAACAGATGAAGCACAGACCTCCATCTGTTTCATCATCTTGGAATCTGAAGGGACTGAAGATCTGAGATTGCAGTATCATGTAAACTTTTAAGATTATTTTTAACTGGCTGCAATATATTAATCTGCCCAATAGATAACTGCTGGATTGTATGGGATGATTCAAGCTCTATCATGCTTGGCAGGGGCTCACAAACACTCGCTGCAACTTTAAGCTCCTAAATTTATAGTCCAGTAAAATCAATAAGACTGTTTGCTTGGCTGAAATCCCTGCTGGTTGCAGAATTGGAGTTTCAGCCTTGCAATTGGATCTGAGGTTTGGAAGGGGGGATGTGCCTGGCAGCTTCTGTGCTCCCCCAAAAGAGGCTCTGGCACCCAGGCAGCTGGAGGAGCTGGTGTTTGTGTGCTGGATGCTGTGCTGGAAAACCAAGGACGACAGATCAAAGATTGGAACACGAGGTCAGATTGATTTTGAAAGCTTAATCAGCTTAAATTTGCTTCAGAACTCAGCTTCGTAAGACTCGGTCCCCCTAAGAAAATATTTTTCTTAGACACCTGTCCTCAAATTTTAGAGCCAAGAGCAGGGGAGTGCTCAGCAGTTCATCTGAGGACAGAGCTTTGAGGCTGCTCTGGCAATGTTATAATGTGACACCTTGCAAGAAAAGTACATAGAGGAATTGCGTCCTTAAATTCAATTGAATTAATTTATTATTTTTATCATCATCAAATTATTTCTGAAATTTGAGGAAAAAAACCTTAAGAGCTATTTTGCCCCAGAATTATGGAAATATTTGCTTGTTCGATTCCACAATGCCAAGGCAGCCTTGTTTTCACCCTTTCTTATTCTTTATTTTTGAGGTGTGAGGGGGGGAAAAAAAGTGCTAAGACTAGGCAAGAGTGTCCAAGAAGCTCCCAGCTGGTTCAGCTACACACTGGCTCCACTTTCAGTGTAATCACCACCTTTAAATAAGCAGGGACGTGCCGTGGGACAAAAGGCAGTTGCAGACCCCAAGCTGAGACACTGAGTCATGTCCCCCATGTGCTGTATGTACCCTGGCAGCCTATTCCTGGGATTTTCTTCTTCCCCTTTCCCTCTCTTCAGAAACAAAGTCACCCTGAGAAATTGTGGGTCTGCGGCCTTCCCGCCACACACACGCGCGCGCTTGCTCGCTCTCTCTCTCTCTTTTCCTTTTTTCTTTTTAATCCACAGAACTCTTTATGTTTTTCTAATAATTGGCAGCAGAGGTGCAGTTTCTCCCCTCTTTTAAGTGATGAATAGCTGGCTGGAGATCAAAGGCGAGGGCTGGTGGTTTTTTGGCTGCCACCAAAGGGCGTTGGAGCTGGCGCGGCTCCCGGCCCGGCGATAGGCATGTGGGTGAGGTGCCAAGCAGAGGGCTCGGTGGCAAAGTGTCTGTACACGTTCTTCATCCCAACTAATCTGGTGGTTTTTTGGTGTGTGTGTGTCTGTGTCTGTGTTTCAGGCACACAGCCGGCTGAAGCAGACTGAGAAGGAGTACAGCCAGAAGCTGGCCAAGTCCTCGCAGGTAGGTAGGGAGAAGGCAGGAACCTCCCATGCATCCATCTGATGTGGAAACTTGATGAAAAGTCTAAGGACTTCTGCTCTAGGGCTGGGGAGAAGCCCTGAGCATTTCCCCAATCAAACATCCAGTGTCTGTCTTACAGATTTTAACCTTCAAAAAAACACAGAGTGTCAGGCTGACTCCAAAAAAAAAAAAAAAAATAGGTGGGGATTTTTTGAATTGTAAGATTCCTCTTTTTCAGCTCATTTTTCCTCTCCTGAGGACTCAAGAGGGCTGAGTCCTCCACTAGTGGGTGGGAAGGGAAGGTTAGGTGCCCTATCAACCAGCACATTTCCTAAAACCAGGAGCAGCAGCACAACCAGGACTTGTATTTCGTGTCCCAAGGTGGTGTTGGATGGCAGGACAGCAATCCCAGCTGTGCCATCAGGATTTTTAGCCTTGCTCCAAGGCAGTCCAACATTTCTGCCCAAAAGAACACTTTGAAGAACATTGTTGTCCTGAAAGCAAACTGGGTTTGACTTGAGTTTTTGTTCTTTGGAGTAGTCTTTTGAACGTGGAAGATGAAAATGGGCACTGAATTTACCTATATGCTTACAAATGATAAAGCAGGATGATTTTTAAATATTTCAGCTTTCCAGTTAATTGACAGGTAGTACTGAAGTGTGAAAAATGATGGAGATGCAACCAGAAGTTAAGCTTTTAATAAGAAGAAAATTGCCATGAGGGTTTATGTGGAGGTGTCATTCTTCTCACTCCTCCCAGCACAGCAGAATGCTGCCTCTTACCTGCAAAGTGTGTTCTCAGCAACAGTAACAAAAGTCTAATAATCCCTATAAAAATCAATAAAAACACTGCAAAGAATGATTTAGGAACCTTTAGGCAGAGGTGGTCAGTGAGACAACAAGAAACTGCAAACTTGACTGTTTTAGAAACACTTCAAAATATTTTCAGTCTTGGACTGTCAGGGGTAAAGAGGTTTTTACATTATAATTCTATGTTTTAGAATATGTATTTTCTGCACCTTTTTTTTTTTTTTTTTTTTTTTTTTTTTTCTGGACATGGTCCTGAGCTCTGCTGGGTGAGCTGCTCCCTTCAACCGTCACCTATTCAGTGATAAATCAGAGAGGATGCTCTCCTATAAATGCCTTTTTAGCAATTTGTTGAGAGACTTATTTATAAAGAAATAAACAGCAACAGAAACCCCCATATTTTTATCTTGTCATCTGAACCTGAATAACAGAAAAGCCACAATGCTCAAAAGTAACATTTAACACATGCCAGGCCTTAAGGACAAGTTCCCTTTCACTGCCAACTGTATTTTACATTTGGGCTTTGTCATTTTTATGACATGATTTACTGTCAGTGCAAAAATGGTCTATTTCTTAAAGGCAGATGGAAAAATTGAAGCATTTCTGAATTTTTAAATGAGGGGTGAGGAAAATTGCTTTAATTGTTACAGTGGGAGCACTAGGTAGTGTAGTGCAAGGTAATAACTTTTTAACCAAATTATCATAATAGGTTTTATCAGAGCAAAATTTTTTGGCCTGTAGAATAGTCTCAAAATGGAAAAATTGAGACTTTCTTTTTTTTTTCCATTTTGGCCAGGCTGTGCCTTGCTGTAGCTAATACACTGTTCTCTTTATTGGGGAGAGATGGACCCAATGACCAGAACTGGTGTTCTGTGGCAGCCACACCACACACATCATATGTCAGAGTTATTTGGCACAATAAAGGAGTTTCACCCTGATGTCTGAATTTCTTTACTTTTGTGGGTTTGAGTTAAATCTCTGAAGTTCCTTAAACATAGTTTTTTCTGCAGCTCAGTATTAATAATAGGTCAATTGCAACTTTTCTTGTGGTCATGTTGCTGACAACATCTGTCTAATCTTACTCTCAGTGGCCTCTTGGAACATTCACTTTTAACACCCACACAGAGCAGATATTTCAAGAAATTTCCTCTGAAGTTTATACAAAGTAAACAGATTTTTTTTTTTCCTCTCTGAAAAGTACTGCACAAAGCAGATCTTTCTCCATCAGTTCCTGCTGAAATTTATTTGCCTGCATTTCAGAACTCCTGTACCAGTCCAGAGTCTTAACCCAGTAAAAGCTTTACATTGCACTTTTGTCTTGTATTAAAGGGTTTGTTTTTATTTAACAGCTACCTACATAATCTCTGGGCTTTGACCCGCTGATACCATTGAGTGCATAGCCTTCCTTTTGATGGGTATATTATCTTTTTTAATATGCTTTTGGTTTTAGAAAAGAAATAGGGAAATTACCCATGTAGGTTTTACTCAACCTTTGTTGCTCTCTGGGATTTTCAGGTAGTAAAACAGGTTAAATACATTTACAGCAGGGTTTTAATCAGCCCTTTTCTAGGTTGGTTTTTTTTTTTTTCCTAGATTCTAGTACTTCCATTTGTAGAGTATTTCTTACTAAGTTAGTCTTAGATCCTGCTAGTAGTTCTAAAAAAAAAATCCAATTTTTTCAAGAACTCTGAGGCCTTAGTGTGTTTATATATTTCTTTACTGATGAGGAGACCTCACAAACACAAGTCTGAGCATTCTGGCAGTTTTCTCCCTGAATTGCTTGGGTGCTGAAGTGATTTTAGCATTAGACTGTTTGATGCTGCTGCAGCAGCTTAACCTTAAGCTTGAATATATCCATTAAAGTCAGTGACTCGCCCAGATGTTTAAGTGCTTTGCTGGGTGATGACTTGCATGTCAGCATGAAATTCTCTAAGTATGCCTGAAGGATCAGCTTTAATTATAACTTTGCACAGTGATAAAAAAAGTGAAACAAATACATTTCAACAAATCATGAGTGAATCATGTTAAAGGTCTAATTTAGGGGTCCTAGTTAGGTCCCCACTGTATTGCTGAGCAGCATATGTTCCTTCAGCAGCTCAGAAATGTCACTTATCAAGCTTACCTTTCAGTCCAGTATGTAAATATGGGTGTTTTATCTGCAATATAAAGCCATAAGGTATTCTAGTAAACAACCACCATTGAAACCACGTAGATCTACAGCCCTGGTTTCAGTGCCATAGAGGACGGGGAACACGCTCTGTTTTGAACATCACAGATGTGCTTTGTTCTCCTGTGTAAATATTTTGGAATGTCCTAGTGGAAAACCCTTCCCAAATATTTTCTGTTCAGCAATCTTTGTCATTTGCAACCTTCCAGGATTGCTTTTCCCCTGCGCGGAATTTCACGCTTGCTCCGTTCGTTTGGATTATTCCTCTTGCAGAGGAGAGTTTGCCAATGCCATGCTCGTGCTGAGCGTAAAAACATGGAAAACACCTGCCTTTTGCTGAAGAGAGATTTTTTAGCATGCTGTTTTCTTTTTAGATCATAGCTGAACTTAAGACAACCATTTCCTCTCTGACAGAGGAGAGCAGCCGGCAGCAGCTCGCCGCGGAGCAGCGGCTCCAGGAAGTTGTACAAAAGTTGGAAGATAAGAAGCAGCAGCTGATTACAGATAATGAGAGAGCACTCAAGGTAATCTGGGGATTGTAGTCACTGATGCTCTTGGCTGTTTGAGTGTCATCCAAAGTTCTGCAGTGGGCAGATGAATGCAGGTTGCTGTTGTTCACCCAGGGCTCACTAATTCCATTCGCTGAACCTTGGCTTTGATGTGTTGGATGATTGGGGCTCTTTCCTCAAGCTGATGATATCCCGCATAAAACCTTTGGGTTTGGCAAATCTCATCCATCCACTTGGGTCAAATCCTCAAAATTTTTTGTCTCCTCTTTCTTTTAATACTCAGATATTTTAACTTATTTCCGGGGATTGACAAAAAGGTGATAAATAGGAGTGCAGAGTTGCACCACCTGAGCCAGCAGTGTGGCATGGGCATTAGCTTGGGTTCAGGAGAACATCTCAACTCTTGTGTTTAAGGCTGCAAGAAGTCCCTGCTAAATATAAGTGGAATAAAATAGTTATTTCCAATATTTTCACATCGGATTTCTGCATATTTTGCATCCATGTTGCATTCTCTACCCTTTTTCAAATAAACTTTAAGAGACTGTGAGTTCTGACTATTTGGGCTCAGCTCCTTGTTGCTTTGACACCCTGATTCCAAGTGGCTGCAGAGAATCCCACCTGCAGGAGCAAGCTGAATTGTTTTTCCTTTCAGAGCTTTCAAAGATTTTTGAAACTATGTAATCTGCTAAGGTCCATAACCAAAACACTTCATTAAAAGTTGCATAGGAGGAGAAAATTCCTTTTTTCTTCATTTAAAAAAAAAACATTTACTGGTACCAAACAAAGAATTCTGTTGTTAAATGTAGAAACTCTTAAAAAAATGAGCTCCTACAGTTTTTCTAAGTTTTCTGTGCAGAAAAGACACCATGGGAGTTTTCTTATTTTGGAACTACTTGATTTTCAGTTATAGCACAAAGGAGATTGCCCTCTGTATTTTAATTATTTGCATAATGAAATTAGGCTGACATTTCTACCTCACCATCTGCAGAGTGTTCTTTTTCTTTTCTTTTGTGAATTTTTTAATGATTTTTTCTTTTCCTTAGGGAAAATATCTGCCTTGATTTGTGTTTGAATTTCCTTTCTGCTCATTCTTTAGTCTCTTCTGTCAAAAGCATAACAAAAAAAAAATGCTATAATCTGTCATCCACATGAATCATCAGAGGCAGTTTTTATTATCATTAGGATAATGAAATTAGGATAATGCAGACTGGTCATAGTGAAGTTGCATTATTTGGGGGTACAGGTGGATTTTTGCCACTTAGGCAAATGTTTTGTTGGTCGGTGTCCACTTTTCCAGTGGCCATCACAGAAGTCCTGTGGAATACAGGCAGTGGAATAGTCTTCCATGTAGTCAGGAATACACTGTAATTCAACAGGTGGCATGTATGATACCTTCTGGAATGATATATATATTTGCAGTATGTGTTTTAGAATGTTTGCCAGCTTTTTTTTTCTTATTGCTTGATGCAAATGCCACTGTTGAATTTATAGATTCACTTAAACTAAGTGACATCCAGTGAAAATAATAGCTGTTGGTCACAACTGGTTTGGAACACTAATTGATGATAGGGAAATCTGTGCTCAGCTCTTATAAATTTAATTTTGGTGTTATTTCCTCACAATCTGATGAAATACATAAAAAACAGAGGGGAGTCCTGAGCAGTGTCCCAGAGTTTTTAACACTGTTGCTGTGAGTATTTTTTGTATGATTTGCTCAGTCTGGGGAAGAAATTGCAGGAGCTGTTATGCTTGGAGCTCTTGAACTTTGTTTGGTGTAATTAATATTATATTTTTTTATTAAAATCTTTTGAAACCACTGATTTAGTGGAAATTTACTGCGAGCCAGTACAGAAAATTCTTAGGAAGGCAAAGTGCTGTGTGTGCTTCTGGAAGCAGAAGTGTTTGAATATTCAATCATTTAGTGTTTTTGAGAACCAGACATAATTCTAGATGAACATATGCAGAAATACTTTGCTTTTTATTAGCCTGGGGCAAAAAGACTTGCTTTTGGTGAAAGTGGAATCCTAGATGTCCTGGACACCGGGAACAATACCTAACCTAGGGCATGCTGAACACTTTGAGGGAATGATTAAAGAAACATTGTGAAGACAAAGCAGTTCTTAATATAACATAAGCCTTTGAGAAGACTTACATTAATATAAGCTGTTGAGAAGACTATAATTTAAAAATGGGTATTTGCTAAATATAACATTGATTTAAACTAAAATTGAGGAACAGATTGCAATTTCCTCTATATGGTGTTGGGTGACTTCCTGTAAGACCTTCCAATTATTATTTCCTTTCAAAAGGAGAAATACATTTTTACAGAAACCAACTGGCTCTGAGTGAAGTTGTGGATTTAGTCAGTAAAGGGGTCTCCAGATGTGGATGCTATAATACATGGTTCTGATATTAATTCAAGTTCTTCTTTTTGCTCATGAAACATTTCCAGGTTGTTATTATTTCAAAATTCTATCTATCTTTTTAGTTTTGATTTTTTTTAGCATAGGATCTTAAGCACTAGTGAAAAAAGAACAAATGAAACTTTTAAGAACTTTTTGTTTCTTTTGACAACCTAAAAAACCCACTCTGAGCCAACCTGTTTGGCTTCAGATGGCCGCAGTTTGGGTCAGTTGGAGGCAAGTGCTTAAAGCACTTTGTATTTGGGGTCACACCATGATCTGTCACAGTCATAAAACCAGGAGAAAATTTTGGCTCAGCACATTCCTTTCTTGTGGGTAAGCAATTTGGATGCCGTGGGGTGAAGCTCAGAGGAGCAGGGGGCTGACAAGGCGCTCCTGCTGCTGCCTTCTCACTGCTGTCGAGTTGGAGGCTGTTGGGATTACAACAGTCTTGGCACAGGGAACGATCCCAAAAGCCCAGCTCACCCTTCAGTCCCACGTGGATATCTTTGCTTTGAACTTCCCAGGACTGGAGTTGTTTGGAGCAGAGTCCAAGGACACCATGGTTGGCCTGGCATGGGGCAAATCCAGCAAAGCTCACCTGGTCTCCAGGCCATGCTGCTCCTCTCATCTGCTTCCACTTCAAAGATCAGGAACCATTGGTTTAGACCATGGGATTAGTTGAGAGCACAATTATATTAATGCCCTGCAGATGCTTAGAAAAGCTGCTTAAATTGCCATGGCTGTTAACCCATTGGGGATGCTTTAGCCTGGGATTTTGGCACCCACCCTCCAGGAGGGCTTGGATTCCAAGCTCCTGAGAAGGGCTGTGCAGGAGCTACAGTGGTTGCTGAAGTGTAGTATAAACTTATTAAGGTTAAATTTAAGCTGGTTTTCTGGCAGCCTGATAGCAATCTAGCCACAACAACCCAGAGCTCAGAACTGTCAAATGGTCAGAGCATTTACCTAATGTTGCTGCTGCTTTTGGCAGTGGTTACTGGCTGGACTCAGAGAAGTTGATTGCATTGGAGAGATACCTTGAGGTTATTTATGAAATTCCAGCCTTAAGGTTGGGGGTTTTTTTGCGTTTTATTTGTTTTGTTGGTGTGTTTTGTTTTGGTTTTGTTTGGTTTTTTTAATTTAACTTTTTTATTAAATCCTTTTTGGATGTTGGGATTGGTACTGTGAAACATGTTCAGAGCATTTTAATGGAGAAGCTGATGGCCAAGTGAGGACTCCACATCAAAAAGTGGATTCTGGAAAGAAATGGATGATGGAGAGCACACAGTGACAAAGCCACAACAGAACAGGGAGAAAATGGTGCTTTTCTTGCCAGAGGAACCACATTTGTTGTTTGGCTCATAGTACAGATTCTAGTATTCTGTTATATTCTCTGAATTAACACCAAAATTTTATTAGCAAAACATGGTTTGAAGAGGACATATTTCAACACTTTGCGTGTCGGCCAGCTTGTGATCAGATTAATTCTGTTAATAAATAAGACTTAAAAGATTTCTAGGAAAGAATGTCATATAATAATGTTCCTCTTCATGTGAAAAATTTTGAAACAGTTGTTTTTCTTTAAGGTTTTTAATGTTGGAGGGGTTTTAATGTTGTTTAATGTTTTATATATAAAACATATAAAAAAATATGTTTTATAGCTGTAGCTGAGCAAAAGAGAGAACTCGTTTTAAATTTTCTGGCCCTGTGTGGGCATTAAGTGTTTTAGTAGTATATGTTTGTTAGATGCTGATGTATCTTGAAGCAGAAAGAAAATTTCCTCTCTGCAAAGGCTGGAACAAGGGTTTTATCAGCAGAGTGAAATTTCTCAAGGCAAATGTAACAAAATACTCTGTGATAGGACTGGCTCGAGCCAGTCCTTGAGTGGGCACTCCATTTCCTTTTATTCTGGAATCCTTTTTCCCCAGGGGGAGGGTTACATTGATATGACTCAGTTTCGGTAGATCATGCCAGCAAACTGTCCCCCTGAGGAGTGTGTGGTCTCTTTGGGGTGACAGCCCAGCCCATGTCCTGCTGTGCCAGGGCCACACTCCTGCCCACAGGTTCTGCTGGTTTCACTCTATGTTCCCTTTTGATGTTTGGTTCCTACTAAAAGTAAAACAAAATATTTTAAACCTATTTTTTTTTAAAGTATTCAGAACGTTCCTTGAAGGGCAGCTGGTATCTTTGTTTCCAGAAAGTAGCTGTCAAAACATAGAGATGATACCATACCATACTGATGGTATTTATCAGCATCATTAAAATGCAGTGTATCAGAAAAACTGTGGTTTTCAAAATTCTGTGAACAAGCTGATTTTTGCATGCACTTATCTTTCATTATCCACAGTGTTTATTAGCAAATTCCACTTGTAATTACAAAGAATATTTGTTGGCTTAAAAGTCCCAAGCAAAGCTGCCTCTGGGTAGTTTAGATGTCTTTCTTAGTGCTCTTTAATGAAAGAGAGGCACTGGAAAGCAGACAGCCTGAACTGGCCTGATCTAGAGGACAGAGAAAAAGCATTTTTGGCTTTATCTTACCAGTGAGACACTGGAAGGTAGAGCCTTGACTTTGTCCCAAGTTTGTGGCAAAGATGCAAAGTAGCTCAGGACTCCTGAGGTCCAGATCCTTGTGCCTCAGCCCTTCTGCAAGAGGGGTTTCAGGATCCAAACAGTGACAGATCTGGAGTGATTTTGTGGAAATGGCATTGCCTAATGTTAAACCCACACCTACCAAGAGCAGTCAGACCCCTTTGAGAAAGCTGGACTGTATCAGTCCTTTGCCTTTTTGTTAAGGCTGCTGACAAGTTTCCAAGCCGTGGCAAATGAAAGAGGAATAATTTACATTTTCAGCATTCTCTTTGTGTTTTCAGGAGAATGACTGTAACAATTGGTTGTTCAGAAGGCTGTGATTGCGTGTAACTGATAGGACTGAGGACAGGAATTGGGGAAAAAAACCCTGACAGCTTAGTGTAAAAAGAAAATGAAAGTCTAAAACTTTATCCTAAGTCAAGATATATATTACTCAAGTATATACTGAGTCTTGCTCTCCTCTCCAGCAGGGAAGGAAGCAGTAGGGTTAGCTGTTACAATCTAGGTGATGGTTGGATAGCTGTGTAATCAACTTTTGCCAGTAAGACCCACATTATTTATAAGCTTTATAAAAATATTCTATGTTTTATTTTAACTTGGCTGAAGTTGGTTTTATTTTAGCTAACAGTGCCTGTAAAAAGGAGGTCAGCATTTCACTCCTGAAACTGACACTGACTCATGTCTTAGAAGGTATCTGGTCAGAACATGAATTATTCTGGGTGATGGCCACAGAAATGCCAAATTCTGTCAGTCACTGAAGGTCTTCAGAGAGGGATCTCAGAGCCATCTAATTGCTTTTGTGGCTAAACATTGCCATGATAAATCATTTGGCAGGGTGAAACAGATTTAAGGGACCATCTTGATGTTAAATACATGGAGTCATTTCTCATAGATCTCTGTTTCTGAGTTGGAAACTTTAGTCTATAATAATACCACTGGGGCTGCAGTGTCTTTCAGTAGCAGAGAATTACAAGGCACCAACATTTTTAGCTTAGCATTGGAAAGCAGGCATTCAAATTTACCAGGCAAATAAAATTATCTTGCTCATAATTGCCTCTGTTCTGTTTGATCAGCAAAGGAGGTCATGTCTTCCAAAAGCATAGGGAAATGAAACCTGCAGGTCTTACATGGTTTTCCTTTCTCTTTTGCATGGGGTCCAAACTCTGAGGCACCTGTTTTTCAGTGTTTGTTTATATGAATAGTAGTTTCAACCAAATTCTGTCTCCTAGAGAAATGAGGGTTTAGCCCCAAGTTTTTTTTTGCTCATACTTTTTCCCTTGATCCCATGGCATGGTTATCTTTAAAAGGCTGTACTGGCACATTCATTATAAATGATGAAAAAAATAGGCTGGCTTTCATGTTAAGGCTAGAGAGTAGTTGATCACAACTGAAATTCTGATTTTAACAAGTCTTCTTTTCAAAATCATATCTCTTTTTCTGTTGCTCCAGAAATTATTTCATTGTCTGAAGCACAGTACCTTCTCTTCAAAATTACAGGGTTTCAGATGTTTGGCTGATCAGGCAATCCGAGTGCCTGAGCATCTGTAAGTACTTTAGAGTATCTTTGACATGCTCTGTGAGACAAAGAATTGAGTCATTTTTTTTTTTTTTTTTTTCCTGCAGCAAGCTTTGCACTCTGGCATTTTTCTTGACTTTTCATGTCTCAACACATTGAAGAACTTGCCATGGCCAACAGCAAAATCATACAAGTTTTATGAAAGACTAGAACCAGTGCTTGCCTGGTCCTCTGAACTGCAGTCCGGTTTTATCTGGCAGATTTAACAGTTTGTATTTTCAGTTTTTCCTACATTATCTTTTTTGTTTTGCTTTTCCTCCAGAAGGCACTTTGTCGCATGAAGTCCTTTTTAATTTTTTTTTTTTTTTTTTTTAATTTTTTTTAATTTAGCCCTAAAAGGGGTGCCACTTTCCATCTACCAGTCTCCAAATTATGGAATGAAAGATTCCATAAATGCATACCAAAATATGAAGTCTTACATAGCTAAGCTATCAGTTCCTTTCAGTGAGTTGGACTACACTGATTTTGCCTTGTAAAATGATGAGAAGGAAATCAAAACAAGCCATAAATTTCAGGCTTTTAACTGACAAGACAGGAGTAGTAACACTGAGTGGCATCCTAGGTGATTAGAGAAGTACAGAGAAAATACTCTCACTAGTAAGTGTTAAGTAAGACTGCCATAAGCTTACACAGCTAATAAAGAAGGGCAGTCAATGTTTTATGATATAAGAAAATGAAAATCAGCTTTTTTTCTTTAAGGCTGCTATGATGGTTACAGTTTATTATTGCATTTCAAAGACGTTTTAGTCTCCAAAGAGCCCAGGGATTTTTATGTGGAGGGGAAAGTGGTGCTTAGAAAGACAGACCTGGGGAGATACCCTGAAGTTCCCAGGCAGGCTGCCTGGGAGGGAGAGAGCCTGTGCTCAAAAGATTGGGTGAGAGAAAAGAAGAAGAAGAAGAAGAAAAAAATAAAAAAGATAAAGCTAAAAAGAAGTGTCTAATGTCCTCCAAACACAGGGCATCTGTAAAACAGTCTGAGCATAGGATTGTGTAGACTTTCCAAGGGCTGTTCTTTGTTCCAGTTCCAGTGAGTTCCTGGAACACAGCCTCCTTCCCTGCTCCTGGAACAGCCATGACTGCAGGGCTTCTCCAGCCGTGTAGGTGGAAACACAATATGTGTGAACTACATATCCAACCAACAAAAGATTGCTGGAGAAAATGACATCTTCAAAGCAAACCTCCCATAGTCCACAAACATTTATTACTCTGCAGTGAGGATTTTTTCAAGCCTGGCAGTAACACAAGTTGCAGGGTTTGGCAAATAGAGATTTGGGGATGTGGACCTGGCCTACTTATCAACATACATTTCCTGTAGATATCTATCTTATGGTGTGGCTCATCCCAGGAGCCAACAGAAAGAGCACCAGGTTGCATTGGCTGATTCCAACAGACCTACACAATTTCCAGTAGTCGTGTAAACATTTTATTATTTATTTATTTATCTATTTACTTATTTATCTCTTTATTAAACTTGATGTTCTAGTATAGGGTGGTTTGGTTTTTTGCCTAAGCGGGGTGCTCGCTGCTCCAGGGAGATCAGCAGGAGAGAGTCTCTGAGGGGTTCAGCTTTGTATGTTAAAATGCTCTTGCCAAAATGCATGTTGACTTTAGAAATCTTCAGATTCCATTTAGAATTTTCTGCTGGCTCTCCAGCTTTACGTGTAACTGAAACTCAAGCAGATCAAATATCAGTGTTTTTTAAAAAGTGACTGGCTAACACTTTTGAATGGCAGATCACAGCGAAATAGAAATATCTTTGTTAAACTTACCATTTTCCTAATAGTTGGGCTTTTCTTAAGTGTAACAGGAGAAACCTGGTGAACCTGATACCTGTACAGGGGTAACTATTTACCAGTATTTTCAGGCAGGGTTGCAATAGAATCAAGTGGTCAGCAGCACCCTTACAATTTTTGGAAGGTATCGCCTTGATTTTCTAGAACTAGAGTGATTTTTTTTTTTTTTTTTTTCCATACAAGATGAAAATACCCATTGTTTCCTTAGCATTAAAAGATTAGTCACAAAGAGCTACTAAAGAAAAGCAGCCGAAGCTGCCATATTTCTGCCACTTTCTTGCATCAGTGGAGTTGAGAAGAAAGGAACTTTCCAAGTTACAGTACTATACTTGAAAAGGAAAAAAGTATGCAGTGACTTTTATCTGTGTATTCAGTAGATCAGATGGCAAACTCACCCAGGCAGCCTAGCAGGGGAGCAGCTTCTGCCTTTCTCAGTGAGCCCTTAGTGGTGTGAAGCAGCACCAAGTGTGACATCAAAAGGCAGGAATATGCATCGAGTGTAGAGCTTGGCTTTTTCAAAACATCTGTCTAATTAGCACAGCTTGTGTGTTTGGGAGTCCTAGCTCTGACTTTCTCACAGTTCCATGCTCAGCAGAAGGGGCTTTTTCAGCTCACAAACTCATGTAAGAGGTTAAAGCTCCAGATCCTCTGGCCAAACCTGACCCCTCAGATCCTGGATCTAAACCTCTCCTGTTTCCTTCTAGCATCAATCACCCTATTGTGTCCAGCTAGGAGGTGGGAGATGTAGCTCATAGCCAAATTTTTTTCTAGAACGGGATCATTTTAATTGAATGTTATTATCAGCCAGCTCTTGTGGTTTGACATGGATTCCAAATGAAGCAGTTCCTCTGCTTACAGAATGCGTAGGCACTAATAGAATAACCTCAGTAAGTTTTCAGGTGCCTCCATCCTGAGGGAAATTGGTTTGACTTGCCCCCTGCAGTGGAAATTCTGTGTAATGTTGGCAGCTAAAATAGCACTAGAATCCAGAAACAGAGAAAACAGTTCCTGTGTGTCATACTTTGTTCTTTCTCCCATTAAAATTTGTATTGTCAGTATTTTCAGTTAGGCCCAGCACACCTTGCTGCCTTGCAGTGTAAGGAAACTCTCTGTATAGATTCATCTAGTACATGTGTGTATCAGGTGAAAAGCTGGGTTTGCTTTACAGAAAATACATATTATTGTTTGAGCCTTTTGTGGAGTTTGCACTTGATGTGCATACTCCCTCTTGCATTGCTGTTTGGGGTTGGTTTCATGTTGTTGATTCCTGCACCATCCACACCATGTTGATTCTCTTCCTTGCTGACCAGGGTTTGACACTGTGAATCTTTTATTCGTTGACCCTTGAAAACATGCATAAAGAGTGAGGATTTGAGGCTGGAGCTTATAGGGAAGACTGAGAACTTCAAGGCTGAAGCTTTTTCTTAAGCTCTTCTGTGCAGGCATCAATAATTTTGTATCTTTGGCTCTTCAGAAAGCCTGGTATTCTCCAATGAGGAGATTATTTTATGGAGAAAAAACAGTTCACCTGTTTTCTTCTTCAGGGGTCTGGCTGTGAAATTTAATCCCGGGAAAATGAAATAAGTGTTGCCTACAGGATAAAATGTAGGACTCTAAATGAGCTTCTTGGCAATATCCCCCTCAAAATTTCCTGATAAGGACTGGAAGAGCAATAAGGCAGAGGTTAGTCAAGCACAACAAAAAACTTACTCCTCTGACACAACCACTTTTAAACTTGTGTTGCTTAAAACTGTCTGTACTTATTTTTAGCTCAAGGTTTCACAGCACTGAAGTCAATAACTTCAATTAAGTCAATATGTTTATAATTATGAAACCAAATCCTTTAGTACTGAGGCATGTTCATGTATGCATCTAGTCCAACCAATCTGATACAACCAGTTACCTCCAGTAGTGCTGAAGGTACCTGCTGGAACTGCTTTCCTCAGCTTGGCCAATCCACTAGAAGACCCAAAATTTGTATTTCTAATGTTGAATATGTCTCCTGCATTTGGCACACCTCAAGAGAAACACATCCTCAGTGAAAACCCCAGATTGCCAAGTACAAAGAGTTCATTAAAATCTGCTGAAGTTCAAAGCAAAAAGGCCAGTGCCTCACAGGTCAGGGCAGCTCTTTTGATGGTTCCTGCTTTGCCTCCAGCAGCAGCTCATCCCCAGAACCTGTTTATTTTCCTGCCAGGACTGTTGGCAGGTGAATAGAGTCACATCAGATCACCTCACGAGTATTTTTATGCTGGAAACCTATGCCCTGAATATGCCATTTTCCTGGCCCAGCATGGCATGAGATCATGGATTTCAAGCCTGTCCATGTTGGCCTTAGATGACAAAACACACATCATGGACTGTTTATTTCCCTTTCTGAGATTTGTCATGAAGTCCCAGCTCAGTTTTGCTCTCTAAGAGTTGAGAACATCTCAAAGGAATGACACTTGCTGGGGGGGGTGGAAGGAGAGCATCGCTCAGTCATGTCCTGACAACAAATTTAATCATGTGTGAGACAAAAATGAGTGAATGAAGTTCCCCTAGAACCAGATCAGGAGAAAATAAAACAATCCCTTTTCCTGGGAAATGATTAGTTAGCACATGTCAGCACTGAAGCTTCCTGCAGATAGGCTGTGGTTTAGGAAAGCACGGTGTCTGTGCTCTTGCCCAGTGGGCAGCAGGGCCAGGATAGAATTCATCCCAATTCCTGAGAGTCACTGCCTCAGGAATGCAACATTTTCATTTCAGTAGAATTTCAATCGCTCTCTCCATTAGAACTGTTGAAAAGACCTTAAATCCTGAAGCACTGTCATATTTTCCTTTGTATTTTCTACGTGGCTGCCCAGGGACTGCCATGGGTACCGTATGTGGTGCCAGGGCCCAGCTTGGCTTTTCCAGTCCTGTTGCCAGTGTGACTTTCTTCTCACCCAGCATATCCCCCCCTTCCACCACCAGGATCTAACCTGGAGAAGACACAGGAAAAGGATGTGATTGTTGAAGGGAGAGCTGATACCCACGGGTGAGTCTCCAAGGAGCCCCGGGCGCTCTCCCTGCTGATGATGTAGGAGAGGGTGAAAGTACAACTGGGAGAAAACTAAACATGAAAAGTGAGTTTGTTTGCTTTCTGAGGAGCTTGGGAGTGGCAGAATGAAACGGCATAAATCAACATTCAGGCTACCAAACATGAGATACCTGCAGGAACACCTGTGCAGTTGGATCAAGCCAGAGGTGTGCAGGCAGCTTGAAGGATCTAAGACATGCACTGGCTGTCTCTGTATTCAGAAAAAAAGGATTGCTTGTCTCAGTATGGCTGTATTTAAATTTCTTCTATTGTTGTTCATATCATTCGTATCCTTTACAGTTTTGCCCTGGCAATTTGGCAAGGTCAGGCAGCAATTACTGAAGACTGTGGAGCAATTTGAATCATATCAGTGGATTTTAATTGTCTGCATACCTGGAAACACCTCTGACCACAGCTGTGCTATGAGCTCCGAGGAGCAACTCCTACCTGATGTGTTGTTTCCTTCCTCCTACCAGAATAACACATCACTTCTCTTTACATTTGTGTAAATCCAAAAAAGCAAGGGGGACGTGGGAAAACGTGAAGTAATTGATGGGCAAAAAAATACAGGGAGGTCTTTGTTGTCACTGTTAACTTTTAGACTTGCTTTGAGTGGTTACATGCTGCTTTTTCCTCTGTGCTGTCCTCCACCAGGTCTCCCCTCTGTCCTGGCATGGAAATGTGCATTTGGAGGTCAAGTTTGGCATTTTTGTGGGCTCCTTGCTAGCACCTGTCTCTATATCCAGCCTTTGGGATGTCCCTTCTCTTTCAGTTTGCAGAACCTGTCTCTGCAGAGCAGAGAATCCTTCTTTCACACTGTATCATATATGGTTTTTCCTGCAGCTGATGTCTCATTTGTGGCAAGGAAAAGTTTGTGAGTGTGTGTAAAGTAGCTGGGAAGCTCTGCTCTTTGTGCTGCCCAGGTCTAATGAGAGATGTTCATATGTAGCTGCACAAATGAGAAACTGGTGGTGCTTCAGGACTTGATCTGTTTTCTGTTATTTGTAATGCTTTTGCATTTTTAAAATGTCATCCATCTAAGAATATTTGGAACTACTTACATATTAAAAAAAAAAAAAGAGAGAGAGAAAATGAAAAGAGCCTGCCTGCCTTTTAGATGTGCCAAAAAGGTTTGGCAGCATTTGCTTAACATTGATCAAGCCTTCCTCAGCCAGTTGAACTCTGGTAGCATTTTCTACATGCTCAGAAGCATTCTCACCAAGTGTTTTTAGAACTGGGAGACACCAGTTGGGTTGTTTTTCTTGTTCAGAGCATTTTGGATGATGACTGAAGTGTACTGTGGACATTGAGATTTGACAGTTGTCATTCAGAAGTCCTGGAGAAGATGAAGTGCAAAGATGGTTTTTGGCTCAAGGACTATAGAAGTGGCTGTGCTGGGTCAAACTGGAGTCTGTCTGTCTCCATCTCCTGGGACATGGTATCTGTTAACACATGCCCAGGAAAGAAAAGAACAGGCTGAAGCTTTAGGGTGATTTTCTCTATGAACTTCCCCATTCTGCAGCAAGATGACAGTTATGGGAGCAGCTGTCTGCATTTAATAGTCTTTGATGGCTTTTTATTCTGTGGATCTGCCTTGTTGCTCTTTGAGTCCTTGTGCCCTTAGCACTTGTGATGGGCTGAGGCAAAACATTCCCCACTGTTGAGTTTCTGGGCTTGGTGTACCCTTTGGGAGTATTTTACATTACATTGTCATGACCTTTTTAAGCTGAAGAAATAGAGTGGTGGATACTCCCAGAAAACAGTTATGCAGGATTTAGAGTAAAATGAAGAGCTGGCAGAAACATCTAAATAGGTTGTGGAGCCTGACATGGTTCTTTGGTTCATGTGTATATATCTGTCTATCTAAAATACTCTGCACTAGTATTTTAGAGCTCTAAAATGGAAGGAAAAACTTCCAGATAAGCTAAGAGGGTTCTTACCCAGGTCTGATTTTGAAAAAAAAAAATGAACTTAAAGGATTTTAGAACTTTAGAATCATTGGCATTATGACAGCAAGTATCTCTGTTGTAATGTCATATGATTAACTAGATCAGAAACACTCTGGGATGTTCTGGGATGTTCTGATCAGTTATGGTAATACATCTTTTAAAAAGTAGAAAGTCAATCCTCTATAAAATAGATACTTGAAAAACAGTTTTCATTTTCCTCAGGCTAGTGAGATGAGAGTTTCGTAATCTGTTTGACCAGCTGCAGAGGACATTCTTTTTCATTTTTTCTTTTTAAGTAAATGAGCTTCATCTCAACATGACTTGAAAAAAGAAAAAAAAAAAAAAAGAAAAAAAAAAAAAAAAAAAAAAAAAAAAAAAAAAAAAAAAAAAAAAAGAATCAGGCTTCAAAACTGCTCAGTTTTCATACATACTTTTAAATAGGAGCAGTTGCATTATCATGTCTTGTTGGAAATGTAATTAGGCTGGAGGTTATTAAAGACTTTGAATAAAAGAATTTCCAAGTTTCCAAGTGTATATCCTCCCCTGTCAAGAATCACCCAACTTTTGGCTTACAGACATAATTTTAGAAGTTATTACTTTGCTGCCTCTCACCTCTTACAAGTACTGAGTGTGCAGGCACTGTTGAGTCAAGCTCACTCTTGTTCAGTTCAAAAAGCAGTGGTTTGCCTGGCGAGGTAATATTGTTGATTAAGGTTACTTTGAAAGGTATAAAGACATTATTAGGTTTCTTTGTGTGTGTGTGTGTAAGAGCATGTATCTTATTTTCTGTAATGGAAGGATTCCAGCAAAACTGGGCTCACTGCTAAGATCGTGGCACAAAATAAATAGTTTGTCTTTCTTACTGGACATCAGATTAACCCCTTGATTACAAATAGCTGAGCCTTTCAGATTTTCTTTTTAGAAGAGCACAGCAGAATAAGATGCTTTGTAAAGCCTGAAATCCTCCAGGTAAAGCCTGTTAGAAATGTTTATATTTCCAGGTCTTCGTACATCTTCCATGAGGAATGCATTTGAAGGAGACATTTGTAGAGCACCAGGAACCTCTGGTCCCTCTCCAGGTGTAAAGTTTCTGAACACTCACTTAAAGTGGCAGTTTGGTGATAAACTTAGTTGGGAGTGAAGCCCCTGTGGGTGAGAGGATTGCCTTGTTCAGCAAGTGATGGATAAATCTGCTCTATCGTGAGTCTGGTGTTCTCTAAATCATTGCAGGAAATTCTGCTCAAACGCCCGATTTTTGCAAATGTTTTGTTTGTTTTTGCAAAGCAATTGGTAAGAAAACAGCAAGCAGCAAACCCAGATGTTTTGCTGGTTTTTCCAGTTGCAGTTTTTCACAGCGTGTCCACCGGGGCAACATTTTAGACCTTCTTAAGACAGAGCATCAAAAATTCAAGATAAAAATATCACGAAAAATCTTGAAGCTGACATCAGGTCTTCACAAGAGACCTGTGCCAAGAGTGGCAGACTCTGTGCCATTCCCTTTGACTGCAAAGTGTTTTATGAAATACAAATTAGGCAATGAAAATTCTCCTCTGGATCAATCGGGCACAGCAGTTCCGCCTGTTCTGCGTTATCTGTCAGACCATAACCTGATTGGGAATGTTTTATTTTGTATAATAGTCTCAAAATCAGACTGAAAGGTTGACTAAAAAATACCTGATGTATTTTATGTGTGCTCGGAGCCTGATAACAAACTCTGCAGTTCAAGTTTTAATAACTAGAGGGGAGCTAAGAAACTTCAAAAGGTTTGTGATAAATGTTTTTGACAATGCGTCAGCTGAACATTAGGCAGGATCTTGGTAAATCCTCTCATAAGTGGTTTAAAATGGAGTTTTGAACTTTTCCTTCACAAGTGTGTGCTTAAGATGTCACGGTGTCTTTGGGTTTAAAAGATTCAATTTATCTGGTATATGTGAACCATCAGTGTTCCTGTCTACACCTCTGAGAGCGAAGGGGGGAAAAGTTCAGGAGTTTTCTCCTTGGGGCAACCTCTGCCCCTGCTCTTGACCATGAAACTGGTGAAGGCTGGAAGAAAGGAAGAGGCAGTTTTAAAAGCACACTAAGAAATCCTCCAGGTAAACATTACAGTAACTCTTCCCAGCTGACAAGCTTTCCAAATGACTTCATCAGAACAACCTGAAAATGTCCCCGGTAGTAGGGACAGCAATGCTTCCACATGGCAACTGCTTGTTGGGGTTTGTGGTTCATTGAGGACAGCAGATGAAAGCAAGTTTATTGCTGCTCTTTGAACCTTGCCTCCCTCCCCTGCTCCCATCACCTGAGCCACTGAAAACAAAGCGAGAGCAATTCCTTCCTTGGCTCCCCCCAAAAAAAGAAAAAAAATAATTAAAAAAAGAGCCTAACTTTACAGTTTATACTGCTGTTTTCTTTGAATTTTGCTCTTTGCAGGACTTGCTCTGCCTTGTGACGTCCTTTGCACTTCAAAAGAATTGAGTTTATAGTGCCAGGCAGCCAAGCCCTGACTCAGCAAAATGCTTAAGCCCTTGCCTAATATTAAAGCTTACAAATAGCTCTGCTTGTGCTATCAAGGTGTTTTAGGGATATATGGCTAAAGACCTGGCAAAAAAAAATGGGCTAAAACTTTAATCAGATCAAGTAGATATTTACGGAAAATGCTGAAAACACAGCAATATTTTATAGGTTAAAAAAGCAGGAAAAATGTTGGCAATCCAGATGAAGTCTGATGTGAAAGCATTAAGGGAGTGCTCAGGAACTAATGCTGATGATCCACTCAAAAGCCAAATCATATCTTATGCTGCCAATCAGTCTCTTTCCTATGACCTGCAAAAAAAAGAAAATAGTGAAGCATTAGAGTCTACTGCACTGGGAAAAAGTTTGCATGTATGTTTCTTTAATGTTAAGTATCTTACTTCAAAAAAACCTTGCTGCTGCTGAAGAGACTTGATTTTGTTCCTAGATTCAAATTATTCCCCTACTTCCTGAACCCCTTTCTTGCTTCCCACAGCCCCTCAAGGGAATAAATTGTTACACTTCCCAGTGGCATCTCCTGCTGGCAAATCTCAGGAGCAATATAGACCCATGCAAAGAGGAGCTGCTTGATTGGGTGAATGGGCAGAGCCAAAGCTTGGGGGGGTTTGCAAGATCCCAGTTTGAAATATCACCAAAGTGGACCAGACCTCCAAATGTGCTTGGTGTATGGGAGTTCACATTATCCCAAGTGGGAGTTGATTAATTTTTTGCCTTTGGAAACTACCCCTTTTATCTTATTCCTAACCAAAAAGCATTTTTTGTTTCATAACTGTAACAGAGAATGGGCAACCAGCTTTTTTAGGGACACATTTATAAAGGTATTAGCATTTTTGTTCCATGTTGTAATTCACATTTGCTCTTCAGGAAATGGTGTTTAGTGGTTAAAGTTCCATATCAGGCATGAAATTTCCCAGATTTGCCATTCTGTCATTGCAGGACTTCTCCTTCCCCCACCCATGTGTAATGGAGCTGACCTGATGGGAAGAGGCTAGGAGGTCAGTGGAAGGAAAGTGTTAGAGAGAGAAAAAACTTATCACTTAAGGTGTTTTAATTTCTGTTCATGAGGAGCAATAAGGCATAAATTTTCTGTACAGTCATAATAGTAATTGTAATGTTACCTATAGCATGGAAGGATAATTTCTGTTATTAAAACACCATAAATATTTTCAATACAACATAACAGGGAGATTTTCTTTTCTGTTGCAGTAACGTTGGCTCCTGCATATAGGTTGTGGAAAAGTTTGCAAAACCAAAGCTATTGTTTTAACAAAAACCACAGAAATTTTCCTTTCATATTGAATCAGTAGTGTAATGAGTAGTGGAGCAATAGTTCAACATCAAAGGAGACTTCTTGGATATATAGTGTGTTGCAGCAACAGTGAAAAAGTTCCCACCAGAAAGGAATTTTGCCATATGTGAACAGCAAACATATGTATTAGGTTAAAACCATAAGATTTCCTTTGCTTTACACCAAAAACAAGAGAAAACTTAAGTTGAGAGGTTTTCAAACAGTTGTGGCCTGGAATGCAGTACAGAGATTGAGCAGTGTCGGAGGGCTGGAGCAGAATCAGTGGACAAAAGCTCTTTGAGAACCCAAAAAGCATTAAGGATGCACCAACAATTTGGCTGAAACATGAGTATTTTACTTGTTAAACACACACTTGTTTTGCTCTGACTCATGGTGTTACATCAGGGATCTTCATAGGAATATTTTCCCAATTTATTTCTAGTAGTGATAAACTCAGACAAATTTACCTATAGCCATAAAATATTTTAGCAAAAGGAATGATGACTTTAAAAAATTGATATTCATTTTGGTGGGATACTTGACCTGCTTTCTTTGAATAAGAGTTGGATTTGAGTCTCTAATTAGTGAGACCATGTAGAATAATGAGAAGTTTTGGCCAGACAGCTTCATGGAGAGATAAAGGCACTCAAGATTGAATGTATCTATGACCAAATTTTAAAGCATTTCCATATGTATTTCTGGAACATAACTTGCTGTAATTTTTGTTAATATTTGCATGGATTTTCTTTGGAGTTCCAGAGCTGGATTTTCTTCTCATGAACGGGGAGAGAAAACACATCAATGGATTTAATTTGAATTTAGAAGGCACTTTAAGAGGGGCCTGTATTCAGAATTATTGTTGGCACATGTTTTGAGGATGTAAAGTGGAAGCCTTCTTCTGTGGGCATTAGTAAGGAGATAATTAAATCTAGAGTAGGTAATTATGGTGGCTTTTATTACTGCATCTTTCATTAACTAATTATATTAATTTGGTAACGTTTGAAATATTCTTTGAAGATGAAAAGTGCAAACTGTTAATACTTGTAGTTGTAGAATTATTCTGCACTGGTCATAAATGTTGAGGTCTTTTCTTGATACAGGTGCTCTTCCATGTGTGCAGAATTGCTGGATGGCCACTAGGAATTCCATATGTGTACCTAAAAAAGCCTCTGGCATGATCTGATCACCAGGAGCAGTGACTTTCCTGCTGGCCCTTTTTTGTTTCAAAGCAAAAATACTTTGAGGTCTTAATATTTTCTAGATTTTTCCTTTCCTTCTAAATGTCACCTATTTCTTCAACCCTCAGTACCAGAGAGATAAATCATGGTGGTCCCAGACTTGCCACTGATGTGGTAGGAGCAGGAATCAAGCCTTGCCTGCTCACAGGAGCACACCAGAAGTAGGAAATTATTTCAGGTTGAAGAAGCAAAACATCACACTTTTGTAAGTACAGTATCTTAAGAGTAATAATCAATCCCAAGTAAGGAAAAATAATAATGATTTCTCCTTATGTAATCCCTGCAGGACTATATATTTTTTTTCAGGGAATCCAACACTTCTTTTTAAAAATATCCTATGGTTAAAGGATAATCAAATCAGTTTCCAAATATCAAAGACTTAAATCCTTCATATATTCCCATTTCATACTTGTTCTTGTGATTCTTAGAACTCTTTCTCTTACCAGCTTTTAGTTGATTTAGATTAAGCCCTGTAACTAATGCCAAAAATTTATTCCTGCCTTGAGAAGGGATTTTGTAATGCTGGCATCGTACCTTTTTGTCTCTCTATGGCTCCTTGTCAAAATTATATGCTTTACAATTTGGCTTTTAAAAAAAAAACAAAACAAAAAAACCCCTTTTGCAGCCTCAGTCAGGCCCCCAGCAGCCAGGCTGAATTCCTCTGGTCTTGAGCATCATTCCAAAATCTCTGCCAGCTGCACAGGCCAAAAGTGTCACCAACTCCCCATGTCTCCAGAGAGCTCCAGGTGACCATGGGCAGAGCTGGGTTTGCAATAAACTTCATTAAACATTTTGCTGGTGATAACTGAGCCACAGTAGAATAACAGGAAAAGTGCCTACCCAGAAACCCAGTTCAGGTGTTCTTATCTTCTTTGGTATCAGCTGGTACCCAATATTCCATGTATCCCAGTGACAGTGAGGGACTCATCCACCAGCTCCCCTGGAGGTCCCAAAATCCAACCATAACATTTCCATGGTGTCATCTCAAAACCATCACTTTTCCCTTCCATCCTTCTCGTGTCTCTCAATGTTGTATGCCACCAAAACATTTGCAATATGATTTTATTTCAGAATCCTTTCAATTTTTATAAATAAATCCCATGAATGTTCCTTTCATACAGCTGTAATTCACCCCCATTGTTGCACTAGAGCTTATTATCTCATTTACATTTTTAAGTGCATTTCAAAGTGTAGGATATCTGGGCTGGAAAGTGAAACATTTCATTTCTTTGTTCTCAGGCCAACACAAAGCACTTCCAAGGTCAGGTATGGTGTAGACTTTCACCAGCAAACATGTTTACATGGCATTTGAAAGCCGGTTTAACTGAATAAAAAAAATACTTTCTTTTTAAAAGTGATGTAAGTGAACTTAGCAAAGCTGAGAGATGGGGATTAATTCTGTACCTGGAAAAGTTTAACTAAATAAGTTAAGTTTTGTTTTCCATTGAGGGAAAAAAACCTTTTGACACTTAAAAATTGACCTGTTTAATATTTCTTTTAATATTTTTTCTTCATCTCAGCAATTACTCAACATTAAGCTCTTCTGCTCTGGACAAAATCTGGTACTTTGAAGCTGTAAAATAAAAACCTGCATTTCTAAACAAAACATGCCCAAACCCATTATTTAGTTTTACAGAAGTGATGTTCAGTGATGTACCTGGGGTAAGCTGTCTGCTGCTTTTAGGAGTATTCTGTGTGACAAAAGCTTCTCTGTCAGATACAGAAAAAGATTTGAGGGCACTGGGTCTCTTCAGAGGCAGCCATCAGCATTCAGGCTCTGGCTGCTGCAGATGAAGCTTTTTGACAATAGAGAGAATTTTCAGTGTGATCTTCAAAAAAGCACATTATTCATGACATCCATCGTGATTCCTCCTAGAAAATTAATATGATGGGCAACAAACTTGCTTACTTCTAATTACTGTTTTCAGAGCTGATCGTATGCTGGAATCTGCAGCAACCCTGAGATTTTGATGTTGGGTTGTTTGGGGGTTTTTCTGCATGGCTTTGATAAAATACTGATCTTTGGGTTTTATTGTTTTGTCCTGGTGCTGATAGGAAAGCTGAAATACCCAAATGAACATTAATTACTCGTGGAACATAAAACTTGGTTCTACAAAGTGACCAGGAGAGCTGGTATGCTCACAGCAGTAGCCCAAAACTGATCAAGTTAGAGGTGATTGATCAGAGGAGTTAAAGTTTTTGGGGTTTTTTTTTCTGCTTCCCAATACAAAACTTAGCAGCAACCAGTTTTGATGTGAGCAGAGAAGTCTGTAAACTCATCCAGTGTATTTTGTTCAACTGATGGATAATTACAAGCCCTAACAGTTTGCTGTACATGTATGCTATAGTAAAAATAGCTTATTTCTAAATTGTACTTGTCTAAGACATTGTCTCCTCTCATAATGAAACAAAATGTGTGCTCCATGCTGGCAAATGCTGCCTTAGGTAGGTGGACCTAACAAAGACACTGTCATTAAATTTCCCAAATTAAATTACTGTACACTGCAAACCCTCAGATATAAAGGAACATCTCTGCAAAAAGAAGGATTGTCTGTTGTAAATAAGTAAAAATTGAGAATTAAGAAAGGAAGCAGCAGTGCACTGATTCCCTCCTTTCCCCCATGTAGTTGCTGTCCCTGCCAGGGATAATTTGGGATCTTGTGTTCAGTACCTGTAGATTTTTGGGATGGAGTGTGCCATACATCTGTTCTCTGAGGCATCTCTGTACATAGATATCTGGGCACAATTGTCTGTATACATTCTACCTCTTGACCATTGTCTGAGTTTTGTGAAAGCCTGAAACTTGCTCCTGAGCTCAAGGAGAGAGTCCAGGCAGGATGGCTGAGGTGGAGTGAGGTTTCCTTCCTCCTCATTCTTTCCCCGTGCCCTGGCATGTCTGGAGTGTATAAGGAAAAAATAGGAGAAGAAGGCTCATCCTTTGTGGTTTATCCTGGGAGTTGTCCTCTACTGGTTGTGTCTGGATGCTTTGGAGTCATGGCAGGACTTTTGTCAAAATCTGCTGTGATCTTCCTGATAGAACATGCTTCTTCTGACTGTTCTGATTGCATTACTTGATCGTTTTAGTTTTTAAATCAAAGTAGTCTTGTTTGTGTTTTACTGTACAAAACGAGGTGTACAAAAAAAGAAAACAAAAAGCCCAGAGTTCACACATAAATTTCATTATATTCATGCAAATTCCTGGTACTGCAAGCTTTGTTGACTATTGAAAACTGGTTATATATTCAAAGCCTGGATTTCAACATTTCTCAGAAGAGGTGATAGTGTAAAAGTCCCTGGGCAGATTTGAAGTTCATGCTTGGGTCTGGTTAAATTTTTTGGCATCAGAACATGTAATAGCTTTGCAGCTAGAAGACTTTAAAGTTGATGCCTGGCATCACTTCAAAACAATGTGCAAGATCATAAGTAGTCCTCTTATCTTATCTCAATAGCAATTTTATCCTGTAAATGATTTGAGAGCACTATATTTCAGTGCTGTGGAAAAGAGCAAGGTTTTGTTTTGTTGGGGTTTTTTTTTGGTTTTGGGTTGTTTGTGGGGTTTTTTTATGTTAAATCTTTGTCCTGGGAAGATGATCCTTTCATGATCCTTGTTGATGTACAGGTATTCTCCTTGAAGCAAGCAAGTATTCACCATGTGGCACTGAGCACCCCTGGACTTTTTACTTTATAAAAAGGAGCTCAGCTTTTTAAAAAAGCACCCCTGGAGGCACCTTGGGTGTCACTTATAGCTGATCTCCAGCGTGAGTCCCTTCCCGGGTCTGGTCCTGAGTCTGCACCACACTTTTCAGCCAATAGTTTAGCAATGCCCTGATTTCTTGGCATACAAAAGATAACTCAGAATATTCCCTCTTGGCTGCCCTGGCTGCCTCTGTGGTGGTGTCAATCTCCCATCCACATTGTGCATTTTGCTTCAAGTCAGCACTTGCCTCCAACAATGCCTTTATTCAAGCTGACAACGTAACTAAGCTTTGAGTAAATGTGTAAGTAAATGTTAAGTGTGTATTCAAACGTTCAACAATGAGTAGGAAACTTTAAGAAAAAAAAAAAAGAAGAAGAAAAAGTGATCTTTGAAACTTGCTATTGTTTGTTTGGTGTGTGTGTTAGAAATAGCATAGACTATCAGCTCCTTGGGGCATGACCGTTCTTTTGTTAAGCATGTAACAAAAAGTTCAAGGCTCTGAGGAACTGCCTTAATAAAAATAAATATATAAGACGAACAATAATGACAAAATAAATTTGTCAGTGCATTTTACGAGCTTGGTTCAGAAGTGATTATTTCTGAACTAAATAAAGACTGGATAGTTGTGGTGAAGTGACATGCTCATAGTATTCCTTTTATTTATTGCCATTTATACTTCATTTGTAGATCACATGCTTTTTTTACTAGGGGGTGGAAGGGGAGCCCCTTGTCTCAGCAAGCATCCTGTTTCAGTAATATGGAATACATTTTCACTGCAAATTCCAGACATGGTTTTCCAGAGAGAGGATTATTCTTCTGGCTTAAGGAAAAAGTTATTGGTACAGTGCAAAAGGGTTCCTAGGAAGCACAGGTTGTACCAATAAGATGATAAAAATCTGAGACGTTTGCAATTTCAAATGCCGTTGTTAGTGTTTCCATTTCCCTTTCAATCTTTGAAGATATTTATTAGCTTTTTAGTAGGAATGCTTGTAGCCTATAATAAGACTATTATTCAGATTAATGACTCCATCAGTGGTTCTACCTGTGCAGAAAAACCGCCCGCAGCAAGGGTGGCCCAGGTGGCTCTGTCATGACTTGGCAGCTGTCGTGTATGGCTGGAAGCAACTTGAGCTGAAAAGCTGTCCTTGAGAGTGCCCTCTTTTCTTTTTTTTTTTTTTTTTCTTCACCCTCCCGTGTTTCTCACGTGTGTTTTGCCCCTGTTGATGTTGTTCCAGGTCCTACAGGATGAAGTGGACGCTTACCGCATCCAGGCCCGGGCTGCAGAGAAGCTGCTGCAGCGCAAGGAGCTGGAGACCCACGAGCAGGTACTGGGTGCTGTCCCCCCCTCCTCCTCTTCCCTTGGGCAAGGAGGATCAGTGTTTAAAATAATGTCTTGCTTCAAAGCAAAAGCACATACACTCCTGCAAAATTTTCAGCTAGCTTCCCTTTCTGTCTTTTGGTAATAAAAGAGAATTAAACTGTCTGAACCCTACAGGCAAATACTTACCTCATGCTCTGGATTTTGACTTGGTATTTCAACTATTCAAGCTGTGAAATGTTGCATATATTTTGAACTGGATATACTGTTTTAATAGAGGTTTCTGAACCTGTTGTTTAATGGCTTCTATGAAGAGAATTATAATTGGACAATAACTGAGCTAGAAATAATCTTTATTCCTGATCTTACACATTCATTGTCCTAGCCTGTTGTCTGTAAACAGTTCCATCTGATTAGCAGTGCTAACATTATTCTGGACACTTTCAGTGGAATCAGAAGGTTTGTGTGCTTCAAGGGAAATGGAATGTAGTTTACAGACTAGTATTAAAATGGGAAGTTAATGATGTGCATTCAAATCAGTTTAAGTTGAAGTATTCAGAAAAATATATGGGTGGGACTTACCTGAATCACACATGAATTTACAGGTTTCTGATGCAAATCAGCTTTTGCACTCTTTGAGAACTATATTTGGTGCTGAGTGAACAGTATCAATAACATATGTTCTCTATAAAGCATTTTTTAAAGTTATACCTGCGGAAATAGGAGGAAGGAATAGAAGGCAAATTGGCTGTTGGGTGCATGGTTGTCCCTGCCAGGGAGCAACCCTGACCTGCACGTTGTGAGTTCTCTCCCAAATCTTTCTTTTTTTTTTTTTTTCCCTTTAATCTTTGTCATGGCCAGTTTACATTTTTTTTTCTGACACAGTTTGAAAGAGGATCTAGAAGAAACAAAGCCATGACTTGTGAAATGCAGAGCTCTAGAAGGCTAGACACCCAGTTTCCCAGGATGGTCCTCTCCCCTTTTCTACCTTCAAGGTTTTCTCTTAGGTGAGCACCTGGTCCAAACCAGCTGACAGGACAGTCCAGCCCACACTGTGTTACTCAAGGACTGGTAAGATAGAAATGGAACAGAAATATTATTTAAACAACACTGTCCCACCAGCTTAGAGCTTTGCCTGCAAGGTGGTAATAAGTTAGTGGCCTTATGGTTGCCCTCACATCTGAGTTCATCCCCACTCACACCTTGGGACCTGGAGAAGCTGGAGCCATTGAGGAAGTTTTTGGTTTGATGTTCTGGTCTGTTTTCCAGTCAAACATTTTGGAACTTGGTGGTGTGACTTCTCTGTGACTCCTTAATCCGTTAGTGATTTTTATCTTTCCAGAAGAAAAATACAAAAATGACAGCTCTAGCATATTTCCAGTTGTTATTTTGTCTTGGCCGGGCTACCTGTGAACAAGTTCAGCCAGCATTAGCAGTAGCTAATGGCTCATCAGCTGAATAGGGAGTTGAAATATTTAAGGCAACAACTTAGAACTTGCTTTCTGCTTTGACCAAATATTGCCTGACTCAAAATTGCATAAAACATCAAAATTTGCACTGGCACTATTACAAAGGCCTCTTTTGCAGGGCTTTTACATGTCTATAAATAAGGAGGAGAGAGGGTTAAACAGCTTCTGGTTTTCATTAAAAGGAAAAATCTTGTGTTTTGATTCTATAACAACAACAAACAAATGAATGAGACATGAAAAAGCATTTTGTTGTGCTTTTAATTAAAAATAAAAAGCTGTTTCTCGTTACAGCTCGTTGGGTGGTATCTTGGTGCTCCATGTTTGTCCTTTTTTCAGTGCAATGGCCTTGTAACTCTTCAGTCTCCAACAGACTGACAGAGCCATGGACCTTAACTCTTTGTTACAATAACCCTCTGGTGATCACACGGAGTTAACCTTTATTATAATTACCCAGAGAGACAAACTATCCCATAAATAAGGGGAGGGAAATTTGTTAGAAGGACTGATGGCAAGCCCTGAGCTGTCTGGAGGTGAGCGTGGTGTTGCAGTTGAAGAGGAGCTATTTTTTTTAGGGAGCTTTTTCATTCCAGTACTTCATCTTCTTGTATGAACTTGTGTTCACTCTGGTTTACTTTTTCCACCCTCTTCCCAGTGTGAGGAGATACAATCCTGTTGTGTCTGTGTCATTTCATCAGTGGTGTGGCACAGAAATGTTATCTGAAGGATTATCTGAAGGACACCTTCCAATGCAGAGGAGCATAGGTTTGCCAAAAATACCTGGGAACATCTCCCACTTTGACTAAGCTGAACAATTTTATCTTTTCCATAAAGGTTGCTCTGTCTTGGCTGAGCATGGGTTTCTAGGACAGTGGTCCATGGGTTCAGTAGTGTTTCTTCTAGATTAGAGTCTCAAAATTCATCCCAAACTGTTGTGTGTTTTCTTCAAAAAGTAGATGTCCAGCTTCTTGAGGCATAGGTAATTGGCAAAAAGTGGCAAACCAGCAGTGAATAAAGTGTAACTCATGCTTAATAGTTCCTTAATATACAGATTTGTGGATGTCTGGTCCCAAGATAGTTAAAGCAGTCTGGGAAGGTTCCTAGGAAATTTGTGTGTCACAATGTTTTTCCTTGAAAAGTAAAGCTGGAGTTTCTTCTCTCTCAGTAATATGTAACCATGGGAACCAGCTTCTTCTCAACTAATCCCACTTAAGTTGTGTTCCTGTATCATATACCCCTGTGGTGTAGCACTTGGTTGTCTCTGATACGTGCCTAGATCTAATCTAAGATGACTTCTCAGAGATCTTTCTACTGAAAACGTTTCTCTTCCTTGAGTCATATGGCTTTGAACAGTTTTCAGGCATGGTTAAAAAAAATCTAAATGGTTCATACAGCAGACTTCACATCTTGTTGATGTGTAATTAAAAATGATGCACATTTCTGCAAGCTTAAGCATATGCCTTAACAAAGCCAAGAATTTAGACATGTGCAACAAATTTTGCTCATTTGAGGCATGTATGAAAATTAATGGTGGTGATCTTCTTGCTCTATTACCTTTTTTTTTTTTTTTTCAGAATACCTCATTTTATTTAAAATTCTTTTTATAAGGGCAGTCACCCCAACACAGCAGATTAAAAGCTCCAAGAATCTCTCTTTTAGAATAACACACAATCATTTTTTCAGAAAAAAACCCCAACTTACTTTTTTCATTCCTTGTTCTGATACTTTTTAACTGCAGGGGTGGATTAAGTACGATATAAAACCTCTAATTGGGGATAATAGAGGGGAAAAAAGTTCTCTATGTTCAGAAACAACTGTAGTAGCATCCCTGTAGGTACTCAAACCATAGGAATGCTCCTCCAAGCAGTCAAATCCCAAATAGAGTCTTAAAGGAAGCAGATTCTCTGAAGACAGAAAATCAATTATGTTCCATTCATGAATGTAACCGAGGGAATGAAGGAGAATACCAATGTACATTTCCAGACCTTTGAGTTCTTTTTTCTCAATTAGATTATTTAAAAAAGGGAAAAAGGAGTTATCTGAATGAGGACGTTGTAGAAGTATTTGGAATAAAATGGGACAGCTTAGTTTAAGTGGTTTTCACTCATGTTCAAATGAAAACAAGAGTGATAATTGTAAAAGAGCTGTAATTCAAAAGCATTCAGCAAGTTTTCATTTTTAATGTTGATTATTGTGACTTGTTCTGTTTTCTTGTGACTGCTGGATATTTACCACATTCAGCCTAACTTTCTGTTTCCATGCCAACTAAAGATCCTTGTTCTCAGATGAATGCTGTGATGCCTTGGTCTGAAATTGGAGCTGCCGTGTAGCAGAGAGAGCTCCTCACTTGTGCCACACCTTCTGCTGGGTGGGAGCAGTGCCCCTGCCTCCAGATTTGTGGGACTGGGAGCAAAGAATCAATGAGACTGACATAAGCAATGTGTGGAGATTTCCAGGGTTTTCATCCTAAAATCCTTTTAGTTTGGGGCTTTGCATCCATAGGTCTTTTCATATGAATTTTCAAAGTTATCGCAGAGTTTTAGATGCAATCAAGATAAACTCACAGAAAATCTTTGTCCTCACATCCATCATCTTGCTCTGCTCTGTACTCTCTGGAGAAATTCTGTGGAAGCAGTGGAGTTTCCTCCAGGTGGAGGTGGGTGAGCAGGATGCTTGCTCCAACCCAACCTCTGCTGTCACAGGACTTGACCCTCAGGTGCTCCAGGGAGCTGTGAGAGCCAAGAGGTGCCTTTGGGGGTCCTGGCCTTGAACTCCCAGGCTTTCTCAAAGGGTTGTCAGAACATGTTCATGTCATCTGAAATCAGGCTAATAAGCTCTGGATTTGGTATTTGAAGAAAAAAGAATTGCTATTTAGAGAAAGGCAGTGAGGGACTTTTTAGGCTGTCAGGTAGTGATAGGACATGGGGGAATGGATTCAAACTAGAGGAGGATAGGTTTAGATTGGAAATTAGGAAGGAGCTCTTCCCCATGAGGGTGGTGAGACACTGGCACAGGTTGCCCAGAGAGGTGCTGGAAGCCCCATCCCTGGAAGTTTTTAAGGCCAGGCTGGATGGGGCTCTGAGCAACCTGGTGTAGGGGGGATACTGGAACTGGATGATCTTAAAGGTCCCTTCCAACCCTGAAAATCTGTGATTCTATTTAACAAGGAAAAGCTTTGCTGCAGGTGAAGAGGATTTGGGCAGCCTTTGATTTGTGGATCCAACCAGCACTTTGGAAACTGAGAAACAAGTCAGTGTGTGCTGGAGGTGGTGATGCCATTCTGCTCTTTGCTCCAGTTGCTCCAACCCATGTCACTGAAACACTTCCACGGTTTCCCCCTCTCCAAGACTCATTTCTGTTCTCAGAGACAGGGGGAGCTCAGTCTAGATGGGAAAAATCTCAACCACACAAAGGGATTCAGGGAGAGCAGTGCCTGTGGATGGGGATTAACCCCAGGGGTCTGTGGTGCCATGGGGGAGAAAGGGACAGTCTGAAACAAGTTTCCACTGTGACTTTTAAAAACAGCAGTGTCAGATATTGTCATGACATTAAAATAGTTCCTGCAGTTTCCATGCCTGGTTCTGGCTCTATCTCTGGAAGGGACCTTTCAGGGTTACAGGTGTCCCTGTTGGTTTGTGGCAGTGAAGGTCCTACAGACTTGGAGCCAAATTCTGCCACTTTTGTGCTGATTAGTGGCTGCCATGCACGTGGTTCCATTGATATATTTATTAAACATTTTGATACAAAAGTGCCCCCCAAATTTTTAATTAGGCTAGAGACTGTTAGAATAAATAACTTTGCTTTTGACATATTTTATGTTTTGTATAGCATTTTCTTTTAAAGGCCTGCTATGAAAGGGATGCAGAATTCAACAGAGTATAATAAGTTATACTCTTACAGCATGAAGCTGCAGATTAGCAGGAGATAGAAGCTGAGATTCAAGCACAGAAAAACAGATTTGCAGGTGGGATTTGAAAAGGGCTGGAAATCAATGGAGTTGAAAGTTCCCAGGAGCTCCATATGGCAGGAACTGCGGGAGAGAAGGCTCTCACCAACTGTGCAATTGTCAAAGGGAAAAGAGGTAGATGATGATGATGTACGTGTGGAAGTCAGTGATCAAATGTTAGCTTTGGTAATCAGACACAACTGGAAAATACACAAACATACAGTTACTTCACAGGACAGAATGAATTGTTGGAATGAAGTGGCCAGCTGGGGAAAGTAAAACAGAAACTACAGAACATGTAGTTAAAAGGAAAAAAAAAAGCAACAAAACAAACCCAAAAACCTGTTACCAAAAAATAACAAGCATATGCCAGCATGCAGGAATTAGAGAGTACTTTAAAATGACAGTTTTCTAGCTCTTTGTCTTAAAGAGTTGTGAATGAGAAGGAGCTTGTGCTTTTAGGAGAGCAGTGCGTCGGTTTAGAGCGTCTGTGGTTTGCTTGTGTATTATCAATTAAGGGAATTCTGTCAGAAGTCTTGAAAGTGGGGCTGCAAGTGACACTGGTGCTGGTAGTTAAGGCAGGGAATTTAAAAAATAAAAAATAAAAGATAAAGATCAATGCATGGAGGAGCCAGTTGAGGACAGAAGAGCGGGGAGACCATCTCTGGAGTGGGCTCAGAAACTGTCCCCTTCATTTCTTTCCAGGAATTGAGGTGCCTGGCTGGAGCTAGAAAGGCCTTTTCTAGAAAAGGCCAGCTTTATGCTGATCTTTAATATTATTTAAATTCAGAAGTATCATTTTGTTTGCAATGTCATCAGCACAAAGTGCCCTGGATCAGCCATCCAAGCTGTTCTGGTGCTGCTCTTCCTCACCTGAGCCCCAAGCTGAGCAGGCTCTGACCCACCCTGGTGCTTTGGAAACCTGTTTTCCACTTGAGCTGCTGATTAGATTTTTTGTTCTTGAAAGAGGGGAAATGGGGATAGTAAAAGTAGGTTCTGATTATTATCTACATAGATAGACTTGCTCACACAGGGTGGGAATACTGAGCCTCATCCTGCTGCTGAGCACTGTGGGGTTCTCACTCTTGTGGAGCGCTCACACCTCCACCTCTCAAACACTGAAACCTTGGTTTGCTGAGCCACCCCCTCCCCCAGGATGGAGAGGATTATACAGAAGGTAACACATGCAAGAATGTAGAACTAAAATGCATAAATACATTCCACTGGTGGTGACAAAGATGCTTACAGCTTTATTTCATTGTCTTGATAGCTTATTAGGACAGGAATATGAACATCATGTGTTTGCAGCACGGGGTGGTGCTGGGGTTTGTTCCTCCAGGTCATGTCTGAGCCCCCTGAGCCCAGTGGTGAGGAGGACCATCAGGAACAGCCTCTCCAGCTGATGGAGGGATGGCATTGGCAGGAGATGAAGGACATAGTGCTCAGGAACAAAGATGGTGTCCTGGTTTGTCATCTGCTAGGAGTCATTTGGAGGGAGGGGAAAAGAAGTTGGGGCTCCAGTAAATCCCAGCTGGAGCAATAGCAGAGTCCTGGAGAGGGGGAAGGCTGAGAGAACAGCATGAATTTTCCAACCAGAACATTCCTGGTTGTTCAGTGGTGTTGACAGTGAAAGCTTTTATTCCTCTCCAGCTCGTGTAGTCCTAAGAATGCTGCTCTTGCCATATGCAGCCCACTGGTGGGGGGGTTTCCAAAAAGTTTTGCCTGCCTTCCCTTCCTTTACAGCTATGAGTTACATAGACTTGTATTCCTTACCTACAAACAGGGTTTTCCAGGTGGGAGAGCTTGGTTGAGAAAAGATATTGAAATGAATAAACCACAAGACTGAGAGCAGAGAGCTCAGCATCCAACAAGCAGCTCAGCATAGCTGGGGGTGCCCATGGGCTTGTAAAACAAGAAGACAAAAATGTTTGGGTCACTCAAATGGTTTCCTAGATAAAGACAGAAAACCAGAGGACAGCTATGCCACTGATTTATTTTCTGTTGGAACTGTTAGAAACCGGGGAGGTTTTCCTGCAGTATTTTGTCCATGGAGAACACCATGGTGTACACTTGACAAAAGAGCTCTCTCAGCTGATCTTGTGCCATTCCTGTTTTCAGCTGAGCCAAATCCATGCAATTTATGGCATTCATTACTTTGCTTCCGAACTTGAGAACGTTTGTATCAAACTGCAGTCTGTTTATCTAAATGGGGAAGAAACATATTTCAACGTGTGTTTCCCAGCAAGAAGAGAAATTCCCACTGCCTGAAATAAGAGAGGATGTGGGCTGAAGAGCAGCAGATACTTGTGTTTGATTAAATTGTGAAAAGACAAATGGTCACACCATGTGCTTCACTGGAAAAAACGGATACATCATGTGACTCTTCAGTTGGAAAAATTGTTGGAGAAGATTTCAAGCTCCAATTAAATATTCTTTTATGGGAGATATTATGATTAAATGACTTGCCTAAGACTGAAGGAGTTATTTTTACCTTTTTGTTACCCTAACCTATCTTCAGATTTCTTACAGCAGATCTTTTACGTCTTCTTTCAGAGATGTGTAGTGCAGAACAGATGATCAACCTTTTAAAAGAGATTTCTCTGTTAAACAGCATTGGAATATACCATTGTTTAAATAATGCAGGAAAGGATTTTACCGAGGCAGGAAATTACCTTGCTCATCTTACTCCTCCTGAAACATGGAGAAAATTTAATGATAAGTGAATGATGCCTTTTAGTCACTGTCCTAGTATTTTTTGGCATGCATGGAATGATCCTTCACAAATATTATAAACAGAAATTAAGGTACTAAAGAGCCTGCAACACCCGAGATAAGTGAACAGCCCTTTGATTCTTATCTGACATAAACACAATGTAAACTTCATGCCTTTCAAGACAAGATATATATATTTTAAAGGAGCTTATACATCTCTTCTGTGGTGCCTTCATTTGCTTTGACAATGTAAACTTCAGCATTTCATTTGCATTTTCCTTGCAGTCCTCTGATTTGAGCCAAGTGATTTACAATTGGGACATGTGGAGAAGGTTGCATTGGGTTTTGGTTTGTTTCCTTTGGTTTTGATGAGCTGGGGATTTTGCATCAGGGCCAGTTTGTTCTGGATGATCAACTCTGCTTCCCAGACCTCTTGGAAGTCATAAGGGGAGAACTGGCTATCAGGAACCTGAATAAGATCCATCATGGTTGTGGCTGTGTAGCAAAGCCTAGAAGAGAAGCAGAATATCCTTTGGTTTGCAGGTGATTCTTGGCACCTGGAATGAGATGCATCTGGTCATCTTGAAGATGTATTTCTCCTGGATGCTCTTAAGCTGTTGCTTTCAAAGAGGAAGGAGAGTGACCACAGTGTAGGTACCAAGGGGACATGTTCCTGACTGGTCCTGTCTAACCCAACCCCACAGACACCCTCTCAGAAGCTTTTAATACCACTGAGGAGCTGCAAACCTGGACTGTGCCATCTGAAGACTCCTTGAAGTAGTAAAATGGAAAATGTCTGTGCTACTGAAAAGCATTGGGCCAGGCCCCTCAGCTTGGGAAGCTCCATTTTGGGGCTCTTCTGAGCATCAAACCCAACTTTTATTTCTTTTGAGAGTGGTCAGTGCCCAACTGTGACAAGCTGGTATGTCTGGGAAATTACATCTTCCCTCCTTTTGCATCACTCTGTGTAACTGGGTGAATATTTGTCTCTTCTTGTCTAATTGATGGTGTGACCAAGGGGACATGAGGTCTGTGTGGCAACCTCAGCTTTCTGTTGTTGCTGCTGACACCAAAAATGATTGATGGTAAAACTTTAAACCTCGTATGTTAGCCACCAACCTGAATAAACAAAGACCAGTTTGGCAGCTTAATATTAAAAGCTATAAAACCTTCCTGGGGGTTCGTGGATTAAATCAACTCAACAAAATGATTTAAAAAAAAAAAAACAAAAAACAACTTTCTCAGGGCTGGAGAAAAACGAACACAACAGTAAATGAAATAGAGCTATCCCCATCCAGCAGACTAAAGCCCTCCTGAGGGCTGAAGAATTGCAATTTTAAACATCTCTCAGGATTGGAAGAGGAGGCACAGTATTTGTAGATCCTAGGGAGGCAGCTTGAGGCTATAAAAGAACAAAAAAGCCTTTAAGGCACCAAAAAAAAAAAAAATTCCTACAGACATAGCTTTCATTGGTCAAAAGTAAGTGTTAAAAATAAAAATCTTTTCCCATTAAAATTAGTAAACGTGAGCCCACGACATGTTACTTTTTAGCTACAAGAAGTAATTCAGATTTTTGCCATGCCCTGTGTTAATCTCTTGGGTCAGTAAACCTTGATAGTAACTTCAGCCAAAAATCCCAGCAGGTTGTTTATCATAAAATGACAGGAAACAGCTGGGATCTTATTTTCATCTTATTGTGATGCAGTTATTAGTGAGCACAGTTGAAAGTAAAATCCTTCATCTTAGCAAACAAACAAATTGCAGTTTTTGTTCCAAAGAAGAGCAAAAGAAGTGTGTGTGTTTTCTCTCTGCCTAACAAATCAGCCCCAAGTGATATCTCAGCTACCAGGGCTTGTTTCTCATGTTCTTTCTCCATTTTCAGGCCGACACAGTAATAAATAGCTATATTTCAAAGCACAGTCCATATTTCTCCCTGTTTTTCCAAGAAACACTGAGGGGAACAATCCCCTTGCTCCTTTGCCCTTAATGCTAAAAGTTAACAGTGTTGTGAACCCAGGTATTTAGAGGACAGCTGCAGAGTAAACTATTAAAAACCTGGTTGAAAGAAGACTGTTGCATAACTAGATGATTATTATTATTTCACTCACAGAGCTGTATTAACATTTTTCTTGCATCTACTTAAAACTTCCTTGACTTTCCCCTAGGAAAAATTATAATAAGGGGTTTTTACTGAATGCCAGGCACCTGAGGAAGCTGCTGGGAGTCCCAGCTGCTGTATAGACATGGTTAGGGTGAGGGATTTTGGGTCTCCTGACACCACCATCTCCTGTAAATGCAGAGCTTCATTCCCAGTCTGATTCCCAGTCCTGATTCCTGTCTCACCATCCCCAGTCAGGCCCCTGCCATTCTCTGCTGGTTGGGTCACCCCAACATATTGGTGATGGATCATCCAGATCCTCTGACTCCTTGAAATAATCTTAATTATTCAAAATATAGGAAGTAAAAGCATTTTTTCTGTTCTAGGTGCCTGTTTCTGCTTCCATCTTACCAAGAACAAATTTAACATGTTGAATTAACTGAAATGTACATTTCTGTTCTATCAGGGTCCCCACCCAAATGAGCTGTTGGCTCAGAAAATATTTATCCTGGCAAAGCACCTATGCCTAGCTTTGTGAGCCTCTATGGAAGCAGTAGCATAAATTTATTGGAGTAGCTTTCAAAAAACATAAATTTTGATCACTGGCTTATACACAAGCAGAGTTCAAACAAGGTTTCCTGTCTCACCCTTTTTCCTTTTGATTTGCATAGTAGCATCACTTACTTGCAGCTCCCAAGGAAAGCCTCTAATTGCCTATTTGCATAGAGATTTGGAGATTCCTCCTGCATGTTGCAATGACTCAGAGACCAAACTTTCCTCAAGTTACATCAGATTGCTTTATGCCTTTTGTATTGATAATTATATTATGCATATTTTGGCCTGAGCTGCTCTTTTTTTCTTTTTTTTTTTTTTTTTTTTTTTTTTTTTTCCCAGAAGATGATAATTGGCACATCTGGCAGGGAAGTTTGTGTGCAGTTCTCACGTGTCAGGGCGTGTGTGCTCCTTGGAGGCTGGGAGCTGGCAGCTCCTCCTCATGGCTTCCTCAGATGTCAGGCTGAGGTTTTGATTTGTGGTCACCATGGTGGATTCAAGCAATTTGGTAACTAAAACAAAATTAGCACAAAATGGCATTGGCGTGGAAATCATTGGGGGGAAAAAAAAAAAAAAAAGATTCAATTTGAAGTTTGAAGATGTTTTATAAATTAATCTGATATTGAATCCTTTTTATCCTTTATTTATATATTCAGCTGCTAATCCAGAAAAACACCTAAGTACTTGCTTAATTTGAATTAAGCAGTTAATCCTATTGGAAGTTAAATACAGGGAGGCCCTGATTCAGCCAAGTAATAACGTGTCCATGGACCAAGCTAAACCAAACTCTCTGAGACTTTTCCTGGGTCAAGGTTCAGGAAATGGAATAATATTGGGGAGATATAAAGCACAATCTTCCCAGTTGATCTGACTTAATTTTTCATTGCTTTGTAACTGTGCTGTTTACTCAGCATCTGTTGAATAAGATTATGGCTTAAAATCTCCTCCTTGAGATGCCATCATGTTGGTGTGGTCATCTTGAAACATCTTGATGCTCAAACCTGTTTGTTGAAAGTCTCAGCCTAAATGAAGTTGGAAGAAAACACAAAGTAAAAAAGTGAAAAATAATTGCACAGTGAATATAAAAGAGGTCTAAAATAATCTGGAAGTTGAGAAATCTGGACCAAAAATCTTGGGAAATGGAAATTCACCTAATTCACCTTCTCTAAGGGGCAAACACCAAAACACCACTCCAGTGCCTGGTTCAGATCCCACCAAAGTTAAAAAAAAAAAAAAGGCAAACCTGACTACAAATTTGCAAGGTTTATGTTTGCATAAACACTCTGTTGAAACAGATTTAGGAATTGTTATCCCCTCTTCAGACCATATCCCAACAAATGCCTTGCTGTTGCCTTTTCATGATTTTTTCCTTATCTTTGTATATTATTCTTGGCTCATCCATTTCCTTTTGCCTTCCTTCCTCTCTTTTACTTTGCTTTTTACAGGCCATCACTGATATTTCTTTCTCTCTCCTCCCCTTTGCCTTGATAACCCAATTCTGAGTTTACTTGGACTTTTCAAAAGAAGTGAAAAAAATGACTCTCTGGCTTCCAAAAGGAGCATTCTAGATAACATTTTGTTGTTGTTGTGTTACAGATAACCCATATACGACAGGAATATGAAACCACACTCAAAGGTCTGATGCCAGCATCTTTGAGACAGGAGCTTGAAGACACAATTGTATCTTTAAGATCTCAGGTAAATTTTTACTATGCATTTCAACTTTTTAGCCTTGATTAAACCTACCTCTTCTAGACAAGAAACTATGGCCATCTGTAATTTGGCCAAAAAATACTGAGAAAGTCTCAAAACCAAACTGTGGCAGCTTCTCTCTCAGTCATCTTCCACAGCACATTTCTCCTCCAGTTTCCTCCCCTTGAGAGTTACTGTGTTGTATCTTTTGATGCCAGATTTTTCTTTAGTTGGCAACTGAATGTAGAAATTAGACTGTATTCAGTGGTGGTTTTTTTTTTCTCAAGCATTGAAATACAGCACACAATTACCAATTGTCAGTATTTTTTTCTAGCAAGCATAGCCCTGCAGACTCTCCATTTCTCTTTCTTATGCAACCTCTCTCTATGGAGATGGTTGGTACTTTAATGTATTTGCTTTTTTCCCCCCTTCTTTAGAATGCATAGGCATTTTTTTGCTATGCATGAGACATTTCCCCTGGCAAAGTGTGCCTTTAATAGAAATAGGGATTTTCTTAGGGGAAGCTTTCATATTCTTACCTGCTAGCTGTGGGTGTTAACACTCTGCTCACATGTCAAGGGATTCTTCCTGGAAGAAATGCTCTTATTTAAATAGTTGTGGGAAATAAAGAGTTAAAAAACTACTGGGAAAATCTATTTAATCTCTTTCCAGTTGATAGTAAAAAGCTATTTTTAAAGTGTGGTTGACTATTAGCACTGTCTGGTAGGAAGCCTTACTCTGCAGCTAGTATAAGAATGCCACACTTTTTTTTTTTTTTTTTCTGTTAGCAGCAGCAGCATTTCAAAAGAGTAAAAGTAACTGCACACAGTAAAACCTGGGTGCTGTCCCAGAAATACTTCGCTGCCGGCTGCATTTCCAGCGGTCGCTGGCGTCTCTGAGCCCGCAGGACTTGGGGGCTCTTTCTGAAGCACAGGTGTCCTGGTCTTGGAAAATTGTTGAAATTCCTGTTTGAAAACATCAGACAAGAAGGGCAATGGAATCTCTGCACCTGTCAGGATTATTTATTGTTGGAGGGGGATGAAGAGAATAGGCTGGGTAGAAGCACCGAGGGGTGATAAAAATAAACAAAATAAAAGAAAATACTTGAGGCTTGGGCAAAGTTTTCTAAAAATGTTTCTAAATATAAAGTATGCTGCCCCATTGTCGGTATTTGGTGAGTCATCCAAAAGTGGTCACAGTGTATTAATAAAGATTCCTTTTCATAAGCTTGAAGAACAGGTGAGTACCTTCAGCATGAGAGCAGGGATCAGAGCACAGGCTTCTGGTGGGAGTTGAGAGTAGACCCAGAGCTCCCAAACCCCTTCATAAGCCATATGGTTCCCCCACATGAATTTAAAAACTGTTTTGACTCTGTTCCTAAAGGAGCAGGTCACACTCAACTGGAGTGGGGCCAGGGCAGCCTTGCTATAACCCTCTTTTGTCAAAGTTCTAGTAGGCAGCTGAAGTGTCGCTGAGTTTTATTTAGGTGGGAGAAACAAGGAAAACACCCTTTATGAAATGAGCACAAAATTATTAATCCGGATTTTGAACACCGTTTTCACGTGGGGTGTGTTTTACAGGTAAATATTCTGCAGAACACAGTCTCTGTCCTCCAGGAAGAGCGGGATGCCTGCCACGCCAAAAGGTGCGGGATGATCTTTGATCCATTTGTACCATTTCACACCTGGGGATCCCAGTTCTTGAAGCTTTACGGCTTAATTAAACCACTCCAATCTGGTTGTAGTTTTAAAAGCTCCTTATTTTCAGTAAACAAGCATCTGAGAATTTTCCCAGTGCTTAGTCAGTACCATTAGAGCAAGATTAGAGAACTTGCAGGTGCATTACAAGTCTGGGCTTTGCCTCCACGTTCATGATGAGACAGTGGCTCGGCGCACAGCTGCAGCTCTGTGGTGATGCCACCTCCTTTTAAGATAGAAAACAATGATGCAATGCATAATATTGCAGATCACATCTTCAAAGTACCGGATCTTCGTGAGCCAGAGCTTTCTTTTTTTTTTTTTTTTTTTCATGACATTTACACCCTCCAATATAAATTATAGCAAGGGCTGCAGCAATAAAAAGCTTTGCTGTGCCTTTAGAGTAAGTGGTTCACATGGAGAGGTGAGTAAAAGGAAACTTCCTAGGAAAGGCACTCCATCTTTTTTGATATTTATAGACTTTGATGATACTTTTTTTATCATGAGGGTTTCTGTAAATGAGACTGTGTGCTTGTAAGAATAGTGGAAAAATATGTAAGATACTTAAACATTTGTACAAGCGTTAGTAGTGGGAAAGTTATCTGAAAATATTATTCCTAAACTAACTAATCCTTAAATATTAATCCTCAAATAATGAGAATTAGCTAAAGGTAACTAGAAACTGAAAATGTCATAGATTCTTGATAATATGTGCAATGTAGCTGTCCTGGTTGGATGAATACAGAGGTGTAATGTTGTCTCTAGACTCTCTCCAGTCATTTATTCTGAATTAGTGTCCTCACAGTCAGGAACAAAGCCGTTTAAAAAGATGAATGATCACAATAGATCAGGCCACAAATGACCAACACACTGGGGGTGGAAGGAGCTCCAGTCCCAGGTCCTGATGGAAAGGAAGGACAGGGATGGAGCCAGCACAGCAGCTCCTCTGCCGGCAGGGCTACCGCTGCTTCTGCTCCTAAGCTTGGAGAACCTTTTCTGCTGCTTCTGTTCAGGAAAATCTTCCTGACCAGATCTTTTTTCCTACATTAGACTCACTAAATTTTGTGTCACCTCATCCTCAGTCACTGAAATACCACTTTTTGCTGCTTTAACACACGTGTGCTATGGCTGCGGGTGAGACGTAGCTCTTGGGCAGCACGATCCCCTGCCTGCTCCAGAGCACCCAGCACAGCACCAGCCACATCCAGACCAGCCCCGAATAATAAGATAGAACTAACCAAAATCTCTTCATTTTCAGGTAGCTGCTGAAAATTTGGATTTGAAAATGTTGGATATCTCCGCTTGCCAAACGGACTGCTTTGAATAGGTTTGAAGATTTGGCTCTTGCAAATTCAAATGCAAAGATCAGTGGCTGTTTTCTTAGCACATAGAGTGTAATGAAGTTGATTAAAACACATCCATTGCTCATGCCAGCATGCTTTTAGTTTTATCTTCCATTCTTTTTTTTTTTTTTTATCATTATCTTATTCCAGACTAATGCTTTTGGTATTCTGTGTGTTTGAGCCTGGGCTCAGCTTGCTCACTGAGCAAGCACTACTGTATTTTTGCTTTTACTTCCCACTACCATTCTTTTCACTTTTCTACATGAAGATAATCCCATTTTCTATTATTATTGTCCAAGATATTTTAACATATTTTGACATTGTTTTGTGTCCATGTGTTTACATAAGATTAAAATATTATTTTGTACTATTTTGTTTTGACATTTATTGTATTATTGGGCATCTCACTCACCTAAGTTGCCACAGTGCATATGAGAATTTTGTATGGCTTTGTTAACTGGGAAAATATTTCAAGGAAAAAATCTTGGAGCAAGAATGAAAACACCATGATGACAAATGCAGCTAACTGGTGCCAGTTAAGAGCATCATCAGTTTAGAGTTAAGTTGCAGTTAATCTATGGTTGGGGTTGCAAGGGCTGGTCCCAGGAAAGCCCTTTGTCATTTGCTGGTAACACCAAGATGGGGCATAATTGAAAAAGGGTCATAACCAATACAGCCTTGATTCTGCATGGGTGTGTGCAGGATCCTCTTGGGTGATCCTGGAAATAAAAGCAGATTCCTGAGGGTTTGTAGGATGAGGTTTGAGCAGTGGTAGAAAGCTGAAGGACCTGGAGAGGGTCCTCATAGGGGTCTCTGCCTCCCAGCCATAGGGACGACCTCATCTCTTGGCTGGAGTGAACATTAGTACATCTGCAATCTAGAAATGTAGATATGCCCAACACCAGAATAATTTTGGGGTTTTTTTTTGGTCCCCAGGAAGCATCCTGCTAGCAGTGTTTGTATCAAGGCACAGTTCATGGTCTGAGTGCTTGAGAGGGAGCCAGAAATTCCTGTCTTCTAAGTCCAGCCAGGGCACTGGCAGCGGGACCCTCCGTGTCACTGCTGATGGGGACAGCCACCTCTCCTCCCTCACCCCGATGGCACCAGCACTCCAAGTGCCCCAGTCTGGGTAGGATTCAGAGGGATTCAGAGAGTCCTGACAGCTCAAGGCTGGAGGTGGCTGCTCACTGGGTCCCAGCTCACCAGCTGCATTCTTATCTTCCCCTGGCACCGAGATCAAGGAGCAGAGGCTTTGGCAAGCTGGGCTCCATCCACCCCCACCTCCTGGCAGGGGGTTCCTTGCCAAAACCAGGCTCCAACCTTGCTGGGTGCTTTGCTGATTGTCAGTTTGGTCTGAGCCTGGGCAGGTTTTCCACCTTTCTTGAATCAATAAGTGGTTCTTCTCATTCTAGATAAGGGGTTGTCATGGCTCTGATAAGGTAGGAGGTGCTGTGGCAGGTGCCACAAAGCCTTGCCTGGGGCAACAGTGAGTTTTAGGAGGGGGAATTTGTTAAGATGCATTTAGTGAACTGTAGGCAGTAAAATGAAATGTATTTACTCAAGAGCATCAGTGGTTGAGCTCTTTGGGAGAGGCTCCCAGGGCTGCGGGCTGCTGGGATTTACCTGCTGGATATACCCTGTGTCCAAACAGGAGATGTTTGGGATAGTGGAATCTTTCTTCTCACACATGAAAGAGAAGGGGCATTTCTGATGCTGCTGTTCTGCTTGCATTTTCACATGATATCTGGGTGGTTGTGGTGCTTTTGAAAGCAGTTAGGAGGGTACATCCATAAAGAAACATCTGGACCAGTTGAATTCAGGCTTCAGTTTCATTCTTTTTGAGGATTTGGGTTGTTGATGTTGTGGATGCTGAAAAAAGCAACTTGAGAAAAGTAGGTCTTGGTCAATCTGGGAGTTTTAAAACTCTGGGAATGATGTTATATGATACTGTCCAGCCCCAAATACAGTGTGAGGGCCATTTTGAAAGTGCTTATAAAACTGATTAGAAATTAAATGCAAGGTTGGTTGGAGTTCTCTTGTAGTTGCTGTTAACATTTCTTTGATCTTTTTTGTCACAAGCAAGAGTTAGCTTCCCAGTTGCAGGATTAGAGATCTTTTCATACCTTTTACTTGCTCTCTACCTCTCTTTTCACCTGCTGGGTAAGGAATTGCCAGCTGCCAGTAGTTGTCTGATTGCCCAGAAAACAAGCTCTGATGGAATCAACCTGAGTATGGTTCAAGCTTCATTTCTGCTGCTTATTTAGTTTTACTGCTTTTGTGTTTTGGTTTGTGGTTGTTTTTTTCTTTTTGTGGGAGAAAAAACCCCACGAAGAAAAGGCATCAGAACATTTTTCACCAGTATTAAGGGAGGTGACCCTAATCCAGGTGACACTTTAACTTCAGTGCCCCTCAGTTCTTGTGTTCCAGGGAACAAATCTGCTCATTTCTGGTGCAGTTGGGAGAAAAGGGATTCAACCTCCCTCCTTCTCCCAACCCTCTGCTTGCTTCTGCAGCTGTGTTTTAATTGCACTGCTGACAGCAGAGACTCCAGTTATTTGCCCAAATCTCCACTGCCCATGGTTTCAAACTGGGAAATTGTTTTGTGACAGAGAAGAAGATTTTTATTGTGACTAGGAGAAAATATTTGCCATCACTAGAATGTCTTCTAGTGTTTTCTTGAATTTTTTTTTTTAATGATGAACAGTCTGGGGAGAGAGTGTATATGGGGCCTGATTGATCTTTTATAATTATCTGAATTAATGCAAGTCCCTCCCAAATCACAAAATGTACTAGAGACATCACACTACTAAATTATACTTGGTCTGGTTCGGAGGGTACAAAGCAAAAGTAAGATGTCAGATATTGTATGAAAAAAAGTTTCAGAACACAAGGTCATTTTAATTCAGACTTTTTTTTCCAAGGAACTATCTTTTCAAAGCTTTGATATTTTGCTCAGAAAGGTCATTTCTTTTAAGCCTTTGTCACTAAAGAAGACTTGTTCTTTAAAGTGTGCTATCAAAGAGTGCAGAAATTGAGAGTTACTGAAACTAAAATGCATGATCAGTTTTAAGTCTGCCAGCTAAAGCCCACTTAAAATTAGATGTACCCTGGGTACTGGTGGCTTCTTTGATAAAGCCAGTGGAGGATAGGCAGTTGGTCAATTCAAACCAAAACAAAAAAAGGTAATTAAATAAAACTTTAAACGAATGCTGAGGTTAACTTTGTCCAGTTTTGCCCCCAGAAAAAGGCTTCAGGGTGTTTATTAAAATTCTGGAGCTAGAATCCATAAGAAATCTGTGGGTCAGAGTTATCCTGAGCTGAAACTGGGGACTGTGGATTCACAACAGATCACAACAGAACACTCTTCTTCCAGAGCAAGCATTTTTAGAAGTGAATTCCTCAGCAATGACTCTTTAAATTCAGAGCCCACCTAAACCTCAGGACATTTCTATCCAGCCAGGCTCTCATCCTGCATATGAGGGTGGTGGAAAAACAGACCTAAGAAAGCTTATGACTCCATATGGATTTCATGAGGAGGCTGAGCCTGGCTGCTTGTAGGGCTGTGTTTAATTCTGCCCAGGAATGATGTTACATCTTCTGAGACTTATTGACACTTGTTGTCATCTCCATCTTTGCTCATCACTGCTGGGTGAGCTCATTGCCTGACTAATTTCAGAATCATCTTGAACCTAGAATGAAACCTGACTTTAATCAGCCATTCCTCCCCTCTCCCTCATCTTTCTTGGCCTATAGTAGATGAAATAGAAGATGAAGTGATGGAGTGTCACTTGTCCCAGGTTCCTGCTGGAGTACAGTGCAGGGGGGCAGTGATGGGATGGGGAATTATTTGGCCCTGGGAGGCAGGAGCTGCCCTTTTATGTAGCCCACCAAAAGTTGCTCGTGGCCTCTTCAAAATGGTGCTTGAATGTTTGGGAAGATCCTTTGGAGGAAACCTTAAAGCACCAATTCAGCTGCATGTGTAAGTGATGCTCACAGCCCATAGAGGATAGCTGCAAATCTTTATTTAGCATTTCCAGTTGACCTCCCCACCTCCAGCCCCTGTTTGCCTTTCCCCAGTCAGCCCCACCTCCAGCCCACTGCAGATGCACCTGGGCACTGGTGGCCTTTCCCAGCTGAACCTTGGAGCCCTAATTCAATAAAGCACATGTGCAAACACTTAAGCTTAGACCTGCACTTAAGTCCTGGCTCCTCCCCCTCATGGGATGTGCTGATGATGCCCAGGAACCTTCTGGGGGCTTCAGACCTCCAGTCTGGGCTTTGCCTTTAATGCAGATTATAATGGAGCTCCCAAGTGGCTTCTTCAAAGCTGAGGCCATCCCTCTTTGAAGGGCAATACTGGACATGTCTCGACCTTTTTCCTGCCTGGAAGATCTTTCAGCACCCCCTGAGCTGCATGCCCAGTCCTCTGTGTCAGCAGCTCCAGCTTTGGTGTTGGATGACCACAGAAAAACTCCTGTGAGCATCTTGTCTGCAAAGGAGAATGGAAGGTCTCACCCTCCAGTAAGTTGGTGCTGGTTCATACTGGTGGAGGCAGTTTCCCATGGGGAATGGGTTTGTGGGTATCACTTTGTGATGTGTTGGTGGAATCAAGTTATTTAACCTTTCTGCTGGCTTTAGGAAGGGCTGGGGACTATTTTAATTTGTGTATTTCTGGTGGGGGTTGATCCTTTCTCCCCAGGCAATGTCCAACCAGGTTTTAGGATGGATTGAAGAGCTTTGTTCTCAGGAGCAAGCCCACACCTTAGTGACAAGCAGTGCCAAGTCTGGCTGTGATGCTGAGCAGGGCACAGGATCCAGCCTGTTCAGCACCTGGCATGATGCCACCTCCACAGATGGCCCTGAGCATCCAGGGATGCTGGGGGGGAGCACTGGGGGCTGGAGAGAGCCCCAGGTCCCCCCCCTATGGAGAATTCCCCCCTAGGATCACAGGGCATCCCTCCCCAGGGCATTGCTTTTATCCTTGCAGAGGCTGCTTTCGGTTGAGCATGCAATACAAAGAGTTTGTTGGGTTTTTTAGTGATGGCTGCTGTTAAAATCAACTCTAGGAGGGGAGGTGGTTGGGGGAGGAGACACTTGATGGTCCTTCTCCTCCCCTTGCTGTTGGTGCTGGGGTTTGGCCTGGGAGTCATTGTAAGGTGCATAAGGCACTGTAAGGAAGAGGGTGAGAAATGCCAAACTTAACCTGAAATAATACTTATAAATTCCTGCAACTACTGGAAGGTTTCTAATTGCTATGCTCTCTTCCCTGCATCCACAGACCTTTATGTCTCTTTTTTTTTTTTCCCCATAAGACAGCTCTTTCCAAGTAAATGTATGTATAGTGAGTGCTGAAGTGTGAAATGGGTGCTCAGAAACTTCTGTTTAGAGCTCTAGAGATCAAAAAGTGAGTCAGGAATAACCATTCCTTAAACTTCCCTCAACAAATGTTCTGCTTCACACCCAGTAGATTTGGCTGAAATAGAATATTCCTATTAGTCAAAGGACCACTGCCTAAATATTATAAAAAATCCTCTTCTCCATCCTTACTGGCTGTGATCAGATCCCCTCTGATTAAGCCTTTTTAAGCAGCAGGGACTAAGTTCCCTTAATCCCACAACAGGTTGGAATTTTCTATCTTTCAGTCATCATCATGCTTTTTCTTTAAAATACCCCAAAAAATAATACCAAGTGAATTTAATAGGGCATCATTAAATAGACTGGCATTAATTATGATGCCTTCTTTTAAATCTGTATTTATTGAGCATCAGCCTTTTATCCTCTTTGGAATTAAGCCCTGGGTTGAGGTCAATAATTACATGGAACATCCCCCATGACTTCAAATATTGTCACAACAGAGATGTCTGCTGTGCTCCCCCAGACCTTCCCCTCCATGTGGGACATTTTGCAGCTCATGGCAGCTTTGGGAGAAGCCTTGCTGCTGGTCAGGTTTTCCTGTGAGATGTATGATATATTCTTATATTATCTTTTGCAAAGGTTCCTTCTCTGTTCCAATGGCCTGTCTGGCTTTTTGCCAACTACAGACTGCCTTTGGCTTTTCACCATTAGTGTTTCATTGTCCTCTAACAGTGGACATAAGTCATGAGAATAATCTTTCTTTGTAGCATTTTCTTTAACGTAACTGTCCTTTGAACTCTCTGCAGCTCTGCTAGCTAGAGGTGTTACCATGTCCTTTGGCTTGACTTGTGACTTCGTCCTTGTTTTTGGTGTATATTAATTACTTTCCCTTTTAATTTATGATTTTTAAATTTTTATTTTACTTTTTGCTGCTTTCACTCCCTCTTTGCACACTTTGCCTCCCTGCAATACTCTTCCATCACCATAAAAACATCATTTTACAGCACACATTGGTGTGATCTAGCTAAAAATATTTTCAGTTCTCCATCCCAACTTTGTCACAGAAGTTTCCTCCTCAACTGACTTTTCTTCTAATTGCTCCCAAGCTGGGGAAGCACAGTGCTCAGAGGTGCAGGCTGGGAGCTGTGTTATGGGCACAACACCCCAGGCTTGGGGGAACCACAGAGAAAATGCAGGAGAGGAGACATCTCCCTCCCTTGCTCGTGGCACGATGGCCACATCCAGTTTTGGGGTGAAGGCTGTGGCTGTAGTCACCCTCATTGAGTCCTGGGGCTCCTGCAGACCTTCCTACCCCCAAGGTCACAGCCTTTGCCCTTGTGTGCAGCCTCTTTGGCAGCAGGGACCCCTTCCAGAGATTTATTTACTGTTCCCCCATCTTCCAGCCTTCCCTCCCCTTCCTCCCAGCGTGTATTTGAAGCTGTGTTTTCAAAACAGCTCTGGGGTTTTTAAATGCTGCCCTTGATTTGAGGGCCCTAAGGGCTCTTTGATTGAGGCTCTTCACAACTTAATGCTCTCCAAGAAACCCAAACACCCTCCGTAATTAAGGCTGTGCAATTATGGGTGGTTATAGTTGTATCCTGAGCTGTCATCTGGGCTGTCTGTCATGTTGGAAGCCTGGAGATGAGACTGGGCTCAGGGCTGGGGTTGGATCCTGCTCTGGGGATGGGACTTTTTGGGGGCTGAGCTTCAGGAGGAGATGGAGCAAGGGGTAAAGTTTTGCCTCACGTTTGGTTTTAACCTTTACTCGCCCAAGGAGAGATGAAAGGTGCCTCTTGGATCTAAGCATTTGGTGCCTGGCATCTCTCCTGCCCAGGCAGAACCATCCAGCTTTCTCCATAGGGAAAGTGGTGACAAAACACAGGGAGGAGGTCAGGGTTGGTGTTTCTACAGCCAGGCTGCTGCCTCGGTGTTCCTGGGGCAGATGAAAGGAGAACTGGCAGCAGCTCTGTGCGGTGCAGGGATGCTGTGCTGGGCAGTGGTTACACAAGGCACTGCTGCCAAACCATGTTTTCCTCCGTGTGTGGCTTGACAGAACATTGTGTTTAACCTCAGACTCGAGGGGAGAAAGCACAGCTCTGTCAGGACTACAAATTCATGTTCCTCTCTGCACCCAAACTCCCTCTTCCATCCTTGACCGCGGCCGTTTCTGGGGTGTAGGCAGGTGGCAGATTTTCAAGGGGATACAGGAGCTTGATACCTGGATTGTTTTAATCTGGATTAGGTTCTTAACTCGGCTTTGAAGGGATGCACCTAGAGCATTTCATCACTTTTTTTAAAGTGCCTTCCAGGCTTATCAGCTTGGCCCACATCTCCTCGTACCCAGGTGCTGCCCCAGCTAAAAGGAGACTCCATGTGCTACCAAGTCTTGATGCATCTTCAAAATGTGTCCTAGAGCCCTGCCCTGGGGGTGAGGTGCAGCAGGGCTCTCAGCATCTCTAAAAGATGTCAAAGCCAAGCAGATCCCCAGCATACAGCTTTGCCATGTGGAAAAGAGGCTCCAGCTCATGCAGCCCGTGTATGGGAAGAGTGGAGGCTGCTAGTCCATAGCCCAGCTCCCCAGTGCAGCAGTGAACATCAGCCTCTGCTTAGATGTCACCTTCCATCCTGCAGTCTCACAGGGTTTTACCAGCCTGTTTTACCCCAGACATGTGATGCTCTGTCCAAGAGCCCCATCTCAATGGATGATCCCCTCGGGGTGGATTTGTGGCGTGGCAGATTTGTTGCTCATGCTGTGACCCTGAGAGATCAGATCTGTGTGTCTGCTGGGTGCCAAGAGGCAGGAGCTGCTGCAGATCTGGCACTGCATGGGCCAAGGCTTGAGCAAAACTTTCTTGGCCTCTCTGTTGTCAGCTCTAAACCTGTCCCAGCTCAGTGGCTGCAGGAAGGAACCTGGGAGAGAGGAGGAGATCTCTGCTCTCAGCCTGATGAATAATTCTCCATTCATATATGTGATGCCTTCTTCTGGCTGCAGCCTTCTCAAGGTGGTTTTGATTTCAGGGCTCCTCCAGGAGCAACCCCAGCATATCCTAAGGAGCCCCTTAATGAGCTTTGTTTGGGGGCTATGAGCACAGCTGCCATGGGGACAGCTGGGAGATGCACGGAGCTCCTGGGCCCTCCATATGGATGCTCTTGACCTCTGAGGCCTCCAAAACTCCATGTGGCTGCTGAGGACACTGGAAAGGGTCAACCCCTTTTCTACACCCCCAACAAAAGGAGGGTTTGGGTAGTTGTGGCCAGGACCGAGCAGTGAGGGGGGCTTAGAAAGAAGGGAAGGGGGGGTGGGGAAAAAAAAAAAAAGCTGGTTTTGGAGGAGTGTGGGGTTTCAGCATAGCAAAAGTCGCTTCCAAACGAAGGTTGAAAAAGGGCAGAGGCACTTTTTGCAGCCTTCACAGGGTGCCTGGTAAATGGGGCCAGACGGCTCGAACGGGGCTTGGACTCGGCCACCACTGTCCTGGGGAAAGGCTCTGGCAGCAGGGGTGAGGGGTGACTTTGAACCCCCTCCCCATCCCCAGCAGCTTTGTTATCAGCCCCATTGTGGGGCCAGCAGAGCCAATCCCTGCCAGCCCCAATTCAAAGTCCAGGTGCCAACCAACTTGAACTCTCCAGCATCCCCGCCGTGAAGCAATTATTCCCTCAGACACATTCATTGTTCTCATTACACCATAAATTGTGAATGAATTAAACATGCACTTACCACTCTGCACCACAGCTGTCAAGGAAAATAACACACAAATATCACACGGGGCTGGATCCTGCTCCCCTTCCCCTCCCAGCAAGGTTTGGTGCTCGCAGGGAAGGAGGCAGCAGCCAAGCTCCTTGGAGCTGCTATTTTCTTTATGGTGAGGCCAAATCTCTGTTCTTGCTCCCAGCAGCACAGGGCAGGGCTCTCTCTGTTGGGTTTGGTGTTTTAATTGTGGTTTTGGTAGGTTTTTTTCTTTCTTTTGGCTGCGTTTGTGTCCCTGTTGTGGAGGGGGAAGAGTGGCCCCTGAGCTTTCTGACATCCCAGTTTCAGTGTGTTTAGTTTGGGGCACTAAATCCTGCCATGGGTGTAAAAGGAAAAAAAAAAAAAAAGGACAATTCAGGTATCGCTTTAGGATGGTGTGGATAAAAGCACCCAAACCCACCGTGTTGTCAGCAGAGGGCTGCTGGGCTTGCTGCATCCCAACCTATGCTGGGGGGGATTTTGTTGTATGGGACTTTTGGATGCAGGTGGTGAGGGAAACTGGGAAAGAAAGGTGACCCAGAGCACCCAACCTCATCCTCCAGTGCTCCACACAGTGCCTTCCCAACCAGAACCATGAGTGGTTGTTTATTTTTTAATCTTTATTTCATGTCCCCGGAGCTTTAGAGCCAGGAGGGATCTCCTTGCGGGTCAGCAGATAAATTCTCCAATTGTCCCCATTCCAAAGAGGGGACCTGGAGCTCACAGCTACCTTGGGGTGCAATGCTGGGATTCACCAGACAGGATTACAGAAGGGGCTTTTCTTCAGAGTGAGGGAGCTGGAAGTTTGTCTGCATTTCTCTCCTTGCACCGCATCTCCAAGGAGGTTTTCACTTTCTAAGAAGGATGTTACCCACTGAGCTATTCATAGTAGTTAAATGAGAAAAGGGGTTAATAAAATACATGCTAGAAAAAAGAAAATAAGATTAGAGGGACTGATGTTTTGGCTGTGAGGCCTTCTGTGGGCTGCAGAGAGAAAGGGGGGGAGAAAAGGAACAAGATTATTATTTTCTTTTCTCTAGCTCAAAGAACTTCACGGCCAGAATGGCACCACTAATCCAATTTTCTCTCTAACAAGTATTTTATCAACACCTCTTTCTTTTTCCTCCCCCTCTTCTAGTCTCCTTCCCTCAGTCTCTACACTGACATATGATGAGTTGTATTAAAATTAGGGCTTCAGCTACAGCATTTGCAGGAGCTGGGGAGCCCTGGGATGGGGTGCAGGACTCCCCCAGCCCAGCCACATGTGGTGGTTGCACTTTTGGGCACCTGGTTTTCTCTTGCCAACCACAGAAAAAATATCTTTTTGCATCCCTTCAGCACTGTTTGGCTGAGGATCAGGTATCCACTGAAAGCAAACAGCCACCTTTCCAAGGGAGTAAATATTTTGCAATGTTGTGATCTCGGTGTTATTTATTATGGAGACATTTTCCCTTTTATCCAGGGCCTGGGATCACCCTCTGAGAAGGCCATCTCAGATGGGAGATTTGGTTGCAGTGGTGGGTGATGTATCAAGAGCATGGAGAAGTTGCAATAGGACCAGTCTGCCCCAGTATACCCACAGCACAGCATCCCCAGGGGGCTTTTGGGGCAATACCCTGAAGGAATGGGTAAAACATGGAGAAGGGGGATTGCTCTCTCATTATTTGCTTTCTCTCTAAGCCTGATGGAGAAAAAAGGGGGGAAAAAAAAATTTCAGTGTAGTGAAAGGTGCTGGAGGAGGAGTAGGTGGGGGAACATCAAGGCAAGACCCAGAAGAAAGCAATTTATCTTGGGTGGAGGAGAAAATGAATTAAAGCCTTAAGAGAACCTGATAGATCCCCATTAGCCCATGTCTGGCTGTGGGGAACTGCTGCTGTACTGAGCTTCATGGAGGTGGGATGGGGCTGGGAGAGGTCCTGCAGCTCTGGGCATCATTCTGTGGCAGTGGTTTTCTCCTTTCATGGATTAAGGAAGCTGTTCCCCTCCTCTGCAAGGTTTGCCTGGGTCTGGGGGAGGATGTAAGGTAGGACTTGTCCATCTGTGAGCACAGGAGCAGCTTTTGGGGGTGCCAGTCATAGAATTTTCAGGGTTGGAAGGGACCTTTAAGATCACCCAGTTCCAACCCCCCTGCCATGGGCAGGGACACCTCTCACCAGCTCAGGTTGCTCAGAGCCCCATCCAGCCTGGCCTTAAAAACTTCCAGGGATGGATGGGGCTTCCACCACCTCCCTGGGCAACCTGTGCCAGTATTTCACCACCCTCATGGTGAAGAACTTCTTAATATCCAGGAGGTCCATCCCCACCCAGGAGGTGAAAAGCCCTGTTCTGTGTTATTGGGTGCAGGGAGTGTGGGACATTTTGGAGCAAAGCAAACCTATTCTAGAGGATTTGACACCTTTCCTCAACGTGACAGGCTGCAAGACAAAAATTAAAAATAGATAATTAAGTCATGACTGCAGGGCAAGAGGGTAGAGCCCTGCATCCCCCTCCTGTGGGATGGGGCTCAGCCCTGGCTGGGATGGATCCATCCTCCCCTGGGGACAGTGGTCTGGGAGTCCCAGGGGCTGAGGAGGTTCCCCAGGAGCTGGGTTGTGCCTGGCTGTCTCCAGGCAGGCTGTCTAGCAAAAGGGTTATTACAAGAAGTGGTGAGAACTTGAAAGTGTTTCTTTCTTCCCTCATTACCTTCTGCCATTCCCTCCCTCTTGCCCGAGTCTCCAGGTGCTGACAATTGGCCAAACATCAGAGGATGGGGAGAGGGTGGTTCAGCCCCGGCCTCGGGAGCTCTGCTCAGCCTGGAATGAACTGGGACAGGAATCTCCTCCTGGGTTCCTGCATGGAGGGTGCTGGAGGTGAAGGAGTGATGACCCACAGTGGCCCTGGTGTGCGAGGAGGCCATCTCAGGGAGTTCCCTTTTATTTCCAGTCCTTCTTGGAGCTTGTCTTCACTAGAAAATTAGACCGTGTTGGAACATGACTTTGCTTCAGCATATTAATTACTGGGATGATTAAGATAGGTCAGCAGTTAAGTGTAGACAGGCATGGTCATGCTCAACATAACGTCAGATGATGGGAGTTAATCCTGCCATTCCAATAAGTTTCTCTCAGGACCAGATGCTGTAAATAGGAGCAACAGATTTATTATTATTTTTTTGTATTTTTTTCTTTTAGTCCGGTTTGGATTTTGATGAAAAATTATTTTTTCTACAACCAGAGAGGAGTTCCTAATTCATGTTTTTCTCATCGTGGAGCTGAAACTCCAAAGCCAATTCCCACCAAAGCCCAGAACATGTAAATGCTGAGCTGCAGCAGTGATCCATAGCAGATGCCACAGGGTGGGATGCCCCACGCTGCTCTTTCCCAGCCACACCTCTGCTCCTCTGCTTCCCCACGCTCTCCTTGCCCAAGCACAAAGCTCTCAGCCTAGCATGGGAGATACACTCTGGCTCTAGGGAAAAACGTAGAGCTGGAGCCCAACGTTGTCCTGCAACTTAAAGCCATTTGGTTGAAATAGTTTATCAGAATGTTTCCTAAAATTCGGCCACGTCGTTTCTGTCTTGCTGCCCTGAGAGCCTCTTGGAGGTTTCTCAGCCCAGATGTGTTTGATGGCCCTGGCTTGTGTCACCTCTGTCACCAGACCTCTTGGCCCACACCCACTCTGTGGCCACTCCTTGGGAGTGCAAAGCTCCTGGGGGGGCTCCTCAGCATCCCGGGGAAGCTGTCATTAACCTTTTCCAATCAAGGCTTTCTCGTTAGTGATCGGGGCCAGTGGGAGCTTTGAATGAAGGTGGAGCCAAGCCAGAAAAGAATCCTCTCCTGAAAAAAATTATAATGAAAGCAATAATGGTTGGGTCTTTGAGCAATGCCTGCGTGTGACAACTGTTGTCTGGAGGCTACCTTAATTACGAAAGAGTCTTCTCAGCCTCAGGCTTCACCGTCTCGGTGCCTTTACTCTCTCTTGAGCAAGATTTTATTGCTATTGTCCTCAACCTACTTCATTTTCAGTTCAGAGTATCTGAAAGTTAGAAAACAACCATATATCTCATATATTCTCTTTGCACAAATGCCTTGGTTTGGGGGATTTTGGGTTGTTTGGATTTTTTTTGTTCTTTATCAGTATTTGAAAGCTTAAAGATGGGATTATCTAAAGGATTATAGGAGAATTAGGCATCCAAAGCCAATTGATTTTTCACTGTGAATTAACCAAGTGCATTTGGAGGGCTTGTGCTCATGGTTGCAGGTCCACCTTGTACCTTCTCAGTAAAGAGGCCTCAGCACCTCTCAGGTGGCCTTAAAAAGATGCTGAAACAGGAGCAGTCAGTAAGAAACTGCAGGTTTGAGGAGGCAGACGTTGGCCCTGAGACATTAAACTGCCTTTGAAAATCTCCTCCTGACTCCCTTAGGCTCTTTTGAAAATGCCACTCTTAAGTTACCATCAGTTTTGATAATTAAGCAGCGATTTAATTTGAGAGTAACAATAATTGTCAACATTTTCCAACCCAAGCACCTCTAAATTAGACACACAGCTCCCAACGTTGGCCCCGGATCAAAGGGGAGCTCTGGGGTTTGGGGAGATGCTGAGCACACGCAGCTCGGGCTGGCCAGGGCTGTGGGTTGTGCTCAGGACTTCAGAAAGCCCAGGCCATCAAGGCTTGATCCCTTGCCAAACTTGCTGTGCTCAACAAGCATTTCAACACCTTGCTTTCGGCACCTCGGATTAAGCAAAATAAAGAAATAAAATTTTGAAAAAGTAGCTGGGAGGATTACACCGATTTTTTTTTTTTTTTTTTTTTTTTTTTTTTCCCCCCCGATGGAGGGAAAGGGGAGCTTGGCTGCCTCTGAAGTGCTGGGTCACACGCCGGTGTCCCTCATGAGGTGTGACAAGAGATGTCACCAGCATCCTCTCTGACAAGGAGTGGGCAAGACCAAGGCAGCAGCAGCAGCAGCCAGGTGAATTTTCTCAGCCCCCATCCCTCCTCCAAGAAGGGATCCCAAGGTGGCTTTGGGGTGGGCTTTGGGTGGCTGAGGATTTTCTGGGGGGAGCAGCAAGGTGCAGGGTGGCTGTCCCTCTTGTGCAAGGACAGAGGTCCCCTTGCTGGAGCATCCTTGGGTGGAAATCACCCCCCATCCTCCTGAGCATCTCCTGGTGCCAGCGCTTGGCCCAGGGACCACTGGCTTTGGGGTG
>JAAWXA010000030.1:2551839-2598933 GCA_038090715.1 Florisuga fusca | reverse complement strand
GGAAAAGAGAAGAGGGGGGGATTGCTTTGCCTTCCCCCCCCCCCTCAAGCCCTGGCCCCGCTAAAAGTGCTCCGGGAGTTCAGCGGAGCGGATCTGATAATCGCGATCGGGCTGGCGATAGAGCCGCGCTCCCTCTGCCCTGCCTTTTTTTCTCTCTCTCTCTTTTTTTTTTTTTTTTTTTTTTTTTCCTCTTCTCCTCCTTTTCCCTTTCTCAGAGAGGAGGCTCAGAGGATCCCCTGCTGACTCCAGGCAGAGGCAGGCAGAGGCACAGGCAGCTCCTGGAGGAACTGGGAGCCCCTCTCCCCATCGGGCTCCGGAACCATGAGCAGCGCTGTGGTCCTCGCCCACCTCCCAGACCCCAGCAGCAGCTTCAGGGAAGACGCCCCCCGACCCCCTGTCCCGGGGGAGGAAGGAGAAACACCATGCCCTCAACTTGCCAGCTCGTTTCTCCCCAAAAGCCAAAGCTTCAAGGCCATGCCAGTGCCTCCTGCCCCGCGGAGGAATGAGAACGGACTCGGGGAGCCGGAAGGCAGCGCATCTCCAGACTCCCCTTTGGCCAGATGGACCAAATCTTTGCATTCCTTGTTGGGAGATCAAGATGGTGCCTATCTTTTTCGGACCTTTCTGGAAAGGGAAAAATGTGTGGATACCTTAGACTTCTGGTTTGCCTGCAATGGCTTCAGGCAGATGGACCTTAAGGATACCAAAACTTTAAGAGTAGCCAAAGCTATATACAAAAGGTACATCGAGAACAACAGCATCGTCTCCAAGCAGCTCAAACCTGCTACCAAGACCTACATAAGGGATAGCATCAAGAAGCAGCAGATAGATTCTATCATGTTTGATCAGGCACAGACTGAGATTCAGACTGTGATGGAGGAAAATGCTTACCAGATGTTTTTAACTTCTGATATATACCTCGAATATGTAAGGAGTGGAGGAGAGAATCCGGCTTTCATCAACAGCAACGGGCTGGGGAGCTTAAAAGTTGTCTGTGGCTATCTCCCAACCTTGAATGAAGAAGAGGAATGGAGCTGTGCAGACTTTAAAAACAAAATCTTGCCTTCAGTGGTTGGACTATCCAGCAAGACGTTGAGGGTTACAGCGAATGTCAGAGCTACGGAAGCGATCGAGAACGGATACAGGTAAGGGAACCCCTGGAAACTGTGCTTTGTTCTGACTTCAAGGACTTTGAGAGTGCTTCTCGGAAGGCTGTTGGGGTGGTGTGCTGGGGAGCTAGCAGGGGCTGAGGGCAGGATGTGGGGCTGGGAGCACGGGTGCTTCCCCACATCTCAAAACACTGGAATTTGGGGGGTGTCAGCTGGGTTTGTTGGGGTTTTTTCCCCTCTGTATGGGGGAAAACAAGATCCTGTGATCTTAAGCCCTATTGGCTCTTTCAGTTCTCCTAAGATCAAAAACTTCATAGCAACTATGTCCTCCGGACATAAGTTAATTATTGGTTCAACTTTCAAACCTATTAAGAGCAGTAGTAGAGTGGATCATATAGACACATGAATAATGTAACCTACTAGTTCCCCAGCTCCACCATCAACCAGTGTTTAACTACGTTGGTTATGTGGGAAGCAATTGTGTGGTCATGGAGGAGGAAATGTATGCAGTTATTACATCAAACTCTGCAACTTGCACAAAATCTGCTGTTATTTTGACCGTGTGTGTGTGATCTGCAGCCTCTCCCATGGCGTTGGGTGTTGGTATGGTGTCAAAGCCATGCAGGCTGGCACTGAGCCAATGCACACAGGAGGATACTTAAAAATTGAGTACTTTAAGGTATCAGCAACATTCCAGGTAGAATGTCTGGTTGTAGTCGGATCTTGGGTGCTCTCCTGTTGGCTGTGTGCTCGGAGTTAAACTCCTTAAGATGTGGTTGTGTCTTGTTTGGATGTGGTGGGTGCTGCGTGGTGTCAGGGACTTCTCGTGCCCTTGACTTGGGGTGCATCAGGGTTGTGGAACCCTTCTCCTTTGTTGGAAGTATTGGTGGCACAGCTGTGTGAGGATGAGGGAAGGAAGAACCGTCTCAAAGTGGAAGAGGGGGATGGGAAAGAGAGACCGATGAGCAAATGATGAGTTGTATAATCCTCTGAAAATGTATTCTTTCCTCTTCCCCACCCTTGCCATAAATGTGGATTGTTGAATCAGGGCTGAGGAGAGGGCTCTGCTGCAGATGTGTGCTCTCCTCTGCTGGCCCAGGAGGTTGGGGTTTGGGATGGTGAGTGTTTGACATCTCGTTTACAGGAATTTTGAGAGTGTGTCTGATTCATGGACATCAAAGGGCATCGGGCTTCTCCTGGGGAGGCTTTGCTGGAGCAAGTCCTCCAGAGCCCTGCAGAGAGCTTCCAGCTGTGCTGGGCTTCCTGGTGCCCAGCCCACAGGAGCTGGGAGGGTGCTGGGGAGCCAGAGGCCAATTTGGTCCTCTCCCTCTCACCCACACCCACTAGTGGGGGGCTGGTGGGTGTGGGTGCAGCCAGGGGGGTGTGCTGCATCCTGGCCTCTCTCTCTGGACCTTTTCTGCATGGGGGGCTGCATGGTGGAAGGGGACACACTTGCTGGCAGCTGGGCTGTGGAGGTCTTTGGGTTTTGGGATCCTCATCTCGTGCCTGAATGTTACTGGCTGAGCATCTGCTGTTCTCCAGAACCTGGTTTGAACTGCTGCCCTTCGCTTGCTTTCCAGGAGGGGGATGTTTGATGCTTTTATCTCTGAGCCTTTGTTGGTTTTTCAGTGCTGGAAGGACTTGGCTGTAATGTTCTACCAGAGCTGCAGGCCCTTCTAAAAACCCACATGTGCCTAGTCCAGGAGAGCTCTTGCAGGCTGGTGGCTGCTTGCCTGATTAGTGCTGGTTTTTGGTGGTTTTTTTTCCCTTTTTTTTTTCTTTTCTTTTCTTTTTGTCCCGGGATTAATGCAGCTTGCTCCTCACGTGTCAGATCTACCCTCTTAGGACATTAGGTGGTGCATTTTGCTTTGATCACCTTCCGTTGAATTTCCAGGAGCTTTTGCTCTCCATGGGGCCAAGAGATCTCAATGCAAAGAGAGGGAGGTCAAGCTGAGATGCTTCTCAGTTCCTTCCTCCCTGAGCTACCTATTTCTGAAGCCACTTGTGCGTGCACAGGCTGGAAGCTGATAAGCATATGGATGGGTTATCTCTCATCACTCAGCATTTAGGATTGCGTTTAGGATTGGAGCTGAAGCATGCACAAAGTCTCTCCTGGTGAGTGGCCAAACCACACCTCCCTCCTCGTGTGTGCAATGGAATTAAAGAATTTCTGCTCGGCGTGTTATGGTTTTGAAGCTCTGTGCAGGCTCTTGCCATTCCCTTTGGTGGGTTTCAGTGTGATTCTGGCAGCGAAAACCTGGGAGCCTTGGGCTGAGCACACCTGATGGCAGGAGCAGAGCAATCTTGGGCCAGCTCAGGAGTTGGATGGGAGACCACCTGGAAATCCCAGGGCACGGGGTGATGGGCAAAACCACGGCAAACGGGAGACCCCAGGAAGTGTGCAAGTTGAAAGACTTTGGCCCCACCGTGGGTGATGGACAGGAACAGGAGAAGTCAAGTTGAAAACACAGTGGTTGTGCCTGGCTGCAAAACAGGGCACGTGCTTGCAAACTCTGCTGGCTGTATATTTGGAGCCCTGATGCAGGGAAGATTTAAAATGTAGAACCTCCTTCTCGTCCTTCAAAGCAACTCCCCTCCCCTGTAGGTTGTGGTGTGGTTAAAACTGGCCTCCCCACGCGGCTCTGGACCTGGCCCCATGCTCCAGGAATTCCAGCTATTATTTATACGCGCTTCTAAATTTATCAGGCAGGAGTTTGTGTACACAGAGAGTGCTTCTTCCCTCGCAGTGGTGGTGTTTGTTCCAAGGTGGACTCATCTGCCTCCCATTAAGCCCTAACATCAGTGGGCCTGGCCTTGCTTTGGGAAGTTTGGGGCTTGCAGATGGCCTTCTGCCGGCTCCCAGTGCTTCCTGGCCTTTGAAGGGACCTGCTGGTGGAGCTCCTTGTGTGTCAACTTATTGGAACCAAGTTTGGCTTCAATTATCAAAGTAAATGATGCCATTGTAAAGCTACGCTCCAAGCAGTGTTCTGCAATTAGAGCATGCAAGCTGTGATTAACATAGTTTTGTTGAAATATACGTATTTTTTTCAGCTTTGTGCATGAGTCTTTTCTTTTTATTTTTGGGTTTTGAACCCATGATTGCCTGGTGATGTTTGTCCCAAGAAAACACTTAATGAGATTCAGGTTTGCCTCAAAATGCTCCATGTAGATTTTCTTCTGTCTCTCTCTGTATAAATGTGGGGTGTGAACTGCCAGGGTGCTTTATTTCTAAGAAATGGAAAAAAAAAAAAAAAAAAAGCAAACCACAAAACCAAACCCCACACTCTTGAAACTGCATCCTCATGAGAGGGGATACAACCAAGAGCCCCTGAAATTCTCATGGCACTGTAATACCTCTGATCTGCCCGTTGCCTAACATAGCAGATAGTGAGTTACATGCTGTGTGTCATCACATCAAGATAAGAATAGGCTGAGAAACATCAGACATTCTCCTTGAAGCTCCAGAGCAACTGCTACCTGACAGCTGAAAACACTTTGCATAGTGAGTTTGGAGCTGGGCTGTGTGTTTGTGTGCACAGCATCTGTGCCAGGAGACCACCACTTTCTGCTGGAATTTAAAACCCTCGCAGGCAACTTGGTGCAGCTGGGTGCAATTACTGTAGTAAGGTGGTCAAATGAAATAGGGGGGGGGAGGAAGAAAGAAAGAAAGAAAGAAAAAAAAGTAATAATAAAAAAAATTAAACGTAGCCAACCAGTCCCCCCCCCTTGGTTTTCTTAGAGGGTGTGGGGATTTCTGTGGGGCAGCGTGTTGGAGATGGGAGTGTGGGGGCTGGCTTTAAAAATATGTAAACTTTGGAGAATATTTTAATTTTTTTTTTTTTTTTTTTNTGTGCTGAACTTGACATACAGATAATATTTTTTTTTTTTTTTTTTTTGTCTGTGAGCTGTCGGTAGGTGAATTGGTGCTGCGGTCCAGTCCTGGTGGGATGATGAGTTAGTTCTGGCCACTTTCTCTAATTATATCTTTCCAAACACTGTGTTTGGATACACCTCTTCCCCCTGTGTCAAGTTCCTACCGACTCACTGTCTCCACCCCCAGCCCCTCCAGCAGTCACGTCTGCTGGAAGAACATGGAAAAACAGCCCTCCTGGGTGCAACTAGGGGTGGCACAGACACCTCCTGGCAAGGGGGGGGTCCTGTGGTGGGGAGCATCCTGCACCTCTGAGCCTCATGGTCCTTGGTTGTGCTCTCAAATGAAATATGTGAGAGCTGTATCCCTTACAGCTTCCCAGAAGCCTTCCAAGGATCTAGGAAGGGTCTCTAGGACTGCACATCCTGAATCAGAGTAGAAGACTACATGGTTTTTAGAGGAACTTTGTAGTAGTAGTAGGATAACTTAGCTTTCAGCCACATGTGGAATTAATTTATCTTTGAAGATTTAACTTCTTTCCTGTGGCATTCCTTACTATCTCCTTCTTTTTTTTTTTTTTTTTTTTCCCCTTTTCTTCTTCCCAGTTACATATTTTTTAACATCTTGATCTCCCCATCAGAAGTGCCTTGGCCTCCTTTGCAAAGGAATGCAGCCCTGGCTGTGCTGAATACCTGCCTGCAGCCAGCCCCGCGCCTCTCATACCAGAGGGGCCCATCTNCCATACTGGGCATTTCTACAGTGTTTTCCTGAAATTGGAGGAGGGGGAACTGGTTTGTTTTTTTGGTTTTTTTCCCCCCCTTTTTTTTTTTTTTTTTTTTTTTTTTTTTTTTTTTTTTTTTAAACTTAAGCCTTTGTGGAGAATCCTGTTGTCAGTGCTGGTGGGGCAGGAATGCGTGGCAGTGGGGTTGTGGGGTGCCTGGTGGATTGGGAGAGATGGAGAGCAGGATGGGAGGAGGTTGCTGCTCACTTATACCCAGTTCATCTTCTGGGACCCTCGTGGGGGCAGGGAGGTAGAAAGCCCTTTAAAAAAAAACCTGCTGAGCCTGCTGGCACATTCCTTAGGCCCCCAAGTCCTGGGTAAGTGGCCCTAATTATTGAAATCAGCAGTCCTTATCAGATGACAAGGCCCTTTGCTTTGATATACAAAGGCAGAAGCTTAACAACCCCATCTTTCCCTGGAAGAGGGACAAAATGTGCACCTTCAAACCTCCCTGCATAATCCCCTTATCACCCACTGAAGATATGTGTATTGATCCTGGCTGGGAAGTTGGAGTAATGGGAGGTGTTGGGCAGGGGGAAGCCTGGGGTCCTCCCTTATGGTGACCCTGCCACGTTCCCTCACAGCTCCTGACACTGCCATGAATTTTTCATGCTGCTGCTCTTGTGTACTCAACTCAAACATCAGCCTGGGCTCTGGCTTTTCTTCTTCAGGTGAAGCTCAGGGGTGTTGGGATCTGCAACCCACTGATACATCCCACTGCTCCCGACATCCCCCATCCTCCTCTTCCCCACCCAACTCTCTCCAAAACCACAAGTTCAACAGATAGTACATTCTCCTAAAAACTGGGCCTTTTTATTGTGGGTGTTTGTAATGCCAGGAAGATGACACCCTGGTCTTCAGGAGACCAAGCCTGAGGCAACAGATTTCAGCCCTGTCCATACCTCCTCTGATGCATGGTGGTCCTGCTCCAAGTTACAGGCAGGTGTCTTGTTTCAGGCAACACAGGTACTGTAACTTGTACTCCCCAAAGGGCCCTAACTTCTGTCTTCAGAGTCGAATTAAGCATTTTTTAGCATTTTTGGTGTTTGGTGGGACTTGGGCTGTGAACTTCATTCTTTTGCCTGCTGATGCCAACAGCAAAACTCCCACTGACCTCAGCAGTGCCACATCAAGATCTAGGGAGCAAGTTTTTGAAGGTAACAAAGTCTGTGGAGGGATTTTCTGAAGTGGGCTTCAAGTGCTGAAAGCAACATCTTTTAAAACTGGACTTTGGGTGCATTCTTACAGAGTGTGTCCTGGTTGTAGCTGACCTGAGCTGATGGGTGGTTGCTTCTGAAGAGGTTGAGCAGCCAGCGGTGTGTTTTTCCCATAAGGAGAGTGCTACCATGAAACTGTCTCCCTTTCTCCCAAGCTTGGCTGGTAACTAGACTCCTTTTCCTTGTCCCTAGGTCCTTCAAGAGGAATGACCCCGTTAACCCATACCATGTGAATTCTGGTTATGTTTTTGCCCCAGCAACCAGTGCCAACGACAGTGAAATCTCCAGTGATGCTCTGACAGACGACTCCATGTCGATGACAGACAGCAGCGTGTGAGTACCCCGGGTGGGCTGAGTCCTTTTGGGATGTGCCACCAGAAGGGCTTTAGGGGAGCGATGGCTCCAGGGTCATGGCCTTGCTTCTGCTCACCCTTGAGATGGGGCTGCCAAAACAGAGGTGTGCACCCAAACCCGGAGGTGTAGCAGGGCTTGTGGGAGCCTCTGCAGTGGCTGGAGGTATCAGATGGAGTAAAATGAATCCCTCGATTGCCATCTTGCAACTGCAGCTGAGCAAACATGTTTTCCCCTATGCTAATGGTGCTGCCTGACTAACTAACCCGAGGAGCAGATCTCCCTGAGCCTTTGTCTTGAGGCCAGGTTTCCTTAACTAGTTATCAGTCATCAAAGAGGGGGAGATTACTTCCTGTAGGAAGTACTTTCTGTAATTAAGGTTTGTCATTAATGTCAGAATGTACATTCATAGGGCCAGTGACCTGAAGGGGCAGATAGCTGCTGGGGCAGCCTTCAAAGAGCCATTTGAAGGGAGCTGCATGGATCAGGTCTGGGTGTTGGAGGAGCATAGGGATGAGAGATGATGCTGGGGCTGAGCCCAGGAATCACAGGATCTGTCTTTTCCTCCTGACTCTGCTGAGGAGGGTGCAACTGGGAGCAAGTTGTTTGACCCTTCTTCCTTGGTTTGCTTTCCCCAGCAGGAGAGAAATGGTGCTTTTGTGTCTGTAAGGGAGGTGGTAAGACTCACTCGGTGCTCTTACAGAGCATTCTCTTCATCTGGGCAGAAGGCAGACAGTCCCGTTTGCATTTCATGAGCTTCACTTAAGTGCAAGTGCCCTAGAAAAGCCCACCTGTAAAACAGGATGCTGCATTCCTGGGCTTCATCTCATAGGTGAAACTTCTCCAGTCTGTCTGTCGACAGTGATTACTGTGTGCTCCTTGGAGAGGTTTGCATGCTGGGTTTTTAGAGTCAATGCGTGTGATGATGCACAATGGAAAACAGGATTTACCAAAAATCCCTGATGCGTAAACAAAAGCTTTTTTTATTATTATTATTATTGCACATGTGTGTTTTGAACTGATATTACGGAAAAAAAAATAGTTTGTTGTCCCACCAGATTCCCTTATTGAACAATATTGGCATTAAATAAAAGAGCTGAATCATAGGGTGACTTCTTTATTTCTCCTTACTGGCTCTGGTTGTATGTGATCATGTGTCAACAGAGCATTCATTGGGTTAGTCATTTCTGGACCAGTGTAGGGTCACTTGGGATTCACAGGGCTAGGATTATACCCTCTCTTCACAGCAATGCCAATTGTAGGCCTTATACAGATGAGAGCACTGAGTGAGAAATAAAGTGCATGGTGGATGAAAGGCTTAACTGAATCGCTTTCAGCCCATTGTTAGTCCAGGGGAGCTTAGCAGGGATGAGAGGGCAGCAGCCCGCTTTGAAATTTGCTTGAACAAGTGAATAGGAGCTCCCCATAAAGCAGCCCCTGAAAGGAGCCTGCCTGTTTTTTCCTGCCGTAACAATGGCCCATGCAGGCTGTGAGAGTTTGGGGAAGCTTGGCTGATTAAACTGCCCCCAGCTCCAGGTTGGGGGGTGGTGGGGGAATGGGGTGATGGAGCCTCGGAGGGAATATTTCCTGCTGCATCCCGGGAGTCGCGCTCTGCCTGTCGGGTTGTGATGTTGGAGGGGTTGGTTTTGGGGTTTTTGTTGTTGTTGTTTGGGAAGTGGGAGAGGGAAATTGGCAGTTTGGAAGGCTGGGCTTAAAGTTAAGGCTGATGTAAAACTTCCTGCTGCCAGGGTTGCAGGGGAACATGTGGGATTCACAGCCTCTCCTGGCTGCTCTTCTGCCTGCGAGGTTTTCCCCCTTTCATAAACAGAGGACCCGGGTTTATTCTGTTTCATCAGTGAATGCAGATTAGTTCTTTTGGCTTATATTGGTGTCAACTGAAGAGGAAAAACTTGTTCTAGAAAAGTCTGTCAGATGTAGCAGTAAAATAAGGATTGTGTTTTTTGTTGGTGGGGTTTTTTTTTTTGGGGGGGGGGTTTGTTTGTTTGTTTTAAATAAATCTAAATCTTAACTATGCTGGAATTAGGAGAGGTCTCCAAATAATGCCTGATCTGATTTTCCTTTTTAAGTTATAGATGGCAGGGCTCAGTCTGTGTGTATATGTTTTGTAACAGCCACAAAGCAGTATGCAAATTTATATTTCCATTTCTTGATTGAGGGATTTTTTTTTTTTTTTTTTTTTTTTTATTTGCTTATATCTTATTTATGGATTTACTTTGGACACAGGGGAATGCTGCTGAGCAAACTTCAAATATTACCTTATCTTACAAACCAGGCTTTTGATGTTGGCAAGATCAGAGGCTTGTTTCAGAGCTGTTGCCAAATGAAGATGGGAGTGAATGCATATGCGCATGAGTCTGATATTTCAAAGCAGCAGTAAAACTACATTCAGGTTAGGTCAGGCACATCTGAGTCAAAAGGCTAAGATAATTGGCTCAGCTTAAATGGCAGCTGACTGGGTAGAAGACTTCAAACTAGTGTTTCCCCCAGAAACAGATTGGCTTAGCCCCAGCCTGGTTAGCTGAAATGTTTATAATTAAACTCTTACTATTCAGTGCCTAAACTCTGCAGCTCTTCAGCCCGCAGCTTTTGGTAGCCAAGAAAGTTGAGTGCAAGTGTTTGCTGCTGGGGCAAGGGGAGAGGTGGCACCTGGAGAGCTGGGGTTAACCTTGTCCTGCTCTGGAACCTCTGGCCAAGCTCAGCCTTTTTGTTTCAGAGGCATCGTGGTGTCTTTTCAGCATCAGGGTTCCCCTCACCTCTGTATCTCTTGATGTACTCAGCCTGGCTCCAGCTCCATCCCTCTGACCCTCCTGCAGTTGGGGATCACCCTTCCACCCTGGTCTTGTCTCTTTTCCATGCAGGGGGGGTCATCCCTTCCACCCTTTTCCCTTGTTTTCTGTGGAAGGCCCAGGTTTAAACAGCACTCATCAAAGTGGCTGTAGAAGACCCTCCCCATTCCCCAGGCTGACTTTCCTGAGCTGCTCCATAGCTTTCCTATCCCAGTGAAATACCTCACTCTGTTTGGGATTTTTTAATCTGTTATCTTTTTTTGTTTGCTTTAATTCTTCACATTTCACAAGTTGTAAAACTCTTCTGACAAGGCAGGGCAGTAGAACCAGGGAACAGGAGGTTTGAATATGAAGTTCTCCAATGCAACCAAAAGAATTTTAGGAGGAAGGAGCAGCTTTTGTACTGACCTGAGCAAGGGCAAATCTAAATGAAGTGAGAAGCTGTGCTGTTGGGCCAATGTTCCTTTTCCTCTTTATTTTCAAGCCATTCTGCCTGGGAACAGTGTGAGTCCCCACTCCTGCCCCATAGCCTCCTCCAGGACTGTCCCTTTGGGCAGAGGTGGCCCCTTGGACCTGGGACCTTGGGGATACCCTGCAAAGAGAGGTGCTTCTAGCTTGGTGGCCACAGCAGAAGGGCTGTGGGATAGTATCTTGTGTTTGCAGACCTGGAGAGAGGTGGGGAGCACGGGAGGGCTGTGGCACTCCCTGTTGTCCCTTGGTCGTGTCCTTGGATGCCTCATGTTGAACACACAAACCATCCATCAGCTGCTTCCATGTTCTTCTCCATCTGGGCTCTTGGACTGCCAGCTCTAGAGGACACCTCCTCTTTCATTGAATATGTTAATGGGGTTAGTCCTGTATGTATGTATGCATGTGATGTCCTCATGGTGTCATTTTTACTTACCTTTAAAATTTTACTCATTATTACCTATTTTGAAAGTCTTCCCCAAGAGACCCTCAGTGAACAAATGCTTCTCTGAAGGTACAGACAATTTATTTTCCACCTTAGGTTTGCTTTTCCCTCCATCCCTCTCCCAAAGCCAAGGCATGTTATGGGCTTGTGGAGCAGAAATGCTTGGTGGCCACCAGCCATTGCTGTTGGTGGCCATGGCCAGTGTGTGCCAGGCTGCTTCCCCAGAAAGCTCTCTGAAGTCCCATGTTGTGCAATGGGGACATTAGGACAATTATCTCATTTCACTTGCAATGTGCCTTCAGAGGTGGTGTCTAGACAAGCTGATGTTCATCTCGTGGCATCAAGGACTTTCTCTGTGGTCCTGGAATGCTCTTTTTTATTATAAAGATTTTTCCAAGTTTTTCAAGGTGAAATTGTTCTGGTGTTTCACTCGGGCTTTGCAGCTTCCTCTTGCTCATGAAAACAGTGTCATGGCAACCCAGCACTTTGGCCAAGGTCTTCACAAAGACCTGCAACAGTGTGCTTCAAACCTTGAGCATGGAGTGGTGGTGTCTGACCATCCTCCTCAAGAGAAGGGTCCTGGTATCTCTGGGAGAGCATTCCCCTCTGCCTTTTCTCTGGCTGCCTGTCCAAAACATCTCGGTGTCTGCCCACCAACCACCTCCATGGCCACGGGAGGTGGCATGCAGGGGTGCTGTGCCATGTTGGCTCCTCTGGCAGCAGCATGGGGGCCACCTCTGTCTGCTTGGCTGCTGTGGCTGCTCCTTGGGCAGGAGCTATTTTATTTTCTCCACCGAGGAGATGAGTCAGGTGTGGGGGCAGGTGGATGAAAGGGACGGGACCGGAGATCAAGGTTATTCAGCCAGTCTGAGGGAAGGGGTGGAATTAGACATTCAGGATCTCCAGGCATGTTCTTCCGGCTGTCCCCACTGTCTATAGAAGGCCCTTTAATCCTAACTGAGGTAATTTTTTTTTGCCTGGCCAGATGAAAACATCCTGCATTGCCTCGAGGGGGCTGTTCAGGGGCTTTTTTCCACTGGTGCACCTTGCTTGGTCTCTTCTGATGGCTTCACAGCCATGATCCAACATTGCTGAGGGGACCAATGTCATTCCTGGAGGGCATGGCCCAGCTTTGCTCATGCCTCATGGCAGCTTGACTCTGCTTGGCCAGCCTCAGGGCAGGAGAAACATCTTGGATCTTAAATAAGACTGGAGATGACAAGCAGCCTTTTGGTAGCCATCCACCTTCAGCCTTTTCCTTCTTCTTTCCTCTGTACCAACACCCCACGGGGTGTTTCACAGCTTCAGGGAAGTTGTGGTCCCGGGGAGTGTCATTCAGTGGTGAAAAGGCAGAAGCAGAAACCTAACACTGGAAGGGCCCTTCTCTTAAGAATTCTCAAAAGTGAAGCTGATGGGATCTTTGGGTGTTTTCCCATCCAGAGTTAGCTTCAGCTTCCATTTCAGCTTTTGCTTAATGACTGCACATCCACATAGATGGTGACACGGGTCCTTCCCAAGCTGCCAGATGTTTGAGGCTTTTCCTGGCTCCAGAGGGCTCAGCACCCTTGGGAACATTGGCTTGTGTCATGCTTGGGTGGTTTTAGAGGTGCTGGAGAAGTTTGTAAGTTAGAGCATTGGGAAAGCCCTGGCTGATGGTGACCTCTCTTCCATGTGCAGAGATGGGATCCCCCCATACAGGATTGGGAGCAAGAAGCAGCTCCAGCGGGAGATGCATCGGAGCGTCAAGGCCAATGGTCAAGTTTCTCTACCTCATTTTCCGGTAAGTTGGGGTGGGAGCTGCAGGGTCTGGGTTGGCCATGGGAAATGCTGGGACTGGGAAGGGAGCAAAGGAGGAGGACGTTTCCATCCCTACGTGATGCCAGAGAGGAGAAGCTGCTTGGTGTTGGGCAGGAACCATGTGGTCTGAGCATCCTTGCAAAAAAACACATACATACCGTGACGTTTGGTCCATCCCTGAAAAACAGGTGCTAATGAGGGCTTTTCCATAGCACTGGGTTTGTCCTCCTGGTCCGAATCCAAGCAAAGACATCCTGGTTGGATCTAATGAGAACCTTGGCTCCATCCACCACCCTGACACCTCCACCGGTGCCGAGCAGACCGGGGCTTGGCCTCCTGCGCGTTGCCAGCGGCCTTGGAAAGCTCCGTGTCTGTGAGCTGGTGGGAAGCAGGGTCTCCCAAAAAGAGAGAGATTTGCAGCAGATCCTTGCCTTGCTTTGAGGACAATCCCATCTGCAGTGTTGCCATGCTCTGGAAAATTAACTCTCTGACTTGCTAATTCAGTTGACTTGGAGACTCCCGATTCCTGCAGTGAATAAACTGTTTACACAGACAAGTATAAACTTATCTTGTCTTGAGATTAATATGCTAAAATTCCTCTTTCTGCTGTCTTAAGCAGCAAGAAATCATAGATGATATTTTTGGTGGAGGAGGGGGGTTGGTTTATGTGCTTTTTCTTTTTTGTTTTTCTGTTGGTTTTTTTTTTTCCCCTTCCTCCATAAAGAAAGTTCTATAGCCTGAGCTTGTAAATTAGATTATTTTGTCCCAGGGCGTGCAAATCGACTTTCTCTGTAAGGCAGTGCTTTGATCAGGGACTGAATAGAGCCAGCTTGTGTAAGAGTGACAATTTCCAGCAGAGTGGCCTTTTTCTACCCTCACATCATTTCTGGAGCTAAGTGGTTGCCGGAGAGAGGCCCCACCTCATCTGGTGGGTAGTATGTGAAAGAGTTGGCAGTTCTGCTTTTTTGGAGGGGGGGTGGAAATAAAAAACACAGAGAGAGAGTGGGGTTTAGGAGTGGGGTGTGTAGGGGTAGCAGGAGGGAGGGCAGAGTTGGGTGGGTGGTTTCTTTTTCCTCTTTTTTTTTTTTTTTTCTTTTTTTTTTCCTCCTTTCCCTTTTTCTCCCCCATCTTATTTTTTTAAATTTCCAACTCCTTTCTGTTTATACTCACTTTATTCCTTGAGTTAAAGTCTCTCCCTCCCACCTCAGAGGTTTTTTTTTTTTTTTTTTTTTTTTGATGTTTGACAACAGTCTTTGAAGATTTTCTACTTCAGAGTAGCTACTGATGGGCTGGTTGTACTACAGAGAGAACAAGCGGGGTTCCTCAGAGTGCGACCAACTGCTCCTGCCGAAGGCAAACGCTGGTGGGGAGGATGTCACTCCATGAGGCCACAGCACTAGCTCATAAAAATCCAGAGCAGACCATGCCTTGTTGCGGTCGTCTTTTCATCCAAACATGGAGACACAACAAGCGTAGCGGGGCCGGCGATGCCGCTCCAGCTAAGCCCCCGCGCCCCGCGCCGCCGCTAAACATGCCTTGTGCCTTCTGTCCCCGCTCCTTGTAGAGGACCCATCGTCTTCCCAAGGAGATGACCCCGGTGGAGCCGGCTGCCTTCGCCGCGGAGCTCATTTCCCGCCTGGAGAAGCTGAAGCAGGAGCAGGAAACCATGGACAGTCTGGAGGAGAGGCTGCAGCAGATCAAGGAGGTAAGAGAAGGATTAACCCTGGTGGGGACGGGCAGAGCGATCGCTGCTTGCCCGGAGGGGAAGGGGCTGCGTCCTTCCCGTGGAGGGGGAAAGGTGTTTTGATGGTTCTGGGGTTCCCCAGCCCGCAGGGGGGACATCCAGGGAGGGCTTTGCTGTCTCTCTGTCCTCTTGCATTGATTCCTCACCATGGCTTGGCTGGCAGGATGAAGAGAAGGAGGGCTCAGAGCTCCTCACCAGCCTGCAGAGCAGTCGGGAGATGGTGAACCCCCAGCACCCGCAGCACCCGCTCTCGCTCCTGCCCTCTGGCAGCTATGATGAGGACCCCCAGGCCATCCTGGATGAGCACCTCTCCCGTGTGCTGAAGACCCCCGGCTGCCAGTCACCCGGCATGGGACGGCACAGCCCCCGTGCCCGCTCCCCTGACCGCTTGCCCGCGGGCAAGCTGCAGCCTGGCACGGCCTCGCCGGCGACTTGCGCCTTAGTGGGCAAGGGCTTCGTCACCAAGCAGACCACCAAGCACGTCCACCACCACTACATCCACCACCACACCGTGCCCAAGACCAAGGAGCAGATCGAAGCGGAGGCGGCTCAGCGGGTGCAGTGCTGCTGCCCGGCAGGCAGTGACTTCTACTGCTACCCCAAGTGCAAGGGCCACCCCAAAAACACCGACCCCCCTCTCCCTTCACTGGAGCCCTTCGGGTAAGTCACCAGCATCTCTCTCTCTTTCTCCATTGCACCCAACCCATCGCCCCCTCATCCCTCTGCAATGGGGGTGATGGGGATGGATGGCCCTGTGGCAGCTCAGGGGGCTGACGAGGGGGGGTTTCTTGTCCTCTTCTTGCTGTCAGCAGGACGGGGACGTTGCCGAAGAGGCCGGGCAGAGGGACGGAGAGCATCGCCCTGCTGGCTGGGGACGGGGGGCTGCCCGGCCCCGGGGGGGTGCAGCTCCCTGGGGGTGAGGCCGACCGGGCACAGAATGTCTGGCAGTGGATGTTGGAGAGCGAGAGACAAAATAAGCACAAGCCCCATAGGTAAATACGCAGCTGTCTACAGCAATATCGCTCCTGGTAAATATTTATATATTACATGGGCTGTCTATTTTTACAATCGCTAAAAACAAATGAGACTCTTTGCTCCTCCAGTTTAATATAAAAGCTGTTCCGCAGAACCAGAAAAACCACAAAAATGTCATGTTTTTGGCAATAAACCTCCTTTCATGTTATGACAGACTTTTGAGAGGGAGCGAGCAGAATAGGAGCTGCTATTAAAGTCATATTTTCCAGCTTTTCTAACCCAACTTCTTCCCCTCCCCAAGCGCACAGAGCACAAAGAAGGCCTACAGCTCCGACTTCGCCAAGGGGCCCCCCGGCCGCCACCACCCCTGGGGGACCAGCAGNCCCCCTCACCCCACCCAACACCCTGGCCCAGCTGGAGGAAGCGTGCTGCCGGCTCGCCGAGGTCTCCAAGCCACAGAAACAACGGTAACGGCGGCGGGAGGGATGGTCCTGGTGCCAGCGTGGGGTCTGGGGAGCAGCTGGGGTTGGTGGGTGCTGGTTGGGCTCCTCTTCAGCCATCCTTCAGGTGGGTGAACATGAGCATGGGTGCTCTCCTCCCTGTCTAGGTAGGGGGTCAGCCATGAGGCCAGGGTCTTGGGGGGGGGAATGTGTGACGGCAGCGCTTGGCTGAGCCCCAAGGATGAGCCTCCTTATTCCAACCCCACCCTACCCGGGCACAAATAGTTTGAATCCTAGACTATTACTTCCACTCTTTTGATGGCTGTAATTTGCCCATTTTTTCCCTCTGGGATGGACTCCAGCTACATACCAAGTGGAGGATTGGACTGGTTATCGTTCATTTGGGTATGGAAGGATAAATTAGCACACAGTGTTTTTAATTCTTCCTTTGATTGTTTACAACATGTGAGAGTTGATACAAAGAGCAAACTTAATGACCCACAGGAGACTTCAATTAAGAAGATTGTATTTCAACAATTTTTTAAGTTGTTTTTTTGTTGTTTTGTTTTTTTTTTTTTCCTTCCCCACTTGCCCTCCCCCTCTCCACTTCAGATGTTCAACCTCAAATCAGCAGAGGGATCGAAACCACTCCGCTGCCATTCAGGGGGGAAACACCCCTTTCTGCAATGCAAGTCTAACAACAGAAGAGTGAGTATTGCACACAAATGGAATAATTGGGAAAAAAAAATATATAAAATAATAATTATCTTTTCCTTACATGGATGGAGCTTTGAAAGGAGAGGAAATTCTTATATCTGAAAATTCGTCTTTCAAACATTCTTCTTAAAGAAAGTACAAAACATTTTAAATCTTGTCTTTGGCTCTTTTTAACTTGCATTCCTGTAAAGTGGACAAAGATTGGATTAGTCTAATTACAGGATGGTTCTTTTAACAAGAAATCTGCTACAGAGAGGTCTAAAATGGCCTAAATAATTAAAGTTTTCTTTCTTACCCTCTTCATCTTAAGCAATGAGTAATGTTTGAAGTCCAGACTGAGCCACCTGACTAGAGCCTTTCATTTTTAATTGGTTGACCTTAAGTCCACCAGCTGTCTTTGCTAGCAGCTTTTTTTTCTGAAGCCACTCTACAAAGACTTAGAACAAATTAGGAAGACTAAATTACTGCGGACTAACACTTTGTGACCTTTTGACATGCCAAGTGTACATTGCCTCAGAAGCAGTTGTAGATTTGGCTGCATGGCATTCACTGGAGCGTTGCCATTTTGCTGGGTAATATTGTTTTAATTATTCTTGAAGAAGGGTTTCTCGGTGCAAGTGACAAGATCCAGTTTAATTTTATCCTGACTGGGAAAAAATAAAGATTACCTGCGGACGTCTTCAGGTGGAGAACCTGGTGGTGGTTTTGCTTTGTTACCTGCTGGGGGCTGCAGGTGGTTTGGTGCAGGAGAAGCAAGCTTGGCAGATGCTTTGTGTGAAGGCAGATGAAATGAGCCTTTTTAAAATTCAGAAGTGTTGGGGCTCACTAGGTTAGACTTTGGGGTGCCCTACTCACCCTCTCCTGGCCTGTGGTCCTGCTCTGATGCTTCCAGCAAGCATCTCACCTCCATCCCTCACTTCTCCCATCCATAAAGCAGGAGATGAGCTCTCTGCTGGCCATGGCTGGGTGCTTTGCAGTGCCACAGTTCCCACCATCCCGGCCATAAAGCAGGAGCTGATGTTGGGAGCCCAGCAAAAAAAGGGCTGTGACACATCCATGGTGAGGACAGGAATATCTTGACTTTTTTTATTTTTTTGGGGTCACACCCAGGATATTTCTGACCAGGGTTACGTGTGGCAGAAACAATGCTGGATGGAGTGTGGTGAAACTGCTTGTTCTCAAATGGAAAAATAGAGGGGTTTGTGTGTGTTTTCTGTTTTTCAGTCACAAAGAGCCAAAGAAACTGCCAGTTGTTCACACCTCTCAGTCGAGTGAGTTGGTTGTCACCTATTTTTTTTGCGGAGAAGAAATTCCCTACAGGAGGATGTTAAAGGCCCAGAGCCTGACACTTGGGCACTTTAAAGAACATCTGAGCAAAAAGGGAAATTACAGGTAAGAATGTGGGTTATGTTTGTTTTCAAGTATATTCTGACAAGTCAAAAGAATCAGCAGGTCTGCCCACAGTGACACATTTACCTGGCCTTTTGGAGGCTGTAGATCATCTTATTCTCTTCCCACTCAAACTGAGGGCAACTTGGAGATGGAGAAAGGGGCCCTCAGCATGGCTCATTTTTAATATTTTTTTTTTTTTCCCCAATGATGGAGCCAGAAATGGGGTCAGTTAAAGGTTGGGATGTTGCATCTGAATGGGCATGTAGCTGAGACTTAGTGAATTCACTTTTTTTTCCCCTTCATTAAAGGAAAAAAAAAATCCTCTGCCCTGCAGGGAAAGCTCTGCCAGTGATACCAAGTTCCTCATCAGAACTACCAGCAAACCCTGCCTGTCTGGTTTCCAGGGCCCAGCTCCCAGTTTAACCAGTTTGCTGCTTCCCCTGCTTTTCTACTTCCCATGGTAGTAGCTTCACATTGGCTATTTTTTGCTATACTTGCACAGCAGATCTGGGCACTAGTGGGATCATCTTTTGGCCACTTCTTCTGCAGGTGAGCAGGAGAGGGCAGGTCCAGCTTTAATTTTTTGGAATTTGTGCTGAATTTGCTGGGCTTTCAAAGAGCCAGGAGGCTTGCCCTGTACTGTCAGCCTCTGATATAACCTCCAAATGGTCATTGGGGTTTGGCACAAGGACTTTCCGGTTGCTGCTCCATCCCTGGGGTGTCTTTAGCATTGGAAAGGCCACCTATGCAGAGCAGAGGTAGGTCACCCAAGGGCACTCTTAGTCTGGGAGCTGCTGAACTGGGGGGGGGGTCTGTCTGTGAGTGTTGCCCAGTAGGGCTGAAATAATGCCCATCTTTCCCCAAAACCATCTTTGCAGCCCGCCCAGCTGCCATCAGATGGCAGCAACCTGCAAGTACACCCAACCTGGACAACCTCCAGGAGAGGTCCCTGGGCTTCTTGCACCCTTGTGCCATTTTCCAGCCCCTAAAGCCTCTCCCAGCCTGCTGTGCTCCTCCTCCAGCTGGTGCAGCCTCCTTCCCCAGTTGCAGACCAATTTCCCTGGCCTCAGCACTTGTCTGCTGCTTCTCCAGTAGCTCTGTAGTGTCTCCCCCAGAAAAAAAATACTTGTGTTTGTTTGTTTGTTTGTTTTCTGTGGCATTTTTTTGTGCCATGCCTGAACACAGGAACAGGCTACTCAAACCTCTGTGTCCTGAAAGTCCCTCCAGGTGCAATTATTTGTGCCTTGTCAGACTGTAATTACTTTAGAAAATGTTTTTAAGTGACTGACAAGGATGAAACAACGTTTTGCTTAGATCTCACCCCTTTACACCTGGGTAAAGACAATACAGAAATTTATAAAAGGAACTTGGGTACGTGCCCAGTATTTTATCTTGCACAGACACAAGGTGAAACTAATTACACAAATGTGTGTACCTCCAGGGAATCATTTTGATCTAAGCTTTGACTTTTGGCTGGACTTTGAGTGAAACTGCGGGTGACCTTCAGGGAAGAGGTCCACAGTGCCCGGAGTAGCGTGTGTGTTATGGGGAGGCACTAACTAGGCTGCTTTGGTCACATCTGGCATTGATTTCTTTTTAAGGCACATTTAATAAGCATGTCTTTGAAGCCCTTGCCTTTCATTTAATGCACAAAGACATGCAGAAATGCTCCGCTCTCCAAATTCTTTATTGATTGGATCAGTTTTTGTGAGGAGGGTACCTCGGGCTCCCGCGATGCCAGAGCCGTGGGGCAGCCGCCGGGAAATCGCCGCTTTGCTCTCCTTGGAAAAATAAAAAGAAGCAAAAAAAAAAAAAAGCCAAAACCCTCTCCCCCAAAAAAGAGAGAAGGAATTAAGCAGTGATTTAATAATTTAATACTGATGGTGTTAACAAAAAACAAACATACAGGCACAAAAAAAACTGGGTGGTGTCGGGTAATCTGGAGATGGCAGCGGTTCAAAACAGCGCTGTAACGCCAGGCCTGCTCGCCTCGATTGGGGCCAGATGTCCCAAAAAATAATACAAAAAAATTAAAAAAAAAAAAAAAAAAGGGAAAAAAGAAAAGAAGAAAAAGAAGTAGCAAAGCTTGCCACATAAAATATGTTCAATGGAAAGCCCATTTCTGAGCAAATAAGAGCAGAGTGACTTGTTTGAAGATGTGGGAGAGGGTTTTTGTGTTGGTGGGTTTGTTGTTGTGTTGGTTTTTTTTTGCTTTGCCTCCTCTTTATTTTTCCCCCCTTTTCTCTGAGAAATAAGGTTGTAATTATGTAAAAGGTCATAGTGTGTTTTCTCAAAAATTTTGTAAACATAGCCAGGGCTTGGGCTTGTGGAGGAAGTTACTGGGAAGAGTGGCTGTTATCTGGAGAGGGGTGGAGAAGGGGAAAAGGAAGAGAAAGCTCTTTGTAATTCATTCAAACTTTCCTTGGGGTTTTTTGGGTTTGTTTCAAGGCTGCTGGCCTGGGCAATTGTGGTCTTGACCTGCAGCATGAAACTTGGTGGGAGCTGGGCCCTTGACTTCAATGAGTGCAGGCTCTGAAGGACTTAAATAAGATGTTTTTTCCTTGCTGAGCCATTAAAGACTCAACATGTGTCAGTTCAGCTTGGAGTGACTTTCCAAAAATAAATCCTAACTATACCTTGACTAAATGGAGCTGGTTTCATCTCTCGCACTAAAAAGCCAGCTTTTATCCCCCTACTAAAATAATTTTAACATACCCTAAAAATAAATAGATTTGCAGGCTGTTGTTACTGAGCATTTTAAAAACGTGTAGTAGAACAGTCAGTAAGAAAGAAAAAAAATGAAAACTCTTAAGAAAGACTTTGCCACAGCTCTATCAGTTTTAGTAGTAAGAGTGAGCTTAATTTGATCTCCTTTACCATCCTAAAAAAAAAAAACAAAACCAAAATGCAAACCCCTTTCCTTTCCCCTAACAGCCATCTGCCAACTCCAGTTCCCTGGGAACTCCATGGGAGGGATGTTGGAGGGGTAAATTTTTTCCTTTTTTTTTTTTTTTCCTTGGGTAATCCATCTGATGAAGGTTTTTCCATCCCTGGTGATCAGATGGCAAAGCACTTTTCCAAAGGGAGCAGGCATGTCCGAGGAGGTGTGCGGCGGCAGACGGACAGGCTCCCTAAATGCTACCCCTCTGAATGGAAGCCCTTCATTTGTGCATATGCAATTAAGCAGCCTTAGAAGGAAGAAAGCTCCAAACGGGATAAAAGGAACCTTTAATCAAGAAGCTGAACGGTCTAATTCAGGATAATAGAGGGGTCCTTACTGTTTGACACAGGAGGGGTGGGGGTGCTTTTTTGTCTCTGGGAGCGTTGGCTTCATGATCTAACGACCCGGAGCAAAAGAGCAGGAATGCAGGACACTGCTACTTGACCTCCCTGTGTCACCAGAGCAGGGCTGCTCCCAGCCCTGTTGGGAAACAAACCCAGGAGTTTCTGTCACTTAAAATGGATACTAATGTGAATTGGGCATTTGGTTGTTTCGAATGTGAGGCTCCCGGGTTTTGTTTCCAGGAGGAGTGCCACAGAGTTTCAGCTCTTGCCTTGCAGGAAGCTGGGATGGGTTTCTTTTCATCCATCCCTGTGCCTAAAAAGCCTCTCCTTTTAATAACAGTTGCTAATTTTAATGTTGGGCTTCAGCTTTGAAACAAGAAAACACATGAAAGAAAGAAGGTGGGGAGAGTGGAGAACCTTAAGAATGCTTTGCTTTGAAATTCTATTTAGTTATTTCTTAAATAAGATATTTGACCAGAAATTACCACGCTTTCTAATTTTCATTATGTCTGAGGATACCAACTGCTAAAAGTGTGTAATTTACTCACTGTAGAAGCTGTGGTGACTGATGAGGAGCCCTGCTCCCTCTGTCCCATCACCATCCCTGCTGCCCCGAGGTTACTTTCATCTTGCCGGACCTGAGCAGCCTTGAGGTTTCTTTGGCCACACTGGGAGCTTGAGGAGCATCCTAGGAGGGAGAGATTGGAAAAGTTGAGGTTAAAAGAAGTGCCAAAGCATCCTTTGCTTTTAGCTTTTGATTTTTAACTGTGTTTTAATTCTTTGTACCACAGATACTACTTCAAAAAAGCAAGCGATGAGTTTGACTGCGGCGCGGTGTTTGAAGAGATTTGGGAAGATGAAACCATCCTGCCCATGTACGAAGGAAGGATTCTTGGGAAAGTAGAAAGGATTGATTGATGGCATCTGTCTTATCTTAAGAAAAGTTAAGCTAGAAAAGTCTTTGGACACACAACAGTAGTGATGACAAGGAAAGGAAAAAAAAAAAAAAACCACTCTGAAGGAAAAGTTTTGAACCAATGAAGAAAAAAAAAAAAAAGTGAAGTCTGTGAAGGCTTTGCTGAATTAGCCTTAGAGGAAAAAAAAAAAAAGGCATTTATTATTCATGAGTTGGGTACTGAGATGATAAAAACCCTGAACTATTTATTAAAAACATGACCACTGTTGGCTATTGGAGATGCAGACCCTGTTTGAGAGACTTCCATACATAATATATGATATCCTGGGGATCTGAAATCTATGGACTAAGAGAAACTGTGTATAGCTTACCTTAACAGTAATCCTTATTGATATTTATTGAACAGTCTGTTTTCCCTTAAGTCCAGTTTTTGGATATGCTGCTTTAACAATGGAGAAGAGAGGGCCTAGGAAATGGGGTGATGGGAGGAAGGATTTTATTTTATTTTTTTTAATATTGTTCCCACTATCTGAAATTTAGGAGTTTGGCGTTGAGCTCATTTGTTTGGGTTTTTGGTTTTGTTTTTTTTTTTTGAACGGGGAGGAGGGAAGGAGTGACATTGTGCCCAGTATTTCTCCAAGTGAAGATAAAAATTTCCTAAATAAATAATAATAATAGTAATTAATAATAATAAAATCAGAAATAAAAATACTGTCCTACCATTCATCTAGAGACCGGTGCATTTTAATCTATGCTGCTCTAATTTGAAATAAAGGTCTTAAGCATTAAATACTTTAGATGCAATATAACAACAGCTAATTGTTAGTTTGTCCATGGATTTCTGTGGTGTGAGGGGTTGGTTTTTTTTTTTGCTTTGCTGCTGCCAGGGACAAGGGGACCACGGGGTGTCCGCTGCCTCTCGGTTGAAGCAAGCTAGAGCAAAACCCTGAGCCTGGCAGAGCTGTAGAAGCAGCCATCCAATTCCCATTTCTGTACTTGAGCACACCAAAAGGATAGGTTGCCAAAAAAAAAAAAAACCAGGTTAAAAACCCTCTGTGTGTGTTCACCTAGCTGCTCACTTTGTGTGCCCATTCTGGATCAATGTCAGCACAGCCGTGGCGTGGCGATGGGGCGTATTTTCAGCTCAGTATGGTTCCTTGTGTGGTGGGGTTTTTTGGTTTTGTTTTGTTTTTTTTTTTTTGGTTGTTTTGGTTGGTTTCTTTCAGCCTTACCTTCCCAACACCTCTGTGGGCCAGTGGGAGACATGGGTGAAGGCTTTCTGCCACCCCTGTGTGCGTGGGTGTTGGGATGGGGCGAACTTTTTTTTTTTTCCTGAGAAAGACCTTGCATTTCTACAGTTGGGTTTGGTTTTTTGTTGTTTTTTTTTTTTTTTGTGTTGATTAAGTTAATCTGTGCATTCTGTTTGTCGTTGCTATTTTGTGTAAAGTCTGTATATATTGTAGAAATTGTATGGTGAAAATATTAATACACTATCTCTAGTGTTTTTAAAAATTAATCAGTACAGTACCTGTGCCTGCATGGTGTTACGAGACCATGCGTCGCCCTATATTCAGGGTTCAAGCTTTCCCTTGTTTGTTTAAGGGGTTTATGTATAAATATATTTTATGCCTTTTATTACAAGTCCTGTACTCATGACTTTTGCCATGGCATTTTGTTCTACTTATACTGTAAATTATGCATTATAAAGAGTTTCATTTAAAAAAAAAAAAACACAAAATTACTTGGTACAATAATTATTGTAATTAAGAGATGTAGCCTTTATTAAAATTTTATATTTTTCAAATTAATATTGTCTGACTTTTTGGGTTTTTTTTTCCTTCATCCTTAATGCCTGAAAAGGTTGCTTTTCATATGTGATGGTAGCTGGAAACTACCAGCAGCTGAGTCTTGGCAGGAGCTGCTCCTGCTGGGCAGTGGCTGCAGCCAGGCAGAGGCTGGGGCTGCACCTCCCTGCAGTGATTAAATCATTTACAGCTCCTCAGCTACAAGTTTAGCACATGGTGCAGGGCCAAACCTGGGCTGAGGGAGGAGCAAGGGACTTTCTCCTGCTCTGGGAGAGGGATGGTGAGGCCAGGGTGGGATGTTCAAAGGGCCCTGGTGGTGCTGGAGCTCTCCTGCCCAGAGGATTCCATCATTAGCGAGGGAAGGTGGTCACAGCCTTACCTGAGTGGAAGTGAAGTGGGACCCATCACCTGCTGGAGCAAAACCCAGCTCTGTGGGTTGATGTGCTGGCTGAGATGAACTGGGGAGAGGTTGGTTGGAAGCAGCAGACATCAGGAGCCTTCCCTCTCGCTGGCATTTATGGTACAAAACTTACCTTAGGAGCCTAATTTGTTCCTGAGGGAAGCTGCCCATACCAGGGATGGATTTGTCTCCCAGCTGTTGTCCAGACCTTCTGCTCCAGCAAGTAACCCTGGGAAAGCAAGCATGGAAATAAATGCTTTTGGTCCCTCCTGTTGGTAACCAACACCAGCCTCTTCTTGCTAGACCAATGGCATCAACTAGGGGCTTTGGTGGTTTTCTTCTTTTTTTTTTCTTTTCCCTCTCCACCCTATTTTTTTTTTTTCTATGAGGTTTTAAATTATCTGGGTTATTTTGTGTGTGTGAGAAGACTTCATTTAAAACATCAGTAAAACTTCTATCAAAGGGTTCCACTTCACACCGAGTACACAGAGCTCAGGACTGAATCCCACAGTTCAAGGGAGCTGCAGGCAGTTTTACACATTCAAATGGATGGTGCCTTGTTTTAAAAAAAAAAACCATCTGAAGTTCATGGGGTTCATCTTAATTGATAAGCTGGACATAACGGATGGGTGTAGGGAGACTTCAACAACATAAGGGAAGAAAGGTTTGGTTTTTTTTTTTCTCCCTCCTCTCTCTCTTTTTTTAGTCTACCATCAAAGGTTGGGAACTTAGCACTCCATCGTAGTATTATTTTTCTTCTGCTATTAAAATGAATCACACTGTGCCTAATTCTTCTTGGGAAGATGAATGTGTTGGAGGCAGCTTGAAGCCATTCAGTGCCTCACAAGCCTTTGCATCTTTCTATCAATGTTCCAAAATACTCACCTCTGTTTTTTTGGATGTCTGTAGAAACAAAATATAAAATGGCTTCAAATACATGGCAGGCTGTTTAGCAGAGATGAAAGGGTATTTGAATAGTCTTTTAAAAATGAATGGAAAGTGAATACTCTCTTCTGTTTCAATTATAAGTGGGACATGGAGCTCGTTAGACACCACCTTAATATGTGACATGCTGCAAATGTTCACCTACCTTCAGCGTTCCAGAAACATTTTGTTTTTCAGCTTGTCTTGGGGGAGAGATGGTGATTACAGGTCTGGCTTGTCAGCTGCTAAATGGAGAGGCAGCGTGGGAAAGTTCTACTTTTACAGCTTAAAAAGTTTAACATCCAACCCATTTATTTATCTTTTTCAACTGGCATAGAAGACGGGGAGGGAGCAGGAACCTTATTTTGACCCAGAGTGGTTTTATTTTTTGTAGTATGGGTTGGTTGGTTTTTTTTTTTTTTGGTTAAGTTTATCAGGCTTAATGAAAGCTGTGTAAACTCATGCTGAAAACCAAGTGCCTGCAGAGCTGCTTGCAGCATCACAGTACCTGCAGAAATGTCCTGATTTGGCTCCTTCCAGAAGAGGAACATCAATAGCAGGAACCCAGAAAAATCGAGCTCAAGCACTGCAGGAAAGATAGCATTGAGTGAGACCTAACCACTCCACAGGCTGAAATCACACTCATACTTCACACTTTGAGCATTTTCCATCTTCAAAGCAGGCTGGAAAGACTCACTAAGCCCCCCAGCACCCCTGGAGGTAGGCAAACCTGCCCACCTTGGATGGTCGTGGTGGATAACTGGCAGTGTGGATGGGACAAGTGGGGTTCAGGCCAGCTTCAAAGCCAAGTGTCTGCTCTGCAGGCTGGATCAGGGGCCAAGAAAACCACTGACCCTCCTGACTGCACAGTTAAAATGCCCTGGCAGACCTTTAACAGTTCCCAGGAGCATTGGGACCATGGAGCCTGGAGGGAGCATTTGGGCATTCATCACCTCGAGGCATTTTTTTAGGGGGAGAAAAACCAACCCAGCACTTTCCCCAGTGTTTCACAGTTGGAGGTTGTTGGGGATGTGTGGCAATGAGCAATGGTCTTGCTTGGTCTCAAAGAAAGGCTGGAAGGGGTGGGAGTGGGGCTGGGCTGTGCTGGGGAGAGAGAAATGGTCTCAGGGCCAGTTCTCTTTGAGATGTGTAGGGAAAAGGCTCCTGGAAATGTGTCTTTTTCTTCTCCTCAGCAAAAATTAAACCACATTTGGATTGCAGTCATCTGAGTCAACATCCAAAAAACACGTGAGGCTGCCCCCCACGAGAACAGAATAAAAAAGTGACATTACCACCCCCTCAAGTCATCACTTCTAGCATGTGCATGTCCTGGTGGGGCAGGTGAAAGAGGTTTGTGCCTGAGGATGGGGAACCTCAGCCCCTCAGCAGGGCAGGCAAAGAGCCCTGGTGCCTGATCCTATACCCAAGGGTGGTTTCACCTGGTAAAACCAACTCAGACCTCCAAAATTCCCAGCAGTGGAAGTGAGGGGTGGAGGAGGGATGCTGCCAAGCCTCCCTCATCACTGAGAGCTGGGGGTGAGTACAAGAGCCAGGCAGCAGGAGCTTGAGGATCCCTTCTCCAGGAAAGCAATGAACAAAGTGATTTGTCACCATCCTGCAGCCCCTCTGCACCATCAGAGGGACTAGGGACCTCCCCTCCTGCCCAGCACACCATTTACAGCATCCCAAGGCACAGTGACTCTGCCCATCCCCTCCAGTGCTCTTCTGCAGCCCCATTCCTCAGGTGGTAAAACAAAAACCCCCCAAACAGCAGCAAAATTTCCCTTTCATGAACATAAAGACAGAGTAGAGAACATGCAGGTTATTTTTAACGGCGCCAGTAGTGGGGAGGGTGCTTTGCATTGGTGAAATCCCATCAAAACTCCCTCCCTCCTTTTTTTTTTTTAGGTTGTTTTGTTCCCTGGGGTGTTTATTCCCTCCAACCCCATGAGCCAGCCCTGTGCCATGGAGCATCTGCTGGAGCATCTGCCCCTTCCCACTCTTCTTGGTTCCTATGGGCAATTTTATTCCCTTCCTCTTTCACCTGCCATTAACCTCCTGCTCCTCCAACACCTTCCTCCAACTCCTTCAGTTGTAACCTCAGATTAATTAAAAAGGAAAAACAGAAAGGAACACTCAGTCTTTAAACAAGGTTCCTATCCCATTCCTTTCAAATGCTCTCTCTTAATCACAGAGCCCAAAAAACACCCACACAGAGGAGCTTGGAGAATCATTGAAGGCAAATCATCTTCCTTCCCTTTTGGAAAAAGAATCAGCCTGGCTCTGGATGGTGAAGGCAGCTCTGGGTCAGGTCCTTGCTATTCTTCTCAGCAAGGTCCCCTATCCCTGCCTTCAACCTTGCACAGCCCCACACACACTCTCTGTTCCCCTTTGCCTTCATTAGCATGCTCCTAATCATAATGAAGTGTCTTAAGCTGGATTTTCTAACACTGAAACCATGGCATGCCATATGTTTAACTTCCCTTTTAAATTAAATGAGTGTTGTGATGCGTTTCATCTTCAGGGAGCATTGAACCCACGTAGCCAGAGAAGAGGCTAATTTTGGACAGCAGATCTAGGTGAGAGAATAATTTCAGACAATTTTGGCTGACCTCCTTGGGCAATGCCCTTCATCTCTTTCATGAGAAGCTCTATTTTTAGGCAAGAAAGCCCATTAAGTCTCGCCTTCCTTAATTCAGTGCTTTGCCTGATAAGATTTGACGGGTAGACCTTTATTATTATTTTATTTTTTTTTAAAAAAAAGAAAGCAGAAAGACCTTCTGGGAATTCTGCCTTTCAACATTTGTCTTGGGCCCTGCAGGAGTCTGGAACATTTCTGAACCCTACAGTTGGTCCTGCTTTGAAACAACCACCTCGTCATTCCTCACGCCTGGCGCTGCCTCCTCGCCTGCACTCCCAGCTCCCTGCTCCTCTGGCAGATCTCCTTGGCTTCCCCTTCTTCTCTCCTTCTGCTGGGCTGGCTCAAAGTGAACCCTCATCCCCCAGAAATCCTTCAAAAGTCAAAGGATAAACAGGATGCCTGGCTGAGAAGCTCCTACCTTGGCTCTGCCCTATACCCCTCCACTTGCAGAGCTGCTTCCCACACCCTCAGCATCATCCCTGTGAGGGAGCCCAGCTCACCCCTCAGGCCTCATCCAGTCCTAAAATATGAACAGCACGGAGTCAGCAAAACCTCTCCACCCCTTCAAAGTATTTGCAGGTGGCTACAGCAGCCTGGCAGAGCTCGGAGCAAAAGGTTTGTGCCTTTTCCAAAGCTCATCGTTCTTAAAATCCTTACATCCAACATTCCTCGTAGCCCTACAAACACAACAGCCTTTGGAAACGTTCCACAGCAGGCTGCTAACCAAAGTGTCACTCCTCCACAAGTGAAAATGTTCAAGGATTACACAGCAGGTGACTGATCTGTGCCTTCAGAGACCAACCAAGCAATGAACCAACGTACCCCAGGCCCAGCAGGACAGGAGCAACGGGAAGGGATGGGGACAGGACGCTGCTCTGGGGATGGATGCTGCCAAACCTGTTGGTACCCAAAGATGATTTGGGAATCAGGAGGGAGCAGCTGACAGAACTTATAGGTGGGGAGAACAGCTGGAGAAGGGTTAAACCCTGCCCCATGCTGTTGCCATGCAAAAACCAGGCAAAGCACCAGAGTTTTGCATTGAGATTCAAATGCCCAGATCAAAGCAGAGCTCCAGGAAGGAAAGGCCAATTTAGGTTGGAACCAGAGAAAACTTTCTCAGCTAACTTCTGGGAAGTGAAACAACCAGGTTTCAGAAAGCTCCCATCAAAATGCTACCTCAGAGGGAGAGGAGTTGCTGCAGGAGTGGAGGAGGTGGCCCTTTCCCTCTCGTCCCAGCCAGGGAATTATTCCTGGACACCAGCTCACAACACTCCCGGGTGCAATCCCCTCCCTGCTTTTTTGAAGCAGACACCAAAATGCCAGAGTTCTTCCCCAGCCTTCCAGAAAAGAAGGAGCTTGGGTGAGTCCTGCCAGCCCCAGCCCAGCTCTGGTGTCCCTGTGCCACCCAGCACGGGTGACACGTCCCAGCATTCCCAAAAGCTGCCAGGCTGCACCCAGCCAAACACCCAAAGCCTTTGGAGACAGCTCCTCTCCAAATCGGGCTCCATGGCCTTTCGGGATGGCCGCCGGCCCATAACTCAACATTTGATGAAGTAGCCAAAAGAAGATTTCCAACTTTTTCTTCCTTACTGTTTATTCCAAAGCAAACAAACAAAGGAGGGGGGGTGAAAAAAAAAAAGAAAAAAAAAAAAAAGAAAAAGAAAAAAGAAAACAAGAGAAAAGCTTGAGAGTTCAGCTTTGGTAATTTACGACTCTGCTCTGTTCCTTTTTCCTTTGGGATTCACAGCCCTGACCTCTGCTGAGCTGGGAAGAGGAGGGTGAGCTCTCACCTTGCCTGTAGGACAGGTTGCCAAAGCAAGGAGAAAGTGTCTACTCACTTATTCTAGTTGCATGTAGTTCCTTTGTGTTTCAAGCCTTTGTAGATTTGCAATGCCTTTAAAAACCCTCGCAACTGTCCAACGTGGGGTGTTTAATTACCAGGTAAGAGAAATTTTTTTAGACTCCATTTAATTATTTGATTGCACAGTAACCAAAGAGTGTAAGAGGGCTGTAGCCAGAAGGCACTTCAAAGCAATGCCTTGATGTTTCTTAGTGGGCATTAATGGTTTCTGAAGGCAGGAGATTGTTTAAAAAAAAATATTAAAACCCTCCTCATGATCCCGCCAGCAATCTCAAAAAAATGCATAAACACTGGAATCCTCTGCCAGGGAGGAAAAAAAAAAAGAGTTCAAAGGGATCTGAGAGTTTTCATGTAAAGTTTAGAGTTTAAGGCGTGACTGTTGGCTACGGAGCCTCACTGTTTGAACTCTTGTTTATTAAAAACAGTTTCCCAGCATTTCACAGGGTTCAGAAAGACAACAGTAAAGTGCAGCCTTTTTCACAGCACAGTGTTTAAAGGCTCTATTGATTTCTACCTATCTGTTTTATCTTTTTCCTTTTTTTTTTTTTTCCTTTTTTTCCTTTTTTTTTTTTTTTTTTTTGATCAAATGCTGAAGTTTAGCACAATATCCAAGAGGAGGTTGAGCTGGGGCTGTGGAGGAGAGAACTGCTCTGGGATAAGGGTTTGACTTTCTGTTTTAAAAATACTTTTTAACAGCTCACTCCAGACTTTTCAATGCCCCAGAAGGCTGGATGACAGCAGCAGCATTAGGAAATGACAGCTCTGTTGGTCCCAAACTCCAACTGCCTTTTTTGATATCATCACCAACCCTCCAGCCTTTATCTGAGCCTGAGCTCTTCATCACCCTCTAGATGAAAAAAAATCGTCCATACTGAAGAGATTTATTTTTTTTTTTTTTTCAGGTTGGGAGATAATCTTTCAGCCTGTCTGGGCATGCATCTTATTTTTGATGAGCCCACCACCTCACCAAGAGTGGTCTCAATCTCTTCTGTGCTTATGTGTCTCTCTTTCCCAGGGCCTCAGCCAGCCTTGTTTGCTTTAAAAATCCTACTTAAAAATCCTGCTTTTAAAAGTCAAGGGTTTTTCATCCAGCAATAAAGTGAAAGGGGATCTGCAGCATGCTGGAGCTTGGTGCTGTTGGCCGTGGCTGGGTTAGAGGTGGGTTCTGGGGAAGGGGGGGGATGAGGCAGCAATTGGACCTGCCCTAAGGTTCCTGCCAGGACAAGGAGAGGAGTGGAGAGACACATGGGAGCCCTGGGAAAATCCTGTGCTGTCCTGGGTGGGGGGAAAAAAAAAAAAAAAAAAAAAAAAAAGAAAAAAGAAAAGCTTACAGCTGAGTGTTTTAGCAAGTTCTTAAGTCTAACTGGAGAGATCTGAAGATAACACAACAGAGAACATCAGCCATCCAGTGCTGGTCTAGAGGTATTGCCAGAAGACATCATAAAATGCGCATTAGGAGCAGAAATAAAGTAAACATAAACCAAAACAAACAGAAACATCTGCTGTGCAGGTAGCCTGAGAATAAACTCCTTATTAAAACTCTTCTCCAGGCTGAATTTCAGCTGCAAGTCACCAGGGTGCTGCCAGGTGACACCGGCCGAGGCTCTGACGCAGGAGAGAAAGAGGGAATAATAATAATAATAATAATGTGGGGTCAGAGCACAAAGAGCAGGAAAGGAAAATGGGATGTGCAGGAAACAAACAGGGGCTTGGTTGAGTCTCTGGGCTCAGTCCTGCCAGACTCCTCTGCAAATGTGACCAGGAGCTAAGGAGAGCTCGTGGATGTCCCAGAGAACCTCTCAGAGGGCTGGATGGGAGGAGGATGGAGGGAGGATTTCATTCCCTGGAGGGAAAAGGGGGTGTGGGATTGAGGGGGGATCAGACCCTGGGTATCTAAATTACACTCAGGATTTTCCACCAGAGGAGTGACCTCCAAACCTGAGGACAAGCAGTCCTCTTGAATCAGGAGATGCTTCCTAAGAGGGGCTGTGTGTGAAAACACCTCGGATGCTTTATAGCTACAGAGAGAAACTCAGCTTTTCAGTGCAGCAGGGAGAGAAACTGATGAAAAAATACACACAAAAAAAAAGTCTAAAAAGGAAAGAGCACCAAATTCCTTGCTCTGAGATGCTCCTGAAGATGCTCCTGCTTTGCTGTGCCCAGTGACTAAGCACAGCACCAGCAGCAGAACCAAGGTGATGCTCCTGCCCTCCCCATGCTCAGTGCAAATCTCCCCCTCCCAAACCCCAGGGGCTGACGGGAAACATGAACTTAATTTTGGGTTCTGTTTTCCCTAAATCGCCACAGTTCCAGTAAAATCAGATTAAAATACCTCCAGTTCCTGATGTTTGGGGATATTTCAAGTCAGATCAAAGCACTTTCAAACCAGTCCTTTTGGTAGCACGTTTGATGAGAAACACAGGTGCACTAATATCTGCAGCTCACAGAGGGCTGGTTTAATGTTGCCTCAGTGTTCTGCTTCTGATCCCCTGAAATATCAGCTGGGGGCAGGGGAAAGGAATGGATGGATGATGTTTTAATAGAAGACTTTTTTTTTCTTTCTTTCTTTCTTTCTTTTTTTTTGGATACACTCTGAGCTGCGCCACTTTCCCCCATGAAAACTTATTTTTGCCTTTTGGTTTTTTTTTCTTTTCTTTACTCATTATGAGAAAGAGCCCATCATACAGCAGAGAGCCATAGACAGGTGGAGAGTAAAGGGATTTACAGGCCATAATCTTTCAAGTACAAGGGAAAGGGTTTTAGATCCTTCTCTGCAGAGCCAGCCCAAGCCCAGGCAGTGCTGGTGGTATAGGATGCAGGATGCAAAGCTGAGTTGTTGCAGGGGGACGGGTCCTCTCCCTGATATTTTTGGTCCCCACATTTCTCAGGCACTTTGAGATGACCCATTTCACCCAGGAAGGTGAAAATCCTTCATCTGAGAACTGATGCTCTCAGGGCTTCCTTGTCCTGCCTCCAAATGATACCTCAAATCTCAAACCTCCACTCAAAACACCTCCTATTGCCCCAAAAATGAAGGTGGGTGAAATTTAACCATCTGACACTACCAATTAAAAGTTTTTCCTGTTATACCTCAGGGAAATCAGGGTGTTTCTCACAAAGGGTTCAGCCCTGCTTGCTGACAAACGATGTGACCCCAGCCAGCCATCCCCAGTGGGACAGGATGGGAAGTGCTATAGGATTCTCTCTGCTGGGAGCTTTCAAGTTTTATTGTGTGCAATTAAAATGCAGATGAATAACATAGTAAAATAATAAAACGCTCCTCATAAAAATGCCCCAGTGAAACAAAACTGTCAGAACACAAGAAGGAAGAAAAAAAAAAAAACACAAAAACCCCAACAACAACAACAAAAGAGCAAACATTGCTTCCTCTCAAAAATCATGGAAGTTTAAACAAAACTTCTGACTATCAGAAGGCAGAGTCAGGGGGGTTGTTGCAGCTTCCCATCCATCTACAGCTCCTGGAGAAGGTGCTGGGGGTCCAAGAACCCTTCAGAGATGGGCTGCCAGGTCCCCAGCCTCACCTTGCCCCCAGATCAGCTTTGCCCTGGGACTTCTCAAGCCCAGCACCACCCCAGCTGCACATCCCTGTGTCCCCACCACTGTCCCCACTGCCTGGGGATGGAGAGAAGCACAGAGGCTCCAGCCTGCCCCAAGTCTGGGCTAAGCACTTTTGCTAGCATACAATTAAACAAGGCCCCAAGGATTCAGATTTGGGAACTTTTTGTTCCTTTTGCAGCAAAATGACATGAAAAATGCAATTGGGAACCTGGCTGGCACTGCAGGATTAGGGAATTGTTGTATTTGTGTAAGATATTTTGTTTTAACCAAGGTGTTGTCAAGTTATTTAATATTAGTAAGAGGCACAATAATAATAGTAATATCATTACTATTATCTAGCAAGAGGCATGAAAAAAAGCCAGGCTTAGACTGTCAGTCAAGTGCTGGGGAGTCCAAAGGTGCCAGATTTGTGATTCTCATTTAAACTGAGTGTGGGAATGAGGAGAATCAAGACCCATCCATCGTTCCCCCCAAATCCACCTGGATTTTTACATGAACAGGTTTCCCTCTGTGGTTTCAAGCACTGGAAAACCACAATAATAATTGGATTAGATTTAAAAAAAAAAAACAACACACCAAAAAACAAAAACCCAAAACCCCACAATGTTTTTTTCTGATAAGTTATGGGGCTGAACAGCAAATAAACAGAAGAAAAACAAACAAGCAGCAGAGCCTGGACATCAAGAAGGGAATCAGACATTCCAGCTGAGTGGCAGCAGCTGCTTTGCAGCACTCTCCTGGTGGCTTTGAGTCTTACAGCTGCTCTGAAAAACCCAAAGGCACAATTTAGAGAACATACCTGTGCTTTGCATTTAGTAAAATAAAAAAAAAAAAATTAAAAAAAAATGCCTGAATTGGGAGTGCTGGCAGGGGATACACTGCTGGGGAGGTAAATGTTTCCCCAGCCTGTGCCTGAGCACTGCCAGGAGATGCTGGGGCATCACTGGGGGGGGTACTGGGGATCAGAGGATTGGCACTACTGAGCAAGACTTCATCTTGCATTAACTTCATCCCTGGGGCCCAGAGCATCCAGGGGATGCTTGAGGATTCCCTTGCTGCTGGAAAAGCAGCTCACATCCTCACATCAGGCACTGCTGAGTTCTCAGGTGACCAAGCTGGCCTTGGAATTTTGTCCAAGATGAGACAAACCCAGATATATTATTGTGTTATGTTGTTGTTTTGGTTTTTTTTTTTTTAAGCACTGAGCAATACCCAAGCAAGTGCAAATCAAGACTTTTGCAAAATGCTGCCTCACACCAACTTTCTGGGATGAAAACCAAGGCTGCTGACATGTTTAGTCCCAATTTACCAGGCTCAGCAATGCCTTCAACCCCTCACCCCTGCCTCCTGCCAAGGGCTCTGGTCAGATCCTGCCACACAAAAATGCCAAAACATGGCCCAAGGAGATTTCCAACCACAACTGCTCTGGCCTTGCACAGCCCAAGGGGGAGGAGGCAAAGCCCATCCAGATTCCTGCATTCATCTAAATCCATCCTTTCACTGCTCTAAAGAGTTTGCTTAAGGCAGAGCCTTCTCTGGGGTCCAGGATCTCTTTCTTTGCATTTTATGAGGTTTTTTTCCTAATTATGGAATCTCTTTCAATCGAGACCTCCTTTGATCATGGCTGGCCCCAGAGAGAAATTGTCTTGTCTGGATCGACAGAAAAAAGAAAGAGATGATAAGCAGAAGTGACCTGCCCAGGATGACTAAGAAATTATGGGGCAAGGCAAAGATTTGAACACAGGATTTACACAGCCACAGCTTTAGAGAAACCACAGGACAAACCTTCCTCCCAGCTTGTGAGCAGTCACCACATCCTTCCAGGTAAACCACATTTCTAATGGGAACTAGAGGTGAGTGATCTCTTGGCACTTTTTCCAGCTCTTTTTGCTCCCCTGCTAGAGGTGGGATGAGAACTGAGCATTTCTGGTGCAATCCAGGCATCCAAAGGGAACTTTTGAGCAAGGACAACTTACTGGGGAAGGGGGAAACCATCCCAGAGGAGACCCTGCTCCAGTTCAGCTGACAGATCACAAAGGGCTTCCTATAAAACCTGCCTGAATGAGATTTCCTCAGAAAAATCCTATTTTCAGTGCCACTCTGATTACTTGCCCTCTGTTGTCTTCCATAAAGGATCCTGTGAAGTTAATGATCCAGCCATGGAATTTTAAATAGCTGCTTCATGAGTAACAACATGTGCTCCGGATCAGCTCCAGCCTGTATTTACATATTTCCCATGATAAGTCAACATATGGTTCTTGTTTGTAATGTGGAGTTGCTCTCTTCGGATTATTGCCATATTTTTTTCCCCCTTTTCACAATTACAGGGAAAAAAAAAAACACCAAAAACCCCAAACTTTCTTATAATGATTGTTAGAAAAAGAAGTGTACAAAAAAAAAAAAAAAAAAAAAAAAAAATGATTCCCCACTTGATCCCAAGCTGGTTTGAGTTGTGCAGGAGGTCAGGGCTGAATCCATGGGTGTTGCTTCCCCATCCTACCATGGGCTGGGGTTTCACAACCCTCCTTGACAGCTTGGCAATGGCACCCCTTGGGAAATTTGCACTAATGGTGAATTTTTTCCCCTTTGGAATTTGCAGCTCGAAGTACATTGAGAATTTGTACAATGGTGGGGTTTTTCCTCCCCTCTTCCCCCTCTATTTCCCTCCATCAGCTGCTGGCTGGATATAAACTTCCTAACTGCTCTTATGGCAGGGCTGGGAGAGCAGGAATTGGAGTTTTCCAATCTCCTGTGTTGTTTTCCCCATGCTCTGCTCCTCCAAATCCCCTCTAACCCTCCCCTCAGGCTTCAGCTATTTCCTCTGGGAGATTATTCCACATGGAAATGGGCTCTAACCATGAAGAATTTTTTCCTTCAACCCAGTCACAAAGATTATTTCCTTTATTTAATCTTATTACTCCTATTTGAACCAGGCTAAATAATTCCCATCCTCCCGGGGTATTTACACCCCTCTCATACTTGCAGACAGATACAGAATCCCACCCTTAGTCATCATTTTGCCAAGCTAAACATATGTAACTCTTTTAATCCTTCCTCATAAATCAGTCCAGCCCTTTCATCAGTTTTATTGCTCTTTTCTGAATCCCGTCCAATTTGTTGACATTCTGTTCTGCTCTTTAGGTGCTGGGAGGGTGGATATTCCAGGTGAAATTTCACCAGTGGCACATTACAAGGTTCAGGAACACCCAACCTTCCTCTCTGGTTACCTGTGGGTAGGATTGAGGAAGAAAGACCCAGTGGTGTCACTTGGGCTACTGAACAAGTCACAACCTCTCTGAGAAGGTTTGGTGGATCCCTGTGGAGGTCACACGTGTGACATGACCACTGGGAGGCTGATCCTGGAGATAGGGATGGATTTTGCCCAGCAATGATTGGACACTTCAGAAAAGCCAGGAAAGAATTTGAGCTTTCCTTTTGAAAACCCTCCTAAAACCCTCTTGAAGGCAGGTTTGGGAGGTGCAGGTGTGTGCAGCATCAGCCCCATCCCATCCCCTGCCAAGTCCTGCACATCTCACCCCATTCTGCATCCATGGAGCTGCAAATCTGCAACCCCGTTAGGGCTTGTGGCTGCAAGCAGGGCACCAGGAAACACCCAGGATTGCCAGAAAACCACGCTGTGAACTCACTGCACCATCTCACAGCCTGCCAGGAGATGCCATCCTGCCTGCTTTATGGCCCTGTTGCCTTTTGCCCCTCTGACAGGAGCCCACAGGCAAAACCCTTCACAGTACAGAACCCCAGGGCTGTCTGCTGTAAAGCTGCACACAAAGTTGATCCTCTTTGGCCCTCAACGATGCCACCATTCATAACAAACAGTCCAAGGTAATAAATACCTCGTGGAGATCAAAAGGTCCTTAAATAGCCTTAATAGAGTAAAATAAAATAAAATAAAATAAAATAAAATAAAATAAAATAAAATAAAATAAAATAAAAATAAATCAGGGGAGTGCAATTTGCTTCTGCTCTTCATCACTTTTCTTCTCTTTGCAGAAGGTGGTGGCCATGGAACTTTTACATTTCAAAGCTCCCCATCTCACTGTAGGGAGGGAAGCAGCCTGAGCTTTGTGCTCTCCTTGGTTTTGTCCGGGGGTTGTCCCGCTACGCAGCCTCCTGCCAAGGGAAAAGGATTCCTCCCTTTGCCTGCTGACAGCCTTTTCCCTTTGAAAGCCAGAGCTGAGTGCTGCTTAATTAGTGCTGTCATGAGCTGGTCACTGAGGGCTGGGAGTCTCGGGAGGAGCTGGACTATTCACTCCTGCTTGGGGCTGGCACATCCCAGGGATGCGGATCCGGCACCGGCTCAGCTGCTACTGCCAGCAGCTCCTGGGGACCCTCCTGATGGCCCTCAACCCATGAAACACCTCTCAGAAGCCTTGCAAATAAACACAGAGCACTTTGTGAAAAGCAGAGAGGTGGGTAAGTTCTGACAGAGACTTTCCTTTCAGGCCCCAGGTATCCCCAGGTGCTTCGCTGCCAGCTCTGGTTCTGCTGTTGTGATTCTGCCCAAATACTGTTCAGCCAGGCAAAAACCATCCTCAGACTCTGAAGAGCACACACCACTTACTTGCAAAGGAACCTGTGAACTGATTAACCCTCCCTAGTATTTGTGTTTATTGCAAAAGCACCTAAAAAGAGTGCTGGGCCGGATGATGCACCGGGAACGTGGTCCCCAAAGCAAAAAGGATGAGACCGTGGAATGACAGCAGTGTCACCCCCAGCCCTGCACTCCATCACCCCTAAACTCCAATAAAAGCAATTCCAGCCCTCAGCACTGCACACCTGCCACAAGCAGACAAGTGGTTGTACCTAACACTTCAGAAAATTCCTCCCTCTTTATTGTTTTTCTCAGGCAGTATTTTATCTTGAGAGTATTCGCAGCAAATACAGAGGGAAACTTTTTGCCCAGCCTGCACTGCAGTCAGCATCTCTCCATCTCCCACAGTGCAGATTTCTCTCTGATTGCTGGCCCTACAAACATGCATATTTTCCTTTGTGTGTTGGTTTGAATCCACACAAAATACGGGATAAATTTCCTTTGAAGAAAGTGGGAAAGCAGTATGGCAACCAGCCTAAGTAGGTATTGAGTTACTTTCTGTAATTCATATTTTCTCTAATGAGAGGTTTGCAAGAAAGATCCTCCTCTGGTGGCTCTTCAAGTCAGACAGGTATAACAACAAGAGACCAGACAGGTTCATGTAATCTAGAGATGGCTTTGAACCAGCTCCCAGGATACAAGCACTCCTGAACTTTAAAGGTATTTAGATCCAAATCTGGGTCTGTACTTTGTGGTTGACCATTCAGCCCATTCCCCCACCACATTATGTATATTTTTTACTTTTTTTTTTTTTTTTTTTTTCCCCCCATCAATGACCCAGATTGAAACAGGAGATGCTAACAACTTTGGACTACAAGGCAGCTGTTGGCACCTCAGGTTTTTGACTTGCATTTGTAAAATGAGAAGACTTACACAAATGTGCCTGATACATGACTTGCAGCATTTTCCTGAACATATTATCCCATTTTGCAGATCAGCCCAGCTCAAAACAGTTAGAAAATAAAACAAAATTTAGGAATACAGTAGGAATACCTGTGGTGGGTGCAATCCCTTGTGTGATTCCTGTGCCAGAGCACTTCATCAGATCCTTTTTTGTGTGCTAGGATCAGCACAGCAACTTCCTAGTGCTCCAGACATGCTCCAATACAAGGCTGGGGATAAGAAAACAATCCTGAACAAATGTTCCTGGACATGAGGTTTGCACCTTCCAGGGAAAATCAGCATTTCAATGAATTTATCAAGCGGTTTTCAGGCTTGGAGGGAAGGTAATAAAGATACAAAGTTCAGGCCAAAGCAGGTCCCCAAACATGGTCCAATAACTTGAAGATCCTTAATGACAGTTATTCTTTTAATCTTTTAATGGCATTTCAAATTTATCACCCTGTGAAGTGGTAGCAGAGATCTTGGGCAGGTTCTGCCCACCTGGCTACACCTGGTCATGTTGTGGCATTCTGCTCCTTGGCTGGCTAAGCTTGTAATTGTCCTGCCCTGAACATATCTTTGAATTAAACCAATTAATTCCCATTAATTCTTCATGGCTGCAATGTGGAAGTTTTCCTTTTGGGAGCAATGGGGGCATTTGGAGTCATTCACTGTGGGAAGGGAGTTGGGATTTGGAGGGTAAAGGCAGCCAAGGGGTCAAGGTGAAATCCAGAAACCTGATAATCAGCTCAGAAGAAAGTGTCCCACAGGATTCTGTGGCATCACTCGTGGTGCTTTCAGAGAGGTTATGGATTGCAAGAGTGGACAATGGCTTCTAGCAAACCTTTTACATCTTTTATCTCCACAATTAGATTTTCAATAGACTTTAAAAATTCCAGACCTTTCTTTAGTTTTCTGTCTCATTGAGAAAAGCACCCATGACACCAGAAGCTAAATTTGGCCCCTGAGCTAGATTTGGTGGCTCTTACAACCTGGAAAGCCTAGGCTGTGCTAACAGGGGGAAAAAAAAAAAAAGTCTTGGAAGAAGAACTTTTCCTTCTTTTGAAGTCAGAATGGATTTGCAAGGGTCTTATGTGACGAGGGGACAGTTTTAAGTAGAGGGGATATGTGTATAATTTTAACCATGTAAATAGTCCTTTGCAGCCTGGGAATCTTCAGAGTTTTGAAGGCTTTAAGAAGTTGGCACTGCATACTTGTTAAAATCAGTTTAACCACTTGCCAAGAGGTTTAAAGAAAGAAGACACCTATTTTGCATGAATAGTAATATTACTCTGATGAATTTAGTTATACTAATGGGAGAGCTTAAAGAATATGCTCCTGCCCACGATGGGTTTTTTAAGGCAAATAATAAGGTTCTGGAGGGTGTAACCTAAAATAGACATTTCATAAAAGATTCATCCTTGAACAAAAATGTCATGAAAGCATGAAATGAAATATAGGCGACAATCAGAATTCCTCTTGAAGTGCTTTGTAGTAATTATTTTTAAAAATCCTCACAAAAGACTCTTTTCAATTGCAGAATAGCAAGTGAGGGCCGTACGGTTCAAGGCCAAATAATTTCTTGCAATGGAAAAAACCAGCTTCAGTTCTTCAGCTCTGATGGAAGGTATTTAAATGGGCATGGGCTTCAATTATTGCTTTCTTTTCCCCAGCTTCTGTGGGACATCGACTGCCCACAGCTAAAATCCCTGCTCTGCAAAACTGATGACCAGTGTCACCTGCAGCTCTAATGCTCCTGATTCCATCATGACACTGATTTATCCTTCAGAAAAGGATCAAGGGGGTGGTGGCACCAATTACAGGGCTGAAGACCCCCCCCTTGTGCTGCTCCCCAGCTGGACCAGCAGATGGTCCCTGCTCCTGGGTGACTTAGAATAGACAAGGTTGGGAGGGTTGGACCCTTTCCTCTCTCTGGCCTCTCCACAACCACCTCCTTGCATGTTCCTGGGGGGTCAGGGAGCTGCTGAGCAGGGGGGTTGCTCCACTTCCAGCCCTTGGGAAAGGAGACCATGAAAGCAGCATCTCCGTAACTCTGGAGAGGGGTAGAACGTAGAAAAAGGAAGAAGCAGCAGAGACACTGAAGAAGCAGGCACAAATAATGATAATATCTACCTGGTGTTCTCAGAGAGCATCTCAGAGCAGCACTCCTGATAACATCTTTAGGTGTCACCTTAAATGACTACCATGGGGTAAGCACATCACCACCATCATGGTGACAGGCAAGACCAAGACATTTCCTATGATGGATTTGCACTGTTAAGTCTTGGAAATCATAAATACAGCCTGGAAAGAGTCAGCAACTGGGGAACCAGCCAGGATTCACCTCCTGGCAAAGCAGTAATACTGCTGACCCACAGCACCCTGAGGCAGGGACACAGAGCTTGCCTACCCCAGGCCTTAGTGGTGTCCCAAGTGGAAGCTGATGGGAGAGGTCCATGGAGGAGATAACCCTCCAGCAGTGCCAAAACCCCAGCTGCCAGCTGAGCCTACTGCACTTCCCCTTGGAAACAGGCCCATTCCTGCCTCTTTGGGGTTGTTTTTTTTTTTTTTGTAGTGATGCCCAAGCAGCACAAAGAGGTGAGGATCAGTCAGGAGCCTGCTGGCACCTTGGTGAGACCTCAGGAAACGTGCAGGGTCCTGCTCAGAAGGGCAGAATGGTGATGGGCAGAGTGAGCCAGGCTTGGTGCTGGCATCTCCCACCTATCCCATCCCATCCCATCCCATCCCATCCCATCCCATCCCATCCCATCCCATCCTCAGGGCTGTTTCACACTGCCTCAGCTCACCTATCTTTCATCTCTTCCTTTTCCCTCCTCATGTCTCACACAGGAAAAGGCATTTCCCCAGCTGCCAAAGGCCAGCCTGGCTCCAGGTGCTGGATGAGACCTCTGCACCCCAGGGAGTGGGGATGGACCTTGGGTGAGCAGTGATTTCCCAGCTCTCAGCAGGGAAGAGCCTCTAGTACATCCATGGGTCCCATCCCAGAGCCTGTCCATGCCCCAGTGAGCACCCAGAGGTGCCAGGGTTAAAAAAAACCCAGCATATTTTGTAATGCACACAGTTTTACCCCAGCCCTGCCTTGCCTGGAGGAGCTGGACTTGCTCCCCAGCATCCCCAAATTGTGGGTGACAGGGGCTTCACTCTTCACTCAAACAACTTGTTCACAGCTCTACCAGGCTGGTAAAACTCTGAATTTTCAAGTGTGTTTGAGCTGGGGCTTAGCTGGACAGAACTGGTTTGCTAAGGCAGGCTGAGGGATCCTCCCCAGCCCCAGCTCAGACCTGCTCCCCACCAGCCTTTCCTCAGCATCCTTTCCCCTCTCTCTTCTTGTTTATGCTTTTTGCCCCTTTGGCAATTCTAATTTTGCACTGAAAATCCTCCTGGCCCTTCTTAAACCTCGGGCTGACCCACGTTTAAGACTTCAGTGTTTGAAGCAGGACCTGTTCCCCACCAGAAGATTTTAATTTTAAGCTAACTGCTGTGCTCTCTTTCCAAGTGCTTTATTTAAAATTGCTTCAATGTGCAGCTTTCCGAAAAATTATTTTCCCTTTTCTGAGGCTTTTCTGGCTTTGGATTTTTCCCCTCCTGATTTTTCAGAGTTTTCTTTCTCCTTTCCCAAGGAAACCATGGGACCCCCCTGAACCAGATCTCCTGCAAACTGCCTCTGGGCTTTCCCGCCGAAGCATCACCTCCCTGTGCCACAGTTTCCATAGGTGTAAAAACCCAGGGAACATCATTTCCCTGCCTCAAAGAAGTTCAGTGAAACTTAATTAAAACTAACTGCTGCCTACAAAGGGATCCTATATCCTCAGGTGGACAATCTGCATGGAAAACACACTTCCCAGGGAGCGCTATGATCGCTTCAGGATGAAGCTCCAGCAGCAGGAGATCACAGGGACTTGGCCACGCTCCTCCTCCAGCACCAGCACTGCCTGAGCATCTGTTTCCCCTGAGGGACTCGTTCAGAGCCTTTGGAGGGGAGCTGGGTGCCAGGTCTGACTCCTGGGATGCTCTTTGGGAAGAGCCATGGGACAGTGCCTGCAGGAAGAGGAGCCTGTGCTGGGATGCTGCTGGAGGGCATCAACGACTCCAGCACCAGACATTGGGTCTTCCCTTCCTCCAAAACCCCTTCAAAGTCTTCAGAAAGGACCAAAATGCTGTTTTCCTGTGATGTGACAGCAAGAAGAGAAGAGGAGGAGAAAGGGCCAGCAAGAGCTGGGAGGAGCTGAGTCTGGTTTAAGGCAGTTCCTGTCCTGAGGGAGGTGGCACAGGACCTGGAGAAGGACCAAGGACCATGCTGCGGGCTGGACCAGCCCCCTCCTCCTTCTGAGGCACCAGGTAACTCTTCCCAGGGGAAGATAACTGTTAATATGTATGAACAGAACCCAAAAGGCAAAAAAATTAAAAAAAAAATCATGGTTTCTGAGAGACAACAACACACTTGCCACTCTCTCTCAGCAAACCTCTGCTGCCTAGGTGATAAACACCAGCCCATGCCCCTCTGCATGTGCTTGGAGATGCATATTTCATTACTCTGTCACCTATGACAAAAATAATTATTGACTACTTCATGGCCTCAATGGCATTTTCTTTTTTCTGAAGCATAGGAATAGATTAAACCTTATTCCCAGTGAAAAGGAAAAGCTATAGACCACTTTGAGCTGGAGCAATCAGACATTATGTTATTCATTGTTATGTATTTATCTAAGTCAGTACTATCTGGATGACTGAAATAACCTTAACAAGTATTTTTCCTCAGTGTTTGCCAGGAGCACTGCTCTACATTCTTCAGTCAGAAGAAAACACTGTATTTCTAGTTTAAAACTGTTTAGGAAGCTAAATCAACCCCAGGTGACAGGAGCTGCCTGCAGCTATCAGCATCCACCAGTGCCTGCAGTAAACCCAATCCTTCAGCTGGATCCATGGCAAGGGTGGTTGGGATGAAAGATGCAAAACACCAAAATTATTTATTTATTGCACATGCTGCAGGTAGTATTGCCTGTGTCTCCCTTGCTGGCTTTTTAGGAGAAGCATCAACAAGAGTTTTCCCACATTCCTTGGACACTAACGTTTTCTTTCTTAATTTCTCATGTAGTCTGAGCAAAATCTGGGCCAGCCATATGGAAGAATTTGGGAAATCCCTGTGTCTCTGCCAGCTGGTGCCCCCATGTTACTCAGCTGAGGAATGTGGTCCAGACCTCCCCTCACCACCAGTACCACATCCAGTCAGGCTTTTCAAAAGCTCTGGCTTTAAACTAATCTCAGTTTCTCCTGCCTGGCTGTGTTTGGGAAGGTGTTTCAGGACCTTACTTCCCTGGAGGCTGCAAACACCTTCTACATCTCAGCCTACATTTGCAAAGTGACCTTGTGCTGATTCCTGGAGATTTTCATGGCAAAGGCAGCCAGTGCCTGGCATGAGCTGTACTCTCTGAATACATCCTAACCTCTCCTGATTTTCACCCTGCCTGCTCTTCCAATGTGTATTTTCCCCCATCTGTCCCCAGTTGCACTCTTCCCTTCAGGACAGAGATCTGGTGATGCTTTGCTCATTTGCAGCCAAAACTCAGCTCCAAATACAAGACGAGTCCCACTGGAAAGTTAAAGCTAGAAAGAAGCTCTTGAAGTAATCTACAAAGTAAAATACAAACTTCAAACAGTCACCATGGGGATAAAATTTTCAAGTGACGGTTTAAACTGTCAAACATTAACAAATGATGCTATTCATTACCTTCCATTGGCTACCTCCTGAACATCACCCATCACACTAATGACTTTTCTGTTATTAGCCATGGCTTTCATGGTCATTAACTTGAGTTCAGCTAGTCACAGATGACTTTATTAGGCATGACTTTGTTAATCACCATTTTAATTGCACGAGCTGTCCTCCATGCCCACCCTCCTGAACAACAAGGTGTTTTTAAGTTGCAGGAATGTTTTCCTTTCCCTCACACGGGGCACTTTGCCACCAAAGGAAACAAAATAAAATAGTTCAGGGTAAGAGCTTACACACTTCTGGGCTGCTTTGAGGTCTGAGCCACATCTGATCAGTGACTCAGCAGAAGTGAGACCACAAGAACCACATTCTGCTCGAGGTTTTAATACAAAGTTTAGTGGAAAAAGGAGGGGAGATGGGGCTCAGTCAACAGATTGGATCAGGCTCATGGTCACCAAGTCCAACAGCAAGTCAACAGTGGAGAACAAACCTGTCTGCTTCAAAAAACAATACAAAAAAAAAAAAGCTTTTTACAAGCAATCACACGGCAAGTGGTTGTGCCTACCCTGCAAGCAGGTCACACCAGGACCAAACCCCATGTTGGCATTGCTAAAACAAACTGTCCTTCTGCAAATTCCCCCTCCTTACACCACTTCAGCCCCCCAGGCTGTTGTGTCCAAGATGAGCACCTCAACCCATTTGTCTGGGTCAGATAGATTTTTCAGATTCTCTTTTTCAAGGAAACTGTGGATTAAAACCACAGCTGAAGTGAGAGCTGTGCAAGTCAGGCACTTGGTCATCAGCACTGGAGCTGGCCTGTGTCTCAAGCATCATCTCCCTCTGGGCTATCGTCAACATCAGAGCACAAATGTTCTTATTGTGCAGCTCCTGGGTGTAAGGGGTTCCCTGCCCATCACCCAAACACCCACCCTTACAGACAGAGCTTTCCAGGCAAATAGGAGATCTCATCAGAAAGACACTCTCTAGCACTCTCCTCTGCAGAGGAAATGGTCCAACCTGATTTGGTTATCAAAGATACAAAACAAAGAAAAAAACCACCCCCAAACCGCAAATTTAAATACACCAACCAACCAAAACATCCCCCAAACAGGGGGGAAAAAAGCTAGTTTAGAAAGTTGATATTTTTCCTGCTATACCGTGACCTCCACGGAATATGATTTCTGTGAAACTTCCAAATTTTGAAGTGTAAGAAAAAGTGGATAAATATCCACCAAACTGGATTCCACACCAAGCAGGGCACGGACAAATTCATTTCTGCATGAACTGTGTTAAAGCACATTCACATCCTCAGGGCATGGAAACGCCAGGTTACCACGCTGCAGCTGACACAAACCCTGATATAATCCTCAGCTCTCAAAATAAAATAAAAAAAAAAACCAAAACACAACCCCCCCGAAAACCCCAAAATAAAAAAAAAAACCCAAACCACCTCCCAACAGCTACAGCACAATCCAGGTCAACAGATCTTTCCACAGGCACAGGAAGTTTTCATGGATATACTACAGGACCACAGCCTTAGATCTCCCCTCCAATCACAGCTGTATCACTTCTGCCTTTTATATAGACCCTTCCTGATAACTTTTATTGCACAGTTTAAGAATGTAATACAGCATGTGATAAGTATTTGTGCTTGCTCTGCACACATGAATGGTTTTAACTTGCAGCTTCTACTTAGTAATGAGTGTCAGAGTATGTGTTAATAAAAAATTAAATCACCCTAGTGTGGTGTCAGGGTACATAATTTTGTAACCTGATGCTGTGAAGTTTTCATGTCATGTGAACTGGGATATACAGTAGCAATGAGCAGACATTCCCTTTCCCTTTGGATTGTACAGATGTTTTGTGCTCCCAGAGAACATTCTATAGAGAGACATACTCAGAGAGTATGTATCTATTATAACATTATTAGCCACACTCCTAATTAATCCATAGGAATTCCAGGCATTTTTCATTTAGTTCTTAGCAAAGGAAAGGGGGGAAAAAGGGTGTCTTAACAACTATTTGCGTCGTAGAGTTCATAAATGAGCCCATCACCCTATACCAGAACTGCTATAATTTTATCGGAATGAAAACCATTCTCTTTGATCTCCTCCAGTTCTTAAATCCAGCAGTTGTGTATTCAAACATCAATGGAAATGTGGTTTCAAGCTTCCTCTTTCATTATCTTTCTCAAAGATAAAAAAGAGCAAAAGAAAAAAAAAAAAAAAAAAGTTCTGAGCTTCGGAGATGAGGCAATATTTTTACAGTAATTTCTTTATCTGATTTCATCCTGTTTACAGAAGCTGCTGTTTGGAAGATTCTTCCCCCCCCCCCCCCCCCC
>JAAWXA010000030.1:2490406-2551829 GCA_038090715.1 Florisuga fusca | reverse complement strand
CCCCCTCCTCCATTTTCAAGATGGCTTTTCTTTAAATAAACGTATATTAAAAAATAGAACAGACAACAGAGTCAGCTTCCTGCTCTTTCTTTATTGCAAGGGAGATAAGGCTGCTAAATGCTCTGCTATCTGCCTGTGGTTCAGTGCGTGACCTACATGGATCAAGATGGAAATTTAATGATTAAACTTTACTACTTTATCTTCAGCAAAGGGGAGGAGGAAAGAGTACCCAAACAAACTACTTATGTTCTGGCCTGATAGAATTACAGTTGGACACCATTATTAACTATCTGACACATTCCTGCCAGGCTGCAGATGTCATGAATGGCTCAGAAATGCCCCCACGCTGCTCTCAGAACCCAGAGCTCTTCCAGAACAAGCACACACTCTACAGAGGATCTTGGTTGGCAAAATACATTTCAGCCCTTCTTAGCTGATTCATCCAGACCACAGGTGAGTTTTGTGGTTCGTATATCACTGATAGACAGATTTAGGAGCCAATTCAATTAAAACAAAGCACGTCCTTGATCTACCAAACCCACACGTTTTCATCCCTTCCGTCCAAGGCCCTCAATTCCATCTCCCTGCTTGCTTCTTTACAGCTCTTGAAATACATCTTCATCACTCACACCCAGATAACATGGCCCTTTTTGCTTACTGTTACACACCCAGTGTCTCTGAACAAACTAGAAGAAATAGTCCTCTAGGTGGTTCCAAGGCTGCTCCTCCTTCTCCCTACCAAGCCCATTGCAAGTAGACCCCAAAAATCTTGAATTAATTTTCTACAATGCAAACTTCAAAAGGGCTGGCACTTCACTTCCAGTGGGTTGTGAAAACTACACATCCTTCTGCATGCAGCTCTTGTGCAAAACAAAACAAAACAAGGGGCAATGCAGCCCAAAAATCCAAGCAAACTCAAAGTCCACCTGGGTTCACCATAGGCCTCCTGAGTTTGTAAGAGCCCAGATCAAACTGTGGACACTGGCAGTGGTTTTGTTGGTTTTGTTGTGGGGTTTTGGTGTTGTTTTTTTTTTTTGTTTTGTTTTTTGTGTTTGTTTTATTGTGTTGTTTTGTTTTTTTTTTTCCATGAAAGCCACATGACATGCAGCAAGTTTAATGAAGTTTGTTCTTAGCATTATTTCAAACCTCCAGGGCTGCTGTCACCCACGTGGATCAAACCAGCAGGATTTATTTGCATCAACTCCCACTGGAAACAGAAAGCAGCAGCCATGAGGAGCAACATCCAGAAGAGCAACAAACTCCCTGCACCTCCAACACCAAGAAGATGAGGATTACTTCAAAAGCACAACTCCCTCTCCACCTTGGAGCACCAAAGTTCATTAAAGGAGAGAACAAATTTAAGATCTTACCTTCCAGAAATCCCTCCAGAGCTGCCACCCCAGCCATTTCAGGTGCCAGAGTCCCAGGGCAGCCCCAGCAGCACTTTGCACCCTCCCTGCCCAGCTGGGAGCATTTTCCTTCATTAACAAACCCACAGACAGCTGAGAGCAGCATTTCTGCCCCCTCCTCCTCCTCCTGAGGTGTTAGCATAAAACCCCAGCTGCCCCCAGTTGGGAGGGCTTGATTAGTAGTAAAAGGTTTGTTTTTTTTTTTTTTTTTTGGCTTCTCTGCTTGGAGCAAGGTGGGAAGAGATGTTGTCCTGGTGCTACACTGCTGGGTGGTTCTTCCATTTTCTGATAAACAGCCTGGATGAAAACTGAGCTTGATTTTCTTTCACTTCCCAGAAGCTCTTCCTCCCCTCTTTAATGTCCCCCCCCCCATCATGTTCCTCACCTCCCTCTGCCCACATCCCAAAAGTTTGACTGGGACACCTAGTGCCAGCTTAATCCTAGGGACCATTCCTGGCTAAAAGTGCTGAAAGGAAGACACAACACTTGCTCCTCATCAGGGGAGAGGAATTTCATCCTAGAATGCCACCAACACTGTCAGAGCCAGAAACTGAGCTGCTTCCAGAAGATGCTCTTTGGTAGAAGGGAGATGATGCAGTGGTGTAACTCTTCAGTTACAATATTTTGGGCTCCCTGCATCACCTGTTGTCAGCCCATTGTCTTCTTAGCTTTAGCTGCAGTTTGTAGCTTTAGAATCCTATGGACAAGCACCACAGATTGGCATCTTAGTGCTAAGGTGTCAATTAACTAGTGCTGAGAAGCCAGATTTTGGTATTGGAAATAAATAAATAAAAGAGAGGGGATAACTCTCAGTGATTAACCCCATCAGTCCCATGTCTTTCTAAAAAAACTGTGGAAAGAAGAGATTTAAGGAGATGGCCTGGATAAAGGTAGGCTGCAATGAGCTGAAGATGTCTTTGACTGAGGCCTGGGAAGTTAAGGCAATGCCCAAGTGAAACTTCAGGATGAAGTTTTGGAGCCATCTATGGAATAGGTAACATGTTTCCCTTTTAAATTTTGTTATATGGCTTCTTAAAAATGAGGCATTTGGCAAGGGAGAGCCAAAAGAAGGGAGATTTTTCCAGCCTTGAGGAAAAAAAAAATCAGAAATACTTCTATGCTGCCCCATGATCCATGTTGCTTGTCACACTGATAAATTGGGGACGTTGCATGAAATAAAATAGAAAACAATCAAATGGCACATGACTCCCCGAGGGGGCAGCTTTACTTTGCAGAACTTGCATCAACATTTTCTTTGGCTCCAATCCAGGCTGCTCAGCACCCCTTTGAGTCACTTAAACAAACCCAACCTTGAAAGCAAAACTCTGCCAGAACTTCCGAGTCTCCCCCAGCTTCACATTCACACCAGGCTAATGGCAAATCCCACATGAGGTGGTTGCAAAGGGCCACAAATCTTCTCTCAGGGTCTCTCCACACACATGAAAAAAAAATTCCTCGCAGTCATCACATGGTTTTTAAGCTTTGTGATAAAGATTCCACACGTCCCCATACAATCTCATGCGCAGCTCTCTGGGCAGGGTTGTGTTGGAGGGATAAAGCTCAGCTCCACCTTGATTTCTTGTGAAGTTTCAAGGAGAGGGTCAGATCAGGGATTTTGCTCTAGAAGAAGGTGGAGGGGGTTCTAATGTTGGGTCTGGATGTGGCCCCTTTGCCTGAGGCTGAGCAGCTGATGGGTGATCTGGGGCTCCCCAGTGACAGAAGTGCTGGTGCCCAGGGAATGAGCAAACTGGTGCATATTGAAACACAACCAGTTTCCTCCAGCAGATGGTGAGGATTTGTCTGGTTTATGGCAAGGTTTGCAAGTTCTAGAGCAAACTTTTTGTTCCATAAAGTTCAGAGCAAGCTGCTGGCTCACACTAATAACAATATTTTGGGCCCTGTTATTATTTTATTTAGAGGGGGTTTTTTTTTGCAATTAACCTCAGCCCTCAATGGTTTTTTCTTTTGATGAGGTTATTTTCATATGGTGCAGGTTGAAAGGGGGCTTTGACAGCTCCATATATGTATTATAATCATATTAGAGCCATTTTTGTTCTTCATCTGTTTAATGTCATCTGCACTGCCAAAGTAGTTAAGTTCCTTCAGGGCAAAACTGCCCAGTGGGAACTGACTTTCCTGATTTACTGTCTCTCTCTGCAGCTATGGAAGAGAGACATTGCTGGGTCAGGGCTCTTCCATCCTTGTTACCCAATTACTGTTACTTTTACAACTGAATGTTACCCTCCTGATACCCATTAGTTGTTGTCAGATGTTCCATGTGTTCCCAAATAGCTGGTTAGATGGGAATGGGAATTTGGCCCCGAATGAAAATCCAGTCTTGGGTTTATCCAGCACTTTGGAAGAACTCTGAGGCCACAGGCAAGAAGATCTGAACAAATAAGTAATTGGGATGAGGGTGAGATTGTATAAAGGCAGATCCTTCCTTGCTGATGGGCTCAGACCCCATCCTGGAACCCAGAGACAAACTCCCCTCTCACACCACTGCTGCTCCAGCCCAAAGTTTTCAGGACTGGATCCATTTCACACATCTGTGATCAAGCTGTGAATGCTGAGTTAGCTCCAGCCTCCTGTAGGAGATGTGGGGAGGGGTGTGTGAAGGGGAGGTTGCATCATGTGTTCTGCTTTAGAGACATCTCTGCTTGACAATTAATTAACAAATGTCAGAATCTGCCCTCAAAAGTGCCTGTGGCCCGGAGTCACAAGTGATGGACAGCCAGAGGCTGGAGTTATGGGATGTAGCTGCCTTGCAACAGATGGGTCTCCTCTTGCTCTTCTGCTTCGTGAAGCCATCCAGAAACTTGCTTCATCCTGAAGCTGCTTGGGGTAAAAGAGTTCTGGAGTGGGAGGGATGAAAGTTTAATTTTCTCCCAGATCTGCCTTCATCCCCTCCAGCAGGGTGAGCTCCTTCCTCATCACCTCTTCATTCCCCTCCGCTTCCTTTGCTGCCAAGGGGTCCCTGACAATGTGCTGTTGTACTTTAAAAGTAATTTCTTTGGTCCTTCTCATCTGCCTTGATGTTCCCTGAGCACATGAAGTGATTTAACAACCTGGAGTTGTAATTGAAGCAATTACTCTAACGCAGAGGTAAACGCAGGTTCTAACACCCTCCCAGAGAGGCTCTGAGTGAATTTGCTTAATGCTTTTAATTACAGTTGTTAATATGACAGATTGACAAGACTTTTGACAGCTTCTGGTTTTGGCTGGGATGCTCTGGTACTCAGTGAATGCTCCAAAGCAGCAGCCTGCACAGGAGACTGAGTCACAACCATCTCCCAGGGCATTCTATCAAATTAAAACTCTTTTCTTCTTCTCTTTTCAGTGGGGAGTTTTTACTCCTTCACCTCCCAGTGTGAATGTGGATGTCTGAGCAACAAGCAGCAATGGGAAAGGAAATGCAGAGAAACCACACAACGATTTACTGGGGCTTTAGGAAAATATTATCATTCTTAATGTTTGTCGGCATGTGACAATTTTCTTTGAACCAGGGATAGTTTAAATTCCTTCTTGCTTTGAAGACTTCATTTTCTCCCATAATGATTATGGACAGTGTCCTGGATAATTTTAGGACTTAGGCACACTATTTGCTGAGCTCAGGCATGTTTTGCACCTTGTATATTTTACTTGCCACCTGCCAGCTAGTGTCCACATTTTCCTGAAATCTGGAGGTCACGGACAAATCCTGAGCAAAGTTGTTTGCTCTGGCTTAAAACCCTGTGCTAGACATGCCCAGCCTGAACACCCAGCAGGCACAGCTCAGTACCACTTGATAAATAACATTTCCAGGCATGGTAGAAGTCCCAACCTTGCCCACAGTGACACTGGTGGGCTCCTGCCACCTGCCAGACACATAAATCCACAACAAGGTGTCTCCTGATGGTGATGCAGAACCAAGATGGGTAGGGAAGCAAGGTATGAACCTCAACAAATGTCCCAGTTCCTCAGGACTTCTGCCACTCTCTGGTCTGGCCAGTGCAGAAGAGCCAAGAAACGTTTGGAGACGACACATAAAATCACCACGACCCTGGGGATTGGTGCTAAGAAGAAGATGGAGCTGCAGGAAGCATTTCAGAGTAAAACATGTGGGTCATTGGTTAGGAGGGGAGCACAATGGAAAGGATGAAAAGATGAAACCTGAGGCAGCCAAAAGACAGCCTATAGATCCAGCAGTCACTGTGGAGTACTTCTGAATGACTTGTTCCATAGTTTGTGTCTGCAGATGGTTAAATAGAGGGAGATTTTTGTCTTTATTCACACACATTCCCTTGCCCTGAGTTAACTTCCTTGGGCAGGAGAGTGCCCAGAAATAAACTGTCATAACCACTGAGCTGAACTGCCAAGGGGTGGTGAAGCTCCTGGCTCCAATATCTCCTCCACTCAAGACCAGTTTCCCTCTTTGAAGTGATGCTTTTGCCAAGCACAAGTTGTACCTCAGTCAGACACCACTTATTGGACTTGATACGGATGAAATCTAACAGCCCATGAAATAAAGATCAGCAGAAAAAAAAAAAAAAAAGAAAAAAAAGTTATTGAATGGGTTCTTCTGGCTTCAAGTCTATAAATCTGCAAAAGGTTGGAGACTCGTACCCACCGTCATGGTGTTTGTCATGGTATCCTTTGATAAAGGGATTAGGAAGGACCAATATTAGTTCAAAAAAGCTGCTAAAAAGTCCCTGACATTTGGTCATTACCAGCCCTGAGCCCCTATTGATTGGTGCCTGCTCCAGGGCTGCTTCATCCCACGCAGGGAGGCTCCAGGGGCAGCTGCAAGGAGGTGAAGGATCAATATGGGACCAGAGGGATGCTGCTGGGCCCTGTGGGCTCTGCTCTCTGCTGCTTGTGTTGGGAGCCTAACACTTGCTCTGGGTGTTTTTAATAAGCCAGGCCCAGTTGTTTCTGTTTGTTTTTTTTTGTTTTTTAGCAGATTATTCTGCCAAGCCCTTTGGGCAGGATTTTTGTTTTTCAAACCAGGAGTCACCATTTTGCTTCTCCCAAAGAAGTTATCAGAAGAAAACCCTCTGCAAAGAAGAGTGTTCCTGAAGCATGAATATTTCATGGGACTGGTTTGGGGGAGATTACTTATGGTTGAGTTTCCGTGGCCAATAATTAGATTTTTGTGACTATCAGCACATCTTTGGTAATCTAAAATTCACTTGAAAAGAGAAAGGGGCAAAGTGAGGCTGTATGAGTACAACCAAGGTTTTGTGCTCCTACAATCCTGTGATAAAAGTATCTTGGTTCATAAGTAGACTTTGAAATATTTAAGAGAGGATCAGCAGGAAATACATGCACATGTATATGTATAAAACTAACATTTTGTGAAGGGTGTGGGAAGGAGAACATTTGGGAATCAGCACATTTCTTACCAACTATATTAAGTGCACCCAAGGGTGAATTTTTTTATTTATTTGGCTTTTTCTTTAGAACCACCCCCTGTAGTGCTCTGGACATGAAAAATACCAATGAGCTCCACAAACACACAAATCACAAAACCTCTGTCAAAGCAAAGTGGGCACAGAGCCCACCCAGTCCCATTCTGAGCAGCTGCCCCTGCCCTGCCAGCCCCTTCCCACAGACACGGTTTGGGAGGGCTGGTCCTAAAGAGCTCAGATTTCTCCTCAAAAGACCCAAACCTGCCTGGAGCTGGTGGTTGGGACAGTTGGAAGCTTTTCCTGCTGGTTCCAGGAGCCATCCCACTGTGCCTCCCCCATGACCCGCCCCCAGCCAGGAGTATTTATGTCTGGATTTTCAAGGCAAGAATTCCTGTTGAAGGGGAAGTCTCATCTTTGTGTGCAAATCACTTAGAAACATCTCTGGGCTTGAGTGGTGCCGAAAGCTTGGACGAAATATTTGAACGATGTTTAGTTCAGTTTTACCAGAAACATAACAATTGTGATAAAGCTCTTCCTTGGAGACATTTCTCAGCTCCCTCCTTGCTTCCCAGACAGAATAATTAATAAGCCAGGAGCACAGAGAACTGCACTGGCATCCTGAGAAAGTGCTCTCCCTTGCTAGAAGGGGATAACTTCTCTCAGTCTCTCCTATTTGGATTATTCTACTTTCAGAAATCATCAAATTATATATTTTTATTATTATTATTGTGTTTTTTAAATTTTTTTTGTTTTTTTTTTTTTCCACAGGAACTAGGAATCAGATGTGTCCTGAAAAAGCAATCCAAAAATCCATCACAAAACAAGGAGGAAAAGATTCTCAGGATTTGTCCTGGGGGTAGGACACTCAGCTTGAAGTTTTCTCTCCTCCTCAGTCATGTACCACTGGTGCCAGTGGAGCTACTCCTGGTGGCCAGTGCTGAGAAGTGTCAGGAAAAGAGCCAGCCTGGCTTCTTCTGCCTTGCTTCAGCAGCAAGCCAAGCCCAAGCTACTCCTTTTTCCCCTCTGTCTCTCACTCTGAGTGTATTTCACCTTCACATTAACTAGTAAATGGTTTGGCCTGATGTTGGCCAGGTGTGCCTCCCCTCCTTGGATCACAATTGGGATGGGAAGCCCTTCCTGGGCACCACAAATTTGCAGAAGGGACCCTGAGACCTTCCGGACCTTTGGTGCGTTTGCTCATTTCCCTCTCAGCTCTCTTCCTATTGCTTTTCAAATTAAGGTGCACAGGAAAGCAGAGTGGTTTCTGATCTCTCCTCCACCTAAAAAATTAGAACATCAAAACCAGTTTTACCAGCAATAAACGAAGCTACTTTGAAAAGGGAGGCAAAGGGATCTATCTGGAGTCAGTAAGACATTGTTAGGATCTCTTTGATCGGGAGCCTTAAATGAAAATTATCAAATGGTGCTTTAAAACATACACCCTTTTGTTTGATTAGCCTGCTGCAGATAACCTTTATTAAACCTGATCTAAAATTACAGCCATGCACTGGTGGTTCTTTGATGCCTTGGCTGTTTCATTTCCTGTTTATACTATGATACACGTTGCACTAGGAGATAAAGCACTTCTGAAGGATATTAAGACATGAAAGTCCCTTGGCTATTTGCTGGCACTGTTTTGATGTTTTCTTGCTCTCTAGAAATTAGCATATCCTTTTCAAAGCCTGCCTCTGATGAGAGTAATCCTTTGCCATGATGTATTTGCTAAAAGTCATAAATGATAGTATATTGTGTAAAGAAATGACACATAAAAGGGACGATGCTAGATTATTGATAATGAGGCAACTTGTGCAACTCTGCTTTTTGGCTTTCATAAAACACATTTTTGACACCCTAAATACATCGAGCTTATATTAATGAGGATTTAATACTTCTGAGATTTTAGAAACTTGCTTAGAACAACTTTTCAAAAGAAGGGGTTTTTTTGGGGGGGAAGTTTAATGGTTTTGCTAATTTTGATAAGATAGGCTGTTAAGCACGTTTTGCTGCCTTCCTAACGAGGAATGATGGAAAGGTTTTTAGCACAGCTTTGCCAGAATTAAACCTTGCTGGGATATTTATTTTATTTATTTGTGGAGCGTCTGTTGCCATAGGGACGAGGTGGCTTAATTATAGGAATTTGCAACAAAATCCTCCCTTTCAGAAAAAAAAAAAAAAAGAACTTTGACACAGATAAAAGCAAAACACGAGGATCTGATATCTGTAGGTCTAAGTAAGGATTGCTCCATTGAAGCTTTGAAGTGACAGTGATTTACATCAGCAAAAGATCTGCCTCCTGTTGTCACTAACAAATGACCTGAGCGTTTTCACAGAAGAGAAAGCCATGACTGGATGACCTAGAAAATAAGGACCAGGGTGTTGGGATGATAGAGGGATGAGGAAGAGCAACAACAGCTCGGAGATTTTCACCAGCCTCTTTTCCAAGGCACTTTCCAGGACTTTTCAAAGTGCTTTAGGTGACACATTCTAAATCAGACTAGGAAATTCTTGTAACTCTATGAAAATCATCAGAACCCTTACAGAGCTTTCCTTGCCCAAACCCTCTCCCATCACACTCACAAGCATGAGGAGATCTGGACTCTGATGGAGGTGACGTGGGTCAGGAGTGGTGGCAGCACAGGTTCCACTCTGTGCAGTGATTTCTGTGGGGTGTGGTGAAGATTTACACTTTGCTTTACATAAAGAGCTTTCTGTAGACAGACTCAAGAGACCTGAAGTTTGTGTTTTTCAGCACGCCTGAGGCTGTGTGTAACACACCTGAGGATGAGGTTTTTGGTGCCTAAATTAACGAGGTGAATTTGCAGTGACTCAGGATACCTGAACTCACCCCTCTAAAAACCCAGTCCCTTATCTGTAGCCTTTATGTGGAGCTGAGACCTCACCTTAGATATCCCAAGCTGATAATCCTGCCCTGGGGAGCCAAATATCTCATCTGATATCCACTGAAACCAATGGAACAATTGGCTGTGGATGGCTGCTCCAAGGAGCCCTGAGGGGTAGAAAGGTCCCAGCCAGCCTTGCAGCACAGATGTCACCAGTACCTTCCCAGTAGGCACCAGCACAGACCATTTAGAGTTGTGCCCATGCTCATCAGCACAGGGCACTAATCATCTCCCTGCATCTCATCAGCTTGGGGCAGGGACCAGATTTTGGTTGGATCAGGTAAACTGTGGCTGGACATGAGGGGAAGGAGGAATTGGAAAGGCACAACCAGGTTGTTCCTCCAGGGATGAAAGGCACTGCAGTGAGGCAAGGACAGTGCCAAGATGACTGCAGGTCAAGCATGTATTAAGCAAACATCTCTCCTTCCTTCCAGGCCTCCAGTGGAATTGCCTTCTCCTACAATTCGCAGGACTGAAAATGCATGGAATGACAAAATTACATTTTTTAATGGCTGCAAAAAAAAAAAAAAAAAAAACCAAAACAAAAAAATCACAAGGAGTTGACAATTCAACAGAAAAAGACTTTTTAAAAATTGATGTGTGGGGGTTTTTTTTTCTGTATCCTTATCAGAAAGCCTTTCAACTTCTCCCTTGGAAAGCAGAGACATGAAGAAGGTGATGGAAAAAGGATTTCTGCAGAGGCACCTGCTGTTATTACTGCAAGCAGTGGCAGGGAGCAAAGCCACTTAGGATTAGTCCCTAAGAAATGGTGATTATCAAGACTACTTTCTGCAGGACCTTTGCTCATCAGCCTACGTGCCACCCTGTAACAGGATTTGCCTGGCTCCAGACAGTTACTTGGAGAATATGTCCCCTTCCAGAGCTTTACCAGATGTCATCCAGGATTCGTGGCAATGAGCATGACTCACAAGATCAGCTCAAGCCTATATAAGGTTTTCTGCAAATTTGGGGTGGTTTAACTAAAAGTAACACATGCAAGGCTCACACTGAGCTCATATTCCAACCAAAATAAAAAGGAGTGAAGGAAGGCAGTGAGCAGAAAGCACCTGATGCCCTCAAAGCCAAGGGACTGAGTTTCTCTTGGAGGTCCTTGACAGACTCCTGATTTTGTCCCCTGAACCATCCACAGGTCTCCATGGGCCCAAGCCAGAGGAACCCAGCACTGCTCTGGAATCCATCCCTGCCCATCCCAGCCATCCCAAAAGCCTCTGTGAGGGAGCTTGGACACTCCCTGCTGCAACGGATCCTTCCAAGAGCCTCCCAGCCCCGCCAGCAGGAGGGAGGCAGCCAAGTCCTCTCTCCTGCCAGGATGTCACAAGACTGGTGAGTCACAGGAGGATCACAAAGTGTTCCTCGCATGATGGATCCTAAGGACAGCCAGGGTCAAGGGGAAAGCACCTGTAGATGAGGCAGTGCCTGGCTCTGTTGCCTTCCAATAGCTCTGCGGGGATGCTGAAGCTCAAAGGTCTCTGTGTTGGCTTCATCCCTGCTTGGTCTTGGAGGGGTTTGGGTTCCAAACTCTGCTGCTATGTTGATTTCCAGCCTGCCAGGTCCAGAAACAGCAACACGAGGTCCAGCAACAAGACCTCACCAGGTAACACAGCCTCTAAAGTCATGGCTTTGGGGCTCATGTGTCACTGCCACAGGGATGGGTGGTCTGTAGGACAGTGCTGCCCAGATTCTGATGCCCAGGCAGGTAACAGATTCCCTCCTCTCTGTGCTGAGCCAGCTGCAAACCCAGTGGGTGACAGCAAATGCTGCTGTGGTGAGGAGCAGCTTTGCAGCACAAAGGCTGTGAGCTGGAATGCTGCAGAACAATGTGTTCACAGCATCCATCCAGGGCAACGGGGACCCCTCTGAAAGCCAGAGGCCTAATGGAGAGAAACTGTGCTGGCTGGGCAAGGAGGAGACCTTGGGGCACCCCAGGATGCTGGTTTGGTGGGGTGAAGAGGAGGATGGAGCTGATGGTCTCCTCTTGGCCTGCTGGGTGTTAAGCTGCCTGCTCACTACATAAAATACCACTTTCCACCCGTGGGCTTTTTAGGCTCTCCAGCACTCCTGTAGCTGCTCTCCCAAGCTGCTGCTTTCACCCCAAGCCCATGTGGGGTGTCCCCTGCCCAGCTGCACTTCTCCATAGCATAACTCCTTCATTTCATCAGCAAATCCACCTGATCTCCACATCCTACTGCTTTACTACTTCAGGGAAATTCCCCTTCTCTTTCCCAACATCCAAGTGCTGCCATGTTTCCATCCACCCTGCCAGCCAGGCAGGAGCTCCAGAAACAGCAACAAGACCTCACCAGGTAACACAGTCTCTAAAACCCATTCAGGTGCCTGGGGGAGGACATTGGCTCACCTGCAGATTTTCCTGCTCATTGCTGCAACTGAGGATGCCCCTAGCTCCTCCTTGGCATGCTCAGTGCTGCATCCTAAGCATTCAGGCTCAGCATCCAGAAGATTTGGGTCCAAAAGTTGACCTTTCCCTTTGGAGTTCCTCCAAACCCACACCCAGCGCACGCCCTGAGCATCGTTAGGGTTCACTAATGATCTCAGAGGTGCTAAGCTGATAATCATCTACCTCAGCTACTCCACACACTCTGTCAGGCACATTGGGAACAAAACCATAAAGAGGAAAGATCTCCCCTTCCCAAGGTAATGGAAAACCTGAGTGGAGACTGACATTAGAAACGAGACCGGCGGCCGGAGCAGCCAAGTAAAAAGCAGTAACATCTGGTTCCGTTTTTCTTTGTGAAATTATCTCACACTGACCAAGAAGTACCTTCTCTGAAGTATATAAACGTTGAAGACACACACACATGGTTGTTATCAAATGGTATTGTGCGAAATTAAATTGGCTACTTTATGGTGAAATGGAGAAGGAAAGCAGGCATTTCAAACACATGCGTGTCTCTCAGCGAGGTCTGGAAGCCATCAGGATGCAAGGATGGCTACTTTAAAATATCTACAACTAGTTAAGGCCATTCTGTGAGATGAATAAGCTGGGGCTGAATTTAATAAAGTTATCAAGGCCGTAATAACACAGGGGCCAGTGCCTGAAACTAATAAGTGGATTGGTGAGCATGAGATAGTTCATATGTGCAAAGCATTCCTCCAGCCCTGACTTGCAAAGGTAAAGCACCGTGCCAAATCCCTCTAACTTCACCAAGATGTGCTGTGGCTCTTTGGTCAAGCAGGAGGGGACATTCAGCATGGGTTTGTCACAGGGGTAGTCACAAGGCTGACATCTCCTTGGCTGAATCCAGCTGGTGGAATCCCCCTGCAGCAGGAACATGTTTGTCCTTTGGATGTGTGCTCACCATGCCAGTTGGTAGCACGTTGAGGATTTGAGAAGAGAATCAAAAAAAGCTTCACCAGAAACAACCTGATAGGTCAAATTTTTATCTGATGTTTTTCATCAGAAGATTAGGTAGGTTCCTCAAGGCTCCAACCTCCCTGCCCATCCCCACCAGAGCTGTGGGACCTTGCTGGTCCTTGGAGCTGGGCAGGACATGAGGATGCTGTGCTGGCAGCTGAACATGGGTGTGGAGGAATGTTCTCCTTTGCATTCTCCAAAAATTAAATTTTCCATTTATGGAAAATTCCACATCTCTGATTTTTTTTTTTTTCCCCCCTCTAATTCAGAGGAATATTTTAGATATGAGAAATTTTCTCTGGACTGGCAATTCCCGTTACCGCACATGTTGAGAGGAAAGTGTTCAGTTTTTCCAGCAGGCTGGTGGCAGAGCAGGAAGGAGGGCTTGGGTTTCCTGAATTCCACTCCAGAGCTCTGTTCATCAAGCCACACAGCCTCTGCAAGACTTTCGTTTGGATAATTTTTTTTTTTTTTTTTTTTTTTTTTTTTTTTTTTTTTTTTTTTTTTTTTTTCTTTTTTAAATTTCAAATTCAGCAGCAAAAAACCCAAGAGCAGAGTCAGGGCTGGCTTCAGGGAATGCAGTTCTCATTCCTTTGAAAATTCTTGTTCTGCCAGTTGGGAGTTTTGTTCAGCATTTCCCTTCCCAGTTGGTTTTGTGAGGCTGAGCTTTCTTCAGATGTTGACTATGAGGGAAGAAGAAAACAGAAGGCAGATTTTGTCTAACTTGGCTTTACTCAGGCAGTGATTTTCTTCCAGAGATTCTAATCTGAAATCTCTTCTTCCCACTCCCCTCTGTAGTAGTTTACAATCTCTGACGTAGGCAGGGAAGGATCATGACTCTGTTAGCACCAACAGGACTGGCCAAGCACCAGGGGAAGAGAGAGGTTGGCATTTTGGGTCACCAAATTAAGAATCAAGTTTACCACAGCCGTGGCTAAGCCTCAGAACAGTGCTGGGCATCCCACTCTACCCTGAAAATCACAGCATCAATATAAAACCCAGAATTTCATGCTCTGTAACCAATTTTGCCTGGGTAGGGGACTCCAGGTGAGCTTCTGGACAACTGCTGGGGCTGATTCTGCTGCATTTAAGCTTAAATCTCTCCACTACATCTCCCCAAAAAGGCAGGAGAGGTGGCTGCAGATGTGTCCTTCAGAAGGAATGGTTTACTGAGAAAACTTTCAAATTGCCTTGGGAAACATAACTCTGAGCCCCAAGTTTCAATGGAAATGCAGTAAAGAAAACCTCAAAAAGCAAACTACAAGCTCCTCTCCCAGATTTCCTTTTCCTTTCATGGTGCAAATTAGAGAATACAAACTTAGTGGAATTGCAGGCATCTAAGAATAGCTTTGATTTTCCTAAACATTTACAATTCTGTTTTATGTACATCGTCAGAAAAGGAGCAAGGAAATACAAAATGTAAATCTTTAAATGAACCTGAATACCAAGGAGACTTTACATATCTGCTTGTAACAAACAGGGTGTTGCAGCTAAATCTCAAACAGGGGAATCAGAGAGTTTCAATAGGCGTGGATGCACGGAGTGTAATCAGACATAGGATGTCTCATGTAGGGTCCTTCTCTCCCTCCTTCCCCTCCTTTGCAGGTTAAAAATATTTTTGTGGCTTGCTATAGATCTTGCTGCCTGAATCCCAACTCCATTTCAGCAACGACAAGCTCAACTGGACACCAAAATCCTCCCTGGAAAAGGAGCTGGGGGTCATCCTGGCCTCTCTGGGATGCACAAGGGATGGTGCAACACGCCAGGGCTAACCCACCCAGAAGCTGCAGGTCTGCAACCACCTCCAGAGGCAGAAGATTTGCAGGAGTTCCAGAGAGCCTGTTGGGTTATCTTTTGATAAAAAGTCACATTTAAAACAGGGATATTGTGCTGCAACGCTGAGAGGAAAGTAGAATTTGAGAGAAGGTATCAGCCCTTTCCTCAGCAGGACAGCCCTGACAGAGCAGAAGGCATTAAGAAAGCAATTTCAAAAACATAATTCTCAGGAAGCACCTGATTTTACTACCAGCTGGGTGTTAAATTAATTGTGTGCAAGTCGAAGGTGGCACGAGATGGGAAAGTCAGGCTCTGCAGAATGTGGGTTTTTTTTCCTCAGAGCGGTTTTGTTTCTGGGTTGAAAGCAAGGAGTGTATCTCCTGGAAAGCATCAGGTGATCAGCAGAATGATATCATGATGGATTAGCCCAGTGCATGCTTGCCTGGAAATGCTCAGAGGTCAGGAGGAGGTTATAACTCTCTCCAACCCTGAGTTATATGTTCCCATCCCTCTGGAAGGAGAGGTTGGGTTTTGGAGGGGGAAGGAGCCTGCTGGGGATGGGCAGAGCAGTGATTCACTTGTCTCAGCAGACTGAGGAAACACACGAGTGAAACCTGGGATACCACAGAGCCTGATAAGTGTTACCACTCCCCTTTTCTCCCTAGGTAAACTGAGGTCAGAGATGCTTATTTTACTTGCCCAAGGTCATGTGGAAATTAGTGGCAGAGCCAGAGCCAAGACCTGAAAGACCCCCCCCAGTTCCTTTCGCTGCCGCCGCGTTAATTCCGGGTGTAGAAAGGTTGCAGGGCTGCTGTTCAAAAAGAACCCATTCCCTGGCTGCAGGACCTGCATCACCCTCGAGAGAGATCAAATAGCCCCGTGGTGGAAAGGCATCCGAGAGCAGCTGCCTGCCTGCCAAGTGCCTTTTAGATGGGGGTGACTGCAGCAGCATCGCTCCTGCTTCCCACTGGGAATCTCTTCATTGAGATCGATGCAAACAAGAAACTTAGACATGAAACTTCCATACTTGCTCAAAACAACCAGAAATGTGGTTTGTACCAAATTTACAGCTCAAAGCTACACACTGCTAAAGCCCCTCCCTGCCATCTTTTTTTATTTTTTTTTTTTTTATTGGTCAGGGTCTGGTTTTGGAAATACCCCAGACTGTAGCAGTTTTGCTTGTAGTGTATTCCTTGGCTTTGTTCATCTGCTGATGAAGTGCCAGCCCTGAAGCATTGCCAGGTGAAAGTAGGCATCTTATAGCACTGAAGGGAACTTTCCTGAGATGATTTATCAGTCAGGTCACCCTGCAAGTGCTCTGCACAGAGGGCAGCAATAAAATTTTCGGGGAAACCCAAAACCACTTCAGTGCCCATGGCTTCCATTTGGGGTGATCCAGGCTCACAAGCAAGTCTGTGCATCCCTTGAATTCCCCCCAGGAATGGGAAATCCAGCCACTACCTACTCAACTCTTTGCCCAGCTCTGGGCAACATCTCCCTCCTGGTGGATTTGAAGCCCAAATGATGGTTGGTTCAAGTCTCAGGCCCAGATTCCCTACGAAGATCTGAGTGTTGATGAATCTTGAGGAACATTTTAACTACCTTGGCCCAAATTCCAAGTTTAGAGCAGAACACAGACTTTGTGAAGAAAGATCCATCTGGCTCTCCAGTTGGCTCTGGCTCTGGATGTGTCTCCTGGGTCACTCCAGCCTGTGAGGGTGGACGTGGGCTGACCCCAGCACTGCCATCACTCTCACAGCTGAACAAGCAGATCATCTGGCTTGTTTTTCTCAAATTTAAGTGATTTTTAGTTTAACTTGCATTTTGGTCTCCTGATCAGAAATACAGCTTTCTCTCTGCATTTTCCCTTGCATAGATTCCAAGGGGTAGGTGTGATATCTTAGCAAAAAAGAAGGATTTTTTTTTTTTTCTTTTTTTCTTTTTTTTTCCTGGGTAACTGTGATGGGCAGGAAGTGAAAATGAGCTCTGCTGAGGGAGGTCCTGGGGGTACTTGTGCATGTCACCATAGTGGCATTCCAGCTTGCTGACCTGTAATCAGCTTGGCTGAAGTCTGGCTCAGCAGCTCAAACTACAAAGGAAAGTGTTTTTGAGGGACCTCTTTCTTGAAAGAATATATAAGAAGCCTTTCTAGGAGCAATTGCTTAAGTCCCTCCTGTGATCTCACACAGTAGACCTAAAAAGTAGATTAAGAAATATAACAAGCTAAAGGAAAAAACACAGAGGTTTGATCATTTATTTTATACATTAAGGGGAACACTGACCTTTGAGATCTCTCTCTTTTTTTTTTTTTTTCCCCCTCGTTTTCATGGTAATGAATAGAATGTATTCTGACTTTAAATGAAACAGGGTGCTTTAAAAAGAGAGAAAATTAGCAACATATGGGCCAAGGGACCCGAGGAGATGAGGAAAAAAGGATGGGGAAGAGAATGACTGAAAGTTTCAGATGTTGCTGTGATCCTGCAGCCAAAGAGTTTGATGTTGGTGCTTTTAGGGGGTCAGCTCCCCCCTTTGGCCATCTCCCCTTGCATCACAGGTGATGAAGCTTCTCCCTGTGCAAGACAGAGCAGAAATGACCTTTCCTTCACTGCAAAGGCTCCTTTGCCCAGATGCCATGGAAAAAAAGCAGGATTTTCCAAACAAGGTGATTTTTCTTTTCCCTGTCCCCTCGCTGCTGTGAACCAGAGATGCTCTAGAATGTAAGATACAACCTTAGAGTCCTTTGGTTTTAGAGAGGAGGGTTTTTTAGAGAGGGGAAATTTCAGTGTTTTTCTCCAGATTCTATCTGAGAAGTCTGATTTCTAAAAGAGGGGGTGCACCCCATGAGACATGGGTGGTTAAAAGTCATTAATGTCACAAATGAACACTAATGACCTGGAGTTTTTTGCTGGCTGGAAATCTTCATCAAATGGAGACCTAGCTAAAGCAGGAGTTGAAGTCTCAAACTCTTCACAGCTAAATTTGTGTAACCACTTAAGTGTCTTATTCACTGCCTCAATATTCAGAATTAAATTCCCAAATACTCCCATTTTAACAGAGAACTTGGAGTTAGGGCTCCCAGCTTCACCCCTTGCAGCATATGTGCTTAGAAAGGCCAAATCCTGATAGGAAATATCTCCCTGGGAGGGGTATTCAGGGCAGAGGATCCAACCTGGCTGCCAGCTCCACACTGACACTGGGAAGCATCACATTTGTCCATTATTCAGACAGCTCCGAGACACAAAGTGTTGGGCTTTTCCCCCCAGCTAACCCAAATCTGGGTAAAATTAACATTCTATCTAGGCGAGTGTGTTTAGTCCAGATCCAAGTCTGCTTATTTTTTCCATTCTTCCTCTGTCATTTTAGCTTATTTGTCTCTCAGCTGAAAAATGAAGGGGAAAAAAAAAAAGTCCTTTACTATTTCACAAGCATGAAAACAGTTCTGGGCTCCCTACAACACCTCTAAGTTTATGGATCCTCTGCACCTCCCATAATATATATTAAGTGACTATTTTTTATTGATTTTTTTGCCCTGCTATCACATTACTTTTTCCCCCTCTATATTTTGGAGCATCTAATTAAAAATTACTTTGGGGCTTTGCTTCTCCTCCAGGCCATTGATACGTTTTGCTTTTGTATAGGATGCACAAATAGTTCTCAAAAAGCCTTTTTTTTTTTTTTTTTTTTTTTTTTTTTCCCAAATGCTGCTGCCTCTTTCCAGAGCAGCACATGTGTAAATCAGCAAAAGTCTTAACAGCAAGAAAGTAAATAGGAAAACTCCACCAAAATACTCTGTCCTACAGCTCTCACAGGAATAGCATCAACTCTTTTCCCCATTAACCAGGGCCCAGTTTGAGGAGGGACAGGAGAGAATTCATCCCCCATTGGCTTTGGCTTCTCTGCTGAACCTTCCTGCTGCTGCACCACTTTGTAGGAGGTTGTTAATGGCTCATGGATTATGGAAATCCATCAGCAAATGGGCTCTCAGAGCAGCTCCAAGTCTTGGCCATTTCTCAAAGTGGAAGTTAAAGTTCTAAGATGGGGTTGGAAATTATGATTTTTCAGGACCAGTCAAATGAAAACTCCTCCAGACTTGGGTGGGACATCACCATCAGCTATTGCAGAACTCAAACTTGTTTCTCAGTGAGCTGCTCAAAACTGCAGCCAGCTCCACCTGCTCTCCCATGCATGGAAAGGAAGCCCACCATCACCTCTTATCCAAACTCCTCCAGATGGCCATGCCAGGGATGCAAAAGAGTGAAGGAAACAGCACTCATTGGTCCTGTTTTGCCCAGGATGAAGCTCAGCATTCTTGGTTCTGGCTGGGCTCAGTAGGGAGGATGCCTGCAGCCCAAGGACATCAGGCCATAATCCTGGCCAAAAAATGGCATCCTGAGCCCTGTGCCATCCTCTCCACCTCCAAGCCTCTCCCAGACTGCCAGGAGGCAATTCCTTTGCAGACTGGGAGCTGGTCCCTGCCTCTTCCCCCAGCCCTGCTCACATCACTTCACATGGAAGATCTGCAGGTGATGCCCATGCTTCTCCTCTCAGCTCAGAGATGTGACCAGGGAGATGCTCTTTGCACTCTGCTTGGTCTCCAGTTTCTCCACAGCCCCTTAGGGTCCTGCCTTGTGGACCAGAAGGGCTTGGGGAAGGTGAGTGCCCCAAATCAACGGTGCCCTCACCTGGCTGAGGCTCCTGTGTGCTCAATATCCCCTGTAAATATTCCTCCTCATCCTCATCTCCATACCAGGAACAACAGGCAGAGCCCCAGCTGGGTTGAGATGTGGCCGTGCATCATCTGCAAGGTGGGTTGGTCCCACAGAAGCTTTTTTTCCACCCATTCTGCTTGGCTGCTTTCCCAGCTCCCTCCCCCCCCTTTCCCTGGCCTCTCCAACTCCACACTGTGCAGCACATGGAGCCCTAAGAATAAAGTCCTCAGGTTATGGTTTTTAGGGTCAGATCCCTTTGCTTCAGGAGGAGCCCCGGGAGCAGAGCTGAGGGGCAGCGTGTGCCAGGGAACCTCTCGTGGACAGGGTTGGAAAATGTCAGCAGGAGTTTTGGGGCTTTGGTTTTTTTGTTGTTTTTTTTTTTCCCTTTCAAAAATTCACTCTTGTGGTTCCTTCCACCGATGTTGCTGGAAGAGATAAGGCTGCTTTTTTGGCCAGGGGCCAACTCAACTGTTGACAGAGCCGTAGGGTTCAGCTCTGAGCTGCAGGACTCTTCCTCCAGAAGAAAGGGTCCTTTTTCAGTTTACAGACACAAATAGATGAAGAAAGGCATATTTCATGCGTGATGTCTGAGGATATCAATCAGATAACTGGAACTGGCGTGCGTGTGGAGAAATTCCTGACGTAATGTAACTTGTACAAAGAAGAAAGGAGCTTTCATTAATCCCCTCCTTGGAATGTCACTTGTGCACCAATAAGTGATTCAGTAAGAACTTGGAAAAACAAATGAAGCCATCGTTTGCAGCTATGCAGGAGCCTCCCAGATTACAAGAGCAAGTGACTGCATGGGATTCACAAATAGACAGAGACTGCCAGGTCCCAGAGAGGTCTAGAGAACTAGCAGGGAATGCAGAGCAGGTATGCATAAATTGTGCTGATGTGTCCCACAGAGAAAATGAAACAAATTGACAATATTGGCTCTTTTCTGGGAGGGAAGAGGAAGAAGTCACCATAATCCTACAAAAGAAATAAGATCGTGAGGATGGGAGTTGATGACAATCCTCATTCAAATCATCTTTTATAGTGAGTATAGAAGGGATGTGCTGCCTCCTGCCAAAATTAAGAGCCTCCTACATTCAGGTGCTGTGGCCTGTTGAGATTTCCAGCTTGTCTATAGCATGAAGACAGACCCTTCCATCCTGCCCTTCCAGCCCCAAGAGCACACGGTAGCTGCAAGGCCCTGGGGCAGACTCACAAGCACTGACAGTGGATTCACTCTGCAAAATTCAGTGCTGGATATAGGTTTAAAGATCCTGAAGTGCAGTCAGTTTGGGTTTACTAAAAAACACTACATTAAAAATAAATGAAAAATTTTATTTGAGCCAAAGAAAGGAAATTAAATTTCAGCGGAAATTCCAGCATCAAAAATTCCTGCACTGAGCCTCAGCCTTTTGGCACCTACAGGATGGTAAATGTGGTTTTGTACTTTTAGGCCATCTCCTTAAGTGCCTTTTGTGTAAGCACAAGATGATGGGTTAATAATATTACTATGTCTTCAACTGAGAAACATTTTCTTATCTTTGAAAAGGACAGACTCTTGAGATTACCTTCGTGTCATCTTTTCTTATTTACCAGGGGTATTTATAAGGTAGCTAACACGTGGATGTCCAAGTGCCAGTTTTTTTTTGCTTGGGTTCTTTGATTTCTTTTTTAAAAAGGTAATTTCATACCAAGTAAATGAAATGTTCATTTTAAAAAGTATTAAGAGAATTGTTATTAATAAGGAGGAAACATCTCTCCGGGGATAGTCTGAAGACTGTATCTGCTTTACAGCTGTTATGGCCCATTCCAGCAGTTCCTTAAATGTGGTCATGCACCAGTGATGGTCCATGGCATCTTTGCTGGAGCTCCACAGAGATCTTGTCTCTCTTCCTCGTTTTTTGGCTCCTAAACTATATAAAGAGACAGCTTAAAACTACACATTATTTCTTAAGGGAGCTTTTCCCATCCAGCAGCTGCTGCCCTTGCCAGAAGGAACTCTGCTGGTGCTGGTGGGGCAACAGGTAAGCTGTACAGCTACCAAAAGGGAAGGTAGGGGCAAGAAAATTAGAAATTTTTATCTGGGAAGATAACTGGGAGGAATGGAAGATGTCCCCCAGGATAGGCTGCTGCCCACACAGAAGGATGCAGCTGTCCCCTTGCTGGACTCTGGTGCTCTTGCCAGTGACCACAGGGAGGGAACAAACAGGGACAACACAAACTGCAGAATAAACTTTTGAGTTCTTTGCCTGTTTTTGCAGGTTGGTTCAGCAAATGTGGCTCCAGCCACCAAAAACCTCCTTGATGCTCTTAGTGCTGGATCCCTCTTGCAATGAAACATGAAGTAGCAGGAAGGGATGCAAGTAAGCACCAAGATAAAAGAGGGCAGGTAGCAAAGGGTTAATTTCCCCAAACACCAGCATAAAAGACAATAGCAGTGTTCAATGATAGTGCTAGGAGAGCAACCAGTGACAGTAATGATAAAAAAAAAAAAAAGGTGCTGTTGCTTTGGGGTGAATAAACTGATTTTAGCAACTCCACATCTCCCACGTTGGTAACGTTCTGGTCCCTTTTCTGCCATTGAGAGGAAAGCTGAGGAGAGTGGGGTTTGTATCTTCATGAAAGCCTTTTTGGAGGGAATATTGGGGAATCTCAGTCTGGCCATGGATCTGGAGCTCACTGACAGGGCCAGGTGATGGTGGAGGAGCAGCTCTGGGGCCACCTCAGCTCGGCCTTTGGTTTCCATCAATTCCTCTGCAAAGGAGGAAATGTTTCCAGCCAAGATCCTTAAACATTCAGCTCAAACCTCCTATGGTATTTAGGAACATCTTGATCCTGGAAGCAGGCCCTGCACCAGCAATCCCTTCACAGTTCTCTGGAGCTCAGGAGTCATGGCTCTGCCATCACTTGGGTCATCTCCATCTAGGAGGGGACATTTTCTGGCTGTCCTCAGGGATTTGCCCGGGCTGGGAGTGTGAACACAGGGGCACAACCTATTGCCCAAGGACCAGTCTGATGCTGAGTGCAGACATTATCCCTGTCTTGTCATTCCCTCTGCTTCTGCAGAGCAGACCCAGCACCAGCAGAAAGGACTCTGCCCACTTCAAAGGGAAATGGTAGCAATTATGCTGAGCTAATTGTATCCTGGTAAGAACACCAGCTCCATTATTCCACCCTGGTTCACATTTTCATATCTAACTTCTGTTTGTTGAAAGTAAACTCCCTCAAATTGGGCTTTCTTAAAAAACACAAGATACTCACCATTTTATTTCCAGGGATACATGTTCATTAGAGATAAGGTGATTATAAAAAAAAAAATCATTTTATATTGCTAATTGGTAGGCAGAAAACAATAAGCTCCCCATGAAATACACACAAATAATGCACCACGCAGGCCTCTAATACTGGAAGTTCAGTAATTGGTTTTCTGATAAAATGTTTTCAACTTGTTGGTATTATTTTTATAGCTTGAAATCTACTTTTTCAGACAATGGGCTGGGAACCCATATTCCCTGCATGTTTTAGACAAATAACTCACACACAACCAAAAGCAATGGAAGAATCGCTCCTGCCTGGTGGGTATTATATTTTTTAATCTCCCAATAAGTTTTGTTTTTCTTTCATTTTGGAGTTTTACATCAAGCAATTCCAAACTGTAAGCCACAACTGACCTAACTACTTATTAAAAATGCTAATATGCTTTTGTGCTTTGATGTCTGGTGAACAATAAAAGGGAGAGAGTTACTCTGGGACACTGTAATCCTTTATTTGTCACTAAGTTATGACACCCAGCAGAGCTGTGTGACAGTCCAAATCAATCATCCCCCGTGCACTGCAGGCCCTCGCTGCCTCCTGCAGAGCCTATGCAGTTTAATTAGCTTTTTTTCACACTAGCATAATGTACATCTGCAGCTTCAGCAAGAAAAAGAAATGGAGGATAGTTCACTGGGATACGGTGCCTTAAAAAAAAAAAGTTCATATAAAAAAAAAAAAAAAAAAGTCTGAAAGAAGAAACATCACAATCCTTTGTAGTTTACTTCAGAGGAGTTTGCGGTAGAAATCTACAGGACTGGGTACTCTATATTGTTAAATGTAGATTTTTTTTTTTTTTTTTTTAACCTAATAAAGGCCTTTTCAGCTAAAATCTCAGATGGCATTTAAAGCCTTGTTCTTTTCTAATGGTCTATATCTTTTATACCTTCTTCTCGTGGTTGATCATGCAGCAGCTCATTATCTGCTCCTCTTCCCCTCCCCACAGTGGGCTGCTACAATGGAGCCTTCAAACCCATATTTGCTGGGTAAAAATTGCTCTCCCCCATCCCCAGGCTGGAGGAGGCAAAGCTGTGTCCCCCTCTCCCCAGCACCCAGCATCAGGTGGTGGGGCCAGGGCAACTAAAACCTCTCTGCTATGAGCCCAGAACCAGGAGAACTGGTTGAAGGGAGCAGAGAGAGGCTGAGCATCCCCTCAGCTGGAGTACAAAGTCACAGGAGAGAAGGTCCTCAGACAAATGGGAATTTATCCTCCCCAAAAAAATACTTCTGGCCAGCGGATCCGGTGTCTATCCAAGGAAGAAGAAGTGAGTCAGGCCCTGTCTCACTTCAGAAAGGGCAATATCCTTTTCCAGCCATCCCAGCTGATAGAGCTTGTTAACTTGATGGCACAAGCTAATAGTCTTTGGCTTTTATTTATCTTTTCTCCCCTTTGAGCACCACAATGAAGGTTTAAAGGCACCCTTCCCTGCTCTGTTCCTCCGAGGGTGACCACAAAGGAGTCACCTGCAGAACACAGCAGCTGCTTTATTCAAATCATAGATTGCATTACTAGAGGCTTGTCACTCCTAATAACCTCCCAACAGGGAAATCCATCTGGGGAGGTGATGGGTTGGGTTCAAACAGGAACATTCACCCCCATTCTGAGGGGATGCATCTCCAGGGAAGCACTTTGGAAAGGCTTTGGCTGCAGATGGACAAGGCCCAGAGGGTCACAGTGGAGGAGTCCATCCCAAAAAAGTGGTCCAAGACCTTGATCAGCCCCTTGATTTTTAAGTAGAACTCCACCTACAAATAACACAGCAATTTGCTTCGTTTCTTCTAGGACCAGGACATTTCCTTCCAGCACCTTTGTTTGCAAAGCACAGACCTGATCTACCAATTCTGGGCATTAATGACAGCACAGGGGCAGTGACCAGACCTCCTGTCAAAGTCCCTTTTAGAACCATACCTTAAATTGTCTTTTAAGCAGCACCTCTCTAATCCTTCAGTGCAAAAATACTTTATCCTCTTGTGGGAATTATATATATTTCTCAGTTCAAAGAGGTATGAAATATAAATGTACTTCTGTACAATTCAGCATTAATAGGAGTAAATAGTGTACACTGCCTTTTCATCTTGAGATTTCAAGTTGCTTAAGCACTTAGAGACTACAGTTGGCATTTCTTGATGTGCTGCTTCTTGGTCTAATGCTATTATTGAAAATACTTTTATCCCAGGCCTTGGCTTGGGTAATTCATTTGAAACATCCCATTCCACACTTAGGCCAGCAATTCTTCACCCTTTTCCCCTTTTAAAACAGATCAGTCATTAAGACCATAATATGCAGTTTTAATATACTTTCAGTTTTGGGTCTGGTGGATGTAAGAAGTGGAGTTCTTGTTCAGAAGTGAAACATTTGGACATTATAAAAGTGATCTGGCTGAGCTCTGCTCTGTGGGGACAGAAGAGCAGCCATGAGAGACCCCCAAGAGTCACCCCCTTCCTGCACAGGAGCCACCCCCTGGGTACTTCAAGTCCCCATGTCCCTCCCAAAGTACCACAAAGCAGACAAGATCTTCAAGGACTTGAAGAAAGACAAGCAGAGAAGGAACATCTCTCCTCTCAGGAATGCTGGACTTCTAAGGAACCCAACCAGACGTTCTGCACCCACTCCTCCTGCTCTTTCTCCACACCCCAAATGACTTGCATGGACACTTTGTCAGCCAACACCTTTCTCCTGGCCCATGTGCCCAAACCACCACATTCCCAGTTCCTCTTCCCAGGAAGAGCCTGAGGGATTTTCTTTTCATTTCTAACCCCTTCCTTCCTGGCCAGAGGACAACCCTCACCCCAAAACAGGCTCTGAGACAGGTATTGCAGGGTGCTGAGGAATGCCAGTTGATTAGAGGAAAGGATGAAAAGTGAGATGAAGCCTCACTCCTTCCTCTTCCTTATGCCCTGGTAGTGGAAATCTTTTGGGCATGAGGAACAAAAGAGAACTTTATGAGATGATTTAAAAGAGAAAGTATTTTTCTTTGTCATTCAGCAGGTGAAACATTAAAGTAAAAACTATAATAAAATAATTTGTGAACCTTTGAATACCTTTGTCTGGTTCAGGGAAAACATTGCTTTGGTGAAGAGCAGCCTGAGGAAGAGGAGGAGAGGCTGGTTCTGGGAAGAGGATGAAATGACTGATTCTCTTTCTGAGAAGGTCAGGGGAGAGGTGGCTGAAAGCCTTTTGCTTCCACTGGAAGATGACACAGTGAGACAGGGAAGACAGGTTGGAGCATTTACCCTCAATTGCCACCCCACACTTCCCTTCTGGGAGGTCCAAAAAGGAGAATTTTGCACATTAGGGCTCCAGCAGGGGAGATGTGCAAAAGCTGTTGGTGCTGTTGCTGTCCCATTACCTCCCTGAGCTGCCCCTGGGGGAGATTTTTGATTCCCCCAGGGAACCAAAGGCTGAGTCTGGTAGAACAAATCTCCTTTCCTCCTTAACCCATCCCAGTAAAGCCACTGGGTTTTTGTGTCTCCAGCACAGCTTTGCTCTGCCAGCTCCAGCAGGGAGGGAGTGGTGGGCAGAGGGTAGGACAGCTGGAAGGGGAAGTGGAGGTGTGATAGCATCTCCAACCACCCTGGCAGGATTTGCTAGAATTCACCTGCCAGCCCCCTGAGTCAGCCAGGAGGAGGTTGGATCCTTCTCCAGGGTTGGGTTGTGGCCTCCAGCAAAGCCCAGACCTGCTGTTCCAGTGAGGGTGCATCAGAGGGATCCATCCCATCCCATCCCACCCCACTCCTGATTTTGTAGCTTCCACTTTGCTGACACTGGAAAGGCATCAGAGGAGATAGGAGGATACTTATGCAAAGCCTTCTATCAATGGGGAGGCCCAGCTTCAAAGCTTTGATTCTACCAGGTGCTGGCAGCCCTTCTGAGAGCTGTTCTTGCTTGGGGGGATTCCATCTCAGAGTCTTCACATCCCAGGAAGGGGGAGTCCTACTTTGAAGACTCTCACCAGCAATGGGCCAAACCTCCTATTTGCATTTCATTTTTGGCTCTCTGAGGGCTGCTCCCTGGCACCAAACAAGCATTTTGCAATCTTTTTTAAAGCAACGAGGTGTGGTGTTTGCTGACACAGCTCAACACCAGGACTTGGATATGTGCATCCAACTGAGAAAGTCACCAGCAGTTTAGGCAGGTGTGGGTGAGTGAATTAGAGTTAAAACCAAGTACTGGTGCAGTTGGAGTATGCCCATCAAGTTGCAACAAGCAGAAATTTAATGTTAAATTAAAGGATCGACTTCTAGTGTTTGCACTCGGTGGTTTGGTTCCTGAAGTGAAACCACGGAGAGAATTTAAGGTTGAATTTCTTTTAAGGCTACTTTGAGTTGCCTTGCTGACAGTCCTGGGAATCTGTGTCACGTTGGACTCGGGCAGAATTTCTGCTGGATGCCCAGCATTGCCAATGGGACCTGTCTGCTCAGGGAGCAGCATCTTGCAACATTTCAGAAGTACAAAAGGCATCGCCAAAGGCCACTCCATCTCCTTTTTAACTTCAGCTTTGTCCAACTCAAAGTTTCTTTAATTTCCTAAAGGTTCTTAGAATATAGGGCAGTGCTGCCATAATCAAAGCAGCCAAGTCTCCTGGCTCAGACACTGCCTTTGACCTTTCAGTGGCTCATTTTCCCTCTGCTGCTTACTTTGCTGTGGAATTGCAGAGCTTCACCCTCTAGTATTTGAGGAGGAGTTTGGAAGGCATTTAAGAAATGAAGGTTATTAGACATTACCTTTCCTACTGCAAGCCCTTGCATGATGCACAGAGGATTATTATGCCATTGCCCTTTGGTGTAAACAAACCTTAGAGATGTTCTTTGCAATGCTGGTAACCAGAACAAAGCCCTTTGCTTGTTAAACCTCTCACATAAGAGAGACTCAAGGAAAGGCTGTTCATCATGCATAACACAAGAAAGGTTCCTGAATAATCCAAGACAAAAGGCCTGTGCTGGGAAAGTACAGAGGTGGGACTGCTGGTTTCCCTTTTATGAGGATCCCCAGATTCCCCACTTCTCCATTTGGCTGGCACAAAGAGCCTGGAGCTGCTGGTCCTCCTCGCTCTGCTCTCTGGCTATAGAAGACTTCAAGGAGTGCAACAAATTATATGGCAGGTTCAGAAATACCTTGTGGAATTGGTGATCTCTGAGTGCCTGGGGACAAGTGGAGAGAAAAGGGAGTTCCCAGGGAGGCAGAGCTTTGCCCTGAACACTTAATGCACAAAGAAACTGCTTTGAACTGTGTCTGACTTGGGTCCTGCTGCAGAAAAGATTTCTTTTAGCTTGGGCTGAGCTTGAAGCCTAAGTCTTGGTTCAGAAAACCCCTTGTGGGCCAGCTCAGCTTCCCAGGGAGCAAACTGGAGGCCAAACCCAGAACCAGCTACGGCTGGCAGGAGCTGAGGAACTTTTTAGCCCCATTGGGCAGTCCTGGGTCATCCCACAGCCCCTTTCAACTGCTGCAACAGAGCTCTGAGCAACAGAGAGGTACAAACCACCTCGTTTTGCCCTAATTTTCAATTATTCACCTTCATCTTCCATGCAGCAACCATGGAGGAGGTGGCTTTGGATGGTGGGCATGGGACTGGGCTGGCAGGGACTTTGCAGAGCTGAGTGACTGCTGTCCCCAGCACACAGATGACAATCAAAGCCCTAGACACAAAGGCCCAGTGTTCAGTGGAGGGCTGAAAGGAGGAGGTCTTCTGCTTCTTTGTTTAAATCCTGGCCCATTTGTTGACTTGGAGGCACCCACTCCTCAGTGGTGGCAGCAGCAGTGAAATCGGATAGCACTCTAATGAGAGTCCCTTCAATAACCATTGCCCTGAGTTTTGATACCTGGAGAGAAGATGCACCAGCTAGGGAAGAATTTATCAAAAACACACCACTGACTAGACATCAGAGGGAACCTCAAAGGGACAGTGAACTAGAACAAAGAACAAAAACATTTACAGAAGTGCTACGACCAAAAAAAAAAAAAGGAAAGGAAAAAACTGTACTAACAACAGTAACAAGGTCAGCTATAAAACTTGAATTAAAAGGCACTGCTGGGGAAAAGAGGATGACTCAAAAAAGCACCAAGAACTAAGAACACAGCTTGCCAATCAGATCTATACAGATTCCCCTTGATATCTTCCCACTAACAGCCTTTCCTGCAGGACAAGTAAAAAGTTTAAGCAACTGCTCTGGGGAGGTGGGCTGGAAGCCAGGGGAGCAGCACTCACAGTTTTTAACACCGATTTTCAGGTTCTGCATCAATGGGATGGCTCAAAGGGGCAGGGGCTCAGTCAGCAGGGCTGGGAGCAGCTCTCCAGCAAGGCACCAGTCACAGCAACCCCCCCTGAGGGCCACTTTGTGATTGGAATTATTATTAATAGAGTTCATTACTCGAGGGGACTGGCTGTGCCCTCAGCACAGGCTGCCTTTGCTGCTCCTCTCACTCCTAGCTGGGAGGATGCTCCAGTGTAAATCAGCACAAATAAAGGTCCAGCCCTGAGCTTCACCAAAGTAGGGCTGAAATGAGGATTGGTTGAAGTCTTGCAGAAAAGCATTTCCTGCAGCAATGGAAGTTTTCTGCTCTACAAAGAAAAGAAGAAATTTTTTTTTTAAGATTTTCACCAGTTTGTGGGAATATGAAAGTTTTTTGCCTTCCACCAAAATACCCAGAGGCTTTCCTACACAGAAAGGTCATGACACAGCAGCCCTCTCTGCCTCCTGTGCTCAAGAATGAAGATTTACCTTCTGTGCATCCATCCCTCCCTCACAGCCTTGGTGCTGACATCCCTTCAGCAGACAAGGATCCTTCCCCTGTCATTGTGCAAACCAGGTAACACCCCATGTGAAAAACTAGTGGAAGAAAATCAGCTTGAGATGTTAACCCTGAGTTTTCCTTTTCCCTCATCATTGCAAGAGTGAAAGGCAACTCACAGCAAACACTGGTACCAAACTGTGACTCTACTGGGCACAGACGACAGAGAAACTTTCAAAGTCAAAGCATCTTCCCACTTTGGTCCTGTACTTTGGGGCTCCTAATTTTTGCCCATAGAAACCTCAAGAAAACTGGGTGAAGTTCCCCCAGAAGCAAGAGCTTTTCTGTCTCTCAGGCCCTGCTGCCACCACGTCACATCTGGGTGGAGCTGTGCTTAAACACGGGTGAGCAGATGGAGGTTGGAGGTGCCCAATCTCTGCACATCCCATCAGCAGGAAGGAGTCTCCCATCAGCTCGTGTCACCCCCACCAGCCTGGGCAGAGCTCCCGTGTGCCTTGAGGAGTCCCAGGTGAGCTGAGACACCTCCACCTGGGTCACAGGGCTGCTCCTGATAGCCCAGAGCTTGAACTACCAACATCAGCAAGAGAGCTGGTTACCCTGGCTCAGCAGTGAAGACCAAGAGGTTCCTCCAGAGGAGGAGAAGAGGAGCCCCTCTCTCACCAGGAGTGATGCTCCCAACACCCAACACGAAGCAGTGTGAGTACCCTGTAACCATCCACCTCCCACCAATGCCTCTCTCTACATCCAGGACCATTTCTATGAGTTAATATTGCAGGGCTGGGTACTAACATTTCATTTTTAAAGTTGGCCCTGCTTGATTTTCTTTTTTTCCCCCCATTGCTTCCCCACAAAGCTGTGCTTGTTAGCAAAAGTGAAGAGACTTTTGATTTCTAAAGCCAATGTTAGAAAGTGCATTTCCCCGTGAGAGCACCTGGTTCTCCTCTTTAATGAGTAAACACAAGGAAACAGGCTCAAAGAATGATTGTTCCCAACATCATTACTTCTGAACCCGACATTAAAGAGAAGTAAAAGACAACAGCACAGCAGTTCTTTGTTTTGCCACCACTCTTCCTTAAAAAAAAAAAAATAAAAAATGTCTTTAACGAGACGCATTTGAAGTCTAACACGGGGCCGTTCTCCTAGATTATAATTGATAAATCTCCCAAAGTGGTGTGGGGAAAAGATTGTGTAATCCTGACTTGTTTCTTTTGAGGAAATAAATAAAATATGAACAATGTCATGACAAAACCAGCACAATGGGGTGAGCGGGTTTCCTGCCGACCGGAGCGCGCGGAGAGCCGGGATTTCAAAAGTCTCTGCCAGAGCAGTGTGGCACACGAGGAGGCTGCTGCTGCTGCTTCTCTTTGTTTTCCAAGTGCCAACCATTCCAGTTGGACTCGTGGGTTTGTTTGAAGCCCTGGTGTTTACTCCTGTGCCACAATTAATTTTGCTAAACACGGGAACAAGCTGTTCCCCCCCTGGGCTGGGGGTGCTTGCCTCCTCCCCAGGCAGATGGGGGTGATGGGGACATTCCTGTCCCCCTGGCATGGTGGGAGGTGTGACATTCCCTGTGTAGGTATGGTTTGCCTTGCTCCCCAGCTCCTCCTTGCTCTGCTCCCCCCGCTCCCACGGGCAGTTCCAAATTTTCAGGTCAAACCCCGCTGTGGTTTCACCCCACACTATCCCCGGTGCAGCTCAGCTCTGCCACTTCCCCAGCTTGCTGGGGGTTTAACATCACTGACCCTGCCCTGGTAGAGCCCTGCTTTAGGGACATGCACCCCAAAACACCAGAAAATGGTGATCAAGTTCTTCCTGCTGGAGAATCTCCACCATGCAGAGTCCTGCTGGTGGCACTGCTCCCACTTCACCACTTCCCTCTCCTTCCCATGGAAAATAATTCTTGCAAAGGTGCCTAAAGGCTCAGGCTGGGAAAGTTGCTGTTTCTGATGAGACACAAAGATTTTTCCGGATTTTTCAGCAACTGCTTCCCCAGAGCAGCCTTGTCTCTGGCTGAGCTGTAGCCAGGACCTTCTGGGAATCAACCTCTTCTCCCCTGTGCAGGATGGAAAGTTCATGCTCCACTTGAGTCAACGAATTGTTTGGAAATCCTCAGCCTAACACACAGATAAAACTTTCATTCAGCCCTAAACTAGTTCAAGTACCAGGTTTCTGATTCCCAGATAAAGCTGTCAGTTATATATTCAAATATATATATTCATGCCTTCCAGACCTTTTTCTTTTCTTGCTTTTTTTAACCATTGCTTTGAACAACAAGATGCAAATTTAATAGATTTAGAAGGCTTCAAGCCAATTCTCCCCTTCCTAATTTTGTAAAGTGTTATCATAAATGTTTTATGGTGTTTAAAAAAAAATAATAAATCTTTCCTTAAAGTAACAATTTAAATTTTTCATGCACAATGAAGACCTTTATCTTATTCACAGTTGTCATTTTCTGTTTAGCATCACAACACAATACTAATAAACAAATGCAATTGGATTGCCTGAAGCAGTTTTGCTGATTTTAATGTATGGTACCAGCTTTGTTTGTGTTATTCCTTTCTCTAGAGCATCCTCAGATCTTTCTTCCCCAAGAACACCATTTATTGGGTTTTGGAGAGGGCAGGTTACCTACAGACTGTGCCTTCCCTACAAGAGAAAAAAACCCAAAAACCCCCCCAAAATACATCACTTTTAGATTCAAATAGCAAGTGGTAAAATTCTAGCAAAGGCAGTGATTAAGAAAATTCAGAAAATATGTAACTCTTCTGAATTATAATCATTCTGTTTCATTCTGACCCTGCAAATTCCAGGCTGATTAGCACCCAGGAGCAATTTTCAGCAGAGTGATAGAAAGTATAGAAAGAATTTCATTCTGACACAGAGCAGTGTTTGCCTGCAGAGCAAACATTTCTTGGCTGAGGTTCCTCATCATCTGTTGGTCAAGAAAAACATTTGGCTACAGATAAGGCTGAAAGGCCCTGAAAACTCCTCCTCTAAACCTAAGCTGCAAGTGAATTTATCTTGGAACTACCAAAAGATGGGGCAGGACAGGCAGTGTGAGCACAGGGCGAGTCCCACACCTGGGAATGGTCTCAGGAATGACAAATCCCCAGGGACAGAGGCTCTTCCTTGTGGTGCTGGAGAAGAAATGGATCTATTGGGTCTCCCCATTGAACAGATTTGCAGCTTTCCAGGCTCCAAAGTGCATCTCTTTCAAGTTCCCAGGCAGCAGATTTTTCTCTCCATCTTTTGCTTTTGAGAATTCTAGGAGCATCTTCCATTAAATACAAAGATGCTTAGCCTTTTAACCCTCTAAATGTGATACCACAGGCTCTAGTGATCTTTTGTCAGTTAAATTCACCCTCTACACTTTCTACTTCAGCCTCTCTCTTGGATTTCCTTCCCTGCTGCGTGTGCTTATCCCCTCATTGAAAATACATTTTTAAACTAAGACAAACTATTGGTTATTTTTAGGTATCAGAGACATTTTTCTCAAGATCTTTCTTCATTAATTCACTTTTCTTTTTTTTTTTTTTTTTTTTTGGTCTTGATCCCATTTGCCCCGTGTTCTTTATTCTTTCTTAACCCTGTTGCTCAAAAGGTGCCACCACAGATTAACAGGGAGTCTGATAGCTTCTGCAGAGCAGCATTTCATGTTCTTCTGCATCCTTTAATCAGGTTTAAACTCTTGTGGCCTCCTGTTGAAGTTCAGTTTGAAAATACACAGTGATCCTCAAATAAAACACCAAATACTTTTTTTTTTTTTTTATTTTGACAAACATTCCAAATACCCAGCAGTGCAATAGGAGGATGAGAAGGAAAACATTGCAGTGGGAAAATCTTGCCCCTTCTATAAGTTCTGTAAATAATTTTGCTTGAGTTAGCCAATGAGAAGGGAGGAATCATCATGACATGGCACAGAAAACCACCCACCCCACCTCCTGCCTGGCAAATAAAGTATTGAGGGCAGGAGATAAGTGCAGCAGCAGATGTGCCCTGGGTCTCTGCAATGGACATCTCTGGAAATCCACAGTAATAGATCCCCGAGCTCAAACTCAACTGCTTCACCACTCTGGGCTTTTCAGTATTCAGTCCTGCAAATCCTCTGAATTTGCAGCTTGAGTCCATCTCAAATCACAGCCCAGTCCTGAATAATCCATTCTTGTAAAAATGGTGACTCTATCCCCCATAGATTCCCTGCCCCACCAGCAGCTTCTTTTTCCCAATTGCTTTTCCCATGCCAGAATGAGGAAAGGCTGAGCCAGCAGTTAAAGCAAGGGATTGTGAGCTGGGGGTCTGGGGTCTAATCCCAGCTCAGCTCCTCATATATTTGGGAAAACACTTTTTACTTTTCTGACCAAAAAAAAAATGAGGTGGCACTACTTTGTGCTGAGACTTAGTTCATGAAAGTTTGCAAATGGCTTTGAAATCCCTAACTGAAAGGTCAGAGTATAATTATAAAATAGCTAATAACCTCTCCTTATTTCCTATTGCTGGGCCCAGCTTCAGAAAAATAATTTCGAATAAAGCCTTGGGAATCTAGGATGACTTATGAGAAACCTGAACTGGCACAAATCTTTCCCATATGGATGTCCCAGTGATTGAGTTGGACTGAGGAGTCCTGAAATTCTCTCCTTGGAAAGTTTCAGGCTCTTTCTCCAGTCAGAGAGCCCAAAGAGGCTGAAAGTGACTTGAAGTCACTTTGTCTTCAGAGAAGTGGCCAGCAAAGCTGCTCAGGCTGGGGAAGAGAGGACAAATTCAAAGGGGACTTGTGCTATTATTTCATAATCATTTCATTCATTGCTCAGTTTGAGCAATGCCTTGGCAGTGATGGGGACAGACCTGACCAGAGAGCCCCAAACATCTTAGCAGGAGGCAAAGGCTGAGCCCGGAGTCCCTGTCTGTGCAGGCAGAGCTGCTGAGGACAACAATGCTGGGGGAAACCCTCTCCTGGGAAAGCACCAGAAGATTTCTAGAGTGCTAGAGACCACTTTCTCCTTCCTCAAGCCTAAGGGTGAAGCCTTGGGCAGCCCCTGCTAACCTGGGGCAAGGGAAGCAAAGTCCTCCTCCCCCGAGCTGCTCCGCTCGAGCGCCCGCGCTCTGCTTTCTGTTGGGATCCAAAAAAAAAAAAAGAAAAAAGTCAGTTTATGCTAAGCAGCACATCCTTGTCACCCCACCTCTGCCAATCACCAGATAAAAGGAGTCATTATTTTAAGACCCCTGCAGATGTCTGTCTGTCTTTTGTAATGAACTCCTGAGCAGCAGCCCCGGCCCCGCTAATGGGAGCGCCCACGGTGCATCCCGCCTGTGTCACATCACTCTTGCCTCTTCCAGCAGGTTTGCTTTACAGCCAGACATGCATGCCTGGATACATTTGGAGCCAGGTGGCTCCAGAAAGCCAGGCCAGGTTACTTGGTGAGATTTCTCAGCTTCATGTCTTCCAGAAACCTGCTCCCCATCTCCTCCCGGGTTGACAAGGTGTCCCATTAGCTTTATGGAAACCAGAGCGAGGTGGCCACCCAAGCATTCAGCTTCTGACTGGCTTCCACCTGCAGCAATAAGTTCAATCAGATAATTAACAGCAGCCTTTTCTACCTGCACTACTGGAAATGCCACAGAGAACACAGTTTTGTTGTTTTTTTAAAGAGCTTTCATGTTGTTACTGGGAGTTACGAAAAAAATCCTCACCCCTCCTGATAGCTGTGTCTGTACAACTTGCTTTGTGTTTTCCTCCTCCCCCTTCCATCATTTTTGGGCTTTCAAATCATCTAACATTGACATGGCACTGGGAGAACAGGGGAAGAAGAGAATCATCACAAAGATGTTTGAAAACCCAACACAATTCAGCAGCAGGTCTGGGTTAGTTAGCAGCTTTGCTTAGTTTGATTTCAACTTGAAATTTATTTCAAGATTAAATTTCAAGATTTTCTCTTGTAGCCAGAGAAAACCTGGCTCCAAGATGCCATGGCTGGTTTTCCAGTGAGGATGTTCCAGCATTTTTAATTTTTTTTCCAAGAAGCAAGGAAAAGAAAAAAAACCACAACTCGTGGTTCTCCAGAGGGTTCTCTCCAGAGGCCCAAGTTGTGTCTAGTCAGTGGATGAGCCCTAAATTAGAAAAAGAACAAGTTTCTTCACCCCATTCCCATCCCCACTTTGCCTCTTCTTCCTCCAGTCTCAACCACTGGGCCACCCATCCCCTGCTTAGAGGCTGGTGAGGCCAGAATACAAAGATTTCATTTCTAGTCAAGCCATTTGGTCAAATATTCCCTATCTGCCCCCATGAGACCCTCCAAGGTGTCTATTTGAGAAAGACCAAGTTTGACTCATTAGCAGATCCTACAGGCAGACAGTGATGTCAAATAAAAGCAGCATGGGGCAACCTGTGTTGCCTTTTGCTGTGAATTTCTTGCAACAATTCCCATGCATTGCCCAGTAACCTGCTGGTTGTCTTGAATCCAGCTCTGAGAAACATTCAGTCCTTATTTCCAAGCTCTGAGTGGCAGAAAATCTACCACCCATCTGAAAAGGATTTTGTGATGATCAGTCCTGGTCTGTACAAAAGCTTCTCAGCTTATTTCTGCTTTGACCTTCAGTAGCTCCAGCTCACTGGATCTTGCTTGGATTTTGCCTGCAGGTTTAAAGGAGCCTCCAGCTAGAATTGATTGCAGTGAAAATAAAGGGGTTTTCTGCCATCTTTGCTACTTCAAAATGAGAACAAGGTGATTTCTCAGCAGTATAATTCAAGAGGAACCAGATGTGAGCAGCTGCCATCATGCAAGAGGAGCACAGCTGGATCCAGCCACAGCTCCAAAAAGCCTGAGTATGGGCACAGAAAAGATGAAGAGAGGGAAGAGGAGCTTCATTTAGCCATTGGGTTTGGATTTCATGGAGGTTTATTCTTCCTCCAGGGTTCAAGAAACGAGCAGCATGTGTGAGAGAAGAAGCACAGCACCCCTCTTCAGGCCAGGAGTTCAGGAGTGAGGAAATCAGAGCTGCAACTCCGGAGTGATGAGACAGCCACAAATGACAACTCAAGAAGAGATGTCTGGACCTGAGCACACAAGGGGTTTGGCTTGTTTTGTTGGGCTTTTTTGCTTGTTATTATTTTGGACTTCTTATGATCAAGCACAAAGTTGCCTCCTTTGTGAAACCAGGCTTAGCAGTCATGATGAAAGCTGGAAGTCAAGGTTCACAGTGCCTTGTCTCAGTGCTTTTTAGGGACAAAAAGGCATATTTAGAGTCTCTACAGTGAGCAGGAGAGTTAATCTAGCCCTGCATAACCCAAGCTAAAACTGGACTTGGATCATGCTGCCTTCCCCTTCTCCATCAAGGGAAGGGACCACGAGGTGGGATGATGGGTGGTTGAGATTTGGTGGGAAGGAATCCATCACTCTCAAGAAGCAGTGGGCAAGGCTTCATTTTCAGTTCTTCTGAATAAAGCAATTCTTTTGGAAAAAAAAAAGTTTGTTATTTCCTGAGAGTCAAGTTAAAATCAAATACATTAAATACCTGTCAGCCAAATCTTGACCTTAACTTGAGAGAACATCCAGGCACACGTTCTTCAAGTGTTTAGGTGGACACATCACCATTCTCTCAGGTAAATGGTACAGGTCCCACCCTGCACAACTACACTGGAGAGATGAGTCCAGTGATGCTGGAAGCATCCTGCAAACCTTCTTCTGAGTTTGTAAAGAGAAAAAGGTGATGGCACACAAGGTGTGTTGGGTTAGGGTGGTGCAGGAACACTCAGGTCACTAGCAGGAAGGCTCTGCAGTAACAAAGCTTGAAGTTTCAACCCTTGAATGTTATCTGAAAGCAAAGGTCAGCCCAAGTATTTCAAGTGTTTTGTTAATCAGTCTCCTAAACCATTCAGGAGGAAAGAGAAACGACACCAAATGACAGAGCTGATTTGCTAATGCTGAAGGAACAATGAAATTTAACTCTTTCAGAATAACCAGAGAAAATAAATAAGGTACAAAGACGTGCAAATAGTTTGGGGTAATAAATAGCTGGGGTATTCTCTCTAACTGACCCTCTGGAGTCTCTGGTAAACTCTCTGCTTCAAGGAAAAAGTTCAGCTGCTTTTCTTTAGACATCAGCACTGCAAACATCAGCTGCTGGCTGAGAGCAACCAGTTTGACTGGGAAGTGGAAGCAGTGGGGAGCTGTGGCTCACTGGGAAGCAAGGAAGAGCAGAGGATCACCTCAAGGAACATGCCAAGGAGTTAGCAACACTCCCCAGAAAAGGCCACTCTGACAACACAGCATCATCCATCACAGCCTCCTGAGGACAGCTTTATAGCTGTGAGGAACCAGACTGGTAATTACAACACAGAAATGCAGCACTTGGGGTGTCCAGAGACCAAATGGCCCAGGGAGCCAGCAGCCCACGGGCAGGCATCTGCAATTCCATCCTTTCCAGCCTCCCTGGTTCTGCTCTGGCACTGGCCAAGCTCTGGGGCTGTTTAATACTAAAAGGGGCAAAAATGCAGGCTCAGAGAGCAGGACTGATGGAGACAGAGGCACCTCCCTGTGCCTTGCCCTGCCATGTGGAAACAGCCACCTGGCTGAGAGGGAAGCATCACAGCATGGCACAGCCTCCCTGCTGGGGAAATGGGGGACCTTTGCCTCCCCCCCCAGCACCAGAGCATGCACCAGGCCAAGGAAAATAAATGGAAACACTTTGGGTTTAGCTCTGCTGCTGGCCAGGTTGTTGAAATCTGCTGCACTGCTCCGAGCAGGGGCTTTAAATCCAGCCCTGGCTTCTGGGATCCCTGTCCTGGGATCTCTCTCCCCCTGGGTTCAGGGACCCACAGGGTCTGGGAAAGACAGAACTTGCATCCTGAATCAGACGTTCCCCATTAATTACAGCTTTGTAGGGAGGCTGCCAATGGGAAAGCATTGCACAGATGGAAGAGCTGTAGCTTCCTCCATCCCCTCCTTTTATGCTTCAAAGATGGGCCAAGCAATCTGGTAGCACATGGAGAAGCTATCAGCTTCTCATTATTCCCAAAGCCTCTGGGCTCTCTGTGCAGAGAGGGCCAGAGTTAAACTCTCCCTGGAAAGGTAACAGAGCATGGATCCCAACAGGAAAATCACCAAGAACACAAAATGTTTGCAAGGGCCTGAGACCCTGCATGTCAATATTTAGAAGTCTGTCCAAAATCCTGAGTTCTAAACTTAGCTCCAAACACAGCACACACAGATCTGAATCTGTTTTCTCTCTGCCAGAATAAAATGTTCTGCAGATTTTATTATTTATTCATCTCATTTCTTTCCCTTGGTCATCCAGAACACAAGATGGGAATTATTTTCAGCCAAGATGCTGGCTAGCTGCAATTAGTCTTTTACCATTACAAGAAAAGCACGTTCTGGGAAATTTTAAAGCTTGGAAAGCTGGCATGGAGCCTTTCCAAGGCACCATTGGCATCAACACAGCAGGACCCAAAGTAACCAGCAGCTCCCCAGTGAGAAGGAACAGAACTGCAGCCCCTGCCTCAGCATCTGTGGGGGGACAGGCTCTGCAGAGCCCCCCAGCTCAGGTCCTTCCCACCATGGCTGCAGACAGAGAGATGCTACGTGGCCCCCAGAAGATGCAGTCTGCTTCTCCAGCATCCATTTCCCCACAGTCACTGTTGTTATCTTTGCTTTTCATCAGGATTTCTAAGGGTGAGTAAGTTGATCTGCAGCTTCAGTATTCATGACTTCTCTATTTGGGTCAGATTGGGCTTTATCCCATGGGTTTGATCACTGGAAGGATCTGTCTGACACACTGATGACTTCCAGGGAAATTGGGAAGCCTTGACAAACACCAGCTAAGGACGTGGCTTCTAGTCCCAGTTCTCCTTTGATTTTTCCCAGCACCAGAATCAAGAACACTTTCGCTGCTCAGAGCAAAGCACAACCCCAACCAAGGTCCAACAAAGCTGCCAAGAGAGAAACGGGGCTGCTCAAAAGGCTTCTTGGAGAAAGGGAAAGGCCCAGCACTACGTGCTGGTGGCAGCTCAGCCAGGTCCATCCAGAGGGGCACCAGGCTGAGCCCCACTCCCACCAGGAGCAGCTGGCATCCCATCTTCTCCCAGGCCTTTGCTACAAGTGGAGCAACTGCTTCAGTTTATTTTATTGTTCCCAGGATATCACTAATTGCAACCAGCAACATTCCTCTTGCTATGCTTCCAAGGGCAAATTGCCTTTTTTTTTTTTTTTTCTCCTTTTTTTTTCCCTAGTGATGAGATCAGTTGACAGACACCCTGGGTCCAAGGCAGAGAGGGCAAGGAAGTCTTGGCATGGTCACAAGCCTGCAAGCTGCTGGGAGCCACCCAAAGCCAGGCTGAGGAGAGCCAGATAAAAGTGTCAACATGCATCTATGGTAGGCATAAGCTTGCAGACAACTTACAAAACTCATGAGAACTATTCAACAGTTCCACATTCAGCAGGAAAAATGGGATCTTGGATGACATCCCCATCAGGAAGGGGATGGAACCATCATGGAACCAGAGCTGCTGGTCCCTGTGGTGCCCCAAGCAAGGAGAACTCACCCAGCCCAAGCATCAGTCACCTCAGGTGTGTGAGGGGAATGGCTACACCTGAGAGGAGAAGGTTATGGAATTAATATTTGTAATTCCTTGGAGAGTCACGGATCACAAGTACCACTAGAGGAGGGCAAAGCATTATATTAGCAAGAGCTGGTTGCCATCCTCTGCTCTTGAGATCTCTGGCAGGGGACAGCCAAACACTGCACCATGCCCAGGACGTTCTGGTTGCTCAGTATTTTCTTTCCTTTTGCATTTTCCCCTAACTGAAAATGGGAAGCTGGAAATGCCACGTGCCTGCATTCAGAGGGATCCAAGCCCTTGCTAAACAGAGGCAGCCTTCATCTGTCCCCATCTCTCCTTGCTGCTTATCTGAACCTACTTTAATAGAGGCACAAGAAAGGGAAGAGGCTTGAGCTGGAACATGGGTTCAGTCCAACTCTTAGATCCTGAGAATGGAAAACTTGCAGTCCCTGAAGAAGAGAGAGGATGGATTGTGGTTTCTAGAGGGAGAAATTTAATACAAGTTTGTAGAGCAAATAAACTGCAACCTCATCCCTAGCATGTGAGAACCTACAGGGAGGGGAAAAAAAAAAAAATCCTGTCTTTAGTGGGTGCTGGAGTGAGGAGCAAAGCAAAAGCAGAGGGAAGGGCAGGAGCAGCCCAGGCAGACCATGCCCATCCAGCCCCACATCTGCCAGGCTGCTCCTTCCCAAGGGCTCCAGGTGTGCTGGGAGGGGATGGAGGCTGCTGCCCCCAGGGAGCCCTGGGCTGGGGATGAAGATGAGGATGCTCGGGAGAGGGACAGGAAATTTCCCTAACTCCTCTTTAATCCCCTAAGGACACCTGTGTGGCACAGAGCAGCACTCTTAGCCTAAAAAATACCCACTTGGAAACTTCCACTGGTATAAAATGACTGAGCTGAAGCCACCCCAGAAGGCCAGGGTTTTAAGTCAGTGGCCATCCCTGTAAACTGTTGGTCCTGGATTTTAATTTCCTGAAGGGTCTCGTTTCTCTCCCTCTCCAAAGGAAGCAGGAAAACTCCTCTTTCTCCCTTTCTTTCTCTCCTCCTCAGAGTTGCTCTTTGAGTAAGGCCATACCTAACAATTACTCAGGGAAATGTTATGTTGACATTACTGTTTATAAAATAAAAAAGGGTTTTTAAAGCTAGAGAGTAACATCGTGACCATACAGCACTGGTGAATGATTAAAAATTTAGATGACTGCCTTTGAAACAATAAAAAGCTTTCGAAGCTCCTTAATGAGCAGCTATCAGAAACGAAGCATTTAAAACTTCAGAAAGTGCCTCTGTGGAAATTTCATTGTCTTTGATGCTGTAAAATAACTGCAGGGTGGATTCATTTCAAGTTCTTTTTAGCATACTGGTCGTTTAGAAATATTGGGAGATATCTTTCTTAGCAATATGTGGGGAAAACAATGTCTTGGTCGCTTTCATTTATCTGCAATTTGACAGGAGTGCAGTTTATTAACTTGAAAAGAGACAGATACATTATCTGAAACACAGAGAGTATGGTGGGTATTGCCTCCTTTTCATACCAGTGGGAGTCCATGACACTTTGAACTTGCTCACCATTAAACGCCTTCCTGAGTTGTTGAAGAGGCCTTTAGAAAGGGAGCCTGTGCATTTATGATGTAAATTCGTTATTTTGACAGTCTTTGAAATCTGTCATATTCACGTCCAATTTAATGCACCGCAAAAAATTCTTTTCTTTTAAAATACTTTTCTTTTAAGATTTCAAAGCCATTTTCATGTAGAAAACTATTGTTATACCTAATATATCCTGAAAGTGTTTTAGCAAAGGAACTTAGATGATTCTGTTTTAAGTCATGTCAGGTTTTAAAACATGTCATTTCTTCAAATAAGCTTTGACCAGGCTTTTTTTTTTTTTTTTTTTTTTTTTCATTAGTTAAAGTGCACTTGATTTCCATGGACACAATTAGTCAGAATATATGCCAGAGGATCATCATGGGATCAAACAGGCTTCTTTCAGGCTGTATTGGGTGAAGCAATTGCCCACATATCCGAGATCAATCCAGCCCAGCACACAGGTAGACAGAGATGCAGAGAGCTGAGGGCTGGTTGGGAAAGTCAGGAATTGGAGTGGAGCAGAGAGGATTTAACCAGGACCTGGACCAGTGGGAAAATTAAAACTGCTCCTTTCAAACCCATGAGCTCTGAGTATTTCCTCTAAACCTGGAGTGGGGCGAGGAGGAGCAGGCCAGGAGGGGGTTGTGCAGCATCTGATGAAATCCAAGTTGAGTTTAATGCTGGGCAAATCCAAGCTTCATCCATTTCAACTCCGTCTTCAATCCAAACAAACCTCCTTAGGGCTCCCTAATCCTTATTACACAGTGGATTTTAGCTGTACCTGCACTTCTTTATCAGTTTGCAAGATATTTTCAGCTGGTATAGAGGTCTTCATGCAGCTCTGCTTCAAAGCAGTGTACAGAGGAGGTTCTGTACTGAGTTTCAGAGAGTGTTTACAGATGCCTTATCACTCAGGGAGAGGAGGTTGGTGGGCAGGAGGAACACATTTCTCCAAAGCAGTGAAGAATCATCCTAATCTAGGGAAACGATCAAATAAGAGTTTCAAAGATCTCATGCTACAAAGGAAGGTATTAAACTCATTCCTTGCCTGCCCAGACTCTGGGGCTGGTTTAGAATACATGGAAATGGCTCTTTTCTATGATGGGACCTTGCACTGATGGTTTAAGCACCATTTCATGTGTCCCCAGTGGCTGGGTTTGAAATGCAACGTATCCTGAGTGAGATAAACCAGGAGAATCATTACTTCAGTGGCATTTAACCCTATAATTGGGTGGTTTTTTTCCTGTGCTGATTTTATAAGGTCACCCTGTTATTTCCTTTGCTGGCTGGCATGGTGCTCTCATGCTATTACTCTCTTCCATCACAAGGAATGATATTTTGGGACTGAAAGGGGAAAAGATTTGTAAGGGACTGTCCTTTCCCACACTGTGATTGCCTGAAAGCTTCAAATAGTCAAAGGCTGAGTGTAAAGGTGTTTTAGATGGTGTCTCTGGGGCAGAAATCATACCTGGTCTAGGGGTGGGAAAGAACTGTAAGGATCTGATCATTTTATAGCTGGATCACCTTGTCCCTCTGCAAAGGGAGGATATGCTTTCTTGATGGAGCTTGTGTTGGATATTAAACCAATACTGCACTTGATCTCAGCAAAAAAAACCATTCAACCTCCCAACTTGAAAGAGGCAGCTCGAGCCTTGAAGCAGGGAATCCTGCAGTGCTTGCTGCCATCTAACCTGATGGCCTGGCTGGGTTCACTCACCAAATTCATCCCTGCTATCTTTTCCCCCAGTTTCAGATTCTGTTGGCACGAACAAAACCTTGGGCTGCCTGAGCAAACACTTTGAACTGGTGCCTAATTGGCTTGGGTCTGGTTCAGAATATAGTGCACCACAGAAACCACCATAACATCCATCAGAGGCAGAGAGGATGTCCCCACGTTTGGCTTAAACTCCAGGGTATTTCCTTTGCCAAAAGCATTTGAAAAAAATCACACTTAAGTATAGGTTTGCTGGGGCAAAAGAGACCGACCCCTTCCACTCCTTGATTTTTCCCACAGAAGGAAATTTCTGGAGGGCAGCTCCTCCAGCAGAACAGCCCAGGGTTCATTGCACCAACAGCACTGACTTCCCCAGCCTTATCATATCTCTCTCCTTGTTTCCCCTCTGCACTCCCAAGGCATGTTTGTGGGCTGTGAGAGTCCTCTTCCCAGCCAAACTTGATGGAATTAAACTCCTTTTCTGGGATCTACGCTCCCTTCCCCCTTTTCCTGGGTTTTGTGCCCTTTCCCCTCTCCAATTAGTGCTCCTTAGCTCTGATAGTGCCTCCCTGCAAGAGAGGAAACAGGGGCCTGTTGTCAGGAATATTAAAAAAAAAAAAAAAAAAAGTTATTTCAAGATGACTGCTGAAGGCAGACAGAAACCTCTGGTTCTCCTGGCCGTGCCTACCCTGCCCAAGGGAGCCTGTCTGCACCCAAAATTCTGACATCTTCAAGCCCCAGCAGGCTCAGAGATGAACCACTCACTTCTTTAATGACTGTCATCATCAAACATGACTGGTGGGTTTAAACGTCTCAATTTTTGGTCATGATGCCCAAAGTTTTCTCTAAGTTTTGAGTAAACTCTGTGAAAACCAAGGTCTCAGACAGAAGCAATCAAAATCCCCTTTGGAAAGTCACCCTGCCAAACTCACCAAAGGCCTGATCCTGCCTTAGAGCAACAGCTCAGTGACAGCAACACCTGGGCTGAGGTCAGTTCTAGGAAAAGTGACACTGCAGACTGGTTTATTGCTGAATTACTGAGCAGTCAGCCCCTTCCTGGCCATGCAGAGAGCAACCATCAAGAGCTGTTCCCCTGCCCAGCTCAGGCAAGAATCTTCCTCTTTATGTTATGAAACAGCAATAATTTGCTTACAAATGTCATCAAGGGAGACAGGAGGGGAATGGAGGGATGAAGCACATGTTAAGCCACCCTGATAAATCAGCCATGCAGCAGGAGAAAGGATGAAAACTTCAAAGAATAAAAAGCCCAGTTCTCTAAGCCAGCTCTATGCAAACCCAACCATCTTACAGGAGAGTCTTGTGCTTGTGTGTCTGCAGCAGCACAAAGACATAAATGACAATTATGTCCCTGCTGATCCCTTAATTTCTAACCTCTAAGATTCTCAGGTCCAGCTGCCAGCCATGCCCACTAAACCTGAAGTGCCACAGCTACACTTTTTTAACACATCCAGCATTTTCCTGGGCAAGGAACCCCATTTAAGAAGCAGCCAACCAAGTCCTGCTCTCCAGTAACTTCTAAAAGGCTTCCAGGTCCTGCTCAAATGGGAAAAACAGTGGCTGCCAGGAAGCAGAAGGAACAAATGTTCTCCTGCAGCCCCATGTCCCAGACTTGCAGCCCTGGGTCTGGATCCCAAATTCTGGACTTCACAGCAGCACCTCTGGGACTGGAAGGAAGAACCAGTCGTACTCATTTAGGAAAGAACTGTTCATGGTAATGCAAATATTGCCCAATTGTGTGAAAGGGCTGAGCCTCAGACACATGGATGCAATTCATGAAAGAATCCAAACAAGGCAGGATCAAGGAATCCTGATCTGTTGTGCAATGGCAGACAAAGAACAAACCTAAAGAGTCACTAAGGAACATCATGGCACTGGGAGGGGGGCCAAGATATTCTGATGGGGAGAGGCTTAACCATGCCTAAGGGCAACTGGAAAAGAGAATATTGTGGCAGAGAACTGCCCCATCCACACTTCCTGCAACTTCATGCTCATTTTTTTTGCTTCTCTCTCCCTTCCACCTGCATGCAGATGCTCTTGCCTGGCCCAGCCCCCTAGGGAGGTGCTTTCTGTCCTGCCAAGCTCCCCAGACTACATCTTTTAATAACAGGCACTTGATATTTTTGCTATTTATCATCAGATTATGTGTTTTTCCTGCCCCCCCCCTGGAACAGGCTGCAGATGCAAATCCTGCCCTTAGGATTGTTGAAAACAATAAAACTTTAAAAAAGTCAGAATGAAAACATAAAACTGAGGCAAACAAATATCTCTCAGACGAAAAGGGAAAAAGTAAAACTGCAACAGCAGTTTGCAAAAGCAAAATCCATTGAACTTAGCAATCCTAGCAACACAGCCCTTTGTTTTTGAGCCATCTGAAGCAAGTTTCACCCTGCAAACTCCATGGGGATCCTTGATTTCTCTAGCCAAACCAACTCCTTTTCCTAAATCACACTCAGTTCTGGCCATTTGAGCTGTCACTCAGTCTCTCCTCCATGTGAACAAAACCACACAAGCCCATACAAAGTCTGAGGGACCCTCAGCAACCAAAGCTGCTGGGTGTGTGTGTCCCCCAGTGCACCCCTACACGGTGCCCTTTAGCCAGGAGGATCACCTTTTTGCAGAAAAAACACCCTTGAAAATTGTTGAAAAGGAAATTATTTTTAGATCTCCCATAGGTAGAGGGCAGATTATATTCTCATGCAATAGAAAAACTCATGTCAAGTCTCAGGCAGGCTGGGAGGGAGACAGGGACTCCACGGTACCTTCACCTTGGAGCCTCCTTTGTATCCAGCCTGAAATCTGCCTTCCCAGCCCCCAGGTTCCAAAGAGATGTGCCCAGTGACAATTCTGCAGCTTAGCACAGCTCTCCCCCTCCAAAACCCGAGTGGGAAGCTGTTTAATCTATTTTATAGCTTCATGATTTTTAAGAAAAATTATTATTTGATGGGTTTTTAGGCAAAGCTGCTGTCTAAAGCTCCTGTTTAAATACCAGCTAGCACCCAGCCCCCCCAAAATACTGCAGGGGCAGCACAGGTTGGGTGGGAGCAGCCCAGACATTGTCCCTGTTCCCTGGCTCTGCCCCTGTGCCCTCTTGGCATTGCAGCCTGGAAAATTCCCCAGGCACACAGCCCATCCTGTGAGACCTGCTCTGTCTGGTTCCTCCTTGTGGGGCCTCTCCTGCAAAAAACCCAGGAGTTGATAAACAAGGTTACTTTAAAAAAAAAATAAAAATCAAAATAAAAGGACTTAAGCACACTGCTGCTTTTGGTTCCCCATCCACAGGTGCCACATCCTGGGCACAGAGATGTCCTCTGCTTCCAGGGGGGCCTGAAGGGCCAAGGGAGATGGTGGAGATGGGCAGGCAGAAAGGATTGTTGGAGGCTGCAAATACATTCCAGTTTTGATGCTCTTCGTCACAAATGTAAATTCTCATTTCCTTTAAAACCTACTGAAGCTGGTGAAGTGACTTAGAAGGGCTGCAGTGCTCCTGATGGTTTTGCTGGACAAAAGGGAGCTCCCAGCAGGCCAGCTGTGGGGGCTCTGACCCCATGGGGGCTGCTAAAGCAGAGCTGCTATATGCTGGGAACTTCCAGGGATTTTTTTTTTTAATGCTCTGGTAGTTATTTTGTAAGATATGATGCAGTTATTTACAGGAAGATCATTCTCCCAGAGCAGCATTCAGAAGTAATACTCATGCTGCTCTCCTCCCCAAACTAGAGGAACCTCCCCACACCCCAGTGATGGGCAGGATTTGTGTTTTCTATTGCTGGATCCTTTTGATTTTATTCTATATTGTCATATTTTTCCTTGACTCTCTCAGTGCATCTGTGCTCTCTCTCCATACCACGTCAGACCTGGTTCTGTTGTGCAAAATAAGATTTATTTTTTTTTTCTCACATTTCCAATGAGCCCTTCATAGAAACTCTGCTACCTCTGCTTCATTCCACACCATCCCCAAATCTGCTCCATATATATATATATATATGGCCCACAGTGGTACAACCTGCCCCTGCAATGCCATTTCCCCAGCAATCCCATGGCCTTTGCTCTGTTGGGGACCATCTCCAGATATTTCCCCTTGCTCTGGAGCAAGGACAAGCTGAGGTCCTGCAGGATTCAGATCTCCTGCCTCTAGGTCAGGGAAGCTGAGCTCAGCCTGGGAAGGTTGAAGCAAGCACCAAGTCCCTACCACTCTCTCCAGTTTTCCTTGTCCCTCCTCACACATTACCCCCCTCCTATGGGCTATGAAGTTTTGCAGCAGTAATGCAGGTAAGAAGCAAAAAAAAAAAAAAAAAAAAAAAGGGGGGAACTGGGTAGGTTTTCCTTTGCAACAAGTTCTCCCCCTCACCCTGCCTTTGCCAGGAGCTGTGGAAAGCTCTGCTGATATTCAGCCTCAGTTTTTTCCTGGGGAAGGTTTTGTTTCCCAGTCACAGATTTTCTCCTGCACTTAGATGTTTGTCCATAAAAGAGAAAATAAATAAAAATCCTCTATTGTAAAACTTGTCAGATGAGACCACCCAAGTGGCTGAAGGGAAGGAGGAAGAAATGCCTTGAAACCCATTTTCTTTTTGATGGTTTAGAAAGGGAATTGAATGTTATTGTCTCACTTTAAATATGTTCTTTATGAGGAGGTCATGTAGCAGGCACATCATTTTCTAATTACAACCATGCAGATAACATGGAAACAAAATAGAGAGATTTTCCAAAACAGAGGATGCATTTTCCAACAACATTCTCTACAGCTCATCTTCCAAGCCCCAAATCAAAGAGCTTTACTCAGGAGGATCTAGGTATAGTTGTAAGCTGTTTGTTGCTTCCTTTTACCCACTCTTTTGTTGTCAGTGGGAAACCTAAACTGGATAATAGCTGGAAAATGTTGTCTGGGTTTTGGTGGAGTTTGCTTAGGAAGTTCTGGTGCTGTCCATGGAAGCAGCCTGGCTAAACCCACAAACAGAAGAATTCAGATCCCCTGTAACACCACGGAGATCCTGAGAGTTTTTCCCAGCAAAACTTGCTCACAGCAGAAGAGAATTGCAGGATCAAATCTTAAACTGGCAGGAAATGAAGCTGGAGTGAAAACTGGTTTTCTTCCTTTTCCCACCAGCTCTCCAGTGCTGCTTCCCCCCAGCCCAGGTTTGTTGGGTAGGACTGAGGTGTCCTGCACTGTCCCCATCCCCTGGGACACCTGTAGGGTCACAGCCAGCAGGGTTGGACATCTTCTGGAGAGGAGTCATGTATGGAATTCCATCACATTTGGTCCAACAGTTGTCCAGGTTTTAGAAGGCAGGCAGCATCATCAAGTGCATGGGCCCAGTGCAATGCCAGTCTGTCCATGGAGATGGAAAGCAGTGGGGAAGAGCTGGGAATGTGTCCCTGGGATGTCTTTCTTGGGCTGAGGTTGAACAAAGGCACCCCTCTAGGTAGAAAAATCAGGTCACAGATGATCTGAGATTTTACCTCTCCCCAGCTTTGTCTCCAGCAGAAGAGGCATCCTGTGAGCTGCAGGGCTGACAAAGGTTTTGTGCAAAGCCCCATCCCTGGTGGAAGTGGGGAAAGTCACATCCTGAGGCACATCAGAAGGACCAAGATGGAGCTACTGACTGCTCCAAGATCTTTTCAGCAGGAAAAACCTTCCCCACAGGAGATGAGAGGGCTTATCACTTGTGTTTGTTCAGGGGCTCTCCAGCACTCACTTTCCCAGCAGACAAAAAACCTTAAAGAGTCCCTTTGTCTCCATCCAGCTGAAGTTGACCATAAAGAGCAATCAGAGTTTTCCAAAGAGGGTAAATTTAAATGTGTCTGCATTGCCACTAACCCCCTCAGCTCTATTTGGCTGAGATGCTCAGGATAAAGGGGCTGTCCCTGGTCTCTCTGTATCTGAAGTATCAGGGGAGTTTGTGATTGAGAGGGGATGACCTTCAGGCTAAACTGTTCTGCTTACAGTCCTGTGTGATGATAAATTATCAAGCAGAAGGGAAAATGCTGGGCTGGATTCTGAGCTTCTGATTTGGGAGAACCTAAAGATACCTCTCAGGTTTCTTTATTCTCAACCCTCCCCGTGAGAAGTAAACCCATCCTTCTCCTCCACCTCCTCTTTTCCTGGTGCTCAGGACATGGAATGTAACACACACAACACCTTAATGGGCTGGCAGCTTGACCAAGGACAAAAATCACCCTTTGATAACCTCCCAAGTAAGTGGTGCAACCAACACACACCTACTGCTCTTGCTGGTTGCAGTTCCAACAGTGAGTAAAGCTCACGTAACCCGACTTTCCTTTTGGCCTTAAGAAATGAGGACCAAAAATACAATTGCATAGGTTTGCTCCAGGATGAAAAAGGAGGGGGGAAAAGCCTTGAATGAAGCAAAAGGAAACCACATTGATTAAGGAAATAAAAATAAAATTTAAAAAAAAAAAAGCAAAACAAAAGAGCAGCAAAGGACAGAAAGGGAAAGCAGGATCATGCTCCAGGCAAAGTAAGTTGCTCTTTTTGTTTAACTGTTTTCTCTCCAAGCCTGCCCAGCATGAAAATCCCCTTTTTAAAAGGAGACAGAGTTGGAATTCACACCTGTAAGCTGGACCTGCTGCTCCTGGCCTGGGGATGGCCACAAAGACCCAAGTCAGCTCGGATCAGTGTCAGGGCAGCAGGGACACAAAGGGAGCTGAGCCCTTCCCTTTCCACTGCATTACTCCAGAAGAAAGCTGCATTTGTTTGAGGTGCTCTGAATAGGCTTGGGGGGGAGTTTCTGGGTGCCTTTTTGGTTTGAGTTTTGGGGTTGGTTTGGTTTTTTTTTGGTGCCTTGCTTTTGTTTCATTTGGGCTATTTTGTTGTTGCTTTTGAGTTGTTTTTCTTGGGTAGATTTTTGTTCTTCTTGTTGTTGGGCTGGATGGGGTTTTTTTTGTTTGGTGTTTTTAAAGAAGCCATTTTGTATCTATTTCTGTTCTCAAAAGGGAAGTGAGTTCTGCAAATCGACCTTAAAACTTCCTCAGACAGCAGCCAGGAGGCTGTGCTGTCCCTCTGCCCTTCAGCAGGAGCACAACTCACCAGGATGCTCCAATAAAACCACCCGTGCCCATGAACCAGCTTTAACAGGTCACAGACTTGATCCCAAACTCCATTCCCTGATCTCACACCACCAAATCTGTTCATTGGAAGCTATTTTGAGCCTGGAGATGATACTGTGCCCAAGATCCCAGAAAAACTGCTGCTTTTCTAACCCAAATGATGCTCCCAACACAGCTCCATGGAACCACTCTAGGGGGATTTGTGCCAAAGCTGGGGCTGAGGTGTTCTGATATCTTGGCATTGGACATTTTCATGGATTTTTGGCTGCCATGGACTGTACCCCCATGTCTGGTACCCCTCAAGGACAAGGCACTGGGCATCTCAGGGTGCATCTTTTCCCCCTGATGCTTCACAGGAACCACCAGACTCCCCCCAGTCCCATTCAGAGCCACTGAGTAGAGTCACTTCTCCTCCGAGCCCTCATAAACCACAAGAGATATTAATGACCAATCAATCCATGCTGTAATTTCTGTCCTTAGCTTGGGACAATTCAAAGCCCAGCATCTGCCTTGTTCTGCACATTTCTTTCACCAAGCAATTCTAATGAGGTCAGAATTATTTTCCTTCCTTTGCTCTAATCTCCTCAAAGAACAAAAAGAAGTATGAAAAGAAAACACAATATTTTTTTGTAAATCTGTGACTTCTGCATTAAATGATCAAAGTCTGTTTGCTGCACACTTGAAGTTCGGATGCAAAGGGATTTCCAACTTAAATAAATAAAAGATTGTTTTTCTGTAATGCAAATTGGGAAGGAGCAAGCCACCCAAAGTAGTCAGACAGGCTCTGCAGAAGGACAGTCCCACTCCTATACCCCACGTATTTTGCATGGCTGATGCTCTTAATCTCTTTCAAAAGAAACCCCAGCCCACCAGGGCATGTTCCTGTGTGCCAAGGGGGGAGAGTGGACTCTCCTCGAGGTTTGATTACAATATGCAGCTTAATCATATAATTTCTCAGTGCAGATATTGATCCTTGGGAGAGCAGCAGTGTAGGGAATAGATGGAAGCAGGGGGTGGAGAAATATCTGCTGCCTGTTTTCTCATCTAACAACTCCCCAGAGAGCCCCAGCCTTACCCATCCCACATATCCCAGTGTGACAAGGGATCAAAACTCCCTGGGGACATGCACGGTGCCTTTCAGGTAGGTTATACCATTATTAATGATCATAAAAGAACCTATCAAGGTATTTTGCATTTCTTTCATCTGGCAAGCCTGAGAGCATGGTTATTAATTGAGGAAGCCTGACTTTTCTGCAAGGGAGAATTTAGGATTTCCTTTCTACATTCAGGAAAAACAAAGCAGAGGGACTGTGCTGCTTGCTGAGCACCCCCTGGGCAGGGGCACAGCCCCACAGTGTCATGGTGCAGCATTGTCCCTTGAAATGGGAAGGAGGGCAAGTGCCCTGCTCCCACAGCTCAGCTTGCAGCCAACCTGCTCAGGTGCCAGGTTGGTGGGAGATAAAAAGCCCCACTCAAAGTTGGAATATACTCCATATTCCCCAAAAATGCAGGTCCCAGGTCATCCAGCACTGCCTTCCCCTCTCTGTACCAGGCACACCATCACCCTTCTAGGTGATGGACAGCCAGGCAGAGCTGGGAAACTTCTCCCACTTCAACAAAGTGACATTTTCTCCCTTCATGTGTTTTTAGGAGTTGTTCTGGTTAACCCCACAACCACCACAGCTCCTGCCATCTCATGTGTCAGGAGCACTCCCTCATCTCCAGGACACAGATGGAACGTGAAGTCACCAGAAAAAAATCCCCCCTGAAGATTAGGGACACACTCACATCAATATGTCCAAAGGGCAGCAAGGGGATTAGAGCATCAAAGTGACTAATTAGGGGAGTGGGTTACTTCTGAAACAAGGCCAGCTTCCAATTGAGGGCTGTGAAATGGAAATTGAACCTGAAATATCTGTGGCAGACTTTTGGTTCCTGTGAAAACCAGTACACATGTTTCCCTGCACAGAACTGAGTGCTCCTGTTAAGAGGGTGAAGCAAAACATCTGCTTAAGTGTTTGCAGAATTCAGGATTAAATCTAAAACTGGTGGAGATCAACATTTGAGGAGGATAACTTGCCCTCCACAACTTCAAGCAAGCCATCTCCCAGGATCCATTAATAAAGGGCAAAGTTCAACCACAGCAAAACCCAAGCTCACTTGTACAAGTCCAAACGTCGTCAAAACTACCCCAGAATTTTCCAGTTTTTTTCCCAAAACCAGGAAAAGCCCAGTGTGGCTCCAGGCCCTGGCCAAGGATCCTGCTGCAGAGCTTGGATCCAGACCAAAACTCCTCCAAAGTTCAGGACTCTCCTGTCCTCCATGATTTATAGCCTCCAGCTCTCCAGTGCCCTTACACAACCTAAGGACAACCTGTCACAGCCTCCTGGGATTTTCTTACCATCCCCATGAGCTGAGCACAGGGACTGCATTTCTGAGTCAGCTACAGCATCATCCTCTGTAGCCCAGCTGGCAGGAGCAGCAATGGACTCAGCTCAGCAGGATGCTCTTTGGCTGCAAGTCTAGAAGGGCTCTTTTCCTTCTGCTTCTGGGTGAAGGGCTATATTAACACTTGATTTTTTTTCCAAATGGAATAAAAAGACACTCGTATACAAATGAGACATTGCTCTATGTGTACCCCATAATTAGCAGGTAATATTCACTCTTTACCTTCAAAAAAAAATTGTTATGCTAAGTAGAAGGATTTTTGCTTAATTACAGGCTAATCCCATTTCCTCAGAACATGAGATATTTTCTTATCTCCCCAAAATGGAACAGGCACACTGGAATGGGGAGGATGTTGGAGTGTTTTCCTACGACACACAGATTCAGAAAGGTCAGAATTTTCTGCCCAGCTGTTTGCTGGGGAATAGCAAGGCAATCCCTAAAGCAACCCAGGCCAGGGGGCAGAGGAGGCTCCTGGGTTTGCCCAATCCTTGCTCCAGGTTCATGGCTCAGCCTGATGCTCCCTACATGACACCAATCATCAGCAAGCCTGGGGTGATGGCTCCTAAACTAAAGGATTTGACCCTTATCTGGAGAGTCGATGCATCAATCTTCATGCTGCAAAGCCTCAGTCCCTCCCACCAAGAAGGGGACAAAAGATTTCAGAAGAAATCTTCTGCTGAGGGTCATGCAGTGCTGCAGCAGCAGGGACCAGGTGAGCATCCTTCATCATCTCGGTGCCCAGCACAGCTTTGGTGATGATGTTGGCATCCTGGGTGCCACATCCAGCCATGGACAGGGAGGTTGAGCAGCCTGGAAGGATTTCCAAGCATATTCATGACAGTTGATGTCTTGCAGGAAAGTTTTGATTGCCTTTGAAGACAGGCAGCAGGGCTGATGAAACAAGAGGTCCTACTTAATATCTGTTATTTCCCCAAAGGCCCAAGGAGTTGAAAAGTACAAATGACTTAACCTGCACAAGTCTTTCGGTTGTAAGAGTTTATCCTGCCCAATTACAGAGAAGAAAAACCAAGGGCCAGAGAAGCAAGGCAGAAACCTCACGTGGGGTCAAGCAGCAGGGACAAAACCAACAGCCAGGCCCTGGCTGCCAGCACCTTCCTCTAACCACTGCTCTCAGTGGCTTTTGTGTTTCTCCTTTCCATTATGCATACCCTTCCCTTAATGATTTAGTGATGTTTGTTCCCTCACACTGTGCACAGACCTTGCAGATCAAAATAGCCAGTCATCTAAAAAAAAAAAAAAAAAAAAAAAAATTCTTTCTCCTTTGTTCTTCAAAGAAACCAAATAATCTCAATCCTTTGAGAAAACTCAAAGGGTGAAGGCAAAGCATCAGGACTGATGAGAACAATAGCAGTGTATCCCCTGATGAACAAGCATCTCTGGTGCTGTGTGGTTATTAAGAAATAAATTCCTTGTAGTGAAAATTCTTGGGTCAATTACTTGTTGCCACGGGGAGATTTCCTAGGAGTTTTATTGTTATTATCACTATTCACTGATTATATGTAGCAACACAAAAGTGAATTTTTATGTGAAGAGATGGCAATGTTTGGTAAATCTTAAACAACAGAAAGTAAAAGGGGGTGGAGTGATGGGGGATCAAAGGCCTTGTGATTCCTGGAACATTTTAGAGCCAATGCTAAGCACTTACTGCTGCTTGCAGTGGTCTGAAGTATTTTCTCTCACTTTGGAAGGTTAAGCAGTAGGCTGAGAGCAACTGAACATGCCAGCACAACATTTCTGCAGTCAGCAGTGGCTGCTTTGGCCAAAGACAGTCTCACTGCTCTGTCCTCAGCTTGCAGAAACTGGAGGAAAAACCTTTCAGTCCCCAGGGGACAAAAAAAAACAACCCAAAAAAGAAGGCAGAGTTTTCCAAAGCACCCATCACATTGTCATTTTGAGAAGGACACAGCTCTATCTGGACTGAGAACACTGTTTCCAACCCACCACTTACCTCTGCCTTGGTTTTTGCCCATCTCATTTTGGAGCTCTTCATGTTCTCAGCACCAATGGAGAGCCCAGATCCACACCTTGGAGCTCAGAGCCAGCTCCTGACCACCCCAGTTGCACTCCAGCTCCCTCTCCTCTCAGCAGAAAGTGCATTTTTTGGAGCCAAATACAAACCACCTCCAATTCTCTTTTTGGTCTGGGTTGGCACACAGAGAACACCTGCCTGCAGGGTTTGGCAGAGGCTGCTTTGCCTTTGCTTTCTGACTAAAGGAAGGCTCAGAAAGGGAAGAGGCAAAAAAACCCAAAAACATTTCCCCCCACACTCTGGGCAGCTGTGGACACAGAACCCATGCTTTTCCCAGTAACCTGATCCTCATTCTTTCCCCCCCTCCTGCTAGGAACACAATTTGCACATCAGAATCCCATCCCAGGGGACCCTGGGGGTGCCCACAGTCACTCAGAGTTTTGCCATCACAAGTCTGGCAGAAGCAGGGCCAGGGGAAGGAGTGGTTCCCACTTAACTGCTTGCCTGAAAGGAATGAATCTGGTAAACGTGTGCTCTGAGTGGTTTGGCTGTGAGTGCTGATATGAAATGCTCTCTAGGTATCACACAGGCAGGTGAAATATGTCTATCAAGCCAGCATTCTTTGATCATCAGAAGTCACTCATCATTTCCACATCACAGGAGGATGCTCAACTCCAGTCAGTCAGAGGGGAAGAAGGAGCAGCTGAGTATTTGTGGCTTAACAATGTGGAGCCATTGAATAAATACCAAAAAAAAATCACCACCAAGCCTCCGAGGGCAGCAGCACCTTACACTCAATTTACACACGTGCTACACAACCATTAACTCCAGTGCTCAGCAAAGAGGGAAGAGGTGTTTTCATTCCTAATGTCACAGAGCAATCTCCCTCCCAATTCCTCCTACAAAATCATCCCACAGGATCTCTCCTACATTATTTACAGCCTCTCAAGAGCTGCTCCATAGCTGACTGGCAGGACAGTGTTTCAGAGGCAGTTTTTGTGGCCTGGAGCCAACTCAAACCAAATTCAAACCAAGTTTCAGGTTCCATGAGCACCTGCAGCTCATGGAATGGCATCCCAACACACACTACAGTGCCAAAGGGAACCTCCAGGAAAGCTGGGGAGGGACTTTTTATAAGGACATAGCAATAGGACAAAGGGTAACGGCTTTAAACTGGGTTTTTTTGGTAGAATTAGTTTAGATATTAGGAAGAAATTCTGCACTGTGGGAGTAGGCAGACCCTGGCCCAGGTTGCCCAGAGAAGCTGTGGCTGCCCCATCCCTGGCAGTGCTGATGGGGTTTGGGACAACCTGGGCTGGTGGGAGGTGTCCCTGCCCATGCAGGGGGGTTGGCACTGGATGAGCTTGAAGGTCCCTTCCAACCCAAACCAGTGTGTGAGTCCCTGAACACCCCAGCTTGCTTTTCTTACATGATCAAGAATGAGTGCAGCACAAGGGATTTTTAGACTACGTGGTTAAAAACACCTTCAAACCAACACCTTCTAAGGGTAAATGAAACATCCACTGCCTGGGAGGAAGGAAAACTCCTCTGCCTGCTCTCACAGAGCTGCCAGCACCCAAACTGCAGACACAACCCCCCCACAACCTGGCAGGAGCCTGGGCAGAAAATCACCCACCTGGCAGCAGCCACCCACTGGTCCTCTCCTCCTGGCCCTTCAGAGGGGATGCTCGCCAAAGCACAGGCAGGGGGAAGCCCCCATATTGGGGTTCTCTACCCTCATATTGCTGTTCTCTGCCCCCATATTGGGGTTCTTTGCCCCCCACCTCCCAGGGAAGGAGCTGGGTGCTGCTGCAGCTGCCTTTAAGAACAGGTTCCTTGGGGCACCATGTGCTCCCAGCCCCATCAAGGCAAAATAAGAGGCACCTGAGCTCCTTTCCCCTCCCAGGCCCCCCTCTGGGAAGGATCCTTACTCCCAGCCCCCACCTGGGCACAAACCAGCTCCCAGCCTCCTCTTAAATGCCCATCTCTGGGAAACATTCAGTACAAACCCCCCCACTCTCTCTCTCCTGGCTCCTTGTGGCAAGTCGAGTGTTCAGCTGAGCTTTGTCCCCAGCTTTTTGCTCAAGTTTGCAAACTCCTTGAGTGAACCTGGTCCCAGTTTTGAGCTGGTCGGAACTCCATTTGAGCTGATTTATAGTTCAGCATTAAAAAACAACAACAACAACAACAACAACAACCCTCCTTTAAAATGGCAACTTTGCCCATAATTTATGCAAGGCCGGATGGAACTTGATGTTTCCAATTAACTTTCAGCTGGGTTTTGTCATTTTAGGTTTTGTTCAGAGCAAAACATGTCAGGAGGGCTGGAAACCAGCAATTAACTCCCATAAAACATAATGGGGTAGGTACAGAGTGGTGTCCTCCCATCTGTGTCGAGCTGCAAATGAAGGACACCAGTGGAAGGGCTGCTTGGAGTTTGTCCCCATCTTCCTTGGCCAAAATTTCTTGCCAGATACCAGACCTGACTTTGCAACCCCCGTGGATCGAGTTTGCCACACACCACCCTGCTGCCCGAGCTTTGGGGCACTGCCTGGCAGCTCCTTTCCTTGAGATCCCCCTATTTCAATAGGTAGGATCAGATCCCAGTAAAAGCTGAACCTTTGACATTTCTTCCTAGCAAGGAGCTCATAAATTGATGCTGAGACTTGACTGTGCTCAGCGGAGACCAAATCAACACTTCCCAAATTCCCTCCTCCCCGAGGAGCTGAGCCCTGGGTATTTTGTTTTTTGCAGGGGAATATCTGGAACCTTTTAATGGATTAAAAAATAAGTTGGAGTCGAGCATTTGTTTGCAAGACAGAAAAGGCTTCAAAGATAGACAAGCGGATTAGGCAGAAGTGTTCAGATGATTCACAAGCTGATACAGGCCACCAGGCAGGAAGTGTCTCAAATGACTTGTTCCTTTGTGCCCACATCAAAGCACCAGGGGATGACTGGCAGCATCCCTCCTGGCCACCTGCCCCAGGGGACAGAGGTGGCAGCTCTGGAAGGAGCAAGGTGGGGATGAGCTGGGGAGAAGAGAATTCAGCTCCCTGCTCACCCTGGTGCTGTGCATCTGCACTTTGTCAGGAGAAGCTGATGCTAAAGGGGGTTTTAGAGCTGGAACCTTCTCCTCCCTTTGTTCTTCTGTCTCTTCTTCATCTTCTCAGCCCCACTTTGTCCTTTTGGTTTTGGCTGGCCAAGATGAAGCCACGTGAAAGCAAAAAGTCTGCAGCCTCAAGTACTCAGGAGCCAGGGCTCCTATGGCAAGAAATGTCACCCCAGAGGGCATGGTGGCACTGAGGCAGGAGGTGGCTGAGGGTCACCTTGAGGGAGTGGGACTTATAGCCCAGTGAAGTCAATGGGGAGAGCACCAGTGACAGAACTGGGCTGTGTGTGATGCCTTGGGCTGACTGATTTGGGAAAACACAAGTGAAGGGTTGGAGAAGAGAAGCATCTAAACTGTAGAAGTGCTTCTGGCAGTCCTGAATCTACAAAAGCTCCTTTTTTTGCTTTCTTTCTGCTCTTATTTCGAAGCTTCTAGGAGGAGAAGGGAGCTTTCTGCAACCTCAGCCCTCCAAACCTGGGCACAGATGAGTAAGGGCAATGGTGGGGGATAACAGCAAAGTGCAGGAGCAATGCCAGCCTTGGTGACCCAGGCATTGGGTGGGTAGGTGGAATTAATTTAGATATTAGGAAGAAATTCTGCACTGAGACTAGGCTAGCCTGGGTTGTGTGGTTCAGGGAGAGGGTCCTAAACTGGCTGAGGATTCATCCATCTGAGTTTCTAGGAGTTGGCATTTCCCAAGGTCAAACTTGTGCTCAAAAGCTGCCAAGGAAAAGTTGGCCCACGGGGTTAAGAGGCAGAGAAAGCTCACTAAAAGGGATTTCTGTGGCCCTGGGACCTGATTCTGGAGGCCAAGGATTAAGCCCATTGATCTTTGCACAAAGGCTGCTGGAGATGAAGGCTGCCCACAGTAATTCAAGGCAGATACACAAGCAGCAGCCACACGTACCATGTGGCAGCAAGAACCTTCAGAGTTCATGGCAAAGGATGATTAAATGGAATACACTGTGAAATTAGCTAGGAAAACTCTACCTAAAGGGAGGAGGGCTGTTGCATATACAGTGTGTGAGATCATTAAATTACAGAGACTTTCAACACCGTCTCATAAGGAGACACTGAAAAAAACCTTGCAAGAGACTAAAAAAATCCTGCACCTCTTAACATCCTGCACTTTTAACCAAAGGCTTAACTTGCACAGAGAGCAATGCTTTTCATATTTAAATCCCATCAGCACCATGGCAGGCCAGGAGGAAATCTATCCAGGCTTTGGAGCCCAGCTATGAAGGGGGAACATATAAAAAAATGGGGTCAGCTGGGAAAAGAAGCTGGCAGACACCCCAGTGCAGCCACCAGTTCACTTTCTGGTTTTGAAAGGCAGTGAGTTCCTCTGTTCTACCAACTCCCCTTCATCCTAACGTGGATCTGGTGCAGCAGCTGCTCTCTGAAAGAGCAGGAGCTGCTCCCCCACCAGCAGGTGAGACTTCTGGCCAAGCCCCCCCCGTGCTTCACAGTGGTTTGTCAAGATCTGAGTGGAGCTGTCACGGGGAGGGGAAGTCGTGTGAACCCACGAGTGTTCCCTCCTGTGTCAGCCAAAGTGACCTCTGCACCAGGCAGAGCACACACGGGTGGCTGTGGTCCCCTTTGCTGCTTCTGCCCCCCAGTGCTCCCCATCCTCCAGCCTCCATCCTGCTGATGCTGCCCAAGCACAAGGGCCAGCAGGTCCCTCTCTTGGCAATCCCTCTGCCAAGCACCCCAGTCCTTCTCCTTTTGGATTCATGCTCACAATGCTCTCTCCTAGATTTTGGCACTCCAGCCCACGGGCAGCTTCCAGCTACTGGAGCTGATGTTGCTTTCATTTGCTGCCAGAGAAAACTCTCAAGCCCCAGCTCTGACCAGCCATAGGGCTTGCAGCTTCCCAGCTCTCAGAGGTCTTTCAGAGTAGCTCTTTATTTTGAGTTTGCTGAAACCATTGGCTTTGGCAGGAGCTGCTGCTTCTCTTTGGATCTTGGGGTACCTCTTCAAGTGGCTGTGAGTCCCTCTGATCCGTTGGGCACGGGGAGTGTGGGACACCTTGCCTCAGCTCCCCACACCTGGAGATTTTCAGGTGTCTCCCTTACCCACCCCAGGGGTGGCTGTCCAGGAGGGTGCTGCCAGCTGAGCAGAGTGCAGAGTCAAAGGGCAGGTGGGGAAACAGCCCTTCTAATGTCTCAAAAGTTTATGCTTCTTAACAAAGCAAAAAAGAGGGAATCTTAATTAGATGGGGAAAGTACATCAAGCTCATTAACTAATTACAAGGGAAAGTCCCTGCAGCAGATGCCTGGATTGCCTGAAGTACTGCTTACTCTTAACTTTGGAAAAGGATTCTGCTATTAAAGCATTATTTGGTTCCAGAAGCACAACAAAGTCTTTTTTTTTTTTTTTTTTTTTTTTTTTTTTTTTTTTTTTTATCATGTCTATCCAAGCTAACCCCTCATGGCTTTTATAAAGTGTATGTGTGTCAGGCAGGGGGCTGGCAGCATGGGAAGACATCCCTACATCCCTGGGCCCAGTCACAAATGGCATCAGCTGCTTTTTGAGAGACCATCCAGTACCTGGGAGACATGATCTGGGCTTCAGCTGATGCCTCTACAGCTCTGTCAGGAGCAAAACACTAAATGACCTGAGGGATGAAAGCATCAAGTTATCAAGTGGCCAAGAATAAACTCAGCCAATAACCTCCCTGTGATCATAGGGAGACCTTCCCCCTTTCCTTCCTACTGCTAGCTGGCAAAGCAGGAGAAGATGAATCTGTGGGAGCTGCAGGGGTGACAATGACACCACAGTGGAGTCAAAGGAGAGGCTGTCTGAAAACCAGAGGATTGAGGCAGGGATCAAGTCCTTGCCGTGGGATTTCTGGGCCCTTCTGGCACCCCAATAACACTTCCTCCCCGCTCACTCCTAAGAAGAATAGGGGAAATTTCAGAAAACTGCAAAAAAGAACCCAAATTTTGCAATAGCTTGTCCCAGAACAAACTTCTGGAGCCCGAGGGACCTCTGATTCTCCATCAGGAACAGCAGCTTGAGCTCATGGCTGCCTCCCAGCCCATCCCAGGAGAAAGAGCCAACACCCTCCACCACCAGCCCTACGTAGGAGATCTCTTCAGATGTTTGTTCCTTGAACTGCAGACAGCAAACCTTAAATATTTGCCCTCCTCCCCTCTTGGGGCTGAAGGAATGCCTTAAAACATTTTGGATTGTGTCATCTCAGCCGTCACACGACCTCAGCCAGAGAAAATGGGCAAATTCAGAGGAAACTGTTTGCTTAAAACTCTCATCAGCTGCTCCCTCCACACCCCCCCCCCCC
>JAAWXA010000030.1:2448340-2487319 GCA_038090715.1 Florisuga fusca | reverse complement strand
GGGGGGGGGGGACGACAAAGGAGAAGAGAGGGGAAAGGGAGAGGAGGGGGGAATTTGGCCTAAAATGAAACATTTTCCTTTTAAGTTGAACATTTGAAAATGGCTGGGAGGAAAGAACTGAAACACTGTAATGGCTGATACTGAAGAACAGCCTGGGACTTTTGCTTTTCGAGAACAGACGCCAGGGAGAGAGCTGTGGTGTGAAAAAGACAACGCTGTGTGCCTTGAAGGGGAAGGTGTTTGCAGCAGCCCATCTCCTGCAGACACTGAAAACCCCCTGCAAGGCACTAACCCAATTAGCTTTGCAAGGAGCTGTGCTGTGTAAAGGCAAAGGCACTGACAGTGGTTTTGGTAAAGGCTAAAGACAGCTTCACTCTGCCTTGCACTCCCATCCCTCTCACTTCATTAGCTTTGTGTCACCAGATCTTGCAGAGGTTGGCTCAAGAGCCTTTAGATCTGCACCTCTGTCCAGCCAGGAAGCCTCTCCTAGCATCAGCCTGGCTTGCAGAACTGTTTTGGACATGGGAGCATTTTTAAATGCTACAGAAAGAGTTATCCCATGAATGAATCTGTCTGTAGCAGGTGGATAGACAGACAGACAGACAGACAGATGGGCAGGCAGATGCTGTGCTCTAGGATTTGCATCTGGTACTTTGCTCCAGAGGTTGTATGAAATATTCCCCTCTGTGTTCTGATTTCTGGGTGAAAATCTTGGGTGTTGTGTACAATAGATTCCACCCCAGCTAAAGCCCAACCAAGGGAGGCAGAATGCAGCAGGGTCTCCTTTGGCTTGGTGGTTGTCTCTGAGACACAGCCCATCAGCTTGACACACTTCACCCTCCCAGGATGGAAGCTGTCTGGGGAGCTGAGACAAACTCAAAACCTTCCTTGGCAGATGTGGACAACATTGCAGAAAACATTGCTTAAAACCTTGGCACTGTGTCTGCAGGTGAATCACATGCTGTCTGAGCCAGAGCAGGTAGAAAACCTTTCCCCACCTCTTCATTTGCTAATCCTGTCATCAAACAACATGCACCCCCAGCCCTTGGTGTCATCCATTGATCTGCAGAAGGAGTGATGGACAAGTTGCTCTCTGTTTCAGGGGCACTTTACATTGTTCTGCTCCTAAGAATCATGTCAGCCATGTGCTTTCCTTCTAGGAGACCCTCTTCCATTTCAGAAATGAACATTTTAGTCTTTCCAATATGAAAGGCAAAAAGGAGATAGCAGCAGAGCTAGGAAATCACTCTTGGTATGTGGTAAAGCCAATTCCACTGAAAAAAAGAATGAAGCCCCCAAAAGCACCCACGTGCACACGTGTCTACTCGTGTGCTCAGGCACAGACTCCAGCCTGCAGCTCGATGGGGTGAAAAGCAGAAGATCACCCCTTTCTGAAAGTCTTTTTGCTATGAATTTTCTCCCTGTAGTAATAAGCTTTGCAAAGTATTTTAATGAATAACTTCAGCAGTAATTGCCAGGAAACCATTAGTTACCTATGGTTAACATCCAGCCTGTTCACATTACATCCCAACTTTCTGACACAAAAATCAAGGAGAACACTTGCAAGAAATCAAGATCCAAATTGGTTCAGCCTCTAAGGATAATAAAGACTTAGAAATATGTATAAGCTTAAGTGGTTTTGAATAAGGACAGCATTTCAAAAAGCAGTTGAATTGTTACTTTGAAATAAGCCATTATTTTCGGCTTCTTAAAATTCTCATCTTTTATAGGGGACGAGATCCAGACCGCCAAGAACCAAGGAGAGTTTTTGATGCAAATGAAAAGCAGCATTTAAGAAGTACAAGTATCCCATAATAGAACCCCTATCAAATTGCCAGCTCCCAGACTGTGCCTGGAACATCCAGGGGTCCATCCAGCCCTGGAAGAGCAGAGCAGGAGGGTTTAGAGGTCCCATCCTCTCAAGTGCTGACCTCACCCTATTGCTCCTGGTGAGACCCTGGGGCTCCCTCGTGTTCAAACATCTCCAGCTGAAGAGTGCAGAAGACACCCAACACAGGCAGGTGTTGCCATGGCAGGAAAGCTCTGGGAGAAGAGATCCTGAAATCCCCTCAGACTGTTTTTCCTGATCTTGTCAGCAAATTACCCAGTCCCCCAAAACCCTTTGTTTTAACTGGGATTTATGGAAGAAATCCTTTTTCTCCCATAGCACCACACTTGGTGAAAAAACATCTGGCAAGGGAACATTGCATGAGCATCAGTGGTTCCCAAACCCTTGAATGCCCCACATGCTGGGGGTCTGACCCCCAGCACACATGCAGGAGGAAGGTGGGGAGCAGGGAGGGGACCTGCTGCAGCAGAACAGGGCACAATAGGAGAGCCTGGTGAGCCTGGCCCAGGTTGCCCCCAGAAGCTGTGGCTGCCCCATCCCTGGCAGTGTTGGAGGTTGGATGGGGCTTGGAGCACCCTGGGCTTGGTGGGAGGTGTCCCTGACCATGCAAGGGGGTTGGAACTGGATGAGCTTTGAGATCCCTTCCAACTCAAACCATTCTACGACTCTCTGAGACCACCAGTGGAGCAAAAAAGGCCCAATTAGCTGTCTTCCTGCAAACAAACAGCCCCTCACCCCAACTTTTTCAAAGATGGCTCAGAAAAGAAAAGGGTCAGAGGATTGGAAGGATCAACCTAAGTCATGTACATCTATTTAACAAGAAAACTCATTGATAAGCAAACCACCTGATGCTTGCACAGCAGAAAAGAAAACACCTGGTTCTGCCTGTGGGTTGATAAGCCAATATCTTTAATCTTTTTTTTTTTTTTTTCTCTTGATGACTGAAGTACACACTCTGTGCGGCCCTATGCTCCAGCCACATTGGTAATAGTAACAAAGCTTTGATGTCCCCCTCATTCAACAGAATGTTGTTTAGTTCAAAGCGAAGAACAGAGGCAATTCTTTGCTTTTAAATTATTAGCTCCCTAAGTCTTCTGTAATGATATAGTTTGACTGAAGTGTGCAGTTTATTAACTACATAAAGACGATATTATTAGAGCGGAGAAAGGCAGCCGAAAGTTTTGCCTTTCAGCTCAGCAGCAGGGGTTTGTGATACTTTGATCTCAATCAATGCTAAATGTCTTTGTGAGATAGAGGGAGCAGCAGAAATTACCTTTGGCACCATGACTACATCAATTATTTAGCTCTTTTTCTTATAAATTAAAGTGTTCTTCAACTTTTGTCCTTTTTTTCCCTTCAGTTGATTGGGAAAAAAAAAAAAAAATTAAAAAAGCTGACTGGAAGAAGTCTGGCTGGGAACATTAATAAAAATCCCACTGACCTTTCTCAGTCCTGGTCTGGAAGGGCCTTCTCTGGGCTGAGGAGATGGATTCATGTGAACAACAGCAGCAAACCTGTACTGTGTTGTTTAACCAAGTGACAACACAGGTTGTGTTTGCACATTTGTCTGTGTCTAGCCTAATTTCTTTTTTTTCTTTGTCTTTTCCAATATTGCTGGCACGAATGCAGCCAGAGAAATGGGCCACCTGATGGAAACAAAAGGATTGTTCTAAGCAGGATTTAAAGTGTTGGTGGGTTTGGTTTTTTTTGAAAGTTCTTCCCGTCGCTCCCTGCACAACAGAGGGAAAGTATAGGAGCAAGAATGAGGCAGTCCCATCCTGGGGAAGAAGCAGAATAAATGCAGGTGTCCTAAGGCTTCCAGCAGAGCTTGCAGAGAAGCAAATCAGTGTAGCAGGGGCTGCAGCAGCTGCATGGGTGCTGCATGTGTCATTAAAGCCTCGGGTGTCAGTGCCCATGCATCCCAATCCCACTCACACATAAACTGGCACCAAATCCTACCCACAGAGCAGCTGGGTCCAGTCTTGGGTCAGTCTCCTACAGCCAGTGGAGGGAATAAGCCATTTCCAAAATTGACTCACCCCATCCTAAGCTGGGTGACTGACCCCTTTCCTGGGGACAGAGGGAACCCAGCGTGATGGGACTAGAGGTGAGTGGGGCTACTGCAGCCCAGTGCTTCTGCTGGATGCCAACAAAGGCATTGCTTTTTCATGGAATTTGTGCTCTTTTTAATACTCCAGGGAAGAGGCTGGGCTGATGGCCAGAGAACAGAGCCAAGGGAGGGTATTCCTGCAGTTTTGGGGGCAGGAGCTGGTGGCTGGGCCTCAGTGCTGTGGGGTACCAGTGTGTTAGAAACCACTGGAACCAGAAGCTCAGCTGGCAAGAGAAGCAGCAGGCCCATGGAGATGCTGAGGAGACAGCTTTATACCAAAGAGTCAGCCTGATGCAGCTCAGAGACTTACAATGCTGGCCTTTGGCCAGGGAAATTTTTTGTGAGTGAGGAATAAAAGAGGTCTTTGCAGAGATGTTGAAGCATGAACTATGGGAACTTCAGTATATTTATATGTAGAACATGTTGGAGAACAACATAATTCTGTTTTCATGGTGATCAAAGTTTTGCAAGAAGGAGGACTTGAGACAGTGTGCTAAGCTGCTATGGCAACATGAATTTTAAAAAGTAAACTGACTTGCAAGAGCTTATCTTTTCCTTTTTAGTGTGGTGCAGAGCAGATCTGGGAACCTCCACCCTCAAAGGGACCCTGTGAGGTGCTCACCTCTGTTTCCAGGCCAGGCATATTGTAAAATGCATTAAACATCCCTCAGGGCAAGGGGGAAATTACCCCAGTGTGATTATGAGCTTCTTCCTGCATCCCTAAAGCTCCTGCACCCCAAAAAGCCAAGTCATGGTGACTCCTTCATAATACACTTATCACAATTCAGATATTCAGATGTTGGGGTGAATGTACCATGAACCACCTCAGTTTGACTGGCATCCTATTCGGAGCCCCAAGGAGGATGTAAGGTGATGCAGCACCTGCAGAGAGGTGAAAATTCCACCCACACAGCACCCTTCCCAAGAGCATCGTGACGTGGGCTCACCTTGCAGCTCAGCTTTCATCCCACCCTCACAAACTGTAAAGGCAAAGGGTGTCAGGAGTCTTCCTGAGGGCTCCTTTCACAAGGGGAAGCTGTGAAGAGCTGTCATGCTCTGAGTCAGCTGTTCTGCCAGGGCTGGCATTTCAGGCAGGAAGAGCCCTGCTGCAGAGCTATCCCAACCACACCGCCTGCCAAAACCACACTGGGAATCTCATGGGAACAAGCCCTCTCCTGAGCCAGCTGGTACTTCCTGCTCCTCAGGCCTGATCCTGCTGGATGCTGAGCATTCTTTGTTCCATTTTTAAATTAACGAGACTCCAGCAATGCGAAGCCCAAGACTTCAGAGGGAAAGCAGTGCCTCCGTGGTTTTGGCACCCGGGTTTTACATCCCAGCTGGAGAGGAGAGAGTGAAATGTCAGATTTAAAGGGAGGTTTGAGAGATGCCGATCGCCTGGAAAACACATCTCCAATTTGGACCTTTGGATCAGGGTCACCAAGCTGGCCATGCCCCTGCACACACCTCTCCTCCCACCCTGTGGCTCATACCCCAGCCCCACGGCACAGCTCCAGCCCAGGATCCACCTCCTGCCCATCATCACTCCAGCGAGAGGCTGAGGTTCACAAGCTTGGGACTTGCTCCCATCCTATCCCAACAGTGTCCCCTTGAGGTTGATGGCTGAGCCAACCTGGGAAAAGCCCTCACCCAGGGTCTGGAGGAACCCCAGGAGCTGCTCTTGCTTTTCAGGCTGGCCCATCACTGCTGGGTGAGCATGCAAACAGATGCCAGCAGCATCCATGGGTCAACCTGAGCAAAGGACATTGTTGGAGCCCCCCACGAGGTGGGGTGTGGGACCTCCACAGGGTTGGAACACGTTGTAGAACCACGTGGCTGATTAAACACCCTCCAGGTTCATTCAAACAAGAGCCCAAATCCCACCGTTGTGGCCCTTCCTGCAGCCCACCAGCTCAGACCTGGAGTGTGGGGAGTTCTTCCAGGACCAGTGGGCTGGAGCAAGGCCACGGCTGCTCCATGGATCCGTGCCAGGCAGGAGCCCCCCCAGCAGTGGGAAGCAGGGGAGCAGAGCTGCTGTGGTGAGGGCACGGGGCTTCCTTGCTGCTGCTGGAGTCTCCTTTCTTCTGTCAGCCAAGCAGCAGGGAGTTTTCTGAGAAACTGCCCACAGGGAGCGATCACTTTTTCCAGTCATTAACCTTACACATCCCTCACATTATGGGAATACCTTGGATGTGGAAGTTGCTGCAGTGAGCTCATTCTGCCAGGTGACTCCAGGCAGCGTTAAATGGGCTCCTGCACAGCGAGGGGATTTGAACTGCCTGAGCTGAAAGCACTCCTGACTCCAGCACGCCAGACCTCCAGCAGGGCCAGAGCCTCAGATGTCACCGTGTGAGAGCAGAGAGGTGGCAGGAGGGATCCAAAGCCTCCAGAGAAGCATCTTTCAACCTGCAGCTGGCAGGAGCCTGGAAGGGTCCATGGGTGGAGGGAGGGAGGGTGGGAGGAAAGCAAGGCACAGGCTTGAGCTGCCTGACACCAGGGAAAGAACTGTGAGGGTCCCCGAGCTGAAAGAGACTGTGGATAAAAAGCAGTGCCCTGAAGGGATAAATGTTGGGGACCCCCTGTGCTGGCCTCTGGGACCAGTGTGTACCTGTCTGTCTGGATCTAATGCCATCAGGGTGTTCAAGCCCTGACAGAGCAGTCAGTTTTGGAGCACTGAAGCCCTTCCTCTGGTTTTTAAGATAAGCATGAGGCCAAAATGATTACTGTGTAGTTCCTTGGCATACTGTGTGAAGATGGACATCTTCACAGCCCATCCCCTAAGGAGCAGAAGAGGTGACCAGAGAGCATGAGTGTCCCTGTCACCTGTGTGTGAGCCAGACTGGTCTCAGACCAGCAGCCACGAAGTCATTTCTGCAGATGAACTGCCCCAGGTCACTGGAAATAAACTCAGTGATATTTCTACAAATATTCCCCCCTCTGCCTCCTTGCAGGGAAGGAAGTGCCACCCCACACTGGGGCCAGAGGGGATGAGACCATCCTGCTTGACAAGGGTTTCTTGGTGTGTCCCCTCTCCCCTGGGGCTTGTGAACTGCACGTGGCTACAAAGAGGTCCCCGTGGCAGCTGGTGATACACAGCACCAGTTATGTTACTCTTGCTAAGCACACAATAAGAGCAGTGCCCCAGCTCCTCATGGAGAACACGTGCTCATCAGCAGGTGAAACACAGCCTTGTGTCTCCCTCAGCAAACTGAGGACACGAGGAGCAAAGGTGGTGAGGAAGGTGGCCTGGGGTTGAGTGTTGAGTGCCCACCTTGGCTCCCTGCATGCTGAGAAGGAAGAGGAGGACAGCACAGATGAACAGGTTCCATGTGCAGCTGTTTCCATAGAACACAACCCATATCCCAGCCCAGGTACACGCTGCTGAGCCATGGCCACTGGTGGCTTCTGGAGGAGAAGGCAAGAAAGTGCACAAGAAGAACCCCAAACCAATGGGAGAAATATTAATTGTAGAATAGCTTTGATAAGGTGTACATAATAATAAATAGAATGTTATTAACTCTTACACACCACACTGTTTCCTGGATTATACATTATCAGTGTGCTGTCACGAGCAGCTGAGGAACAACATTAACAAAAACAATCACAAAAGGCACCACATTTGTCTTGCATGAGTAATAAGTGGCCACCAGGAGTGACTGCCAAAGCAGAACCAGATCCTCCTGCCAAAGCAAAAGCAAGAAGCACAAACTCACATTCCTACAAGAGAGCCGTGGCAGTTGGGGCAGCACCCTCCTGCTCCACTGCTGCTTTCTTCCTGGGAAAGAGTCTTTGGAAACAGAAACAGACCTGGGAGAAACAAGGACCACTGAGCATGCATGAGGAGGGTCTTAAATCCCAGCAGTCAGCATGATGGAGCATGCCAGCCACACAGGCAAAGCTCTGTTGACATTTACAGACACAAAGTAGTGACACCAAAAGCCACAGGCCATAAATTACAGGATAACAACCCCCCTCACACACATCTAGGAAACCCCTCCACACTTGAACTGAAAAACATCTTCAAACACTGCCATGACATAAGGAAAGCAACGTTCTAACACTTCTGCTAACAACACAGAGACTGTGGTAATGCAGCAACCCAAGCTTGAAGAGGCCCAAAACACCAACACGGGTTTGATTTGGATCTTCCCAGGTGTTGCCAGGGTGTGGTGCAAGTCATGGTTTCAAAACCCATTCCATCACTGAGAGGTCACAAAAGGGAAACTGGAGCTAACAGCAGTGCTCTGGAGTCTCAGCTCTTCTCCTGCACTGCTTGATCTTTGGGATCATGTTTTGCTTGGATTAGGGAAGGATGATGCCATGCCACACAGGACACAGCTTCTCATAAGGGGGTTACTGTATTTTCCACAGCAATGGTCTGTCTCTTAATGAACTTGCTTTAAAATTTAAAACTTGTTACTAATAATAAGAGGTGGACCCAAGCTGGAGACACAAACATGCCCCAATCTTGACTCTAAAAAAATGCCTGCAAGCTCTGCTCCAGCTGTGCTGTGTACAGAGTGCTGACACCTCATGGCCAAGCAAGTAGTTCAGATAAAACACCATTTCCCAGGATACGTATATACACATAAATTCTCCATCTGCTATAAAGCAAGAAACAAGGTTCATTTATCAAGAAGTTTGAAATGAATAGATCTAAATATACCAAAGACAGAAAACCAGCCCAGAAATGGTTTGAATTCTTGAAACATGGATACACCAGGGTCTAGTACTCACAGCTTGATGCTGAAGGGATCTAATACACCTCAACAGCAAGGGCCATACACTGAGCCATGGCTGGCACACATTGTGGTCTCAGGCCTGGGAAGAGAAGGTTGGTGTCCGGGTTCACTGTCACCCGGCTCTCCCCAGTTCCATGGGGTCCTCCCAAGGGCAGATCACCTCCTTCACAGAGTCCTTAGGAGCTCGCCGACAGCTGTCCTCTCCTTCCTGAGGGTCCGTGGGGTAGATCCAGCTTTCCAAAGGAGGAGTATCCATTTTCCTCTGGAAGAAGCTGTGTCGCGAAATAAAAACTCGTCACGTGTCTGGCGCTTTTTGATGTGCTCGCCGAGACAGAGAACACACAGCATGGAGCCTGGCTTTGAGTTTTCCACTTGTTCAAACCCCAAATCCCAAAGCAAAACTCCTGGGCCCAAGCCCGCAGAGATGGAAAATGAAGGGAAACGTGAGCTCCTACCCCTTTGAAGCAAAACTGCCGTGTGGCACAGCTCCGGCACAGCCCCAGCACGGAGCCAGGTGGGGAAGGAGCCCTCAGATTTGTGCTTTTGAATTTATCATGCAGACTCAGCTACTCGGTCAACAACAGAGGTGGATTCAAACAGGATGAAGACATGGCAACCTTAGGGGCACAGCCAGGATTTGGTGACAGCCTCTCCTGACAAAAAAACCCCCACTCTTACACCTCAGCGGTGACAACACTCTGGTGACATGGCTGCAAAGGGACAGGCAGCACAGGTACCTGGTGTCCCCACGGGGAGGAGAGGCCATCCCTGGCAGTGCCACACTGTTCCCTGCCAGGGAACATCCCTGTTCCAGTGCCAGGGCCAGCGGGAAGCTGCACTGCCTCCATTTTCTTGCCTCACGCCTGCTCCTGGCAGCAGCCATGAGACGCGGCCTCAGAGGAGGTGGAGGTGGAGGCGCGATGGCGGCACACGGAGCACAAGGCCCACTTGAAGGGGCTGAGCTGACACGAATTCATCCCTGGGCTCACTACAAACCAAGCTGGTCCCAAAGTGAGCCCTTCATGACCACATACAGGTGCCCAGAGCCACAGAATCCCAGGATCATCAGAGCTGGAAAGGATCTCTGAGATCATCCAGTCCAACCCTTGATCCACTCCCGCCGTGGTTCCCAGGGCACTGGGTGCCACATTCAGTCTCTTCTTAAAAACCTCCAGGGATGGAGAATCCACCCCCTCCCTGGGCAGCCCATTCCAATGCCTGATCACCCTCTCTGGAAATAATTTCTTCCTAATATCCAACCTAACCCTCCCCTGGCAGAGCTGAAGCCCATGGCCTCTTGTCTTATGGATACATCAGAGAAAAGACCAACCCCTCCCTGGCTCCAACCTCCTTCCAGGGAATTGTAGGGAGTAATGAGGTCTCCCCTGAGCCTCCTCTTCTCCAGACTGGGGATTGGGAATGGTGACCTGGGAGGTTTTGAAGGGCTCACCAGGCACTGGGGATGTGGAGAGGAGGCCAGGGACTACCCGAGGCTTGGGCAGCCAGGCAGGTGGAATGGCAGCGTTCAGGAATGGGGTGAATTTGACAGGTGGCCTGATCCTCCTCTTCTCCAGACCGAACACCCCCATCTCCCTCAGCCCTTCCTCCCAGGACCTCCGTACGATTCCCTTCACCGCACTCACCTGCTCCCCGCCTTGGTGTCCGGATGGAGCCGCCGGTCCCGCTCTCCCATCGGCCTCACCTTCCCGTGGGGCACGGCTTGGGCTGAGAGCGTGGCGAGGAGGGGTGAGGCCCGGCATCCCCTCCTCAGGAAACGGCTGAAGGACAAGGTGGCCCCACGGGACCTCCCGCTGCCCCAGGGGAAGGGGCTGGGGCCGACACCCCTTGTCTCCCCTTCGGCACCCCCCCCTTGTCTCCCCTTCGGCACCCCCCGTGCTGCTGAGGGGTGCGGGGCAGGTGGTGCTGCGGGGCAGGACCCGGGGCGGAGGGGTGGGCGGCCATGGAGCGGTGGCTGTGCCAGTGTAGACAGCAGGGAGAGGGGCTGGGGAAGCCGGGTGGGATGGCTGTGGGGAGGAAAAGGAGAGAGGCTGGGTCAGGCCTGGAAGGGGACACACTGGAGGGTGACCTCTCCCCAGGCTTTGTCAGGAGGAAGAAGGCTTCTCACAGAACCATTTGGGTTGGAAAGGACCTCTGAGATCATCGAGTCCAACCCTTTAATCCATTACCACTGTGGTTCCCAGGGAACTGAGTGCCACATCCAATCTCTTCTTAAAAACCTCCAGGGATGGAGAATCCACCTCCTCCTTGGGAAGCCCATTCCAATGCCTGATCACCCTCTCTGGAAAGAATTTTTTCCTAATATCCAATCTAAACCTCCCCTGGCAGAGCTGAAGCCCATGGCCTCTTGTCTTACTAATAAGTTGGAGAAGAGACCGACCCCTCCTTGGCTCCAAACTCCTTCCAGGGAATTCTTCTCCTCTAGAAAGGCCCACAGACTGGGCTCGGATGGGAGGCAGCTGACACCCACCCCAGCTCAGCCTGGGCCAGTGCCCCCCTCTCCTACAGCTCTGACCTCCTCCCTCCCCTCCCACAGCAGGATTTACCCACGGAAAGCAAGGAGGTCATTGCCACTGGCCCCAGTGGGTGCTGTGAGATCCAGCCCTGCACCCACTGGGATGCTGTAGGACACATCATTCCTTACAAAGAGCAGCTCCAGGCATGGAGGAGTCTGCTGTCCCCAGAATGTGATCTTGGTTATAAACGGCATAACCATGTCACACCCCAAGCACCAATGTGCTGGCTGCTGTGGTGGCCAAGAAAGAGGACACTGAGCTCCAAACCCTGAGGAGTGATAATACAAGAACCCACGTCTTGTACTGAAGTTCCCTGTGTGCCTGGCTGGTGCTGTGAAGTCTCCAGCTGAGCTAATGCAGCCCTCAGGACAAGCCTGAGCACAGATTCATCAGTAAAGGACATGCTGCTGCATGCCAGGGTCTCCCCTCCCATTTCCCAAGGATTTGCTCCCAGAGGAAATAAAGTGCAGCTCAAGTGTCCAAAAAGAAGTGATGAGAGCAGAGGCACGCACAGAAAATGCATGCACAGATGGCAGAGAGATGACATAGTGAAGGATGAACACAATGAGACAAGACAGGGAAGGATGAACTCAGTTCTTTTTTCATTTTCTAAATTTATTTTTATTAGACAGATGAATGCATGGAAGCGATGGCCAAGAAATGAAACAACATATTGCTCTGATTTCCAATGGAAACAAACAATTTCTTGGCTGGCACAAAGTTCAGTTTGTACTGTGGTCACACTTTGTACCAGGCAACCTTCCTCTGCAGAGCCTGCACAGCAAGGGACTGAGGACATGGGCACACTGGGCCATGCCAGATTATTCAGCCTATAAGCAGAACAGAGCCAGCTGCTGCCTGTAAGTGCAGGACTGGTGTTTCACAAGCACAGTGACTCCAGAGCATGCAGCCCGTGTCCAGGGTACAGTGATGCAAAGCTGAGATGATGAAAAAAATCAAGAGAAAGGAATGGGGAGAGACAACATAGAAAGCAAAGCTGCAGACAAAACAGGAGAATCAGAGGGACTGACTGGAACATAGAGATTTGTTATTTATTATTTATACTCTGACTTGATCTTCCACATGTTACTACATCCTGGCAATCCCAACATGCTCAGTGCTCCATGTTATACAAACTGAAGAGACTGTTGAGCTCATCACATCCAAACAGCTCTGGACCAACCCTGCCAAGTTCTTGACTATCCTTCAGTGCCCTTATGTCAAGGTAGTCTGACAGTGCTCAGTATCCCACATAAAAAAGCCTTGTGGTTTTAAGCAGAAATGAAAAAAATTACCATCTGTGCCTGCTCACCCTCATGGAACTGCAAAATCTGCAATTGCTTCCACTGGGAATAAGAGGAGAAACTTAGAAAGTAAACCTTGACATCAGAGCAAAAGACTTGGGCAAATTGGTTTCAATTCCTCTGAGAAGGTTTAACAGCATCAGGTTCACAGGGGTCACAGAAATCTCCCTGGCTCAGCTGCCAAGTGAAGGACAGGAGCTCTGCAGTGATCCAGATCAGCCCAGGTAGCCCTGATTCTGAGCTCTGATAACATGCACAGGGAGGGCAAGAAGCACTCTTCAGAGCTCTTAGGGTCACAGTTATTGCCTCACCACCTCAACCAGGGGCTGCTCTGAGGGCTTCCACCCCCAGCTTTCCCCATCTCTCGTTTCCTGTAAAATCATTCCAGGAGTAAAAATGGATGAACAACACAAACCAGAGAGAAGGAGCTTCCCAGGCCTCAGTGCTTCCCACCCAGTCCCTCTGCTTCCCCTACAGTTTAACAATCAGTGATGCTTTTCTGCCCCCTCAATTCCCTTCACTGAGCTTAGAAGAAATCCTTCCACTTCTGGTAAACACTGGCCAGGTCCAGAGATGCTGGGGTTTCCCAGCAAAGCCTGGAATATCCCTGAACTCTTTGCACTAACTTAGTATTTTAGGTTGTCTCATTCTAAAGAGCAAAAAAAAGACAGAACAAATGAAAAACAAAACACACCAAAACAACTAACAAACAAAACCATCAAAAAAAACAACTAAAAGCTGAAATCAGTTCTGAACACCTCTACCCTGGTTCTTCCTGGCCTCTGGGCTACAAGCCAGTGACAACTGGAACTCCTTCCAGTTAGGGTTGTTTCTTTTTTTTTTTCTTTTTTTTTTTTTTTTTTTTTAACAAGTGAAAATAGAAGAGCAGGAAAAAGACAAGACAAGAGTTAGGAAGGATTCGATGAAAGAAACACAAAGCCACAGCTGCATCTCTCAGGCTCTCCTGTGGGCTCTTGTGAGCCAGCTCTCTACACCTGCACACCTTGCTCATCCTGCAGGGGAGCCAGAGGGGAGAGCAGAACATTCCCCTGGTCATCCCCAACATGCCAGGGAGGACTTGGGAATGTCACTAAAGTTCAGTGGGTCAACTAAACCTTCAGAAACACTCACCCTACAGTTTTCACAAGAAGCCAACCCTGCTCTTCTGCCTGTGGCTCCAGTGCCCTGGGTAAGAGGTACAGGATCCTTCAAGGACTCCCCTCGGGGAGGGGGGGTTGGGTGCCTGGGATGCATCCCTTGGGAGGGGTGCACATTCCCTGGAGAGGATGGACAGCAGCTGGGACACACTCTGAGGTGGGCCACTTCCCCCTGCTCCCTGCCAGGTCATCCAATCTCTACTCCCAAAGGACTGGGACAGCAGAGCTTTACCCTGCCTTGTGCCATCCTTCCCTCTGGAGGAGCAGGAGGCAGGGAGAGGCAGCAGCCCAGACGGCATCCAACCCCCCGGGGTACCCTGCACCCCAAGTCCGGCACAGCCAGCGGCCTGGCTCCGGCAGCATTCCCATGCCTGACATGCCTGGGAAGTGACATCTGCTGCTCCAGAAGCCATGGAAACAAAGGTGCGGGAAGCAGGCTGTTGGCAGAGCCGGGCTGGGAAACCTAAAGCAGCACTGACACCTTCAGGAAGGGGAGACGAAGCTCAGCACCAGCCTCGCCTTGTCTGTTCCCTGCGCTCTGCCCTGCGGGGCTCAGAGCCTACTTGGGAGGAGGTTCTTCCTTCTTGAGCTGGCTCCTGCGATCCAGCTTGCTCATGACCTGCGTGATGTCCACGGTCGTGGCAGCTTCTTTGGCTTTGGCCTCTTCCTCCTGCTGCCTCAGGATGACGGGGCTGGGGCTGGAGGGGAGGTGGCGGCGTCCGAACGGGAAACCCGAGCTGGGTGGAGAGGGAGGGAAAGGAGCAGGGTGTTACTGAAAAGCAGAAAGGCACCAAAAACCTCATCCCTGGTAAGCAAACTTCCCAGGAGGGCGAGCTCAGCCACTGTCACCCACACAAGGAGGAAGCAGAAATGTGGATGAGGTGGTTCAAAGCAGGACTTGGTGACTCAGTGTCACGCAGCAGCTACACCACTGCTGAAAGCATCAAGTCAGACTTGGTCCTGGTCCTCACGAGGAACTCCAGGGCCAGGAGATGGCCAGGATGTTACTCCTTTGCTTGTAAGCATTTGCACATAAAAACCACTCAGTGTAAATCCAGTTGCCATCAGTGGAACTTTTTCTAGTGTCCTTATTTAAGCTCAAGATAGGCACCGGTCTGGCTGTCTCTGGTGTCTGTGACATCCTCAAAAAACACCCACTACCTGCTTCAGCAAAGCCATGGCCAGCAGCCCTGGAAACAAGTGTTAAGCTCTGGATGAGGTAGTAGCTCTCTAGCTCACCCAGGATGCTGAGAATTGTGCCTCCAGGACACAAAGCTAGTCACCAGAGGTCAGACAGCATCTGCCAGTGACCTTGGGACATGTGGTTCAGGGAAAAACTAACCAAACCCCAGGGAAAAATTAACCAAACCCCAAGCAAGTCAGCAGAAGGGGTTTTTTTTTTCCACTGACTTGAAATGGGCATTGGATGAAACAGGAGTGTGAAAGTCCTTGATTCCTCTTTCTCATTTGCTAGGTTGGCAAGTGGAAGAGGAACAGAGAGAAGCACACCACCCAGTCTGGCCCTGACATTGCAAAGCCAGCTTGGAGAAGAAACTGCAGTTCAAATGTCACAAATGTGCTAAGCAACCTCTATCTTAGTCTGAAAAAAGCCATTTCAAGCTGCCCTTTCTAAGGCCAACACTCACTCACAGGTAAGATGCTGCTTGCTCTCACCTGGGTGCCTCTCACCTTCTTTTCCCAGGGGGTTTGTCCAGGCAGAGCTGAGCAGACCCCACAGAGAACCCTGTGTTGGCTCTGTGTCATCTCTGGCAGCCAATGTTTTGTGGGCAGGAGTTTTCCCATGCCCTGTACATAATGCTCTCCCTCTCTCTCCTTCCAGCAAAAGAGCCCTGATGAATTCAACAATCACAGCCTTTCCAAACAGACCCAACAGACAAGGCAGCTGAACAATCACCAAGTTGTTTCTAACTGCACACCAGCTACTTCCAGAAGGCTCACAAATAAACAGCACCAGCAGTCTAAAAGTAAGGCATCTTTTTACTGAAAAATTGTATTTAATTCAGCAAACATCTAAATCATGGCAAATTTGCTACAACTCAGCCTTTTTCTACTCTTGCTACGACAAGAAAAAATAAAAACCCAATGACATCCAGTTTCACTTGCCTTTTTTTGACAGTCTCTTGTGGCACAATGGCCTTGGCCAGCATTTCCTTGTATACTGGAGACTTCAAATAGCGGCCATAGGAGTCCTACTAGGAGAAAAGAGAGGAACTGGTAGTTATGGGCTGCAAACACCCTTATTAAAATCACCACCAAATACAGCTGGCTCAGGAGCCAGGGAGGCTGGGAACTGGATAATCTCCCCCAGCAGCCCAAGGGACTTTGCATCTTTCAGGCAAATGTAGCTATTTAAACCAACCCCCTTTCATCTTGGTGTTAAATTCCCAGGATTTTCCATCTCAAAATAAAACTTCCCAGGTGAGATCCAGACTGAAAGGTCTGAACTGAACCTAGCCCAGGTGAGGTGCTCATATTTCAGGAGCCAAACTTTTCAGCAGCTTGTGAAAATCAGTGCAGTTCTGCTGCTCTGTGTCCGTTTGCATTAGCTGATGGTCTGGCCCATAATGCTCCTTCCTGCTAAGTGTGTTTTGTATCATCCATAGGGAATGATGATGGAGGAGTTACGGGTTCTTTGTGGTCACCATGGTACCATTTATGCTGATATCAGCCTGCAGCACCAGTCAGACCTAAAAAAAAGGTGTCCATCAACAGAACCACAGAAATATGTGTGGAAAAACTCAGTAGAACTCAAGGTGGGGCATGTCTGGTTATGCTCTTTGTACAAAACACATGCACTCATACCACAGTTGCTGCCACCTTTCTCATCAGCAGCAGAAATCCAGTTGGATTCAGGCAGCCCTCTCACAGGAATACCTGATGTGGCCCACAGACCAAGGTAAAAGATTTCTTCAGGCTTTGAATGAGCTGGTGACAAAACTGGTATTAGAAAGTAGGACTTGTAGCAGACACCTGACCTCCACCACCTCGGGGACATCTGCCTTAGAGGGAAGGAGAAGCAGCAAAATACAGAAGCCCAACCTAGTGCTTTTTTTCAAGTCAGCAAATTTGAGAGATTTTCAAACCAAGGCCACTTGAAAGGCACTGATAGCACACAAAGGCATGGGAAGGCCCAGAGAACTGCAGTCTCCCTAAGGCTTTGGAAACAAATAACAAACCTTTTTCATCAGCATGTAAATGTGGGTCTGAGCAGCATCTAAAACATAACGATGAGGGTGCTTGAGGCCTCTGACTGTGATTCCCATTGTTGTCCCATCAATGTTAATCCAGCGCCTTGCTCCTGGAGCCAGGAAGAGCCTGCAAGGAGAAGGAAGCAACAGTGGCATTAAGAGCTGGGAATTCCTGAGGATCCCTCTGTCTAGGCTTGAGAGGGAACGTTCCTTCAGCTCCCCACTACAACTCTCTTGTCCTGATCTTCAGCAGTCAATCTCCTCTTCAACTGTACTGCCTGAAGTCACTTCCTCTTGCACTGTTAACACAATATGAACTACATTTTAAACCCACTGCAATCAAAAAGGGTCTCTCCACTCCCCTCCTGGCACCCCCAAGATATTTGCTATTCCACACCTCTACGGAATTACAAAGGCAAAGACCTGAAGGTAATAGTGGAGAACAGAATAGTGGAAAAGCAACTATATAACAAATCAATGCTTATGCTTTCATCTTCAAAAGCTCCTTTCCTACATGGGGAAACAGGAAAGCCACATCTTGGTGACAGCTGGCAAACAAAAGTCTCAGGAATAAATCATTTAAAGAATGGCAACGTGTAGAAAAAGGTGGTGGAACTCATGTACTTTGAGGATGTAAAATTATCACACTCACTTGTAAATTTCTTCTGCTTTTTCTTTGACCTTGGATTGGTCTCCATACTTGAGATCCTCGCAGGCTTCCCAGAAACCCAAATTCTCTCCTGCACAACAAAGACACAGTCAGCAGAGAGCAACCCTGAGGAAAACACAAGCCCATTTATTAACTCCCAACCAGAACTGGTTTGACTCAATATCTCCCGTCCCAATTCAGTCCTTCCAATTCTTACCCATCGGGACTGAAGGAGGAAAAGAGTTTCCAGCCAGTTCCACCTTGCTGGGTGGTGGCACTGGGGGTGCCCTGGTGTCTGTATTTTGCATCCTGTGCCACTAGATGGTACCACATGCCCGGCCTGTCAGCCAAAGCCACCAAAGCCACTTTTCCCTTCCCTGGGGGACATCGAGCTCACAGCACCCACTGCAAAAACAGGGATTTCCCCCACTGCTCTGCCTCAACTGTACAAGGGGGTGGCCTGGATAGGGTGAGAGACTCAGCAAACCTACCACTGAATTCCTTCTTCAGGAAGAGCTGGAAGTTCTGCCGACCTTTGGGGTCCCGGATCAGCTCGCTGAAGTTGAAAGCCCAACGCTCCACACGCATCCTGGTGGGGATTTCCACCCTGCACAGGTTGCAAACAAAGAGCACTGCCAGCTTCATCTAGGCCCCATCGAATTGGCTGATGAATTAAAACCAAAATGCCCTTTGCTGGGATGCCAGGAGACTTCTCAGCGTTTCCCAGAATGCTGAAAATTGCTCCTGAAATCAGCCTGCCAAGTCAGCTGCAATTAAACCACTTGGTACACAGAGGGATGAGGATTTATCTGGGATTTCTGCTGCTCTCACAGTGACAGGGCAGCTCTGCTGGGGTTTGACTCAGTCTTCTTCTGGAGAAATCACTGGCTTCTTATAAAGACATTCTGAGAAAGTGTCTTTTGGGGCTATTTAATGGGATATTATCACTCTAACAAGATTGCTGGTCTCTAATGAGAATCAGTAATATGTTGTATGCTTCATGCCCAGAGATGGCACTGGATAATTAGCAAATACTCTCTGAATGGAAAGCCAGAGGAGACCTCAGAGAAGGGATGGAGCTTCAGAAGTGCTTACTGCCATCACCAGTTCAGGAATTTCTGAAATGTTAAGGATGCTCCTCTTGAAGAAGATAATGCTGGAAGTTCAGCATGGAGTATTTCCCAGAAACAGTTTCTTTATCATGGCCAAGCTATGTCAGAGAGGGAATGCTTCCCTGTTCCTGATCAGAAACCAGATATCATGAGGAAACCACAAGTTGGGAAAAAATACAAATACATACAGTTTTGCATTGAGATCCCAGAACTCAGGGTCATCTGTTATCCAGGGGTTGCTGGGGAGACACCCAGACACAAAAGGATCATTGGAGAGGAACTGCTCACTGTACTTCACAAGCCTGTAAGGAAATCCAACAAAATCAAAATATTATTTTGCAGGCAGAATAGCAGCCAACCCCATTAGAGACAAATAAAGGACTGCACAGATTGTAGAGATCTTCAGAGGTGCAGCTCCATCCCCGCAGGGATCTGTAACGTGGCCCCTGCTTTACTAGAAAAAAAATCATTAATTAGCTATGTTAATCATTTTCATTTCCCTAACAGGAATCTCATTGTTTTCCAAAGCAGTGATTTTGTCAGCTCAAGTGCAGGAAGATGTCAGACTCTCTTCCACCACCTCCTTTTGCCTCTCAACTTCAAGGAAGTGGAACTAAGCCCCAAAGAGCTTCTGCCTCCTCCAGCAATTGGCAAAAGCCAGAGCCTGCCACACATGACAGTTGATGGTTGAATTTGATGATCTTAGAAGTCTCTTCCAACCTTAATGGTTCTCTGTTTACAGAGAGAAAAGTGCCAGAGAAGAGGAAAGCAAGTGCTGTGCTTGCCTGGGGTGGGTTCCACGGCCTTCCCACGGGGTGTGGGAGAGCCCAGGCAGAGGTGTGGGAGTGCTGAGGGCTCAGCTTCTCCTTTCCTCCTCACCTACCACCCAGCTCATTCCTCTGAGGGCTTGGCACCAAGGAAAAATGTCTCTATCCTAGCAGGAACCAGACAAGCACTTCTCTTACCTTCTAAGTTGGCCAGACTTGTAATTACAACCGATTTCACTAATGTCCTGGAATTTTAGCTTTCTCCTCCCTTTTTTATTCTTGTGAAAAAAAAAAAAAAAATCATCTGGTTTCTGCATTTAAAATTCCTTCCAGGCCAAACTGCTTTCATATGCTCAGAGCTGTGAGTGCCCTGTCCCAGGACCCGTTGCTAACGGGCACCTTGGCACAGATCCTGCAATTATCCAATGCTCCTCCACAAAGCAGACCACAGCCTTGGCACCAAAGTGCTCCATCCTATCTTCTTACTGGAAATGCCAAGGCATTCAGCACCTGCATAATTCACTCCAATCCATATATTCTAATCAAGCTACAAATCTCAACCTGTCAGCTGGGGGAACACTGCTGTGTCCTTTTATTGATCAGTGCTTTGCAGCTCCTTCTAAATCAATGCAGTGCTCTGGTGTATGCACAGTATCTACTTGCTGCTCTCATCCTCATGAGTAACAATGTGATTTGGGCCCAATTCTCCAGCTGAGATGGAGTTCCAAATTTCCTGAGGATTTTTTTATCTAGGTGATAGACATTATCCATCAGAAGAGTAGGACTTACGTCTGAAAAGTTCCATTGCCAAGCAGTTAAGCACCACAAAATTCCTGGAAGATAATCAGGTGCCCTCAGTTCCAGCTCCTAGATTGGAAAACTGAGGCTGGGGGGTTTTAAGTGACCAGGGAGTCAGTGACAGATAGAATGAGCAGAATGCTGGTGCCTTGCAAGCTGTGGTTCTCAGAAGACAGGACATTGCACTCTTCCTCCTATTTCAATCATCCCCCACTGCTTTCTCCCAGGGAACAGGCCTGAGCACTTTGTTTATCTCAGGTTGGTTGGGAATCTCCAGGTGGCAATGTCTATGGAATACAGACTGCTGGGGCAGACTGTGCCTCCAGGCAATTGGGAGCACAGAGGATTGCAGGTGAGAAATGCCTGAGGAAAACACCAGTGGCTAATGGTAGGACTGGGGCCTTTCCACTTCACTGGCTTCATCAAGAATCTGGTCAGGAAAGTCTCCTGTGGGGAGGAGGAATTGCTAATTAATTGCTTGGAGATTCATGGAGAGGTCTTCATGATGGAAAATAACCAGAGACTTCCCCAGCTCTGTTTCCTTCTGCTGAGCATCACCATACAAGCAAGAAGCTTTAATGGGGCTGAATCCAGGGACCAGTGACAGAAGGGTCAGTTTGTCTGCCCTGATTCCTCCTCCTGCACAGGGAGAGGGGACAGGACAGACACACTGCTGCAGCCTCCACACAGGTGCTTTTCCAAGCTCCAGAGGTGTGCTGCATCCCAAGAACAGCTCCATTGCAGAGGGGATCTCAGCTGAGAGGCTGGCACTATTCTGCAGACATGGATAGCAAAGTTCTCCTCAGCTCCAAGGGAGCCTCTTCAGCATGACTGGGACTCCAGTCCCTCCTCTGCCTTGTGCCTCCTGGCCCAGGTAACACAGCCCAGACAGCACAAACAAGCTCCTGTGTGGCCACCACATGGATTGGTCTGAGTCACCAGGTGCCAGAGCAGAGATAGCTTCATCATCTCATTAGAAGATAAGTGCTGAAGACTAATTAATGTGTGGACAAGAAGGAAATCAGGACTTACCCTCCGATAGAGACAGAAGATTTCACTCTGGGCTTCTTTATGGACTGCTGGTAGTACATGATCTGAAAGGGATCAGACACATCCATGGTTAGGGGCAGGGAGAGAGAAAGACAAGGTCTTCTCTGTCTTGACCTCAAGCATGCCCTCTCCCAGGCAGTAAGGCTAACTACAGCAGGAACTGCTTCTTCCCTAATTATTGGATGTCCAAGGAAACAGAGAATCCCTAAACCGTCTCAGTAAAACGTCTGTTTTCACTGAGCTTATTGCAAATGTCAGAAGAGCATTTTGCAATGTGCAAGTAATTAAAAACTACTCCCCGTGCTATATAAAACTTGAATAATAGCTCCCATCCTAGGCACCTACAAATGTGCTGGATGATTTAGCATGTAATTATCATTGATCCTTGGCTGGCTCTACGCTGGCGCCACTGAATCTATCTCCTACCACTAATTTTGATCTATTGGATTTTAGCCTTGATGTCTGGCTGGTCCTTGCTTGAGCCTTCCCATCACTGGGAGAGCTGCTGCCTGCCTGCCGTGGGAGGTGCAGAGGCAAGGAATGTCCTGAAAGCACTCTGCCAGCCAAACCCAGGTGCTTTTCAAACTGCTCATCCCCTGCAAAGGGGGCTTGGAGTCTGATGTAAGCAACACCTCCAGGATGAACCCCTAGAGGTGTAAGAACACTCACCTCTCTCCGATAAAACTCCATCGTGTTTTTCTGTAAAATAATAATAAATGATTTTTAAAAAAGCAACAAAACCCATTAAATTGGGGTGGGTGCTTTTACTCACCTTTTTTTTTGAGCCATGAACCCCCCCATGGCAGGGCCGTCCCTGTGCAGCACTCTCCAATTAATTCTTATTACAATTAAAATCAAACACAGCAGCTCAGCTAATCAGGGTATCATCAAAGCTAAGAGGATCCTCACACAGAAAATCATTCCATTAGCTGTTATTTACTGTTTAGCATTGCTTCTTCCATCACAGCCTGCCTCTATGCCTTCAATTAAGGGGTTATTCTAATGGAGCTAAAATAGATTCGTTTAGGAGACACAGATTAGATCATTCAATATTAGCTAAAGGAGACAGGAACCAACACATTGCAAAATATAAACACCACAATTAAAAGCCTCAGAAGCAGTATCTGCTGCGCAGAGGGTGCTTACGTTGTGATTTGAATAACTCAAACTATGTTACATGTCATCCACAATTGAAGGCAAGAAATTAACTGCAGGGTGTTTATTCACACAGCTTCCTTTGAAGCACAGTTACTTGGTGGGAAATAAACTTGAGGAGGGAGAAACTAAAAGACAGGCTAAGTCAGGGATGTTCCCAGCAGGCCTTTAAAGGCTTTATGCAGTGTTTCAGTGCTTCATCTCCCATTTTAGCCAACAAAATCTGCATCCTATAATTATTTTATCAAACTAGCCCGGTGGCAGACACGGGTCCAACAGAGTGCCTTGGGGAAGTGCACTTGGTGAAGGAGGAGGGATGAAGCATCTGGTATGGAATGCCACAGGCAGCCTGCTTCCCCCACCAGAGGACCTGCACCCTGAGGTGCCCTTATTTTGGGAAAGGCACGAGGCTCTTCTAGAGCTGCTTTGGGAGGAGACCATCCTGGGGACACTTTCTTTTGCATTTAAAAAGTGAGCATCACTCCTGTTGCTCAGGAGGGAGAAACTATTCCCCATAAGGACGAAAAAAATGCCTGTTTTGCTGCAACTTGGTTGGTTTGGAGAGGGCAGACTCACCATTTCAGCAGCAGGAACCAGCCAGGCAGCAGATCAGCCAAGCTGTACAGCATCACCACAAAATCCAGCCCATCCTAACACAACCCCAGCCTGGCCAGTGCAGTACTAACAGAAATCCTCACTGTGGCATTGCAAGGGGGGAAAAGCTTTTTCTGCTGGAAATACATAGCTCTGAAGAGCTGCAGTGCACACAATCTCAGCAGGGACAGAGAGGAAAGCAAACAGGAGCTACACAAGCAGTGATGCTCTGCTTGGCCACACACAAGGAACTGTGGGCCAGGGGGTAAGGGCTGACACATCAGGGGGAGGAAAAAGCTTTTGGGCAACATGGTCATCAGCCACAGGGCTGTGCAGCCTCCATTTGCTGATTCAAAGCCCCCATTTCTCCAGTGTCATCAAAGTTACAGCTAGACTGTGGAAATGGGAGGAAAAAAAAAAATTCATCTGCTTGTGCAGAGAAACTCACTGCATTTACTGTCCTAGAGGTGTCTGTCCTCTTTAGGGAACTTTGTTTCTGTTTCAGACCAGCTATTTCCTGCACAACAGGAGTTCACTGTCTCCTGGGGGAACCTGAGATACAAACCAGGCCCCATCAGATTTACAAGTGCCAGCCTGTAAAGGAGCTTCACTTCAGGGGCAACTTCAGGAAAATCACCACATTCAAATCATTGTTAGATGGTTTTTAAAGGCCCCTCATTTCTTCCTCTGTTTTGTCAAGTGGGTGCCTTGAACAAGCCTGCAGCAAGGAGAGGCAGATGCTGGCTTGAAGACATCTCACTTGATAGTAAAGTTGTGTTATCCTCTACAGGGGTCTTGGAGGTGGGCAGCACACCACACAAACACGATACAAACAGCTGGTGGGAAAGAAAAAAAAGAACAGAGTAAGTTAAATGTTATAGAGAGCAAGAAAGGCATGAATTAAAATGCCATCACAATAGAACAACTATTCGTGGGGGAGTAAAAATCAAAGCTCATGCCACGTCTGCAAATAAAGAAAACTGGAGTGTGGGACCAAGGAGGAGCCCAGTGCTGAACACTTTGCTGAGGGCTCCAGGTTCTGGCTGTGCTGAGCCCTTCCCAGTTCTCAAATTCACAGTAACTGGGAAGGATCAGCTATTTCACCCCAGAGCTGTGCATCATTTCATTTCCCTTCCTCCCACAGTGCTCCCATCCCCAGATTCCAGCTTTGCTGCTGCCACGGGGGACCCTGGAAAACTCTCTGTGTCCCTTTTATCACTGCCAGTCATCCCCACCATCCTTCTCCCCTGCTGAAGTGCCCTGTACCACCTCCCCCCCCATTCCCCCTCATCTGGAACAAAAAAGTTCTTCTAATGAGATTAATTTTGCAATGCCCTTAAGGAGTGGCTCAGTGCAATTACAGGGGATAAGCTCCCCTGCCCTGCAGCCTTCACATCAAAATGGCAATTAGTGAAAGAGCTCAGGTCAGTCTCAGGCCAGTGCTGCTCAACACCCTCCTCACCCAGACACAGACACAGCAGCACTTGCACACCTTGCACAGCCCGGTGACACCCGGCTGTCACCAGCTGAGCACTCCCCATGGGTGCAGGCAGTGGCTGCAAAACTCAGCTGGGAGCCAGCCAGGAGCTGCTGAGATGGCTGAAGCCCCAAACTCCCCCAGGAGTTGGGACATCTGCTCATTGCCAGCTAAGCACTCACATGGATCTCCTCTGCTCTCAGTGTGGGGCTTCCTGACCACATTCTGCAGACCATGGTCATTATGTTCTGGCTGGCCTGGCCACCATTCAGTGCTTGCAGAGGCCATGAACATCTGGACAACAGCTTTGGAGCTTGGAGTGGAGAACAAGCTCAGGCAACTCTTATCCAGAGCTCATTTTGGAGCAGGGCACAGCAAATCCTGCTTGCAACTCAAGCCTGAAGGCTGTGCTGCTCTCTGTCCATGCAGGCAGCTTGGCAAGATGTGAGGATGAGCAGGGAGCAGAGCCTGGCCTCCTCCTGCAGCTCCTTTGCTGCAAAACCCCAGCAGCACTGCCTCTCCCACACTGTGGTGGCCAAGAGCAGCCCAGCATGCCCACAGCTCTGTTTCTGCACACACAAACACCTGAGCTTTTCCCTACACACAGCCAGCTGGGAGCCCTGCAAACCAGAGGCAAAGTCTGAGAGAAAATCATCCCAACCTGCACGGCCAGGGTGCTGGTGCTTCCAGCCCACCAGCTGGGAATCAGATCAGTCCCTATGCCCAGTTTCCTCCCAATTGCTGGTTTTCCCCTCTCTTGTTTCCCTGCTTCTGACTCTGCTGTTTTCAGGAGATGTGATGGATGCAGCAGAAGTTACAAGTTTCTCAGGCAGCCAAACTGACAGAGGCTTCAGCAATGAAAGGCCAGCAACAACTACAGCAATCTGTGGCTGATCTGTACACCAAGCCAGGCCCTTTCATTCCAGAGTCCCCAAATGCATCACAGTGATTTTTGGCTAAGCTAAAGCACTTTTCACAAATCCTCTCTGGCTACAAGGGAAGGCAGAAGCTCAGTGTGTACCTGCTTGGGCAGTTGCCTGGTAACTCCCTAAGCAGTGAGGCTGGATCATGAGCTTGAGACCTGGGTAACAAAAGGCTAAAGCAAACCTTAATTAGCTGCTCAATGGATGGCTACTTCTGCCTGCTTCCTCCTGCTGAACTGCAGCTCCTAACTCATTACAAGGGGAAGGGATGCTCATGGGTCAGGAATAAAAGCCTCTGTTTATCCCCAGAGGTCATTATCAATTAGGGAGGGAGCAGCCCACCAAAGGGTCTGAGGCAAGTGAAAGAGAGATGTTGGTGTCAATACAAGCTTCAAAGAAGTCATCCTGATGGCAGAAATTAATTATCACGGGGAATATTTTCTTTCTCAGCTGTCAAGATAAAAGAAAACTAACTGGCCAACAGAGTGAGGCTAGACTGAGTGGGAACATGGACAGGAATCAAATAAATGGGCAGTAGATTCATGCCCTCATTTTCCACTCCCATCGTTTCACCTATGTCAGAGCCAGAGGTTGAGCCCACTGCAAGCATCCATAAAACTCTGCACAATAAAAATTCAGCATTTACCAACAGAGCTTGGGCCATCCTTTCTACTCACCAGAGGCTGGTGAGCCATACATGTTTGTGAGAGCAGACTGTAAAAATAATTTAAAAAAAAAAAAAAGGCTGCTAGTCCAGAGGTGGCTCTAGGTGGGCTTTTGGCTGTTTAGTGTATTGTCAACTGCTCTTTCAAAAGGAAAAAAAAAAAAAAAGAGCAAAAGGAGGCACCAGAGATCAGTTCAAGGCAGTGAAGTCACCCAAAAGCTGATGTCCTATGGCTCATGCCCTCCTTGGAGTGTCTGCTGAGAGGGGGAACTGATCATCTCTCTCACGTCCAGGGTGGAAACCAAACAGAGATCCCTCAGCTCACTTCCTCTGGGCTACTAAGCAGCTGGCAGCTGGCTACAGGCTTGCAAATCATTTGCAAACCTCAAATCTGTTCACATGTAAGCTGTAAAAGAGTGGGCGAGAAGTTGGCTTATTCCTCTTTTCCATCCCTCTCCCTTTCCCCCACTCTTCTTCTCTTAAAAAAAGGTTTTCAGCAGCTACTACTTACAGCATGAAAAAATAAAATCCACCTCATCCTACGTTTTGCTCATTTTCAGTCACTATAGCAACAGAACAGAGTTGGCCAAAGCAATTATTCTGCCTCTAGCTGTTGAGATGTTTAAAGGCTGTTACAAAAATGAGAATTGGTGGGAATAGAGTCAGTGTGATCACAGTAACATTTGCATTTAATTGCTGAGAGACACTTTGACTTTACTTCCAAATGAACACCATTACATTCACAAATGCAAGATTGCTTAAAAGGACTGATGAAAAGGAGAAAGAGCAGAGCAACTCCAGCTCCTCACCCACTGACTGCATTTGTCTTATTGAGGACTCTGAACCAGTTTCACCCAGCTACAGATTTCATGGTGTCCATTCATTAATTCTGTTTTGTTTTTTTTTTAATGGCCTAGCTATACAGGATGCATTTTTAAGCAACATTTTGTGTCTCCTATCCACCACACCAACTTCTCCATCTTCTTGCCACACATTACCCTTTTGGAGCTGTTCTGCCATTTTATTTTAAACCTGGATCTTTCCTCTGATCCTTGACACCCCACACCCCCCTCCCCAGTCCATTCACCACTAATGAAAAGGCAGCAACAACTACCTGGAGGTAGAGGATTCCTTAATTCAGCCTCACCAGCAGAGAAAACATGTCCTGTAGCTAAACATTCACTCTAACTGGTGTGGCAACAAAGCTGACAAAGTATTTTCAAGCCAAAAGACACTGCCAAAGCCTATTTTGAGGGCTCCACCCCTGGACAATGAGACAGCTTCAACTTCTGGCCTGTTTGGCTGCGATGGGAGCTGCTCAGCCTGGGGTGTCCAAAAAACCCACAATCCCAGGGACATTGTCTGGATCCTCCCAAACAAATCCAGTAGGTGTGTGAAAAAACAAAACAAACAAAACAAACCAAAACAAAACCCAAACCTGTCTCACCTGGTTTACCTTATTTTCATTGGGATCCGTTGCCCGATCTATCCCATACTCCAGGGTGTCTGTCATGCCAGGCTGTTAGGAACAAGCAACATCAATGACTTTTTAACTCATTTGTTTTACAAGTTTGTGGTTCACACAAATACCCCTCAGCGTGGGGGAGTTTGTCCCAAGTGGCTGCAGGGAGGGCACTAAAACCACATCTTCTACTTACAGGAGTTCTGTTGACAAGCCAGTAGGCTCTCTCCTGGCAGTCCAGGGCATACCTGTCTGCCTTATTCCGTTCCTTCCCTGCCCTGAAAAGCCAAGAATTCAAGAATTTAACCCTACCAGAGGAATTAAGGAATTCTGCTCTCCTAAAACTAGTGGGATGAGAAAGGGAGCACACCCCCAGCCTCCCCTGCCCCAGCCTCCTGACCACACCTCACCCTGGCTAATTCTGGACTGCAGATCATGCTCTTCACACGGCCACACATGACTGTAGCTTTGGAGAAATCATCATCTTCCTGAGCTGAGCTCAGACACATCCTCTTTTGATTAGACAGACAGTCCTTTGGTAGGATCTACCACTAATAACCTCCTACTTGGGGTCAGTCCTGCTGCTTCGTGTTCACCCACCTCTGATGGACATGCAGCACCTCAGGACTGCCATGCAGAGATACATCCCAAACACATCTCATCTCTGTCTTGCAGCAAAGAGGGGGCATTTCTCACAGAAATTATTTGGAAATGGGGCCAAGCAGCATTCCCAAGCATTAAACCCCAAATCACCTCTACTATTACACAGAAAAAGCACCAGGGTGGTTTGGGCTTGCACCAACTCATTCTTTCCCAGGCAAGTTCTGGGCACAATTTGAGACTCAACATGGGCAAGAGAGCATCCCCCAGGGGCTGTGTGTGCATTTGGCCACCCTGCTGTGGTGAACAGGGTGGATGCAGGCTGTTCTGCACCAGTCTGCCCCAGCAGCACCATCAGACAGCCTCAGACGTGTTTCATCTACCAGTTCAGACACAGTCTTGGTATCTGACTTTAAAACTCTCTTTGGCATCTTTTCGCCCAAGTCTGACCTCAATTTACAAGAACAACAGTCTCATGTTTAATGAGACACTTATCTGATGAGCTGTATTCTGATGCCTTGGCTGCCATCCCAGTGCAGACAGAAACACTGCTCAAGAGCAGAGGCAGTGCCTGCTGTGCTGGGAGGTAAAAAAAGGTAGGAGGAATCCACAGAAGGAGGAAAGATCCTCTCTGCAAAGGAGTATTCTCATCTGACATTCACTAACTTTCCTGGGAATTTGAAGGATTCAGCTCCTAAAATACTTTTGGCTGAGTGCCTAATTATGTACTTGAGAGTTTTCTTCAGAAGTCCCTGCTGGGAACATTTACTGCTTCTTCATTCAGCTCAGCTGTGAGACATGTGGAAACAACAACTCAGCCAGACCAAGAAGAGGTCCCACATCCAGTGCCCTGATCCACAGATGCTCATGGACAACCCTGAGCTACAAGCAGACATCTCTAATGAGGGTGTGCAGCCCCCAGCTCCTTCAGGGAGTCACACCAGGTGCAAAATCAAAACCTCCCCTTGCACACTTACAAAAGTCAGCTGCAGAGAGGCACGAGCATCTGCCAGCAGGAAAGATACTCAGCCCTGTCTCTGCTCCTGCTCTCACAAACCACACCAGGTCCCCATCTTTGGCACACAAGATGCCAGGCAGGGAAAGAGAGGCAGGTGCAGTGGGCTTTGAGAGCAGTGAAGTCATTTAAAAAAAGGCTGAAATCTTCACTCACAAAGTGTGAAGTGAACAAAGTTCACTTGTTAAATGGAGGAACCCCCAGCTGATGGGAAAGGCAGGTTTGTTTCACAATCCTGAGAGGCACTTGCAAATTATTTTAAAGCTGCAGTGTATGGGTTTAAACTGAAATTTACCAAGGGAGTGAAGCTCTGCCTCCTCTCACCCCCCCTGATGATGCAAAGAAGTCAACTCACTTATACTGCTCCTTGGCCTGCATAATAATAAAATCCCACTTGTAGTTTATTTTCTGATTGAGCATGTTGTAATGTTCCTGAAATAAAAAGCAAAAAAGCAGTTAGCAGGAAAATCCTGGAAAAGGCTCTCCCATGCAAGGAGCTTCTTGCCTCTTCATCCCTCAACTGGGCCAGGCTGGCAACCAAGCCATGAAATTTGGATTGTTCTGAATGTAATTACACAAATTGCAACAGTTCAAAAATGCCACCTCAAGGAGAGCAATTACCCCCACTAAAATTATAACTGACCAGAATATTTTCCTGTACTGGCCACTTTCACACTTCCAAAATTTTGACTTTCTACATCGCTGGGGTAACACCTCGTGGTACTGAAGAGATTTTTTGCCACATTCCAGTTATTAGCAACAGATGGCTGAAGCTATACCAAACAAGGGGCTTGCAATGGAACAAGTACAACATCTCCTTACCTTTTCATATTCCTCTAAAATCCCTTTCCTCTTAATGTTCTTCTTTGCTAGGTAAATTGCTGTGGAGGGAGAAGCAAATAAACATTCACTTATACTCAGACCAACAGGCCCAAGAATAATTAAAAATTTACCCACATGACAACCACAGGAATCTTTGTCCCAGTATCTTCCTGCCCATGAGCTCCAAGCTCACAAAAGCTCACAGAAGAAAAATTAACTTGGTGCTTTCACTTTGTCACTCCTGCTTCATGAGCCAGTGCCCAGGCTGGGAGCAACCATGTAGAATGGGCAGTGTGTGCCTCCTGCCAGCAGCCACTCCTTTGGGAATTCAGCCAGGGTTTCCTTGGTCAAAGGACACTGAACCAAATCTTTAAGATGTTGATGTGCTTCTGATTATCACCACGATGTTTTCCAAACAAGGGCAATGTTTTATTACAAGTTCTAGTAACAACATTCCAATCTAAAATGGGCTTTTTTTTATTTCCCCAGAAGATCTACAGCATTATGCAGATAAAAGCCACAGAGGACAATCTTGGTATAAACAAATTTGTGAACTGCACAGCCCACAGAAGCAAACCAAGCTTCTCAGCCCAAGTTTCATCACCAGTCCTACCATAAGAAGCATTTAAAGGCAACAAAAAATTGATATGGAAAGAGCCATCAGGAGATTCTGGGAGCCACTGTGCATTATGGAAAGAAAGGACTTGATCCAGATCTACAGGATGACAGTCTTGGGCTCAGATCTAGGAATACACTTAACTATTCAGGGAAATTTAACCTTGCATTTAAAGCCTTCTTTACCCAGCAGAATATTTCAGATGTGTTCCAGTCTGATGGGTCTTAGTGGAACATAAGAAAAGCTTCAGCACTTTCTCTCCTCAGGTCCAAAGCATTCCCTGATTCCAGCTTTACTGGGAATCATTCATGAAATAGTAGGAAAGAGCAAACATGGGCTGGTCATGGCTTGTGGACACACAGCACAAAAAGATGAACAACCAAGGTGAAGCAGGACTGCATGCACAAACATACAGGCTTGCACTCTGCCTCCTACACATGCACCAGGTCCTCCCTTACCATAATCTGTGTCATCAGCAGGCCAGCTCTGCACAGGCCAGAAATAGGGGGTCTGCAGAAAAAGAAGCCTTTCATGAGTGCACAGTAGCCTTGAACTCTCAGCTTTTCCATCTGGACTGGCAGGAGAGGAAACCTCCTGGGCCATACTGGGAGCCTCAGCTCACAGAGTGGTGGGCAGCTTCAGCAGGAGAGTCCAGGTTGCCAATGTCAAAACCAATCCAGCTCTGCAGTGGTTCCTGTGGGCAACCTCTCCCTGCTGCCTGCACATTCACACTGAGACCCTGGAGCCTGACTTGGCACTATGGGGGAACCAGAACTCTAATTCAAATATCATCCAGGGCACTTTAATTTCAGTCCAACCAAGACCCTTGGTTATTTCCCATTATTACTCTGATTTTTGTGTACTCAGACTCCCCAGATTGTTCCATTTTCCACCTCAAATTCCATCTGCTACTTTAAGGCACACATTGGGAAGAAAACAAAGCTAATTTGAACAAGTACAGTTGTAATTTAGTTGAAGGAAGTATCCCAGTTTCCCTGTAAACTAGAATGTGACACAGAGAACTGGGGAAACTGGCCTGAGATTTCTCTGTGGGTCCCTTCCTCCTTCCTCCTGCACACTTAGCACAGCTACACAGGGGGGTCTCATGGCTGCACCCCCTGAGCAATTGCCCCTGCTGCTTCACTTTAAAATTAGTGATCTGCTTCCCAGTGGCTTTATACAAGGTGCAACTCACTTGGAACCTGTAGAGGCTGCCATCTGGTTTAAGGGTGAGATTCTTTGGCTCCTGGAGAGGGTAGATGTATCCATATTTGACAAACAGGTCCCCCAGGTGGAGTGCCTCTGAAAATGGAAGAGGCAGATGTTTTGATTGCACAAAAACACTGCACTGGCATTTCCAAGTGAGATGAAGATGGAGAGATGGATTTATCAATGAGGTTTTGACTATGGAAACCCTAAAGTTTAACAATTCAAAGCTGAAAAAAGCTCCATTGTTGCATTTTTTTACCCACCTTCCTGAGTGACCTGCAAGCGCTGGAGAATCCACTGCATGATGTCATTACCTGGAACACAAGGAAAATGAAATGGGACTGTGCCAAAATCCATGGGGCAAAGGTGAATCCTCCAACCCTCACCTCTCACTGTGCTCTGGAGCCCAGCCAGGGCACAAACCCCCTCTGCCTTGCAAATCTGCTTTCAAATGTGCCAGGCAAGAGAAGGAGAGATGAACCACACTGTCACCTCTCCTGGGCCATGCTGACATTCAGGCTCTCTCCTGACAATCAGCCTCTGTCAGAGGGAGCTCAAGGCAGGCAGTGACCTCAGGAAGAAGCACACGTGGCCTGGACAACACTTAAACCCTCATCATTGGCTTAGAAAGGACTTAAGCAGTGCAACAGCTTGAAGAGCCAGGGAAGGTGAAGTGCTCCTTGGTTTGCACCACTTTGCTTTGCAAGATTCACTGCGAAGCATCCCCAGATTCACAGAGCTTGGTCACATCTCAGTTTTAGTAAGAGAGAAGTGATGGGGCCTCTGGAGTCCTCTAGGAGTCATGACTTCCAGTGCAGAAGGGATTTCCAAGGCTCAGATCCAAGCAGCAGTGGCAACAGGACATATCAAAAGGAAACATGGCTTGTGCATTTACAAACATTTCACCTTTCTCAGCTTTTTTGGCAGGGTGTGGCCATAATCAGCATCAACCTCCCTCAGTTTTATGTTGCAGGGCAAGGGGAGAGTGAGGGGTTTCCTCCAAACCCCCCTTAGGACTGCAGGTTGAGGTGGTGACCTTTCCTGACATTGCAGTGCTGACTTAACTTTCTAATAGGGGCTCAGAGCTGTTATCCTACTGCCTGCTTCCCGAAATAGATGAAATTAAAGGATTATCTCATCACTCATTTCTAGACAGCTCCTTGTAAGCATTTTCCCCCAAAGGTGAGCACTTAACGTGGAAGTTTATTTCCTTTTTCTGTTGTGAGCCACTCTACTGACACAAAATTTAACTAGTTAGCTTCCTGCATGTGAAGGGCAAAGCTCTCTTTGGTGGATCTGTGTCCTGATGCCTTCCCCACTCCCTCACTAACCATCAGTCAGTCTCTTGCAACACCCAGGAGCTGACCAGGATAGCTGTGACTTGCACAGCACTAAAAATAATCATCATCCAGAGGGTGATGACTGCCATGCAGGGAGACTGGAACTCACTTGCCTATCAGAAGTAGAATTTATGACTTGTGCAAGAGGAAACTTGTAGCATTTCTGGTTAAGGAACCAGAATGAAGCAGACAGCACGCAAAGAGGGTAAGAACCATCAGGCATCTTCCCTCCCACACTATCTAGCCCCAGACTTTTGGGAAGTGGTATTTCACACTGGTCAGACATCAAGAGGAGTGCTTGTTCCCCCTGCCTTGGTCTAGGTGGCACAGCATCTTCAGCAGAGTAGAAACTTTTCTGCAGTGCTGCCTGAACTGTTCACTAACAGCTGGGGGGGAGCAAGGCCAGATCCTCTCCAGATGCAAAGCACTCCACCAGGTTCAGCTGCCTGACAGCTCTGAAAGCCAGGACAGGGTTTGTATAAAGCTTCAGATGTTGTACAAGTTCTCCTTGCCTTCTCACAGACTGACTGTACCCATGGGCAAATGGCTTCATCTCAGTGCCCCTGCTTCCTCATTTAAAAAAAATAAAATAAATAAATGGGGCAAACAGTACACAGGACCTCCAGGGCTTAGCAGACACAGTGGGGGAAAAGGAATCTATCTGGCTAAGTTTTCTCCTGAGCTGCTCAGAGCAAGCTCACTGGTTTCAGTGGGAGTTTTTCTTCTGAATTTCAGTGCTGCAAAAGACCAAAGGAGAAGGAGGAAACTCTGGTACAGTAGGTGTGAATATTTATACTGGGGGATCCCGACAAGAGCTTTTGTGGAGGCTTGGAGAACAGGGAAGGAGAGGTACTGATAGTGGCCTGTGAAAGGAGCTAGCAGGCACAAAGGAGACAGTGAGGGGAGCTGCCTGCAATGCCATACACAGCTCCCCATCTGCTGCTGCTTCAGCCTGCTTGAAGAAGGAAAAGCTGTCACTTAGTGGCAGAGAAGTGGGCTGAATATTTTGTTCTTTTCCTGCATAGTGAAGATAAATAATTATTAGCAGCACACGTGGAAAGGGAGGCTAATTGTTTGTTGTTCATTTCTGAGATTCTGTCTGACTTCAGTACGTCTATTTTAAGTGGATTTTCATATTTATCCTTCTTTGTGATCCAGTCCCACTAGGGATACAGCAGGAGGCTGAAGCACCCATTCACCTAAGAGAATGCAAGGTTACCTGAGTTAACCTCATGTGGGACAGCTGAAAGCATGTGGTTATCAAGCTTTGTGTCTTGGATTCAAGGAGCTAGAAGTGCAATGAGAATGAGTTAAAGGGAATGTGTCAAAGGATGTGTGGCAGATATATTTGGGAGCATGGGCTCCAGTATGGACCTGGGCAGTGGTAACCCTTTAGTTAATTTAGTGGGGTGGCCTGGGGTGGCCATGGGATCCACAAACAGCTTTTCCTTGATGGGCTTCCTTGACCCAGTGCCTTCCCCCAGTGAGGAGCTCACCTGTCACAGCATGGGGGATGTTGGTGATCATCACAACCTGTGTCTGAGTCTTGATGCCCGTGTCTGGACTCTGCATCTCCATCATTAGTGCTTCAATCTGCAAAGCAAGGAGGGGACATCTTACAGGAGTAGAGAGGAGGGACCTCCAGGAACACCACAGCTCTGGGCAGCACCCCAGAGAGGTCTGCAGCACCTGGCCACAGGAACAGATGCAATGACCACAGTCATCTCCAAACCTCCCCCCTCTCCAAGGCACCATCAGGGGTGCCACCTCCAAACCATGTCAGCTTTCAACACTGACTCAGTGTCACATGCAGAAGGGACACGCACAGCAGGGGTTAGCAGAGGAGGGACAGGATGTAAACACTCCATGAGAGATGAGCTAAAAATAAAAGAAAATCTCTGCTACCCACAAACGTTCTTCTCTGGCTCAGTGGGCTCTTTGCTGGGGCAATAAGAAAGAAAAAGGAAGGAGGAAATAAAGTCTGGCCTTCTGCTGCACAAACCCCCCAGCTGTGCACAGACCCGTAGGTATTGCACCATGCATCAAGAAAATAAGCAATATTTTGGCTGAAGGCCAAGTAGCAAAGGTTCTGGTTTTTGGTCTGCAGATAATAGCCAGACAGGACTTAGGATGAGCAACAGGAAGAGCACACCACTTTGCTGCAGGGCTGAGCAAGAAGCTCAAACCCAGGGGAGATGAGAACAGCCTGTCCTTTGAGAAAACACAGCCACCACCCCAGCCAAGGCTTTGAAAAACTGACCAAGGAGTTGATCAGAGCAGGGACCAGAAGTCACACGTGGGAAAGAAGGCTGCAAACCCAGAAACAGAGCTCTCCTGGCAGGAAGGAGGTGCCCAAGGGAGCCTTCAGCCATTCCTGTGGGTGTTGCACCCACCCACTTGGGGTGGCAGCTCCCTCTGGGCAGCAAAGCCCAAGAAAGACCCTTTGGAGCTGGGACAGAGACACACCATCCACACACCATCCAGAGCAGCCACCCTGCTCTCTGGCAGCATCTCCTGCCTTGGAATCCCAAGGGATGCTGGTGATTTGTTTACAGCCTCACTGCCTGAGTTTTTAACAGATCGTGGTACCCGGGATGAGTCTCACCCCCAGGGCCAGACTTCTTTTATTTGGGGTCCCCAGTTATCTTGATTTATTTATTCTTTTTAAGAGATGGAGATTTCAAAGGGTGCATTCCTCCTCTCCCATCTGACTTCTTGCCACCACCATCCTAAAAGTGCCACAGCCTCCTCTTATTTGCACTCAGGATCCTCCACTCAGCCACCTCTCTGGCCATGCTCCTCACCTCTTCTTCTTCTCCCACCTCAGGTTGTCCCACAGAGCTGATGCTCTCCTTTTTGTATTCTCCTTCCAGAGGTATTCAATCCAAACTAGTCCAACAGGACCCATGTGGTCTCTCTGCACATTCACTTGGGGCAAGGCTGTAGCTTTTTAACAAGGATTAGAGAGTTTTAATGCCTGTGACTTGATGACACCCATGCATAATGAAGGGTATTGTCTTCAGAGGCACCACAGTGACTTTGGTCCTAAGGCTTGCCAAATCCAGTGAGGATTTAAGCCTGTAGTGACAGGATGCACTCGGAGCTTGACAGTAAAAATGGATTTTCAACTGCTTTTAAAGCCAGTGTCAAATTAATACTGAGATGGAGAAGGCTGGTAAAACGACACACAAATATTTTTATAAATGCTTACAGAAAATGTTTTAAAACAGCCAAACCAGACCCAAAATGATGAAATAGGAAGACACTCTTTTAGGCCTTTTAACTGAAGCTCCAATTTTGGCCTCAGCAAGTTCAAGGCAGGGTGTGGGGAGATGCCCACGTAGCTCTGTGAGACAAGGCAGGGCCAAAGAGCCCAGCAGGCAGGGAATTAATTTGGGAAATTGGGAGTCAGTTCCCTCCAAGCAAACAGGGGTGATCTTGGGGAAGTCACTCACTGTCTCCATCCCAAATATCCACAAGGATACTGGGGGCAAACACATCCCCTCCACACCCCAGTGCCAAGACCCCCGGGCAGGTCTCACCAGCCCCCCAGCAGGATTTGTTCCCTACAAGCACAGGGTTGCTCTTCACTCCCTGGTGGGCTTGGGAGATGGGTTTTAAGCAGGAAGAGAGTGAAGAATTGGCTCAGAAAGCCAACCAGCCTCCCAGCACAGCACATTCCCTTTCTTCAGCCAGCACAGAGCTCCAGCCTCTCGTTGCCTTCGGACCCCCCCGGGCTCCCTCTTGTCGTTGGAGAAATGAATATTAAAAAGAAAGAAGTGAGATGAGCCAGGGAGCTGCTGCCAGGGGGGTGCAAACCTCAGCCTGCCTCTTCTTCTTCTCCTAAGGGAATCTCTGGTGATTACTGGGTGCTGGGGATGAGGAGCTGCCAGCACCAGCCCACTGGGAGGTGGGGCAGGTTGGTTAAAATAGAGTGGGAATATTTTCCTCACTCTGCTGAGGGCTCTAGCCCAGCTTGTCAAGCTTTTAGCCAGTGAAGCTCTGTCTGGTTTGAGTTTTATAGAGCCAGAAGCCACTTCCTGATGCTGGCTGATGGGTGGAGATGCACAGAGAGGTGAAGTATCAGCAGGAAGACTGCTAAAAAGGAGCCAGGTTCTGGAGGGAGATCACCTCAAGGGCAGAGACACCCGGATGCACAAACCCCACCAAGGTTTCCCTTCAGAATCTCTGCAGGGAGGTGACCTCACCCTGAAAGCCACGGAGGAGGCAAGAGGAAAACTCTCTGTCCCCATCTGATCACTCACTGAGTGCAAAGCAAAACTCAAACTCACAAATGGTAAGAAAAAAAAAAACCAAACAAAAAACCCAAAGCAAAACATCACTGCATTTTAGGAGAGTGAGGGTCCTCTCTGGGAATGAGCAGTGATTGACGGGGTGCCCACGGTTCTGGAGAAGGAGGATGGATCTAGCATGGATGCTGGATGCTTCCCGAAGGAGGAAGCAGGAGGGGTGATGAGGATTGATGGATTGCTTGGGGGAATTAGCCTGGTTGTGTTTCCCATCCTACAGAGCAGCTAAAGCACTGCTGCTGGGGGTTGTTATTCTGCACACCCCCACAAAACTCTATTACTCAGTGCAGGTTTTGGCCCAGAGTATTTCCCATAGCAGGGCTCCCCAGCCAAATTTAACTTGAGAGGCACAACACCAAGGAAAAAAAACCTTCCTTACTTCCTCTAGCACAAAAAGTACAGTGCTTGTATTGCCAGGCTCATGCCTGGCACCTGCTCCATTTCCCCCCTGGAAACCTCCTCAGGTGGTGGGTGTTGCAGGAGAGCTAACTACAACCCAAACAGCAACTGGCTGGCTGTACTTGTCACTGGGAATTCAGCTAATACCACTCAGGAGGATAAGCCAGGGCCAGGAGGTGGGTGGGAGAAAAGCTAGCTTAACACTCTGCTTTTTTCAAAGCTGCAGATACCAGTTATACTAAAACCAGCTACACTTTTGAATGAATGCTACAGAAAAAAACAGAAACCAAAGCACTCAATGCTTTACAAAGCTACCCATCACATCCAAAAGTGTAGGCACTCATCTTCCCACTCCTTCAACTGTTTCTGGTCACAAATATGCTCGTTTCTGGGGAAAAAAAAAAAAAAAAAAAAAAGGCCGGGACACATCCTCTGAGAGCAGACATCAGGTGGAAGGACAGGGAGCACACACACTGGGCTGAGTGTGGCCCAGAGCTGAACCGAGTGGTCTGGCACCACATCTGGTGGTTTTTCTCCTGGGAAAAGACAGTTTTGGGAGTCTTTGGGGGAAAAAGATGGGAAAGAGAGAAAACGTTGTCAGGAGAATTACTCTGCTGAGGCCAAGCTACAAAAATAAACAAAATCACAGTTCCATTTCCTCCATGACTCCAGCACAGATTGCCCCTCAGCCGTCAGTCCTGGAGCCGGACCGGATCCCTGGGGCTCCGCAACAGGTTGTGTGGCTCCCAAGACCTGGTGATGGGGCTGTCACCCCTCGGGCTCCACACCCCCAGAGGTGTCCCGTGGCTGAGCAGCACGCTCTGAACACGGCTCCTTAACCCGAGGAGTACCGGGTACCGCATCGCATCACCCCGCCGCCCGGACCCCGCACCCGCCAGAACTGTGCGGTTGTTCCTAGCGCTGCTCAGCCCTCACCTTTTTCAAGAAGGCCATCCGGGGCCGGTAGCGCTGGCCCTGATCCAGCCGTGTGATCGTCATGGTTCCGAACCGGGCAGCGATGAGGACGGATCGGGCAGAGGGAGCGGCAGTCCCGGTCCGCAGCACCTGCGGGAATATCCCCCCCACCCGCCACCGCCACCGCCACCGCCACCGCC
>JAAWXA010000030.1:2384553-2448335 GCA_038090715.1 Florisuga fusca | reverse complement strand
GGGGGGGGGGGTGATGGACAGAGAAGGTGGTTTGGGGGTGTTGTCCATGAGATGGTCTGGGAATGGCCCTTGGAAAAGGAGGGTGTTTGCACAGGGAGGTGGGAGCTGGGAAAGCCCCTGCTCACCACTCCCGTCTGGGGAGAGGAGAATCCCTCCCCAAAAACACTCCCAGTCTGGAGGGAAAAGTGGGGCACCCAGAACCCAGCTGGGACTCAGCATCTCCCAGACAAAGGCACAGAAATGATCCTATTTCTCCACCTCTCCCGTGGAGACAGGCTGAGAGAGCTGGTGGTTCAGCCTGGAGAAGGGAAAATAAAGCTTAGGGACACTTTTCTCTCCGTCGTGTCTTTGCTGCAGGTGCCCAATGTCAGTTCAGCTCTGGTATCATCTTGAACTGACCCAAACCAGCAAACCCAAGAGGAGAGATGAACTGGACCTCCCGCAGCAGTTCATGCTCTGCAGCAGATCTGCCACGTGAGATTATACAGACTTGGTGAAGGGCAAACACCCCTGGGCCTCTAATCACAAAACTTGGGCTTGTGGAAAGCAAAGAATTCTGCAGTCGCTGACACAACCTGGCCATTTCCTGTGGGAATTTGTTGGTCTAGAAAGTGAGGGACTCGAATGGCAGGGGAGAGTGAGGGAGAACCCCGGCAGCATCCCTGTGGATTCCTCCCTGATTTAGTCCCAGCCCTTCTGCACCCCAAATTAATGACAAAAGACATTTCCTGAGGAATCCAGGTGTCTGCTTTCTACAGGGATTTCCCCCCCCCCTTTTTTTTTTTTTTCAAAATTCACATTTCCTACCTGGTTGCCCCTTCTTCCCACATCAGAAGTTGAATTGTGCAACACCAAAGGCGTGTGGTGAGAAAACTTTCTATCTGAGGAAACGAGGGACAGCCCTGAGGGGAAGGAAGGGGTAACAAAAGTGAAGCAACACGAATGGCACGGCGTGAGCGTGGCAAGTGGAGGCTGAGTTTCAGTTTGTAGTTCCTTTCAGGAAGATCCTTTCAATCTTCTTTCGGGAAGACTTCAAAGCAGTACAAAAAAAAAAAAAATTATTGAAAAGCAAACTAATGGCATAGAGAGAGACATGAGTGAATGTCAGGTCTCCTAGAAAGGTGATAGTTAAAGCAGTATCTCCTGAGTCCCTTGTCCCATCTGGCAGGGCACAAGCACTCAAAATGAGAAGTTTCCTTAGCAGCCACATGGGAAGAGCTGAGAGCATGAATGGGCAACATTTGCTTCCCGTCATTCCTGGACTTTCCAGGGACAGGAAAGATAAGGAAAGAAGTGACAAAGAGGAAGGAAAAAAAAAAGGCAAAACAGAGAACAAACCTTACGCACTCTGCCTTGGAGATGAAGCCTGGCTGCTGAGGCAAGAGGATGCAGCTGGGATAACACCTGACCCAGGACTGGGAAATTTGGTGATGCTGAACCCACCTCAGTGTCCTCTCCAGGGAGCATCCTCAGTGCAGGAATAGCTCACTGAGAGCTGTGCCCCTGCGCCAGGAATCACAGGATCCCAGGATCATCCGGGTTGGAAAGGACCTCCGAGATCATCCAGTCCAACCCTTGATCCACTCCCGCCGTGGTTCCCAGGGCACTGGGTGCCACATCCAATCTCTTCTTAAAAACCTCCAGGGATGGAGAATCCACCCCCTCCCTGGGCAGCCCATTCCAATGCCCGATCACCCTCTCTGGAAAGAATTTCTTCCTAATATCCAACCTAACCCTCCCCTGGCAGAGCTGAAGCCCATGGCCTCTTGTCTTACGGATACATCAGAGAAGAGCCCAACCCCTCCCTGGCTCCAACCTCCTTCCAGGGAATTGTAGGGAGTGATGAGGTTTCCCCTGAGCCTCCTCTTCTCCAGACTGAAATATTGGGGATTGGGGATGGTGACCTGGGAGGTTTTGAAGGGCTCACCAGGCACTGGGGACATGGAGAGGAGGTCAGGGACTACCCGAGGCTTGGGCAGCCGGGCAGGTGGAACGGCAGCGTTCGGGAATGGGGTGAATTTGAGAGGGGGGTGGCAGCAGGGATGTGAACCAAGGAAGAGAGCAAGAAGCAGATGCTGGAGTGTTTTAACTCAGTAATGGATAAGAAGTTCCACTCGCTTTCCTCACAGCCCTGATGCGAGGCCCAGACCCTGTTTGCTCAGCCTCTGCCACATCCCAGCAGCACTGGAAAGCTCTTCTCAGAGGAGCAAAGCGGAAGTACGTGCCAAGTTGTTCGAAGCGTTTTAACGAAACTTTTTTTTTTTTTTTTTTTTTTTTTTTTTTTTTGTACGAAGAACAGAAAACTGCTTAGCTGGCAAGCTTCACTCTGACCGAGGGCTGACCTCCCCCGGCCGCTCGCCTATCAGCAGCTGCGCGGCCGTGGCAGAGGTACCACCGGCGGGCTCGGCTGAGCTGATTTTTTTCCCTCAGGGCACCGCATTGCTCCGGTACCGGAGAGCGGACCCACCGCCATCTCCTCATCCTCCTCTTCCTCCTCCCCCCCTCCGCCCTCTTCCCGCCATTTCCTGTCAGGAGCGGTGCGTGGGCGGGGAGCGGCGCGGCGGGGTCAGGTGACGCGGTGTGCGCATGCGCGGTGTCAGAGCGCGGTGGTGCGGGCCGGGCCGGGCGGGCGCTCCCCTCGCTGGCAGTGCTCGCTAAGATGGCGGATTTCCTGCCGTCCCGCTCCGTCCTGTCGGGCTGCTTCCCCGGCTGCCTACTGACCAGCGGCGAGGCCGAGCAGCAGCGCAAGTCTAAAGAGATCGACAAGTGCCTCAACCGCGAGAAAACCTACGTGAAGCGCCTCGTCAAGATCTTGCTGCTAGGCGCGGGGGAAAGCGGCAAATCCACCTTCCTCAAACAGATGAGGATTATCCACGGGCAAGACTGGGACCGGGCGGCCCGGGAGGAATTCCGGGCAACCATCTACAGCAATGTGATCAAGGGTGGGTGAGCGGTGGGACCGGAGGCAGAGAGACGGTGGCCTTGAGGAGGAGGAGGGGGGGTACGGCCCGGCCCGGCCCGGGGTGGGTGTGGGGGTGGCGGCCTCAGGGCGGGAGCCCCCAGAGGGGTTAAGGGGTTGGGGGGGTGTCCCTAGGGTCGGTGGGAGCTGCGGGGTTGCTCTCTCCTCCCTCACGTTCGTTGGTTTCGCTTCAGGAGCCTCACCCTTCCTCCAGCCCCGCAGTGCCGGGTGTGTGTCAGCCCTGCCGGGATGGACGCCGGCCCGGGCGCGGCCCGCGGAGCTGCCCAGGGCGGCTTCGGCTCTTGGTGTGGGAGCGGTGGGTTCGGGCCCTGAGGTCCCGAGCTTTGCCATTTCCTGGTGAGGCTGTGGCAGAGATGAGCGGTAATGTTTATGCTCGAGATGCACCTGAAAAGGGCGAGAGGCTGAGACGTGTCCTGTGCCCGAGGGGGAAGCGCTCCCGGCATTGCCCTGCAGCGGGGGAAACCTTGCCATGGTGTTGACACATCAGTTGGCATTAACCCTCACCCAGAGCCGCTGCTCATAGATGCGTTGCCAAAAAATCTCCACAGATGCTTTGGGAGCTCTGGATTTCACCGCTGTCATCCCCACTGCCTTGGTCATCCTGATGGATTTTCTCTTTCAGATCTAAATCGCTTGTCGGGTTTGGGGTTTGGGCTGTGGAAGGGTTGGGGAAAGTCTTTACTGAGTTTCTGGGAGCAGCAAAAGAATTGTCAGAGCTCAGCCCCGTTCTTGAAAGGGGCTGAGGTCCAGTGGTTCCTACAGTTTTACAAGGCTGTTAAGGAATTGAGCCTGGAAAAGCTATAAATAGCAAGGCAGTAGAAATCACGAGCATGGAGGTTGTCCAGGTTATAGTTTATTAATGAGGTAAAGTACTTCCTACTCTGTGAAAGTATGCATGTAGGAACTGCAGATCTTTTTTGGAGACTGCTTTCCTGCAGTCATTGTTTTTGACAGGTAGAAAAATTACAGAAGGAGAATAAAGCCTGAAAAAAAGACTTAGCATTTAACAAGTGTTACTATGCAGTCATTTGTTTTTACATCTTAATTCCTCTCTCCATGCCTTTACAGCTGCTTGTTCATATTATTTATTTTTTAAGCAGTAAATTTGGCACTGGGATTAATTTCCCAGCATTTCCCTTATCAGTATGATCACAATTTTATTTTTTTTTTCAGCAGACCTTGTAGAAGAGACGTTTACAAATATTGCCTTTTGTCTATAGAGTATTTACCAAAACAACAAGAAAAAGTGCAGTGGTTAGGTGATACAGCTCCTTCTGCAGTTAAGCAGTAAAAACATACTTTTAAGAAAGTGTTGTGATTTTAGTAAATGTCTTCATGTCTCTGAAAACATGAAAGGCAGTGTTAACTCTTTACAGTTATATTTAGGTACCGAGTTCGTAAGAATACAGAGTCTTAGAGAACCTTAAAATAAGCCATCAGATGCTTTAATGTCTTCTGAAATGTGGTTTTAAACACACTTACTTGTCTTGTATTCATGTCAGATAAGTTGAACTACTGTAGAATGACTCTGGAGATCAGAGGGAAATAGAAATAAATTTTTTAAAAGTTTTCTTGGTGGCACAGACTGTGGATTTAGTAACGAAAAACGGTGCTGAAAGGAGTTAGACTTGTGGTGGTGGTATTATACTGTTGATCACAGCTGTGGTTTTCAGAGTTTTTTCAGAGTTTTCTGAGTTTTGATCTTACCTGAAAACAGTGCTTTGAGTCAGATCTTTCAGCAGCTTTCTGATTCCCTGCAGGGCTGGACAGTCCTGCCGAGCTCTGCCCGCACAGAGTCAGCAGAGCTGTGGGAGTCCTTGCAGGCTGGTGAAAGAAGGAGATGCTGGGAAACTAATTGTGATGCTCTTTCATGTCCTTAAAGGTGTGAGAGTCCTGGTGGATGCCAGAGAGAAACTTCATATCCCTTGGGGAGATCCTGCAAACCAGAGCAACGGGGACACCATGATGGCTTTTGACACGCGGTCAGTCACGGTGGTACAAGGCATGGTGGAGACAGCTGTTTTTTTACAGTACCTCCCAGCCATCAGAGCTCTCTGGGCAGACAGTGGCATCCAGCACGCCTACGACAGGCGCAGAGAATTCCAGCTGGTAAGATCTGTCTTTTAATCAAATTTCTGGGATTCTTGTTCCTGTCTTGCTTTTCCGTCAAGCGCTGACCCAGCGCCGGGTCTCGGGGTGGCAGGATGTTACCCTGTGGTGTTGCAAGCAGGTGTGCTTAGCCATTTCCCCTCCCCTTTTTATTAAAAGCAAGAATTATAAAGAGATTCTGACATAATTGCCCTCATTTCATATGTGAGAAAGTTGAGGTAGAGAGGGCTTTAATGGTTTGTAACAAAGCAGGTAACCTAGGGAGTGTTTTTACCATATGGTTAGTCCCACCTTTTGCTAACTGCTCCATCAACTTAAAAAACCCCAAATAAAATAACAAAGAAAAGAATTGGTCTGCAGTGAAGGGAGATGTAAGAGTAATGTGATTTTTAAGAAAAGATATGCATGGGTTAATGAAAAGAATTTTAAAACCACTCCCTTCTGTATCCCAAATTTGAGCAATCTAGCAAACATTCCCTTTGTATACTTCCTGTTTAATTTTGAACGTCATGTAATGAGATTTTTCTTCTACTGAAGTTCTCAGCTGAAGTTGGAGTGTACAGTTTAATAGTGGAGTTGAGTGTACAGTGCAATAGGGGCATTTGTAAGGAAAAAGACCTGTCTTGATTCCTGAACTGTTTGTGACAGCTAAAGTCCCTTTGCTCCATCCATGTGCAAATGCTGCAAAAGAAAACAAATAATTTAAGTTAAATTTTCTGTTTATTGGTTCAAAGACTTGTCTATTAAATGTCAGTGGCATAGGGTTTTGTGTGAGTGGGGGTTGAGAACCTTAAAATAGATTAAATCTGTTCTTCTAGGTCTCTCAGACCTAAGTGGCTTTGTGTTTTTATGTCTTAAAAATAATCTTTGTTTTAGTGTCAATCTGAACAATAGCTGATGATGTCTCCTGTTGAGCTATTATGAATGCTTGTGCAATCATACCCTGACTTAAATAAGTTGTGTAAATACTCTATAAATATGTATTGCCCTGATCATGGAATGTCTTCCAGAGACTGCAGAATGGGAAGGTGCTGGAGCAGCCTATCACCTGCCCAGCCTGGTGCTGAGCTATGTAAATAAGTTTCTAATAAGACCTCTTGCTCCTTGGATTTTGCCTTCAAAGTGATCATAAAAGGATAATTGCTCTGCTATAGCTGCTTCTGGTTGTAGCTGTGACTTCTAGTGATGTAATTGCTGTGCTGGAGTGATCTGTTTTAAAATCCATTAAATAAAATTGTTTTGTCTTTGATTAAGCACGTTGAGTGATTTCAGGCTAAGTAGCCAAGGGAGCTATTACTGCTCTGTCATCTTGAGTCTCTGAGAAGAAGGTTCTTTCCATACAGTTATGGGCAGAGTTTCACTTTGAGTAGAATCTGAAGAATGTGTTCTTCTGAATCTGACAGAAAATACTTATTGCTTTTTTTTTTTTTTTTTTTAATCCCTGTGTCTGCATACTATTCTCTGAAAAATTATATATGGATCATGTGTTCCAGGCAGATCTCAAGGATATTTTTTAATTGCTCTGAAGAGTTGAGTACTATCCTAATACTAATTTTTGCAAGCAAGGTAACTGCTTTATTTATACTTACATTGCTTTATTTCCTAAATCCTTTCAAAATCTCAGAGATATTTATGCCAAGTTATAAACAGGAAAAAAAAAAAAAAAGGCTCTGAGTGATGTCACTGCATTGAGTGCAAGCAGTGTGATCAGTGCTGGCCAAGCATGAAGCCTCAGTTTTACTCCAGTGAGCTTCCAGCTTCAGTTATGACAGACCTCCATGTGGGCAGCAGAATTCTGGAAAAACTCCTGAAAGCAGAAAGTATTTTTACTGTACCTGACAGGTGTTGGAGAAGAGAGTTGAGATCTGTGCTGTGATATGGAAGGAAGACACAAGTGGTTAAGGAGGCAGAGATGGGTGAGTCAGGAGGTAGAGCAGGGGGAAGTTGGAAGACATGCAGAGAGTTCAGTTGTGTCTTGAAATAAGGATTTGTGTCTGAAAATGGTCAGTGTTGTAGAGTGGGGAATAAGAGGAAAATACTGGTTTACTTCCAGTTCAGCTGCTTGTGGCAAAAGAATGTCATGAGAGCAGAGATCAGCAATCATCAGATGAGTAGAAGAGAGGGAAAAGTAGCATTAAAAAGTAAAAAAAGGTGGAAAATGGGGATGGTAGAAGAGTATTATTTAACTGTCAATACTCTTAACTTCTTTTCAGACTGCTGAGTGAGTTTTAACTGTTTTCTCTGGATGGAGTTTGACACTGCACTGAAAAACATGGTTCATATTAAGAGAGCACAGGCAGGAATGCTGGGAAAGTATTGTCTGTCAGGGGAATAGGACATTTTGGGCAAAGGTAGAAATGAGCAAATGAAGAACAGAGCAGTGGTGGATAAAGAGTGAAAGATGTCAAAACTATGCATAAAAATTTTAGAGGAAGGAAGAGTGTGTAGCTCTAGAAACCATTTGTAGCTTGGATGGCTGGGAAGTACAGTGAAAGGGGATTTAAGTTTAAAGCTTCTGCATGTGTAAGATTAAAACTGAGTTTTATGTACATTTGTGGGAGATCATGGAGCTATTCTTGCTCTTTTCCTTTTTCTCCATCATCTTCCACTTACAATGCCAGGGAATATGCTAGGAGCCTAAAGAAACAATGTGATCTTTTTATAGCAGCATGTGAGGGGGGGAAAAAACCAGAACTTGGTTGTATTTTAACGGAATTAGAAATCACCATTTCCATGCCTAGTTCACAGGAGTGTCCTTCCTCATTTGGTTCATTTAAGTGGTCATGGGGATAGTGAACATGATTTATTTTCCTGAGTATAAAAATAGAGGCCTTCTGGCCACTAACAGCAGCATTTATGAAAATTCATTAGTTCACACTTGTGTAGAAGAGCTAATTACAGCTTAGTACAATAAATGCCACTTCAGTACTTCTTAAGTGGTTAATATTATAATCCCTCAAATTTTACTACAAACTGAGGTAATTTGGGTGATAGTTCCACTGACACTGTTAACTGAGGACTCTTTTGGCTCTGTAGCTTAGTGTCCCTATAACTTCCACTCAGGATTCTGATCATCCTCAGGCTTTCTCTCCTTCATCTACTGAGCTGATTTCTCCTGGCCTCCAGTCAGGTGGCTGAGCTGGCTTAGCTCCAGGGTTAGTCTCAATCAGCCTAATGCTTTCTGACACCTAATTAACATTTGGGGTTTCTCCTTGCAAGCTGATTTCCTGTAAAAATGACTTGGATGAACATACCCATTATCTCCATCCTCCAGCATGCTAACTAGACATTTCCAAGCCTTGATATTCAGGCCTGTGAGCTGTTCAGCACTTGGGAAGATTTGCTGCTCTCCCTGAGATTTGCTCAGAGGCAGCTGAGGAGGGGCTGGTGCTGTGCATCTGATAACACCAAGGAAAGCACTTGTGTGTAAGAGCACCCTTGTACACTGCCTCCTGCTTCCTGCCTGTGCTGTCAGCTCTTGGTTTTGCTTTAAGGGTTGTTAACAGAAGCATTTTGAAGGAGTCTCCAGGAGTCTTCACATTCTCTGAGAATGGAAAAAGGGGATGAGAGCTGAGTTGCTCAGATGCAGGAGAAGCTTTGAATGCGTGGAAGGTTTGTTCTTGTTCAAGGTAACTTTTGGGTGGGTTTGGATGTTTGCTGCCAGCAATTGTTGATCTTTGGATAGATACTTTTTGCCCTACTTGCAGATTACACTGACGGTTGGTTTGTTGTTGTTTTTTTTTAATACCACAAACCTGCAATGCCTAGGGGCGGTGGTGACACTTTATTCTGTCACGTTTGCATAAAACTGCAGACACAGATGGTACAGCAAGGATGATTGGATATGCATTTACCTCTGGATCCTGTTTACTTCTGCGTCATGTCTGCGAGTGCTCGATCAGATTATAGAAGACAGGAAAAGGTGTGTTCAGCTTCAAGTTCTGCTACTTTTGCTGCAGCTTCTCTGTAGCATTTTTCTGTCACAAAGTAGCGTTTTTGGAGAGTGATGTTCAGTTCACTGGGAGATGCTGTTCTCCCTTGTTCTGGTTGGACTTCTCTCAGTTCTGTCTTGGAGTGTGGATGGGGCTGTCGTACACATGAAAATGTAAAATTAACACTACTGGAAATAATTAGTTCTCAAATGTCCACTGCAAAGTATTAGCAAAATTGACCATTCCTTTAGTTGCATAGACTGCAGGGCCTTGAAATCTTTTTGTTTTTGAGATCTTCCTCTTTCTCTATGGACACCCATCTTAGGAAACAGCTGTGAGCTCAGTACTTCAGCATCTTATAAAGTCACGAGCATCAAACCTGAAAAAAGACCAGAGTGTCAGATCTGTCCCATCTGCACCATATTTGTGACACTGAATTTCAGGAGCCTCTCAACAGCTTGTGGCCTCTATGGCATACATGTTATTCATCCTCTGTAACCTCCCCACACCCCTAAGTTGGGCATAGAGATTTCTTTCCACCCTCCCTTTCCCAGATCTCCTCCTGGTTCTGGGACTGAGTGTTCAGTGCTCCCACACTCTTTCTCCTTGAAGTATGTGGGTGGTGATTCTATTGGGACATGCTGGAGTGAATAAACTGTCTGTAGAAAGTTTCTCAGACTGACAGAAGAATCTTCTTTATAACAGTTATGAGAGAAATCACCCAGAGTTTCTGCAAACACGTGCATTGATTGTTTGGGCACCTAAGCATACAAGTCAGAGCTGCTTAATTTAAACAGAATGTTGTGATTACACTGAATGCTGCTTATTTGGGGGGGGGAACCAAGAAGCTGCTGCTTTGTATGTTGTGAAATAGGAAGTATTTTCCCCTCTTTCCCCAGTCAATATACCTGTCAAACATCTAATGATGACAGGATGGCATGTGAGCAGTTAGCATGACTCCTTAAAGCATCTGGAAAGGTCAGAGCTGCTTGCCATGTTTTGGTGTTTATGTGCAATGGATTTATCAATGGTTGTTGCTGTAACTATGGGAAGAAAAGTACTAATTTCGACTTTAAAACGAGTTATTCAAACCCTCAGAAAAGACTCTGAATTCTTGAGGATTTGCTGGTTTTCATGCCCCAATAACAACATAATGCTGGCTTTGAGTTTGTATTAATAAGGCTTCATAAAGGGATTAACACTAGAGTCAAACAATAAGGAGGCTTGAGTTTCCTTATTCTTGGGTTGTGGCCAGAAACCCTTCAATGTGTATACTGGTGCTTTGGTTGTGAGGATTGACTGTTGTATTTGCACTGAGCTGAATGATCTTTGGGTGAACTTCTCTACTCATTTGACACAAAGGGCCATTTTTTTATCATTTTCCAAATTGGGATTAGGCTTTCTGTTTCACCCTCTTGAGTTACTGTGCCTTGAGAGCCTGCTTCTGGGACTGCCTTTCTTCCCTTCCCACCATTCTTTCTTTCTTGCCTGCTGATTTTTCTTATTAGCAGTAAAATATTGAAGTGTTTAGAGAGGAGTGGGCTTGTTTTTGTTAATTGTTGGTTGCAGAGCAAGCTGGTCTGGTTTCACTGAGGAGCATCTTTGCCATTGTTTGGTTTTGTTTTGTTTTTCTGAATGCTACTATTTTCCTTTTTTATATTTTTATTTTTCATGACTGTTCTTTTCAAACACAGATGTGGCTCTGCATTCAGAGGTCTTCCCCTGGGAGCTGTCTCCATGTGCACATTATCCCAGCACACACATGTGCCAGACAGAAGCATGCTGGGTTGTCTTCTGACCAAGACTGCTGGCAACTTTTTTTGGAGGCTTGTTTGCTACACTTAGCTCACATGAACCTATCTTTTCTGTGTGGTTTAAGTGCAACCCCTGAGAATGGGATTCTTCAATCAGAATTGAACCAGATGGGTTGATGGGGGGAACCACTGCTTTTAAAATGCAGATTTTCACATGGCAGTGGGGGAGCAGTGATGTGTTCTTACATGTGCCCTCTCTTGAGCAAGCTGTGTCATGCTGAGCATTTAGTTTCCTAAACATTTTGTTGCAGAAAGCTAAAAGGTGACCTACTTTCTCCAAAAATCTGGATTTCTGTAGCTGAGCCTTGATGAAATAGAAGTAAAATATCAGTGCCTTCTGATTCTGCTGTGCATGCCAGCAGCCTCTAAAGAGTTCAGAGGGGACTTTCTCAGCTTTTCACACAGCTTGGATATGTGAACCTGTTCTCAGCAGATTCTTTTAAATAGGCACAAATGTGTTAGATGAGCTTCTGCTGCCTCGAGTGTAACCTGAGACCTTGGTACAAACATTCGTTCAGAGCCCATTTCCTTGCAGGCTGCCAAGCTCCAAGGTAAAACATGTTTGTACCTGTAGCACTGTCTCTTTTCCTTCCTTCACAGAATTTTGAAGCAGTGATGGCCACACTGTTCTCTGTCCCATTAGAAGTGACTCACTAAATATAACCCAAATCTCCACTCCAAAGTTGCAGTATTCATAGCTGGCAGCAAATCTCCATGCTGGCAAAACCCTGTGGTATGAATGCAGCCCTGATCTTCCATCTATATAGGTGAAATTAATTTTGCTCCTGAGGCAAAGAGTATGGAGTCATCTTTTTCATATGTAAATATGGGATCCTTTAGGATTAAGGTGTGATGCCAGGGGCAGAGTTGATTTGTGCTGCTCTTCCCTGATTTGAGCTTACTGGAGCAAAACTCCAGCCTTACAGGTTAGTTAAGTTTGCTCTCACTGAGCACATTTGGGTTTTATTTGAATGACTGCTTTGGCTGTCTTTATTGCCCTAAACTTGAGTTCATCATAAATGTTATTTCTGTGTTCTGAGTTCACCCTGTACCTCTTAAGCAGAACTTGCAAAGTGGTAGGAAACTTTTAGCTTGTGGTGGTTGAGGAAGTTGCTTAAGAAAATGTGAGAAAACCTACGTGCAGCTGACCTTACTACGTAAGAGAAGCAACAGAGAATTGTACAAGATAATCTCCATACCACCATCATGTCTGCTGAGACATTTCCTTGGTATCTCTCTGAATTTACCACGAATCAGCTGAGAAGTTCAGGAGGTGCAGAGTTTGCCTTTCTGTATCACTGGTCCTGATGGACTCAAGCTGATATCATTTATTACTGATGCTGTACTAATTAATTCATAGTTTTTCAATGTTTAGTTAATTTCTAGTATGAAATTCTACACAGTACTTTGATGTTACCTCCAGTGCTTTAGCTTGTACTCATTTAACAAAACACTAACACTCCTCAAATGATACATGCAACTCTTCTGCAATACCTGGTGAATTATCAGGGAATGTTGTCAGATAGTTTGTAACAAGAGTTGATACGTTAGTTATGTCACTGTTTGCAAACAGAAATAACCAGAACTTAATTGAAAAGGATTCTGCTTAATTGAGGCAGAGAAAGGAACTAAAAAGCATTTGGTCATCTAGATTTCTCCTGAGGCTGAAATAGGAACCAAATGTATTTTATAAAACTGAATCCAAGAGGTACTTCAGTGGATGCATCAGTATCTCACTGAGTGTTCTGCTGCTGAAATTTTGTGATTTTATTTACAGACTGTGGAATAAGGGGGTTTTCAAATGTCTTAAAGTTCACTATGTCCAGTGTCAGGGTTTGGTTTGGTTTGGTTTGGTTTGGTTTTGAGAGCCTTTGCTGGTCTTTTACAGCTTGGGAAGAAGTCTCTGGATGATGGATGGCAGATTTGCAGACTCACTCCTGCTTCAGTGTTGGATTAAATGCAGTTTGAGTTGCAAACACATGAAGTCATGGAGCCAGTGGGTCAGTTCCCTAAAAGAAGAGTAAATGTTTACAGTCTGGTTCCAGTCTGTTCAGAAAGCATCTGAAGTTTATAGAGATGCTTTCCAGTGTGCAAATAGTAATTGGGAGGTAGCTGTTTTGTCTTGGTCAGTGCATGTTTTCCTAGGACTTGTAGGTCTGTGTGTGCCATGACTGGGCAGATTTCTTTCATCAATGAGATCAGGAAATCTTGTGCCAAGTGGTGGTGTCTTTCCTTAAAGTCAACTTTCTGGAAAAGGAGTTTGGAGAAAGTAAAAAGATCTTTGCAGCAAGGAAGTGCACCTGATCTTGTGGGCAGCATATCCTGATTTGCTTTCAGGGATTATTTTCCATTCAGGTTCTGCCAAACAGAAGGATCTTCACTGGATGCTCTGACTCTGCATGTGCTGTGTCCATGTGCCACTGCATTCCCTGACCTGGCTCTCTTGTCTTCAAGGAGCTGCAGTAGCTTTGAGTTTGCTTTTTATTTGGAAGCATTGGTGGTCCTAAGCAAAAGACTATTCCAGGACAGATGCTGGATCTTCCTTGGGTTTTGAATTGTGGGGAAAAGTCTCTTGGGTTTTGCTTTTGAATTGTACAGAGTATCATGTGATATAACTCCCAGCTGCAAAGTTGCTTCAGTATCTCAGCTGTTTATAGGATATGGCACATCCTGGTTGCCAAGTGGTTCAGAATTGGTTGAAAAGATGCAAAGAGTGTGGAAGAAATTGTAGTTCTGTATCCTTTGGTGGAATGCTGTTCCATGCCTAAAAACTGTCGTGATTTTTTTATTATTATTATTTTTTAGCAAGTTTTGTTAAGAATTTGGCAGTTACATCCCTTCTTCAGGAGAGGGGGATACCTGGAGTAGCAAAATGAAATTCAAAACTGGAGCAGTTTGCTCTGTGGTATGCTAGTATGCAGATGAAGTTTTTTCTTAGTGCTTGATCATGTCTTTTGCTTAACTGGGACAGCATGTTGGATCTGAAACACTGGGAGTCCTCTACTGACTGGAGAAAATCCCAGCCCGAGTTGGGGAAGTGAATGTAGCACTTTGAAGAGCAATGCAAAACTGATTTCAGGGTGGGAAGAAGGAGATGATACTGGAGCCTTTTTTTGGAATATTTGGTTCTCCACTGACTTGCTGGTGGCTTGCCTGGCCTCCCCTCTTCCACTCCCAACTCTGTGCCTGGGGCAGATGCAGATGTTGTAGTGCAGGGGCTCAGGCTGGTGTGCTCTGTCTTCTTCCATTTGTTACCCACATTTTGAGAATTATGGATTAATTGGATTACGTGGTAAATAGGGGATAATAGATTAAAGGGATATTATTGGGTTAAAACCCTTCTTAAACCCCTTCACCTTTCTCTGTTAACACCATTATGCAAGATAAAAATGTCAGTCATGAAATGAACTTAGTGTGATTCCTTCCTTTGTAGGTGCTTTTGTAGCTTCATGCTGCTCAGCACCCTCAGCCTCCCCCTCCTCCCCCCCCCCACCGTGTGATGCAGCTCTCATTGCTTTCAAAAAAGTCAAAGACAAGTTGAGCTGCCTGCCAAAAAGAGGAAATAGGATAGTGCTCTGGGCAGAGGTGGGATGAGCTGTGATGCAGTTGTGACGTCTGCTGGTGGAGAACAGGATTATTTTATGCTCCTGCATAAGCAAATGTCTGAAAGTCCCCAGTCTTACAAAGAAGTGGCAATTAACCCAAATGTACATCAATTTTTATCTTTGAAAATTGACAGATCAGCTTTAAAACGGCTTCTGAAGTGGATGAGCTAGAGAGAAAGAAGCTCTGAGATCCTGAAATGTCTGCTCTGGACAGACAGTGCCTTTGACATCAGATATCTGTGTTTTAACCCTTTCAAAGCTGGCCCATCCCCTGCCTTTGCAGAGCAGTTTGTCCTTGTTTAGGGAGGCAGTTGGCAGTGGTGTTCTCATGGACAGAAATAGGGACTGCTTTGTTCTGGTGGGAAGGCCATTTTGTGCTGGTTTTAAGATCATTCTGCCCATAATTAAAACTTAGGGAAAGGAAACATACTTCTCTCCAGGAAATGTTTTGTGTTAGAACACACACAAATATTTTGACCCAGACTTGAAGTTTAGTGAGTAAATACACTGCTGCTTACCCCAACACTTTTCCCTAAATACCTTTAGCACCCTTCTTTAAAAATACTGGATATGTTAGAGTGCTCCCTGATACCTCTCCCACTAGGAAATCTGTGGTGATTGGACTAAAACATTTCTCCACTCGTTATCTCAGTGCTCGTGACTGAAATTTCAGAAGACATGTGGTGCAACTTCAGCCTTCTTTTCAATCAGCCTGGGGCAGTGTTTCAAGAAAATAAAGGTTAGAGAATCTTTGCCAAAATCCCCAGATATGGATTTCTCTGGATTAAGCCTCCAATAGGGAAAAAAACAAACAAAACAAAAGCCAACACCCAAACTATAGATAATGAAGTGTTTGTTATAAGGCTTATTAGAGAATTTTAAGATTAATTGTAAGGTTCTGGTTATTCATCCATCATCTTTCTTCCTTCAAGCTGCTTTTCCAGTGTTACAGAGGGTTTGGCTTATTTGTAAATTTAGGCAAGTACATGCCAGCCTCAAAACATTGTAGTTACCTGTCCTTATTCCAAACTGGGCTGTTAAAAAAGTTTTGTTGTTTTGTGTTTTGGTTTGGTTTGTTGTTAGGTTTTTTTTCATTGAATAAAATAGGAAATCTTTGTTTCTCTTTTCCCAGAGATTTGAGTAAGGTCAGGATGAGAAAATTTTTGGTGGTTCCTATAATTCTCATCTAAGATAGTAAGTTGTGTCTCCTGTTTTCTTTAATTATATGATGTATTCTTTCAAATACTTAAGAACTCCCCTCAGTTCAGTATGTTCCACTGAACTTGCAGCCAAACATAAATGGTTTGAGAAATTGTAAGTTTCTTTCTTTAAACCTTGTGATGACTAGATCTTTATTTGATGCTTTTTCTCTCTTTTTCTTTTTTTTAAAGTGATTGCTGTTGGAAAAAATGCAGTGTCTGTGTTCCCTCAGAACAGCTAAAAAGGCATTTGGCCATGCTAAAGATTTCAACAAATCATATTTAGATTGCTGACATTGTTTTCATGGAAACCAAATAAATTGGTGCCACTTCCTGGGTTGAAAAGATGTGTTCATCTGTTGTGTATTTCATGTCATCTTGGTTTTTTTTTCTTCTTCTTCTTTTTTTTTCCTTAAGAGTTTTTTTGTGGTTGCTTTCCTTTAGGCACTAGCTAACAACCTTTCAGACAGCAGTAGTTCTCTGTGCCATGTTTTGTTTATGAAAGATAATTAATCTGCTTTACTTCAGAAGATCCCAGGAGCAGTTACAATAGACAGCTGTGCTACAGGTAACTGATCTCTCCTTGTGGAAAGAGTGCATTACATGAAACTTGGAGATATTTCACTATACAGGCATGAGCAAGGCTCATAAAATAAATGCAGTGCTGTAAGGGAAGCTGTTGTAACACTTAATACCTTGGTAAGAAGATGATTTAGTTGTTTTCCTGTAAATCACTTGTACATTGATGATAAAGTGACTTGGCTGGGCTTGGCTTTCTTTAGTAAGGATCACAAGACTCCAGGAGGCACACAAGCTGGTTTGAATCAAACCTTTCTGAAAATGGAATACTTGACAGTTATGAATAAAGTTATTTAACAGTCAACTTCCTGTGGTTTATATGCATTTCTGAATCAGGAGGAGGCTGAAGGGCTGCAGCTGAGATGTGTATGCTCCAGCTGAGCAAAAAAAAAAAGGACATCTACAAGCAATCAAAGTGATTTGCTTAAAATCCAAGTTCCAATATGGTTTATTTGGATCCTTTATTAAAGAAGCAAGAACTCAGTCTCCTAACACTGGGAGATCTTTGGAGCTAAAGTGTAGGCCACTCATTCTGTTGGATTGGTTCAAGAAGGGTGTTCAAGAAGTTTGCTTTATTGCAGCATGGCAAGGAGCAGACCAGAAATGTGCTGCAGCCTGAGTTTGGCTTTGTTGCTTCCATTGGCACCTTTGGGCCTTGGGCTTTGAGTAGAAGGAAGAGGGCAGTGGCTGAGCAGGGCTCAGTGGTGTGGTTCCTGCAAGGTAACTTGTCACTGGTGACCTTTAACTGCACTTCAGAAGTTTTCACAACTGCTCAACTGTAAAACAGATTTTCAAAGGTTCACCTTCATTTATATAAAAAGCCAAAGGTTTGCTTGTGACTGGTCCAAGGCTTTCCCATCACTGTATTTTTGAACTAGATTTTTCATTTCAGTTTCCATTGGACTGGTGTGAAGGCAACAGGAATGTAATGGAGAAGGAGAGAGCTTTTTCCTGGGGGCAGCTCCTGCAGTTTCTCCAGCTCCTGTTGGGTTTGTCCCTGGTGTGGCTCCTCACTGGCATGATTTATTCCACGTGGCAGGGCCTGGATGCTGTGCCCCACGCTGGGGCAGAGTGGGGAAACCCAGTTTCTTCTTTCTGGTCACCTTGGGTAAGCCAGAGAGTTTCCAGTTTGTCTAAAAGGAAATTTAGAATGCAACAACTGTTGAACACAGCCATGTAAATGGAGCCACTGTCATCAGCTTGCACAGTGAGGTCTAGCTCTGTATTAACACCACCAAAAAGTAGCCTAACACAGAAGCTGTTGTAAAGGATTGTGAATAGATCATTTTCTCCCTCATTTTTAACAATTATTGGCATTAAGGGTTTCCTTGATTGCTGTGTAATGGGTTTTTTCAATGGGTTTCTCTTCATAAGTGCATAACACACCTAGGTTAACCTCTTGGGAAAATGACCATAAATCTTGCCTTTGTAATGCTGCTTTTTTTTTTTTTTTTTTTTTTGAAGCTTGTTTAAGGTGGGTCAGAACTCTTCATTTCCACAGCAGAGCATTCTGATAGCAATCTGTTAGTTGTGGTGGCTTGATGTTCAAAACTATCTGTAGTTAGCAGAGCTTAGCCTGCTAATGGGAGGGTCACCAGGTCAGAAAGGACATGACCACTGGTCCAGACTTGTAGCTGTGTGATATGGAGGGGTGTCTGAAATGGGATGGAAGAACAGATAACCAATTTGAAGCTGTTGTAAATTCTTGATGCCTTGCAAATTGATAAAAGCCAATGCTTGAACAACTTCTGTCCTCAAATCCAGTCTTGAGTCCTGCTGACAGCACCTGCTTGGTTTCTTGTGTGGGCTGTCTGAATGGATTTTCCTAAGGGAAGAACCCAGTGGCTGCACTGGAGATGTAGAGGAGGGAAGCAGGCATGTGACTGCTTTATTAACAGGATTAAGTTTGCAACTGGTTGCTTTTATAGTTTGATCTCCTGAGTTTCAGGAGGGCCAGCTTGATACCTGTCTGCCATTGGCTTTGATACCCAAGAGCCTGGAAAGCTAAGCAGTCTTCTCAGTGTGTATCTTCAGTGAATGTTTCTTTAGGGAGCAGGCATGGCTGTAAATAGTATAAAAAAGAGCTAAGATTAACATATATGTGTGGATGCACACACACACTTGCATGCTTACAGCCTTTGAGACCCAAGTATTCTAGAATAAATTCACTCCATGAGTCTGAAATTTGTAGATGGGGGGAGAGGGTTGCCAGCTCCTGCTAGAACCTAAAAAAGAAATTAAGTCTGACCTTAAACTTTGTTTTGTCTTAACATTCAGCTACAGACAGTGGTCTTCCTACTTGGAAGGCCTGAATTCTCATCCTGTTACTCCTTCTTGGGAAGCTTGATGGATTTGTGGATCAAGGTTGGGTATTTTTCTTTTCTGTGAAATAGGAATGCTCTTGCCCCTTCACTTTGCTTACAGGGCTGAGGCTAGAAGGGATTTCTGAAGTGCTGGAAAAGAAGTAGGTGTAAAATACTTACTGCTGTCATTGCTCCTGTGTGCCACCAGACTTTAAAATGATTATTAGTGTGACTGCTGCTGGAGAAAACTGCTCATGGTAAGTTAACTGGAAGGTAATGTAGGATAGTAGGACTGCACTGGACTCTCTCCCTGCAGGTGTGTCAGGCACAAGGCATGTTTCAACCAGAGTCCCAGTCTTGCCTAATTAAAAGTTGATGCCCAAATTGCACACTCCAAGGTGTGGCATCTCCCTGTGTTATGTAACTTTTTTTTAGTGCCTTGCAGAGCCCTTGTGTGTCTGCCACAGCCCTTTCTGGAGTGTTATTTGCCCTGTTTTACTGCTGCTTAGAGGACATATTTTAATGTTGAGGTTTGATATTCTTCCTTAGTAAGTTTGCAGAGTTCAGTTTCAAGTGAGGGGAAGTCGTTATCAGCAGGGGGGAAGTCCTGTCCTGATTCACTTCTCTGGCTTGGATGGAGTTGGATGCTTCTTGAATTCCTCATCAAGACAATCGAGTCAGAATTCTTGCTCTTCCATCTGCAGAGGGAAAACACAGATGGTTTATTTTCTGTATTTACTATAAAGTAAATAAGTTACAGCTTGGTAATCAAGAGCTTTCAAAAGGAAGCATGTTTCTGCTTCTGTGTGATGGTGAGATTCATAAAAAGATACTACTTTCCTTTGCAGTGTGTTCCATTTCCATTGAAATCAAATGCATTACCTCCTGCAGGTGTACTCAGGCTCAGCAGCATCCTTGTAAGAGTTCTGCCTTAATCCCAGCAACCTAACAGAGTCCTTGAGAGTTGACTGGAGCTCAGGCTTAGAGTAAAAAAATCTTTAGTTCTGCATTACTGGAGGGATTAAAAACAGCATTTAATATTTGCAAGGACAGTCATGGCTTGAATCTGGAAGAGAACCTGCACAGTAGCTGTGATATCATGCAGCATGGAGCTGTTTTTTACTCCCAGAGTAAGGAGTTCTTGTCCAGCATGGTCTCTGAAAGCAAAACTTCAGTGAAATGTTTCATCTCTTGTGATTTCTCATCCTCTGTTCTGCAAGTCAGTCACTGTGCTCTGGGGAAGTTCCTGCAGGAATGGGACTGTATGGCAATGCAGTGACAAATTAACTTGTCCCCAGTGATTAACTCCTGTCTCAGAGTGCCTCTCTGTGCAGAGTCTTCAAAGGGTTAGAGGAGCTGAATGTGTCTTTTCATACTGAAGGTGTGATTGCTTCACTGATACTCCCTCTGGATAACACTGTAGGACTTAGTTAGGAATTCTCAACTTGAACAGAACTGAGCTGTTCTAAATGTGCCTACCCATGCTTCTAAGATTGGATTTAGTTGTGTTCTTAGGACACCTGCTTTAAAAATGGCAGTGAGTAAAGCTTACAGCACTTTAATGTAGATTTCAGTAAAATAATTGGTTTCAGAATGTAAACTATTGGGATAAAGTGTGTCACTTATTTAAATAACCATTTGCTTTGTTTTTAGGGGGAATCTGTGAAGTATTTCTTGGACAACTTGGATAAACTTGGAGAACAAGTAAGTTCTTTTTGCTTTTTCTGTCTGAAGTAGTCTTTGTGATCTCTGGGTTTTAAACTGATGAAATGGAACTAGTGGCTACTCAAAAAACTTGACCTTTAGTTAACTTTGTCCCATTATCTCAGCAGTTCATCACTGACATCTCAAACACAGGGCAATGGAAGAGGCAGGAGATTTTCTGGAAATAAAGTTGAACATAAAGCAAGTTACAAATGCTTGTCCAGTGGGAAGTGTTAAAGTATCACTTCAGTACCAACTGATATTAAAAAGTTACTCCTTTTGTTTTTACACATCCAGTTAGCACCATGGAGTTAAATCAGTGCCCAGGTCAGTGGTACCTCTCTCCAGTATCTACCTTAAAGTAGACAAGCTTGGTACAGAAGAAAATTGATTTTCTCTAAGAGCAAAGTTGAAGCTTGTGTAGAATATTTTTGGATAGAAGTGGTGACCACTGCTGAATAATGCAGTTGTGTGCATCAGTTGCTCCTCACTTGTGTTTCACAGAAACAGCATGTGGAAAAACTGCCTTGAAAATGGCATGCTGGCTTCAGCTCCCTGGGGAGGCAGTTCCTCCATGGTCATTGGCAGCTGATGGCAAACAAATGATGAAGGAATCCAAAACACTTCAATTGATTCCTCTTGCATCATCCTTAATTTCATTTTTCTTCTTCTCTTCAACAGATAAAAATTAAATTTTAAGCCAGACTATTCTTCTGCTTTGAACTGTCATGTTGCTAACTAGAGCACTGGTGATCACCTTGCAGAATGCATGATCTTCCCAGATAGATAACTTGCTTCAGAACTCCAATATTTGGTCTCTGAATTTTGATTTGATCTTGAAAACTGCACTCCCTGTGATGAACTGCTGCACATTCTGCTAACGGTGGATTTCTCCTGGGCTTTGAACCCAATGCCACTTCAGTTTCAGAGGTTGCTTTTGGGGGTTTTTTTCCCCATACATTTGTGTACATTTGGGTAATGATTTTTCCATCTTCCTTTTGAAGTTCTTGGTCCATTTTTTGATTCAAGTGTGAAACTAGTCACTAGTTTTTTTATATTTTTGTCTACACGCCCACTTACTGTGGGTCTGATGTTGCTGTGGGAACACTGAGTTCTGAATTACAGTGTTTCTGGTTTCAAGTGAGACCAAATGGTGCTGAGATACAGGGAGTCTCTTCAAGATCTGCTGTGCAGAAAATGTTAGATCTTTCTGGAAAAAGTGCTGGGTAAGTTTTGTTTCTGAGCCAAAGATCTGATTTATTCTTATCTGTATTCAAGAATTGTCTAATCATTACTTCCCAAAACTCTATCAATGTAAGTATTTTTCTGTTCTTTTTTGTTTTCTCCTACAACTGGCTTGGCCTCCAACTAAATTGCTTATAAACAGATCTACAATTCATGTGCCCCTTGCCAGAAGGGAGCTGATGTTAACAGCACATAGGGAAAAGAACTTAATGTTCAGATTTAATCAGATAAGCAAAATAAGAGTAGCTAGCTGGCATATACACTTGGGATTGGCTGGATTCCTTGTAACTGTTTGTTGTTATTTCAACTGCCAATGCAAGGCTGTATGTATTCAAAATATCTCACAGAGAGACATAGCTTTCTGTGTTGGGATTGGATCTTATTCGTGCCTTAAATTCTAACATTAACTATGCAAACAGGGATGTGGTAGCCAAAAGAGCTACCTGATAACCAAAGTAAGTCCTTTAGAAGGAACCAGACTGGAGAGGATTTGAGGAAGGAGATAATTCAGAAAGAAAGCACATGGTTCAAGTCAAGAGCAACAGGTATCCTTGGAAATAAAACCAAAAACCCAACAAACCTCTTACCCTTAAAAAAAAACCCAAAAATGGAAGGTGAAAGATTGGAAGATGGGTCAGTGTATAGACAAGGAGAGTGTGCTTGGGGGTGCTTGCAGACAAAGCACTGATGGACTCATGAAACATTGAAAGAACTTTAAAAATGATGCTCAGTGCTGTCCAAAGAAAATACTCACCTCATGCTACAGCCTTCAGACCTGGAAAATGGGATCAGCAGTGAGAAAGAGGCTAGTCCAGAGCTGCTGCAGTCACAAGCTGCTAGTATCCCAAGGGTTGGGGCATGAGGGAGAAAGCACAATCATCCATCAAAAAGATAAGGAATTTCCCAGTGTTTTAGCTGGGAGTTGTGGCATTTGGTTTCCTGGAGCCAAATGGTGGCTGTATACCAACCACTTGACTTCCAGTGCACTCATTTGCAAACTGTTGCATCTGAGTAACATTATCTGGTATAAAACATGGTAGATCTTCTGTGCCTGTCAAACTTGAGAGCACTTGAAAGGATTTGATTTGTGGTTGCAAGTGTGGAAGGAATTTTAAATGAGTAATAGTACTTGAGAGGAAATTTCTCAGGAATTCCAGGGATAAGCTCCTTGCTCGTGAAAGCTTTACTGAATAAACATTACAGGCCAACTCCCAGAACAGTTTGCTTTGTACTTGTCTCAATATTGAAGGTATATGAGGCTTTGCCTATTATATACATTTTTTATTTATTTACTTTTATGATTTCAGTCAGTCCTGTGATTTCCTAAGACTTTCTGGTTTTGTTCTGGCAACTTGAAAGTAACCTCCTGAACACCAGGTTATATGTTCCCCTTTGAAAGAGGGAAAAAGTGTTGAACCTGCAACATGTTAACAGTCAGCATCCCTTCCCATGTGCCAGCCACATCTGATACAGTCATTGCTCTAATCTTCTAATTGTTCTCCCTCTCTAACAATTTTTTTTTTTAAGTAGAAAAGACCCAAGAGAAATGTAACACAAAGGAAAAATCTTATTATCCTTTAAAGCTGCTTCTCCTGATCAGACAAGGGGTTGGCAGCACATGCCTCTTGCTCTGCTTGGAGAGCCCATGGTACTCTTTTAGCAGTCCAACTCCTGGAGGTTCAGGTGGGGTGGGGTTTGGATGGTGCTACAGCAAAACGTGCAGGGTGGGGAGGCTGTGCTTCAGAGAGCTGCTTTGTAATCCATGCCATGGTGAAAATCAGTGTCTTAGTCATGGGCAGCTCAAATAAAGAAACCCAGTTCAAACAAAACTGCCTTTCTCCAGCTCCTTTGACTTTTCAGCTCACATAGTGAAGCAAAGTGATACTTGAGTTTTTGGAACATTTTGCTCACTGAGTGAATACTGGTATTTAAATAGCCATGTACTTGTGTGTTTGTTCCCCCCCAACCCAGCCTACTCGTTGACTCAGACTTTTTTTGGACCCTGGTCTTGCACATCTTTTATAAAAGCTCCAAGTCTGGTAATTGGTCCTGTCACAGGCAGACCGTAGATAATTCACTCACAGACTGAAATTCCAAGTCTGAAACCTAAATCACTCTCTCTGAAGCTGTGAGAAATGCTGGGAAAATGGAAGGAAGAGTTGCCATTAAAAAAAAATGAACAACGGAGCTTTAAACTTCAGCATCAGCCAGCTGTCTGTTGCAGATGCACTTTTTTAAGTAGCAGAAAGACTTGGAACCTATGCAAAAGTGTAATTCTAAGAATGAAGGAATCCCCAAAACGAGTCTTGAATTTCAGGCTGTCGAAAGCTGACTAACAAGAATTCCTCTTCCTATTAGCATCTGCATCCCCTGATGATGACTGTTCATGTCAGAGTCAAAAAATAGTAAAAATAAATAAAATCCACTTACCCTGCCTATTTAATTCTAAGGAAAAAGGGAAGCTGGAGAGGAAAAAGGGAAGCTGGAGAACTTGGGATCCAAGGCACAGACACAGCAAGCTGAGTAGGTTTTGATTTTCTGGCATAATTGATTGCCTTAAAAATTACTGAGTGGAGCAGCTCTTTTTCTAGAAGCAGTTGCCCAGTGTGAATGAGAACATGGGAACTGAGTGCCCACAGTCAGCACGAGACACTCCTGTGGTTCCTGTTTTCAGAAACCTGTTTTAGACCCCATTTGCTGCCTTGCAGTGTTGGCAGGCAGTGTGTTTTCCAGCTGTGTGGGACAAGGATGAATGAAGCCTCAAGTAATCCAGAACGATGGTAACTGGCACAGGGAATCAAGGGTGCAACTTTGGGTTGTTTATGGAGCCTTGTCATGTGGCAAATGGAAAGCATCTGTTCTCTGGGATTGCTTTAGTATGGGGTGTGTTTCCCCTACCTATTTCCTAAATGTTTCAGTGTTAACATATAAATATCCATACGTGTGTGTATTTATTCAAAACCTCACACTGTTCCTCTACAAGCTTCCCTCTTGACTCCAGCTCAGCTGTGATCACCGTGCCTCTGACTCAGATCCTAATTGCCAAACTCTCCTTTTATTTTATTTCTTTATATTTATTTTTTTCTTTCTTTTTTAGGATTATCTTCCCTCACAGCAAGATATCCTGCTGGCACGAAGGCCCACGAAAGGGATCCACGAGTACGACTTTGAAATCAAAAATGTCCCTTTCAAAATGGTTGATGTGGGGGGGCAGAGGTCAGAACGGAAACGGTGGTTCGAGTGCTTCGACAGTGTCACCTCCATCCTTTTCCTGGTTTCCTCCAGTGAATTTGACCAAGTGCTGATGGAGGATCGGCAAACGAACCGCCTGACGGAATCCCTGAACATTTTTGAAACAATAGTCAACAACAGGGTGTTCAGCAACGTCTCCATCATCCTCTTCTTAAACAAGACGGACTTGCTCGAGGAAAAAGTGCAAAAAGTCAGCATCAAAGACTATTTTCCAGAGTTTGAAGGGGATCCCCACTGCTTAACAGATGTCCAAAAATTCCTGGTGGATTGTTTTCGTACCAAACGCCGGGACCAGCAGCAGAAGCCCCTCTACCACCACTTCACCACTGCTATTAACACAGAAAACATCCGGTTAGTTTTCCGTGATGTCAAGGATACCATCCTCCACGACAACCTCAAGCAGCTCATGTTACAGTGATGTGCAAAAAGACATTTTTATTTGAGTAACTTTTGTGTGTTGGTTTTGGGGTTTTTTGTTTTGTTTTGTTTTGTTTTGTTTTTTTAACTAGAAGTTTACAACAGGAGTAGAGAAATCCAGATCCTGTCAGACTTCTTGATATGTGGCTAAAAGCTGCTGCTGAACACATTATTGCCAATTTCTGCAGAAATTCAGGCTTAATCTCTTCCAGTGTAGCTTCAAGTTGACTCAAGTTGTAATTTTATAGCAGACCTATGTCTAAGTTACCTGTAAAGTGAAAAATTTGACCTTTTACAAACATGTATATTATTCCAGAAAACTCATTCCACCTTCAGAATTCCCACTCCAAACTTCAGTGAGATTGCTGCAGTTGTTAGACTGTGGCAGGAATTTAAGGGGTGGGGGGTAAGACTTTTCATATCTAACTTCATTATGACTGTGATACCATAGCTGATTTATGATTTCTCAGGTCTATTGTTGGTTAGGAATCCCATAAATCCCTTGCTGGAATCATCTGTTTGAAGGCAGGATTCCTGGCTGCAACATACTTCCTGTTGAAGTGTCAATCATGGGGTTTGACTGGGAGATGCTTTAAAAAAACACTTGGATGAGGAGCTTCAGGCACAACCCTCAGGAAGTTTTGTTGCAGGCAGGAGTCTGGTGGTGAGGGGCTGGTGAATGGCACAGTGGATGGTTTCACTCTGTTGCAGTGAGCACACAGCTTAGAGCCATGAGAAGCACAGAGCACTCTGAAACAATCCTCTTAAATCTGCTGTGGGGAGGAGGGGGAGCAAGCTGAACTTGTATTTCTGATCTTCACTAACCAGATGTTCCACGTAGGTACCTTACCTGCTCTTGAAGTGCTTTCATGCAGCACTGCTTTGTTTTTACCTGCCCCACGTGCCTCCTCTTGGTCAGGAAGCATTTGGTGATGGAGAGAAGAACTTGCAAACCTAAGTGCCTCCTTGTGTTCTGTCCTCCTCCAGGGTTTTCAGTGGCCTTATGTGTTCCCTCCAGAGGCCTTGTGTAGCTGACACCGTGAAGATGAATGTTTCATTCTGAAAAACAAACAAACAAAAAAGAACGTGTCACAGCAGCACCTGCTTCAGCTGATGCAGTTCTTTCTGAGACTTTCCAATTGGGTCTAAAAATCCTAAGTGTACTTGAGCCAAATATATTGCACAGCAGACTCCAGAGTGCTGCCTGTGACTGAGAATATTTTACCAAAAATTTCCATTGTGGTTTCATTTAATTTTTTTTGAGTTTGTTTTTTGTTGGTTTTGGTTTGGGTTTTGTTTTGGTTTGGTTTTTTTTTTTGAAGGGGAGGTTGTTACTGTTGCCATGTGATGAAAAAAAAAAAAAAAAGTGATAAAAACTACCTTCTGACCCATCAATCCTCCTCCACCACCCAGCATACTACAAAGTGAAAGTGAGCTTGTGGTTCAAAGAGCAGTGCATCCCCCAGCCTGTAGTGCCAGGTAGGCAGTTTAGCTTCCCACTCTGCCCCACGGACCTGGCCAATTCCTGTGGATCGTGATAGTGGCCAATATTTCCTGAAATTAATTTTTTAATGAACATATCTCACGTGTGGCAAGCGTGACAGAGTCAGCTCACTGCTTGGAGCAGTGTCCCTGCTAGAACATAGGAAAGCTGCCAACTTAGCCTTGTACTTACTGTGACTGTAAGTTGTATTAACATCTCTGTACCTCGTTCTCCTCTCAGTAGAAGGGGAACAGTGTATTTTTATTTAGGTAGGTGCTTTGAAAAACTTTTTATTTTTTTATATTGTTCAATGAGTAGTCATAGGTTAGTCTGCGAGTTCTGCAAGAAGGCACTATTGGGGGGGGAGGAAAGAATTCTGAAAAGAGCTTGGGAGAAGTCACAGTGCATAATCAAAGCCTGGGTGCAACACTCATGTCAGGAACAGAAATACCATCTTTAGGGATTTTTAATGTAGATTTTGTGTCCTTACTGGGCGTGGATACGATTACTCCTGGTTTGACATCTTTAGGTCGTATGTGAGCAACTCAAGAAGGGTGATGAACTAGAGACCCCAAAAAAAAAAAAAAAAGCCTAATGAGGCTACTGAAAGGATTGGATAACATGCCTATAAGGAGAGTCCAGAGGTTCTCCATCTCCCCTCTGTGGAAGAGTGACAGGTTGATCTGGTTGAGCTATAAATGCCACGTGAGCTGACAACAAACCTCTGTGTAGTAGCCTCAGGTCTGCTGTTGGGAAGCAGAAATTGGAGAAATCTGTGCCTTTGGTAGTCAACAAGAGGAGCAGTAGGTCTGGGGTTTTTTCTCTGTTGCCCACAGTTGTCTCAACAAATTTCTTTTTTGAGAAGAGGTTGGTCTCTGCTCTGATGAAAATAATTAATTTGGGAAGGGTCTGTAGTACATGTTTTGCAGGATGTCAGGCTAGATGATTGCAGAAAAGACTAAAGATTGAATAGTGAATTATATGACCAGGAATTTGTCTAAACAAATACATTTGTGTAAAATGTTAATGAATTTGGGATCATGGGACCTGTTAAATTTACTAAAAATCCTCTAAATTGATGGCAGTTCAAGAATAATGGTATTGCCAAGGTGCTGGGCACTTCTGACATGAGCTAAAGCAGGAAAAACACTCAGCAGGCTTCTCCCCTGAACCAGCACCCAAAAACCCAAACGGTTTTCATCCTTTCAGATGACTTTCCCTGTGAGCACCAGGGCCTGTGAGATAGCAAGGTGGACCCCAGAGTGTTGGGTCACTTCTGACAAAGCAGGCCCTGGTAGATAAGCACTATATGAATCTCAGGCAGAAATTAATTATTTTAATGAAATGACTGAGTCAAATCACTCAATGTTTCCCACCCTCACTTCTTCTGGGGGGGGGGGTGAGGCAACTAACCTTGCTTTACTGTTTACATGGATCCTCTGCTAACATGCTGGCTAAATAAACTGAATCAAGGTTGGGCTTTTTTCATCTTCAAACTGAATTAGCTACCTGAAAAGGAGCACAGAGGATACTCTTCTTAGATTTGTTTCTAAATATTATTTTCTCTAGAGCAGGATATCATTTTGGTACAAGAGCTGAAGGGCTGGTGTTTGGAACAGACTGATTTTTATCCTGAAGCAAACAAATGAGTCATGGTTGGCTAGGAAGAGTGAAGCTTGTTTGTGTAAACCAGTCTGTGGTATAAAATCAGGACACAGTTCTAGTGAAAGTGGGGAAGCAGGTAGAAAATCAGGTTTCCCAAAACTTCCTTTGATGGAGTGAGCTCTGTTAAAACTCATCACTGACCCTATGGAGATAAACCACTGTCTTGTACAACCTTCCTGTACTTGAAGGTGAAATTGGTGTTTTAGCAACTGTTCTCTGTTGCAGTGTGTTAAACTCAGTTGACTGATACCTGAAAACTGTGGCTGTTCATCAGGGCTTTAAAAATTTTACTTTTTTTTTTATATATTGTATGTGGGAGCATAAGCCATCAGTTTGTGTAAAACTTAAGCTTTCTTCTAGAGTATCTGCTCTTAAAAAAAAAAAAAAAAGTCAGGTGGGTTCATTGATCTCAAAGGCTGTATATTGAACTCATTTGTCTAGTAAGTAGCTTTAAATTTTGCCCATCAGAATTATTCTAGCAAATTGCTTCAGTCAGGTGGGTGTTCCCAGCTCCATGACCCGTGGCTCATGAAGGTTTTTCTGATCAGTCCCAGGTAGTGTGGTCAAACTGCATCTGCTTGTCGTGTTTGGGAGGTGAAGAACTGTGCATGTTTGACATGCCCATTGCCACTGGAAGGTTTCCCTGGTTATTTCTCTTTAGGAACAGTTGCAGAAGGTTCATTTTCCAGCAGGAACATGTGCTGTTTCACAATGCTCAGAAGTCTCATGCCATACTGAATTGTTCACGAGTTAACTTTACAGGTCTTGTCTGTTTGATGGTACCATTAACATAGTTGTTTGTTTTGTTGTTTTGAATTACACAGCATTGCAATCCAGTGCCATTTTGCAATTTCTTTGCATTGTACTTGAAAATAAGTTGAATTGCAGACTTATTTAAAACTGCTTTCCTGCGCTTTCAGTAGCAGTGAGAGCTTACCTTACGTGAAGCCTTTATGTAAAAATATATTTTGTAACAACCTCATAGATCTTTAACAAAACCAAGATTTGTATTAGCTTTGTATAAATGTTTGTGGCTTACAATTTTATATGTTTAACTTTTTATAAACTTTCCAGGGACTACTTTTTATTGTAAATTTTTTTTTGTTGGTTTTTTCCTCCTCGCTTTAGTTTAAGATTGGCAATAAATTATTTCTAAGGAAGGCCTTAGAAGAAGAAGCATCGCTTTCTTTTTATAAAACGGTTAAATTGAGTAATAGTTTAAAACCTCTTACACTTGCCTGTACATTGCTCTGTACATACTCTCCAAAAGTGTTGCCTTTCAGCTATTAATATTTGCCTTGTGTACAAAAATTACTGACGATGAATAAACATATACAGCCTCATGTTGGGATCACTAATTCTTTTTTTTTTTTCAAATTAATAATGTGTGGAGGCAGCCAAGTGACTCTTTTGGTTGGTTGGTTCAGGCCAGCTGTTCTGCTCCTGCCACATCTTGTGTTTCAAATAAAATATGTAATAGAATTAGTCTCTGGTCTCATGCAAGCTCTTTGCTAAAAGGGTTCCTCCAGATTCTTGTTCAGCCTGACTGCTTCTCTCCAGTAGAGCAGCAAAAGGAAATTGCTGACTTGCATTTGGCAGGCAGTGTGGTACTCAGTGTTTAAAAAATTGATGACACCCGTGTGTGTTCTGTCATAAGTGGCAAAGCTCTGTATAAATTATGTATCTCAGGATTGCAGGATTAGGTTTTGGGGTTTTTTAAGCTGTTCTCTGAATAAAACAGGCTCTGCCTCCTCTAGAAATGGATCACTGGCTGCAATGTGAAGCAATGCTTTGCAGCAAAACTGATTTCTCCTTTCTGTGGTTTCTCAGTTTTTATAGGCTTGAGATGCTTCATTTTCCACACCAGCCCAGGATTTGGCCAGCGTGCTGTGGACACCAGCTCTGGAAATACTCAGCCCAAGTCATGCTTGTTGATAGAGTTAGTGCTCAAGGTTAGTGTGTGTCTTGATAATCGAAATGCATCAAGTGTAACAATTCTGTGTGTGTGTGTGAGCGTTGCAGTGGGTAAGCAGAAAGCTGCACCCTCTCCCACAGCCTCTGCCACCTCTGCTCACTGCAGGGAGGAGTTTGGGCCTCTCGGGTGCCCTGAGCCCTGACCCAGCTCTGCAGGGCACTGCTGAGTCCTGCCTGTCCTCAGGGCTTTGAGGAATCCCAGCCTCATCTCTTGACCACTGAAACTTGGGTCCAGTGAACACCGTTTGTGGGGATGCTCTGACTTGGAAAGCCAATCCCTTCAGTGCTTTTTGAAAGCTTTTTTTTTTTTTCCTTCTATTTTATTTCCTCTAAATCAGTGGCCACCTGAGGAGTCAAGCTGACAACACCTAAAGCTCACCTCCACAGACTGTGTTTGTCTGGGGGGGGGTTTTCAAGCCAAACATGACAAATATAATTGCATCAAGATTCACTTGGGCTTCTTGTTAAGCTCTTGTTGACTGCAGCTCTGACTGGAAATGTTTCAGTGCTCCTGCCCTGGGCAGCAGTGACCTGCAGGCTGGAGGTGTCTGTTCCAGGCTTGATGTGAGCAAGTGGAAGTTTCATCACTTTGACAAAGCTCCTGCTGTAACAAAACACCTCTGCTGAATGTAGGTTGGGTTTTCAAGCCTCTTCCTTCCTGTGGAGGAACTGGGGGATTGCACAAGAAGTGACACAGGGGAACTGGAGTGGAGCTTCAGGAGCTGACCTCGGGGGACCCATTCCTGCAGGGGACCTGACCTGGTGTTCAACTACAGAGAAGGGCAAAGTGCTGGAGGAGCAGCAGCCAAGGGAGCAGGAGCCTTCGGGGGACACGGCTGGAAATAGGGCAGGAGTCTGAGCTGGCACAGCCCCTGCTGCTTTTTTGTCTTAAAGAAACAAAACAGAACAAAAAAAAAAGCCAGAGCATCAAGTTACTTCTGGCCAGCCCACCTGATGCACTTGCCTGGCTCTGTTTGCATCAGCTGAAAGGTTGTCACTGTGTATGAAATGAGAATTACCAGATTAAATTAATGAGGAGGGTCCCTACAGACCGAGTCCCACGAGGTTCTGCAGTAGTGGGGGGGTTTTTGTGCCTGACTTTTAGATAGCAGTGGATTTCTTTTCTCTTTCTTCCCTTGTGTTTCTACAAGGGTTAAGATGTTTGTTCCTCTTGGGGTGTAACTTCCACCATCAGCAGCTTTGTGGGCTCTGGGGTTTTTGTTCATTATTGCTCCCAAGAGAATCTCCTGCAAGATCAGTGTCAGCCCCACTCCAGCCCATGAACCCCATGGTGCCAGAGTCAGTCCTTACACCCAGGTTCAGCAAAGAAGCTGCAGACGAGGGGAAGATAAGGAATGAAACATCCAGGACTGAGATGTGCACTGAGGCAGGAGATGAGGTCCCTGCTGGGGAGGAGAGTTTGATTCATCCTTGAGCACTAGATCTGACAAAGCTGGGTTTGAGGCAGGCTGTTGTCAGCAGGGGCCTGCTTGAGACTTCCTAGAAATGTTAATATTTAAAGCTGTTAAGTAGCAGGTTGGGCCTGAGCTGTTCCTCAAGGCAATGAGAGCTGCAAGGTTCTGGAGAATAAGGTAGGAAAGTGTTTGTCAGCAAGTGCAGTAAGTGAAAAAAAAATCTCAGTTCTCTGCCTGGATGGTTTGAAACGTGGTGACCCAGTGAGATGATGGTGATCAGTGCAGATTGGGTTTTATTAATTTAGGACTTACAGAGCAGGAGGAAACTCAGGACCCTGTGCATCCAGCAAAGTGAGGTTCCCTCACTGCCTGTTCCAGTGTTCAAAGGAGTGAATTTTGGATCTTGCCTGTCTAGGAGATGCTGACTCCCTTCACAGGCTTTTTCCCACTGATACATAGCAATGTCCAGAGCCAAAATCCCTGCCTGGCTCCCAATTCTCCCTCCTGTCCAACACCAGGCCAGACCTTGGAGAGTTTTCAGCCACGTTGCAGGCTCTCTCCTATGTTCTCTGTTATTGATCATCTGCAGCCTGGATCACAGTCAACTTCTTTCACAGAGGAGCAACCACCCCTTTACCAGATTCAAAGGGGAAGCAATAGTGGGAGGGAAAGAAAAAAAAAAAAAAAAAGAAAAGAAAAAAGAAAAAAAAGCATTTATTTTAAGGTTCTCTCTCCCCCAGATGGCTTTCTGTGCTGAGTGAGAAGTTGAATGACTGTTTCCACGTTGACTGTATATAAAAGGATGTCTGTGGGATGACACTAACCATGGATGATTTCCCTCTGACAGATCCCCACACCAGGCTGGGCAGTCACCTCCAGCACTGCTGTGAGGTTCAGCTCTGGGTGTACCCACAGTCTGTGCCTGGGAGTTGTCTCCTTTTCACCTTTTCTAGAGAGAAGAAGCAGTGCCTACAGATGAGACAGATCTTCAGGTGGTTGCCCAGGCATATTATTTTGCATCTTTTCTGGATGGGCTGGGTTCTCTTGTATTAATCCAAAGTCTTAACAGTGGGAGCTGGGAATTGATGACTGTTTCCCCCTGTGGCCTCCATTTTCCCTGAAGAAAAAGGAAGCAAACAAAAAGAATTCAGTGAAACCAGCATTTTCAAAGAGTTATGAACATTAGGATTTGCAGAGGAGCAAGTTGAGCAAGCCTCCAGCAGGAACAGCCTTCTTACATCATGTCTGGCATTTACTAAAAACTGTCTAGAATTAGGGGGGAAACTTCCTCTTCTATTCATGACTCTCCTCCCTCTTTTCCATCCCCACTTTAAAACCTTCAGGAGGAAAGGGGATGTGATGCAGCCCACGCCCAGCAAAGTGCTGGGGGTCAGGTCAGGAGCAATGGTACCAACTGCTCAGGGAATCTGGGATTCCCTTCACAAAACCACAAGCAAACCAGCATCAGAATTTCTCCTTGTCCCATCTGCTGTGCTCCACAAGCCTGGCTGCTGCCTGGGAAGGGGACACCAGCCTGAAATGGCTCCTTTAGAAAGGAGCCTGAACTTGGTGGGATAGATACACGGAGAGTGTTTAGATATTTAATGCTCCAATTCATTGCCCAAAGTAGCTTCTCTCATAGAGGCAAACAAGGTAGAGTGTTTTGGTTTTCCCTCTTCACAGAAGCAGGGATTGAGTATGAAAGCATCTGGATGAGAGCCAGCCCTTCCTCTGGAGCCAGGCATCCCACTCCCTGTCTCATTGCCTTGCAGCAAGACAAATTCTGGAGAAATGATGATGCTGAAGTCAGGAGAGCAAAGCAGGAATGCGCAGTCTGGCACTTTCTGCCATGGTTTTCCTGGAGTTCCATGGCTCCCAGGGCAGGTGTGGAGCCTGCTGTCACTCGGAGGAGAGTTGCTGCCCACATTTAGGGAATGTTTCTTAGAATCATAGAATTGGCTGAGTTGGAAGGGACCTCAGAGATCAAGTCCAACCCTTGATCCACTCCCCCCGTGGTTCCCAGCCCATGGCACTGAGTGCCACATCCAGTCTCTTTTTAAATATCTCCAGGGATGGAGAATCCACCACTTCCCTGGGCAGCCCATTCCAATGCCTGATCACCCTCTCCATAAAGAAATTCTTTCTAATATCCAACCTAAACCTCCCCTGGCACAACTTGAGACCGTGTCCTCTTGTCTTGCTGAGAGGTGCCTGGGAAAAGAGACCAACCCCCCCCTGGCTCCAACCTCCTTTCAGGGAGTTGTAGAGAGTGATGAGGTCTCCCCTGAGCCTCCTCTTCTCCAGGCTGAACACCCCCAGCTCCCTCAGCCTCTCCTCATAGGATCTGTGCTCCAGTCCCTTCACCAGCCTGGTTGCCCTCCTTTGGACCTGCTCCAGCACCTCAATCTCCTTCCTGACCTGAGGGGCCCAGAACTGGACACAGGACTCGAGGTGTGGCCTCACCAGGGCTGAGTCCAGGGGCAGAATCACCTCCTTGGACCTGCTGGCCACGCTGTTCCTGATCCAGGCCAGGATGCCATTGGCCTTCTTGGCCACCTGGGCACACTGCTGGCTCATGTTCAGCTTCCTTGGAGCTAGCAGCTTCAGCAGCCACCTGCAATCAATAGGCTGCTCCAGAGAGCAATCCCCAGCCTGCCACAGTGTCCCAGGTAGCTCAGGTGAGGCACTCCCCGTGGTGCCAGGAGTGACCCAGCCCAGATTTGATCTCCTGTGACAGATCAGGAGACCTCCAGTCTCCTGGACACCTCCAGTGAAACAGAACCACCTCTGCCCCAGCACCTTTGCACTTTGCTTCCCTGATAAAGGCAGTGTGGTGTATGGGAGTGTAGGTTTGAGATCCTTAGAGGAAAAGTCTAAATTCTTGCTGAAGATTTTTTTTCCATGCAGGGTCCTCCAGTACCTCTTTGTGGCAGGATTTCACTGGTCCCATCCCCACGTTCCCTCTTCTCACAGCCACAAACCATTGCAGATAAATGGCTCCAGATCTTGGCAGTGATGTAGGAAATAACCCCACAGGTCTGACAGGTCCTTAAAGGCAGAAGAATGGCTGAATCCTCAGTTAAATTCCCACTTCCATAGCTGGAGCTCTTTGAGTAACTCATTTCTTTAGTGTGGGCTGGTATTTTTTTTATTTTATTTTTTTTATTTTATTTATTTTATTTTATTTTATTTTATTTTATTTTATTTTATTTTATTTTATTTTATTTTATTTTTTCTCCTGAGCTCTCTGTGTTCACTTCAGACCAAATCATAAGGAAGGAGCAGTGAGGCTGAGGGAGACCCACCAGGATCTGAGCACAGCTCTGGATTCCAGGAACATCTCAGCACTAAGTCCAGCAGCCAGGATCCTGGGAAAACGATGTCACCCTAGGGAGAGGTGGGAAATTCCAGCCCTAGCACCACATTCCTTGCAGTTCTTCCTGGGAACCCCCCAGCACCCCAATCTTTTCTCTGTTTTATGTCTCTTTGCAGTGCTTGAGAGAATAACGAAATTTCCCAGAGGGAAAAAATAGAACATTAATATTAATTATTAATTATTATTAATATACATTAATAGATGTATTATGGAGCCAGGGGCTAAACTCTTCCTCTGCCTGAACACAGCATGTTCCAGCAAGTCTCGCTACTGCCTGGGAAAGCTCCTGACGGCAGAAAGCATCATCTAAGTGTGAAAATATTGGAATTTTTGTTTGCTTGTTGGATAAAAACCCGGGAGCAGTGCGGGAGGGATGGGGAACGCTGCGGGCAGTGAGGGGGAGACCCCTGGGACGCGGTCCGGTACCAGCCCCGGGCTCAGGTCCCCCCCTTCCGGCACCACGGCTGGGGTTAACTCGCATCCTGGAGGTGGGAATTGGGCCGGGAAGCCCTGAGTCCCGCCGGGATCGGGATGGGGATCGGGACCGGGATCGGGGGGGCGCAGTGCCCCGGGGGGAGCGGCAGGGGGCGCTGTCGGGNCCCCTTCCCATTACACGGGGAGGAGGGGGGGGGAAACTTTGGGATCCTCCCCCTTACACAGGGAGGGGATGGGGGAGAAGTTTGGGATCTCTCCCCTCACACAGGGAGACGGGGGGAAACTTTGGGATCCTCTCTTCACACAGGGAGGGGATGGGGAAGAAGTGTGTGATCCCCTCACATACAGGGAGAGGAGGGAGAAGTTTGGGATCCTTCTCACACAGGAAGAGAGGGGGGGGGGAGCTTGGGGATTGCCCCCCTTACACGGGGAGAGGCGGCAAAACTTTGGGATCTCCCCATCACATAGGGAGGGGATGGGGGAGCAGTTTGGGATCCCCCTCCCCTCACACACAGGGAGAGGGGGGAAACTTTGGGATCCCCCCCCTTACACAGGGAGGGGATGGGGGAGAAGTTTGGGATCTCTCCCCTCACACAGGGAGAGGAGGGAAAATTTGGGATCCCCCTCTTACACAGTGAGGGGATGGGGGAGTAGGTTGGATCCCCTCCCTCACACACAGGGAGAGGGGGGGAGCAGTTTGGGATCCCTCTCACACAGGAAAAGAAGGGAGAAGCTTTGGGATCATCCCCCTTACAGAGGGAGGGGATGGAGGAGAAGTTTGGGATCCCCCTCCCCTCACACACAGGGACAAGGGGGAAACTTTGGGATCCCCCCCTTACACGGAGGGAGAGGAGGGGAGCAGGTTGGGATCCCATCCCTCACACACAGGGAGAGGAGGGGAGAAGTTTGGGATCCCATCCCTCACACACAGGGAGAGGGGGGGTAACTTTGAGATCCCCCCCTTACAGAGGGAGGGGATCCAACCTGCTCCCCCATCCCATCCCTCACACACAGGGAGAGGAGAGGAGAAGTTTGGGATCCCTCTCACACAGGGAGAGAAGGGACGAGCTTTGGGATCCCCCCCTTACACAGGGAGAGAGGAGGGGAGCAGTTTGGGATCCCTCTCACACAGGGAGCTGTGGGCGGGAGCTTTGGGATCTCCCCCCTCTTACACAGGGAACAAAACCTTTAAGGTCCCTCAGAACTCAAACCATTCCCTGACTCTCAGAGGATTCCCGGCCCAGCGGTACCGGTGCCGGTCCCAGCATCCCCACTGCTCCCTTTGCCCAGGGCTGACAAATGTCAAGAGTACAACTTCATCCCAAGAGCATCCCTCTTTCCCGAGGTCCCGCGGAGCAGGGTGTCCAGGAGGAGGGTGTTAGCAGCACCCGGGATGCTCCGGGAAGATTCCTGGGATCTCTGTGCCTGCTCGGGCTCCTCCTGGGAAGCCTCCCGCTTTGGGCTCGGGTTACAACATCGGTGGTGTGCATCTGTCAGCCTCGGGTTTTGACTTCCTCCTGGCAGGATGAGTTTCACAACCCCTGCGTTAGTTTGTGTTTCAGCTGTTGCTGTAGATACTGCAGCTTCTGCCCCTGCCTCTTTGCTTGTTTTTCTCCTCTTCCGACGGCCCTCACAGACGTAAAAGCTGAAGGAGCACATAAATTCAGGGTTTCCAAAGGAAACTGTGGTCTGAGACATGCAAAGAAATGTCAGTGCTAGAGAGTTAGGCTTGTGGTTAGTAACTGTTTGTTTGTTTTGCTAAGTAGAAGCAGGTGTTCCAGAGGAGTCAGGGTGTTTATTTGGGGGAAGAGGCAGGAGGGTTGTGCTGCTCACATGGGTTGGAGGTTGAAAACCTTCAAGCCAGGATTAACCACAGTGGGTTTGAGTACAGGCAACACCATGCAGGGGAGAGACAGACTGATTTTGCTTTAGTCTTTCAAGACTAAGATTAAAAAAAAAAAAACAACAATAATTCAACTCCCTTAGTTCATTTTCATGCAATGTGTTGTATCTCGAAGACCTTAGCAGCAAGGAATGCATGAAGCTGGTAGCAAAATAGTGGCAGGGACCCAAAAACCCTACAAGTGTTCAAGGAGAGCTGCAAGTGGTCAGTGAAATGCCTTGATGTGCTGCAAGGCCATAAGCCCCGCAGAGTTTCTACAGAAAAGGTCGTGTACTTAAAGGGTTACTTTCTGTCATTTACCTCGGGCTATTTTAAAATTTACTGTCTGACAAGAAACTACCAGTGCTCTAAAAATTCTTCACTGAAAAGCTAATGTTTGTATCATCTCTTGGCTGACACTGGTTGCTAATGTGATGCTACACTATTTGGTCTCTGCTGATGCCACGTGCATCCAGGAATGTTTGTCTTCATCACTCTGAAACCCTTATTTTTTTAAATAGGGTCTGGGGTGTGCTGTGTCCACCCAGCTGCAGGCTCTTTGTGCTGTTTTATTCTTTATTTTGAAAGCCCAATAATCAAATTGCAGGAGTGAGAGTCCCTGTCTAGAAGGAAAAGGATATCCACACATATTTGCAGCTGGTTGCACCTAAGAGTTTGCATTAAAATCAAGAGAAGATGCCTTGAATTTTAAACCAGGTTGTTTACATAGTTTCTCTCTTTTTTATTTAAAAAAAAAAAAAATCAAGTTCACAGATTTAATTGGAGCTTTGTGCAAGAGGCTGAATTTCCTGTGTCAGGTTATTATTTTTAATTACTGTGACCAGGATTTAGTTAGGCTTCCGTTCTCCTTTACATCACCAGGTAGGATGCTTCCTCCTCTGAGCTGGTAAATTGGTTCCCTCATACCAGGGCCCCAAATCAGGCTGGCAGAGGAGAGTTCCCACTGGGCACAATTTTCAGGATTAATTTTTACTCTCTGCTTCCCAGGTTCTACTTATGTGCTCCCTTCCTGCTCTGACACCTGTGAACAATTAAATTCTCTAAAGTGTTTGAATTATCTGCTGTTAAAAGCACATACCAGAGTGCAGCTACACAACTTTTTTGAAATTACTCTTTTGGAGTAGAATCCAGGGTATATTCCAATAGTCGTTGCTGTTGTTTCTTTGCTTATTAAAATAGAATTTGACTTAAATATATGGTTCATGTCCAGTTATTGCCTTACACACTGTTAGCTGCCCAGTTTGGCCTCCCCAGCTGCCCTTTTCACCAAGGATAACCCAACACATAGGTCAGGAGACAGACAAACACTGAGGTTGGATGTCTTGCCTCATTCAAAGCTGAGCAAAAGGGGCTGAATAAAACTCCTTGAGATACCCATGAAAATATTTTACAAACTGGAGCCTGAATGGGGTTTTGTATTGAAATACTGGGGTCATCTATTTGCATGAGGACTGGCTGTAATTGCTGCTTCCACCTTCTCTTTTCTGAGTTCTCTCTTGATGGAGATATTGGAAAAAGCTGTGAAGGGCTCTGCCCCCTCCCTGGGGAGGCAGGAGGAGAACAGCAAGCAGAAGAATCAGAGAAATACCTGCAGGTTCCTTCCCTGGTAAAGTTTTCTTCATGTATTTTACTTCTGGTAGAGCATGGGGAATTGCATGAATTACTGAAGGAAGGTCTTGCAAGGCTGCTGGGGTTTCTGTGTGGACACGAGCTTGTCCAATGCTGCAGTTTGGGGTTTTTAAGCTTTGATGGTGCCGGGGTGGGGCCCCCTGTGCTCTGCATGGTGTGGGGTTTGTGTGCTTCAGGCTTTTCTGCCTGTGTCCAGGGGAAGGGCCAGCTTCATGCTGGCTGTCCCCAGCAGTACTGAGCTGCCTGGGGTCCTTGGCTTGCTGGGACCAGTTGTCAGGAGCCCATCCCAGGGGCACAGGAGGACTGCAGCACCCGATAATGTCTGGGGGTGGCCAAAGGGGCCACGGGGACAAGGCTGAGGGTGGCAGGTGCTGATAAGATGTACCCCAGAGGGGAATGAGAGAGGAAGATAGAGGCCCATGGGGTGTTTTCTGGCTGTTACTTGGTAGAGACTGTGATCTCAGAGCTTGCACTGGAGGTCTGGAGCTGGAGGAGGAGGGGAAGGGAATGATTTCCTGGCAGGCAGGGTCCCTGTGGTGGGTGGGAAGGAGCTGGCTTTTTGGGGGGGTTCAGCTCCAAGCAGAGCACAGGCTGTTGCTCGGTGTGTTTTCTAGTTTCCCTGGTGCAGACATGACAAAACTGGGGCCCCCAGCACTGCTGCTGGAGGGGCAGCAGAGGCACAGCCTGTCCTGCATCCCCAGGGATTCACCCTGTCCCATGGCAAGGTCAGCTTTGGGTGCTGGGATGCAGAGGGCAGCTCTACCCTCCTCCCTCTGCAAACCAGAACCTTCTTTCAGGCCTGGTGTGGGCTCTGGAGGAGAATGCAATGTGGGAATGTTAAGTGGCCATGCCTGTCCCCACGTCCCCCCTGGCTGCCAGGGACAGCTCCAGCTGGGACACAGCCCCCGTGTGGCACTGGGAGCAGAGAGAAGCAGGGATGCAAACCTGCAAGGATTTGGGTAATTTTGGTCAAGTGCTGTGCCTGGGAGTGGATAAAAGGCTTCAGCAGGAGGTTTGTCTGAGTGGCAGTGTCAGGATCAGACCTTGTCACGTCTCTTTGTGTCCTCCAGGTGGTCTGGGTGTCTATCAGTCACTGACAGTCAGGTTACAACCTCTGCCAGAAACCTTCCCCATCACCCACCTGGTGGGGAGCAGGACCCACGTGTAGAGGCTGCCAAGGGGGGTTTGGGGAGGTGATCTCTGTTCCTGGGGTGGGATGCTCAGCTCAGCTCAGGCAGGAGGATCAGCCTGTCGGGTGGGCAGTGGTGTGGGGCTGCTCTCCTGTCATCCTTGAGCCCCAGGTCTAACTTGAGGAATGGCTTTTTGCTTTTCGCTGGTTATTTCGGGGCTTCGTCTCGTTTTGCAACGCTGTAAAAACCAAACCAAACCAAACCACCCAAAGAAAAAACCCCAGCCACATCAACAGCAAAACGCAAAAAAAAAAAGCCTCGAAGTGCTTAAACTGCACAATTTTGACAGCTTCCCATAACACAACCACAAGCTTGCTGGGGATGAAAAACAAATTGGTGGAGCCAAGAGGCAGGCAGTGGGTACCAGCAGGTCACTGGGGCAGGAGCACAGGGTGATGTTTGCCATCACTCTGGGACTGGTTTGGGCCCTTCCTCTGCCAGGCTGAGGGCAGCGAGCAGCCGGCGGCGGATAAAGTAGAAAAAGAGGTTCACAACATGACTGAAAGCTGTGACAAAAAGGAAACTATTGTCTCCCCGGCCTTATTCCTCATAATGTCTGCGTGTAATAAGTCTTTTGGTTATGCTTGTGGCTTCTGTGACAAAGGCAGTGATTTAAGGGGCTGTCTTGACAAAAGCAGAGCTGCTCACCCGGGCCAAAGTGCTGGTGAGTAATATTTTACCACAAATTGTTGTAACTGGAGCTTGACAACTGCAGTGGGAAGGAGGGGTGAGGGGGGTTTTACGTTTGATTTATGGCGTGACTTAAGAGCAGTTTGCCAGGGGGGAGCTTTAAGGCTGGTACGGCCACTGATTTTGCATATCCTGCCGGGAGATAGTCCGTGAGGGTGAAAGCAGGGAGGGGAAAACTCCAGGTTTGGCTGCCAGGATCGGCGGAGGTCGCCGGGAGCAGCAGGAGCCCCACAGACACACATGGTGGCTGAGATGAGGATGCTCCACCTGATGGCATCTCAGGATGCCCCGGAGCCTTCCCCTCCTCTCTCTGGTGCTGGGGGGAACCAGGGTGTCCCATCAAGTATATAACAGCCCATCAAGCATAAAATAAGTCTTCTAGGCAGTGGGGTTTTCTCTCTGCCTTCTCACCTTTAGGGTTAAAGAGATGTTTTCCTAAACCTGACCTGTGAAGCATCTTGAAGATCAACTTTGAAGAGGGAGGGAGGAAGGGAGGGGGAAGGCTGCTGCTTGGCCTTGCATCACTCTGCAGATTCGGGTCATGTTTACTACGAGCAGCTGGAAAATGATGATCTCAGATGCTAACCAGTAACATCTGAAGGGAAGCATTAAAACACTCGAGCTGTTTTGTAAGCACCTAGTTTACTTTTGGCCAAAACCAGTTTAGCTATTTTTAAAGATTCGGTCGTGCTGTGAGGTACCTGATGTCGGCTCATCTCAAATCAGTGAAAAGGAACAAGAGGCTGCCCTTCCTTTACATTTCAAATGGAAAAAATGGGTTTGTATTTTATTAAAAAAAAAAACAAAAAACAAAAAAACCAACCCCAAAGCAACAAACAAACCCACCATACAGCTTCCTTTCTGCTGCAGAACGGACAGATACCTACGCTCTGAGGGCTTCTTGTCCTGCTGCAAGCTGACCTTGTGCAATTTCCTTTATTTACATTGGGCTGGCACTGGCTTCATTGACTACAGGAGTTTATACAACTGCTTTAGAGGAACACTGAGGCTTGCAGAAGTGAGTTCTGCCCTGCCTTGCCCTCTTATTTACTGGTACAAAGTGGATACACAATGCTACTGAATAAAAATAAGTAACCTTATATCCCATTTTGTCCTGGCTTTAATGCCTTCATACCAGGATAACAGTGGAGGTCATGAGCAATTAATTTAAACCAGGTGGGAAAATTTTCTCAGAGTTGGTTCTGTGCAGGGAGACATCTGATAGCCTCACAGTTTTATGTGGTTTTATGTGGTTTTATTTATGCGAACAGCATGCAGCCTTTGTAATGCTGCTTTTTTTTTTTTTTTTTTTTTTTTTTTTTTTTTTGGGGTTGTTTTAAAGAAGCTGTTGGTTGCAAATAATGTTTGTTCACTGCTGTCATTGAGCCAGGATCAAATTTGGAGGCAGATTAGCTTCCCAGGACTTTGGTGTTTGTGTTCAGTCTTGCTCTGCTTGCATCTGTGATCACCTCTGGTCTAGAACTTCTGCAACCAGAAGGAAAACAAACTGCACTTCATGCAGCTCAGTGGCATGATGATTCCTTCCCTCAGTAATTCATCTGCAAATTTAATCCATGCCTTGATGTTTGGAATGAAGCAGCATGGCAGGGTTACTCCTTGTAGGGTTTGGTGATGCGAGGAGTTAAGAGCTAAGGAGGGGAGGGTGGATCTCAGCTGGTGTGAAAAAGAAATAAGGTTTGAGGGAGAGAAAATTGCCCTTTAGTGCAACTATCCTGCTATTTAGTAGTTTGATTTCTGATATATGAGCCGCCTAGCCCGGCATGGAGAAAGTATTCTGCAATTTAGAGAGATGATAAAATAATGACATGATTGCATGCTTCTTGAAGACACGAGGAGAATGTTCCTAAGTGCCACCAATCCAGTTACCACTCAGCAGAAGAAAAGGCTCCTTCTAATCAGCCCTCCCCGGGTAAGGGTTTGCAAGAGTACCCTTAAGGTCAGCACTAATCTTCCAGCTTCCAAGCAACCCTCAGAAGAAGGCAGGATTGCCCAATCTGCAGGGTAAACACCCTGCTCCAGGCTGAGGAAGCAGCATGTGACAGCCACACTCAGAGCCCTTTGGGGATGGGAAGTGGTGGCCAGACCCTTCAACAGTCTGGTCTGGACCCAGCCTGGTCCTAGGGATGGAGAAGAGGGAGAGAAGGAAGGTTTTGTTCTTTGCTTTTTGTTGTTTTGTTTTGGTTTTTTTTTAGGGGGTGTTGTTGGTTTGTTTTTTAATTAAAAAAAAAAAAGAGAACAAAAAGGAGAAAAAAAAAAAAAAAAGTTTATTGCAAAACTCAGTGTTTTAGAGTATTTCCAGAGTCCACTAGGTACGTTACAAACAAATCAGTAAATCCTGCTCTGAAGGCATGAAAGCCTCCTTCTGGGTCTCTGTGCCTGCACACACACATTCTCACTCGCTCCCCTGCTCGTGCCACGACACAGACAGGAACAGAAACGTACTGTGAGGTCAGTGACAAACATATTATTTGAGCTGTATTGGAAATTGTTATTTAAAAAAAAAAAAAAAATTACAGTAGAACCCCACAAATCTGCAGAACAGGGAGCTTCCACACACACACAAAACCTGGAGGCCTGATTCTACTTCCAAGCAGAGTTGTCCTAGCAAAGTGCTGTAGTGAGGTCTCGTATCACAAAGACTTCAGTTATCTTACAGTCCTACAGAACGTTTACCAAAATGCTTGAAGGATCATAAATTAACAATAAATAAAAAGCACACCTCAATGTTATTTTTGTTCATTTACTCACTGATTCACAAAACTCGAGTTGTCTCTAAGGGGTCTTCCAGTCCTGGGTGCAACGCAGCGAGGTTCTGCTGGAGGTGATAAAGTGCTGAGGCAGAGGAAGGACACGAGACTGAAGGTCTCGGGCAGTGAGGATGAATTGCTCTAGTAGCCACTTGGTTGTAAGAGTGCCTGTTTCTTTTTTTGTTTGTTTCTTTTTTTTTTTTTTTTTTTTTTTTTTTTGGACATCTAAGACAGAAAAAACCCAAATCGAGCACCTTCCCCCCACCCCAAAAAAAAAAAAAAAAAAAAAAAAAAAAAAAAAAAAAAAAAAAAAGGGAAAAAGAAAAAAAAAAAGGGAAAAAAAAGTTGTGGGGTTGTTTTTTTTTTTAACAGATTGTCCCACGTTTCTATGGCTGGTAAAATACAAGACAGGTCAGTGTAGCTGCTAATGACGATGCCACTTCCACTTAAATAAGACAGAAATGTTGGTTTGGTATCTGGCAAACCAAACCAGACTTGTTTTATTTGTCCCCCTGAGTTGCCTAGAGGCGTTAAGATGCATATAGGTGGGGTAAGCAAGCTCGTGTTGCTGTGAGTAGGAATCTCTCCCATTAAGACTAAATGCACAGCTAGTACCTCATCTCTTGTTGTCCCCTTCAATGTGCACAGGCTCCACTGCATTTCTCACTGAAATCAGCAGCAAAAAAAAAAAAAAAAGCCTCTCACTGGCTTTGGGGGAGATGGGGAAGGGTCCTGACTCAGGCCCCCTGCCCTCCCCCCCCAGGTGCAGCAGATGGTGAGAGGCTGAGGGATGCAGGGGGTTCCACATTCATTCTGTGATGGGGCAAAGACCTTGTGCACTTGTCAGTGAAGGTTTCAGGTACATTAAGACATCCTGGGCCAAATCCTCCCTGGGGGGGGGTGGGCTGGTTGGGGCAGCCCAGCTGGGTCTGCTGACACCAGCTGAGGCCTTATGGAAAAAGATGCTGGATCTGTAGTTGATTTTTTTTTTTTTTTCTTTTTCTTTTTTTCCTTCTTTAAATAACAACTGGGTTACCTAAGACCTACCTATTAAAAACAGCTACATAAGAGTAAGTTTCCCAACAATTTCACAAGCTAGCAATGCAAGATAGGTATTGAAGAGATTGGTGTGAAGACAGCTTTCCATTATGCAAAAGATGATTTTTCCTCTCTAGTTAATTAAGCTAACCTCCTTTAACAATCTTAGAATAAATTAATAAATACTAGTTAAATTAGAAACAGTACATCAGATCTAACTATCAATAGAAAAAGTTTCAAGGATACCAATCAGGAGAAGAAAAATCATCTTATGAAACATGTGCAGTAATAACTGGCCGTAAGGACATATGGAGCCTCCAATTTCCCAGCATTTGTGACTTTCAAGTTAATTAGAAGAACATTAGCGATGGTTTAAGTCAGCTAACTAGCCTAGCCTCCTCCTCAAATCTAAAAAAGTCCAGATTCTTCCAGAAGAAGACTGAGTTGGCTACTGGTGGTGTACGAGATGCTCGTCTCAGGTTTGTATCATCAGTTTCTTGTCTGTGTGAAATTTGCAGTAAGGGAATGGGTGAGGACAGTCAGAGGCTGAGCTGCTGTTGCTGTTGTCAGCTTTTCTGGGATCTTTTACCTATGCTTGTTATTGGGAAAGCAGGAGTGTGTGCATCACATCTTCATGCTAGACAGAAGTTATTCTTATGTGGCTATCCATATTTTCTACGGTTTCTTTCCATTGTTGGTTAAAAAAAAAGTTCCTTCTAATAATTAAAAAAAAAAATCTGTTGGTAGCAACTGTTCACATTTAAAATTTCACATTCCCCTTAGAATGGAGTTTTAAAACGTGGAGCAGAGCTGATTTTTTTTTTTTTCCCCCCCCTGGTCTTACGCCGAGCACATTAGATGGAGAAGGAGCAGATTTTTTTCTTATGCCACACCATCACAGCCTTTTGCTGAATTTTCTGCTTTTCCAATATCCATGTCAATAAAGTCATCTGGCAAATCTGGCACGACCCCCCCTGTGCTCTCCTCTGCACATTGCTGCTGCTGCTGGTGGTGGTGGTGGCACAGCCCAACCTTGCACGGCCTCACCAGGGACAGAAACACAGCACCCAGGACCATGCCAGCAGCACAGGAGTAGAAGGCTGAGCTGTAGTTCTGAGTCGTATCCACTAAGACACCTACAGAAAAGACATTTACAGCAGTTAGCCCCCAACTGACCCTCCCCTCTTGCCCCTCCACCCCCCTCCTATAGAGTTTTTTTTCAACCCAGGTACCACCCCATCATTTTATCTGCAACAAGAAACACTCAATGACAAGTAGATGGCACCTTAAAAAAAGGTACAAACGTGGTGCTCAGGGGGTGCAGTGCTGTCCCCAGGCAAGTCAGAATCCTCTGGGCACTGCAGGGACATGAAGCCCGAGATGCATCAGGCACCTCTTTATCAGGACAGAGGCTTCACTTCCCTGCAGTGTATGGCAGGAAGATGTGCACAGTGACAGCAACTTGGTGCTGCCCTTTGCTGAACTGAACTGATGGCAGTTTTAGGTTTCCAGCAGGATCAGGGTAGCACTGCAGTGTTTTCCTTCACTCTGAGGTTCCTCAGTAGAAACTGCCTCACTGATGGGACGCTGCAGAGCTGCATTGCAGCAGTTTTCTGGCTCCCAGAGCTTCCTAAGACTAGTTGCAGGGCATTTAGGATAGTCCTGATTAGCACTGCCGGATGACTTTCTAGACAGAGCTCAGCACCAACAGCTGCCAAATATACTGGGAAAATAAAAACAAAAAAAACCCACACAAATGAAAAAAAGAGAAAGTTTTAGAGTTACCTGCAAGGGGTGGTCCAGCCAACCCAGCTAAGCTTTGAATGAAGACATAGACTCCAGCAGCAGAAGACATCCTTGCAATTCCAACCACATCATCTTCTGCCAGGAGGGGGATATGCGTGCCCGCGACCGTCCCGAGCATGAACCCAAAAAATATGCTACATATCATCAAGCCCCAGAATTCAGAGGCGAAAGGGAAGGCAAACAAGGCTACAGAGAGCAGAACAACGCAGATGAGTTCGATGTAGATCTTGCGGATGGGCTTTTTGTTGAGAACCCAGCCAGCTGAAATTCTTCCAAAGACCTCGGCGATGGCCATGGCTGACAGGATGTATGCAGAGTGGTCTTTGCCAATGCCAAGGCTGAGGCTCAGGGGGATGATGTAGAGGGAAGGAGCAAAGAAGCCCAGGGTAGCAAACAGGCCAAAGAATGCATAACAGATAAAGCTATAGTCTCTCATCACAGAAAAGTCCAGTAGTTTGGTTTTTGGTTCTGGAGGGGTGCTGTTATTTTCAACAAGTATCTGTACGTGTTCCTTTGGTTCTTCACTTTTCGGCTCCGCTTTGGTTTTTCCAGGCACATTGCTGGGTGAGGTAGTTATTTCTACTCCTGAGTCTATGGACTCTATTGAGGTGCGTGTTTGCTCGTTTTCAAGCATGTACTTTGTCTCCGTGGGCTCTTCTGGGGGCTGCACTTTCACTTCTTCCTGCTCCTTGATAAGGATGGGTCGCAGCAGCGATCCACAGATGACAATGCTCAGCTGTAGCACCCCGACAGAAAGGAGGCTGTATCTCCAGCCAATCTGCTCCTTCAAAGCAGTAATTGCTAAGGGAAGAGGGCAGAAGAGGAAGAAATTATAACAAGAAAAGCTTGGAGCTACCCCAAGGAGCTATCTGAATGTACAGCTAGGGAAGGGACTGGAGCTTCAGAGAATCACAGAACGTTGAGGGTGGAGGAGACCTCCAAGCTCACCCAGTCCAACCATAACCCAACTACTAAACCATGTCCTTAAGGACCAGGTCCAAACAAATGCCTTTTAAATGCCTCCAGGGATGGTGACTCCACCACTGTCCTGGCCAGGCCATTCCAATGCCTGACAGCCCTCAACTCTTCAGCACTGGAAGGTCCAAAGCTCATCTGCTGTTGGAGGGGTCCCTCCTGGTCCAATCTGCCCAGGGTCACCCAGGGCCCTGGCACCCACGTTCCTCCCATCAGCTGCAGCAGACAAGAGCTAGAACTCGCATTTAACACGTGGCTAGCTGAAGCTATCATCTCGGTAGCCACTCTGGAGTGGCAAGCCTGGGATGAGCAAAGACAAAGGTGGTGTTATTTTTAGTGAAGGAGAGCAAATTCAGTTGGGTTTCCTTTCTCAGCTGACCCCACCCTGAAACCAGCTTCTGGAGGAAGTCTCTTTGCTCTGCTCAAAGGTGCATGTCACTGCTTAATGACAAGCAGCCTTCATTTGCAACCAAAGCTGCTCTGCAATGGGTTAAAAAGCAGAAGGCCACCTGAAGTGCAGAGGAGAGGATGCAACAGGGACATGCTGCCTGGGGACAGGTCCCCAGAAGGCTGGAGCAGCTTGGCAGTCATGCTGAGCCCAAGCCCACTAACCTTTCAGAGCAGTTATGTGTACTCTGGGTGCGTTTTAAATAGCTGAAGTTTCTCAGTCTTATTTTTAGCCTGCTGGATCTATATAGGGAAGCCATTGGGCTGTGTATCAGGGAGGCACGTCCTGCTCTGGCAGGAGATGCTGGGGCATCATTAGATGGGTCTCTAGAATTACTGCTGACCCTGCCTGCAGGGCACGAGCCCCAGTGCCACGTGAGCAACCACTTGTGGGCTTCAGCAGCTCATGGGAAGGTCCATGAGGACCTTGGTATTGATGGGGAAAAGGATGGGGGCAGTGCTGTGCTTTAGGCATGGATGTATCAACTCCGGGAGGCACTGTACCTGGTGCAAAGGAGAAAACAGCAAAACATTCCCCTGTCGAAGCCACTGCTGTGACCAGCGAACGTCTTTTGTCAAAATACTGTGATAAAATGGTGACAGTCGGGAGGAAAGAGAGGCAGTATCCAAGGCCTGTGAATAAATGCCAAAAATTGCCATAACAACAAGTAAGGGAGAGGGAAACACCGATGTGAGAACACGTTAATTCAGCTTTCCCAGTGGCGAGATTACAGTATCATTTCGGCCAACTCAGCAAGTCACCCTGGAAGAAAAATCATTGGGGAAACCAGAATGTTATTTTTTTTAAACTGGAAGGGGGATTAAAAAAAAAAAAAAAAAGAAAAGAAAAAAAAAAGAGACCCAACCTCCCCAACCTGCTAGATATATATTATACCTTCTGTTCCCCAACAGCACACGGGGTCCACCCTCAGGACCTCATCTGCCCTAAGCAAGGCAAGCTCCTGATCACAGATGTCAGCAGGACACCCAGGTCAGATGGGAGAGGAGGAAAAGTATCAGGAGAAAGATAAGGAAAAAAAAAAAAAAAAAAAAAAAAAAAAGCTTTCATCTCCCCAGTGATCCCAGGTCCACCAGAAGCCATCAGCAGAGCTGCACTAGCACAGTGATCTGCAGAACCAAGTCCCAAAGTGGTCCCCAAGGTGACATGGGGCAGAAAGCCAAGCCTTGAGCCCAGTTCATCACCTCTGCTTGGAAGGTGAGGTCAGCTCAGAAGGGGCAGCAGTGTTTTTCAAGCACTCCCAGAGTCCTGGGGACTCAAACAATCCCTCCCCTTACACACACACACACAGCCCAGATCTGGACTTGCAGGAAGCCACAGGAGGGAGCAAAGTGTCTGGCAGGTAGAAGAACAGGAGAACTCACCAGAGATGATGCCAATGGTGACATACATGTCCACAACACTGCGGGCAAAGGAGGCAGTGACCATGCCTGTGCTGACCAGAACCCCTCCAGCCATCACCACAAAGCGGTGACCGAAGCGATTGCTGAGGACCGTCGACAGAGGAGCTGGATGGGTGGGAGAAGAAGAGAGCTGTGGTCAACACCCAAGTCAGCAACCTCCCCAGCTATCATCGCCTTCAGAGGCTCTTCTTCTCCCCTCTTGACATGCCACCACCCCTGCCACTTGGCCTCATGCCCAGGAGCCATCCCTGAAGCACTGCAAAGCTCACAACATTTAGGATGTGCTAAAAAAAAAAAAAAAAAAAATCATCATCATCAGAAACCCAGAGAGGTGCATGGCAGACTGGGACAGACCAGCAGCAGCACTCAAGACACCAGTGGATTTCAGTAAGGTTTAAGTCACTTCTCATCCTTTTCACTACAGAGTTAAAAGTTTCAAACCCTTTATTTTCACCCCGTGCTGATGAGAGCTGAATGCCCAGGCCAGGCTCAGTGACACGGGCCATGGGTCGGGACTCAAAGGCACTGCTGGGCTGAGACAGAGATTTCTGGGTATTCCAGAAGCATGCAGCCTCTGGACTTGATGGCTGTTATTTATAAAGGAGCCATTAGGGACACCAAAGTCACAGGTACCAGGTCCTTATCTGCTGAGTCAGCAGTCTGACTGCCCCTTGCACTCCTGCTCAGTGCCTGCTATGCTTACCTGTGAAGGTCTGTACAAACACACATATGGATATTATCCAGGATATCCTGCTGTTGGTTTCATCAAAGCTTTCCATCAGGTCGTTGAAGAAGACACCAAACGACTTTATAATGCCGTACGTTAGAGCTTCCACAAAGAAGAAAGCAAAAGCAACTGTCCAACCCCATCCTCCATCAGGCACTTTAGCATAAACATTTGGAGTAGTGCACGGCATTTTTACAGCTTTGACAGTCATTTTTCTGATCTGGAAAAAAAAAAAGGGGAGAAAGAGCCAGGCATCAGTTTAAGATGAATTTTGCTGCAAGAGGCACAGCCTAAGCAGCTGTAAAACCCCTAAGGCGCTGCTAGCTGCTCCCTGTGCTGCCAAGAGATTAAATGCAGGGGTTGGGCTGAAGTTTCTGCCTTTGTCACCCCGTGGGGCTCGGATCTGCTGGTGCCCTTTGAGCCCAGGACCAGAAACTCTCTGCTCAGCACCCAGGCAAGCTGTTCCCAATCAGCAAAACCTGGCACCCGGGAGCTGTCATCTGTATTTTGGTGCACGGGGGTGGATGGATGCAGTTCGTGAAAAATCCACCGCGGGACCCAGCGCGGGTTCCTGGAGCAGCAGGAACTCCCCAGGAGCTCCCGTGGTCCCTCCTGCCTGGCCCTGGGGTGGCACCTCAGTGCCACCCATTTGCCACGAGGGTTTGTTGATGATACAACCCCACCTGCGGTGTCCCAAACCCACCGAGCTCCCCATTGAAACTTGGGGTGACAGGAACCCCTCGGGATCCTGCCTGCTCCCCAAAATGGCTGCTCCAGGGCTGCCAAGCCCCAGCTGCCCAAAATTCAGCAGTAACCTGGCAACAGGGGATGGGGACACCCCCAGTGCCACCAGTTGTCCCCTGCAGCCCTTGGGGTCACCATCACCCCCAGGGCAGAAGGCAGCTGGAGCCCTAAGGGTTGCTGGGGGGCAAAGGGAATCACCCCCTAAGGTTTGGGAGGGTCTCTCCAGCCCTGCCCCGTCTCACCCAGGGGCTGGGGATGCTCCAGGGGCTGGGGATGCTCCAGGGGCAGCTTTTGCCCTGCAGGGATCCAAACTAAGCACCTCCTCACCTGCGCCGGGGCGGGGGGGTGGGGAGGGAGGACACAGTCCCAGGTCAAGCACCAGAAGGGGACAGCGAGGTGACCATAGGCAGCCACCTCGTGGGCTACTAGCCCCGTGGGCTCCTGATCCCGTCCCCACGCCCGCCGTGTCCCGGGCACGGCGTGAACCTGCGGCTCTTGCGGGCGTCGCGTTTCCTCCCCGCGCCGCCGTCCCCAGCAGCCGCCAGGCACATTTTCCTCCTCCATTTTCTACTCCAGATCATCGGCACGACTTTTCTCTCGGCAAGAGGAAACCAGAGCGGCTCCGGCAACGCTTCCCCATCCCACCGGGGGAACTTCTCTACCAGGCGAGTCCCTGCGCGTTCCCGGTGCCACCGGGGACCCGTCAGCCGCCCCACGGGAGCCCGGCTGGGGTAAGGGGGTGCCCTGAGCAGGGTAGGGGGGAAGGGAAGGGTCTCAGCACCCCGGTACCCCCACTGCAGTGCTGCATGGTGGGTCAAGGCTGGTGCACGGGTCCCTGGGGGGGTTTTGCTGAGGGATGGAACGAGGCGTGGGCTCCAGCATCCCTCCTGTGCTCTCCCGCAACCCGGGCCGGGTGAGGGGCGCAGGCACCGGACCACCGCCGTGTGCCCAGGAGAGAGTTGAGCCTCTGCCCGAAGTTTGTGGGAAGTGCCTGGATACCCCCCGAGAGAGGCACCGGGGCTGCATGGAATTCCTGTGTCACACTGCACAAGGAATGGTGTGTGTGTGTGTGTGGAGATTAGATTAGAAGGAAGCACGCTATTTAGAAGCAGAGGGGGAAAAAAAGAAAATCAACACAGCCCCCCATAAAAACCTAAACCACAAAGCTTGGCGTATATAATGTATATTTAAAAATTAAAAGGAATTGCGATGGGGGAAAAAAAAAAAAATTAAAATGTAAATGCCAGAGCTCAGGGGCCCGGCGTGGCCCCCCCTCCCTTGCATCACTTTCTGAACATTTCAGACCTGATTTCTGCATCGCCACCGCCGCACCGGCTCCTCGGCGGGCGCCGGAGCCGCCAGCTAAAAATAATGGGGTGCGGGGNCTGCCCCCCCATCCACCCCACCCCCTCCCCCTTCTTCCCCGAGCAGGTCCTCGCCGGTTCGGATCGGTCCGATGCGGGGAGGGAGCCGGTCCCCGGGGGTCGCCGGGTGGGGGAGAGTCCCGGAAAGTGACAGCTCTAGTGGTGAAAAGGGTCGGGGGAAGGGGGTGCATTAGCAGAGCACCTTCCAGTGCCCGAAGGGGCTGCAGGAAAGCTGGGGAGGGACTTTTTATAAGGACATAGCAATAGGACAAGGGGTAATGGCTTTAAACTGATTTTTTTTTTTAGGTAGAATTAGTTTAGATATTAGGAAGAATTTCTGCACTGTGGGAATAGGCAGACCCTGGCCCAGGTTGCCCAGAGAAGCTGTGGCTGCCCCATCCCTGGCAGTGCTGATGGGGTTTGGGACAACCTGGGCTTGTGGGAGGTGTCCCTGCCCATGCAGGGATTTAGGATTCGATGGTCCTTAAAATCCCTTCCACCCCAAACCATCCCACTGTTCTGTGACCCCCGCCATGCCCTGTGCTGCCAACTCAGCCCCCAGGGAGCAGGATTGGGTCCCCCCATCTGGTTTGGTGCTGAGGTTTGGAAGCCCTTTGTTTGCAGAAGAGGCCTCAGTCTCCTGAAGGGAACGGGATGTGATGGTGCAAGTTGGGGTGCAAGCAGAGGAGATCCCTCCATGCTTTAGGCCCTTTGGCAGCACGTCTGGGATTTGAGTCAAACTGCAAGACATCTTGGACCCCTGGCCTTGGAGAGCACAGGGCTCCTTGTGAAGCAGCCAGGGAGGTTTTGAAGCCCTCACACCACTCCTCGTGGCTTGTGGGCAAGTGACTTTTGTCCACGGGTAATAGCAGAGAGCTCAGAGTGGGGGCTGTGGTCAGGCCCCCTCCTCACCTCCCCTCCTGGCACCCCACTGCCATTTGCTGACAATTCTGGAGTGAAATTACCCAGGTTAAAATGTCCCTTCAGTGCCTCGCCCAGCAGCCAGGGCTGCTGCATTGGGTTGGCAGGAGTCCCTTCTCTTGGTTTCCTTTTTTTTTTTATCATTAGAATGAGAGTTGCTAGTGGGATGGTGCAGGTAAGGGGAGCAGGCAGGGGGGAGGCGAAATTCTGCAAACTTCTGACAAATGAGGCACAGTAGCTATTGCTTTTGCTCGGTAACTTTGAGAAAGCTGCTGCCAATTTCTGATGGCAATGAAGGTCCAACAGCTGCTGATGCTCTTGTCCTCTCTGGGAGGTTTGGGCAGCTTCACCCCACTAGCAGTTCCATCTTAAATAAACTTAAATCCAGGTGCTGGGCCACAGGGAATGATGGCGACTGTGTTTTATCCAGGGAGCACTGTGTTGCCCCCTCTCACAGGAAACCCCTTCCCCAGAGGGGTGATGCCTTCCCTGGCTGTGGATAAAGGGCTACCACCTCCTCTGGCCTCCAAATGCTGATACCTCCTTACACAAGCTTTTTCTTGAGCTGTAATTCTTCCTGGCAGGACAGTGCAGAGTGGTTATTGGGACAACAAAAGAGGTTTGTGCCTCCAGGGGAGAAATAAGAATGCAAATATCTTTGGCATGAAAAAACAAAGGCGATTTACTCCTTGGTATTTCTTGTCAGTACTTTGCATCTGTCTCTGCTTCACCTTCTCATTCCTTTCCTTTGGGCTTTCCAAGTGCAATAAGGAAAAATGTGGGCTGGAGGGGCCCCAAGGGAGGGACCTCACCAGCCCAGGGTTTCACCCCTGTTGCTCACCCATTCTTGGGGGGGGGTTTCTCTTGCTGCAGCCAGGACTGTGTCTTTCCAGGACACTTTGCTCCAGCGCATCCATTCTGGATCCTTCCAGTGCCTGGCAGCAGCTTGCACCAGGATGTGCTTCTCCACCTTCTTGGGGACTTTTGCACCATTTCCAGCCCGGGTGCATGGCAGGTGTTTGAGAGCTTTGAAAACCAGAGTGAAGGAGAGCAAGTGTCCTCTTGGTGGGCATAAATCATCCAGGAGCTGGAGAAGAGGGCGGGCTGCAAACAGAAAGGGAGAGTGGGCCCCAGCTCTCTGCTGCCGGATGGGTCAGGGACTTCCAGTTCATTTATTCTGCTGGGGTTTGCCCAGCCCTGCTCGGCATGTGTAATGTTTTTTCTGAAAGACCTAGCAGTTAAATGGGTGAAAAACATTCCCCTGTCTCAGGAGCTGGCAGAAATCCTAGTAAATCTGCAGAAGTATGTTTTGGTCGGTGCTGCTTACTCTGTTAGGGGAACTAGTATAAACTATTCCAGCAGAAAACCTTTTCCTGGAATAAAATCTTGACTCTGTTCAGAGCATTGTCAGGACAGTTGTACCGGGAACGGAGCTTTGCTGGTAAACACCCCAGGACTGAAGGTGCCTAATGGGGCAGAAACAGAGCTCGAGCACCCTCTGCCCCATGGACAAACCCCTCACAAGGCACCTGCTGCCCTCGAGTCAAAAATAAAATCTGTGCGTGGTTAGTTTGGACAAAAAAAAATGAGGATTTTTTTTTTTCTTCTTCTTCTTTTTTCCTGGCTGCCCCTCTGCCACCATCCATCCTCTCCAGGCTGTGGCTGGGCACCCCCCTGGTGGGGTCAGGGACTGTGCCCCCGAGTCTCACCGTGGGGACATGTCCCCATCCTGCGTCATTTGGCAGCCCTGAGGTCAGCACCCGGCCTCAGCAATCTCTTCTGCTTGTCTGCCTCAGTTTCCCTGCCCCCAGCTGGCAGGAGGGGTGATGCTGGCAGCCCCTGGAGTGGTTCTGGGATAGCAGCGGGTGCCCTCTCTGCTTTGAATCTTTCATCCCCTGCTGTGTCCTTATCTCCCTGCTCCTGGCAGCCGGGTTGGGGATGCCTGCTGAGGCTTTCAGCAGAAGAGCAAGGCTGCTGGTGTGGGTTTGGGCTGGAGATCAGAGCTGGGATGGTCCCGGGTGGGGTGGGGTGGGGTGGGAGCCCTGGGTGCTGGTGGGGGGATGGCTCAGCACAGCTTCAAAGGGCAGCAGGTTTTTCTGGGCTCCAGCTGCTGCTTTGCTCTCCAGGCAGGCGTGAAAATGTGAAAGAATGTAAAAAATGTGAAAATGATCGTGCTGGCCCCAAGATTTGTAAACTTCTGGTTAATGTGTAATAAATACATGACAGATACCAGCAGTGCTGGGCAGGGGACCACGGCCACTCAGTGGTGGTGGGGCTGGTGGTGGCATCCCCAAGCTGAGGAGGCATCTTCCCTGCCTTGGGGCCAACCCCAGGGTGTCCTCAACAGCACTGGTTGGAGAGGCTTTTGGGACTTTTCTAAACTGGTTTATCTGGTTTTGACTTATCCCTCCGACTTCTTGTGATCCGCCTTGTCTGGCTTGCAAAAAAAAAAAAAAAAAAAAAAAAAAAAAAAAAAAAAAAAGCAGTTTAATTTATTTGTTTTAATTCTTCCCTGGTACAAGGTGTGAGCTGTGAAGCCTGGATGTGCACAACGTCCAGTCCCAGTGATGCCCAGTATGGTGAGGAGCATGGTGCTGGTGGCCCAAAGGGCCTTGGATCCTGGTTGGGATCCTGCCCAGGTCTCTCATCAGGCTGTACCCATGCAGTGGTTCCTGCTTGGCATAAACCAAGGAGCTGCAACAATCATGTTCCTCTCAGAGCCAGCCTGGGGCAATCTCTTCTGAGTCACTTATTTTATTTTTTTTTGGGGGGTGGGGCAAAAATAGCTAAAAAAATGGTCCTTCAGCTCTGCATGGTCCAGGTGGAGTAAAGCTACAGGGGAAGAGAGATGGAGGTGGTGGTGTGGGGGGGAATGGGGACAAGGGGTTATCCCAGGGAGTGTCCCCATGACCTCGTGGGCACTGCTGGAGGATGAGCACAGCATCCTGCGTGGGGGCAGAGCCAGCACAGCCCGGACTCGCCCAGGAATTTGAGATCAAAAGGATTGTGGAGGTTCCTCTGCCAAGGAGCAGAGAGTGCTGGAGTTGATGCCAAAGGACAGCCTCATGCTCCACTGGGGTTTGGACCTTGCTGTGGGTGAGGATGGTTCTGCAGGAGCCTGGCAAGAGCCGTGCCACATGTCCCACCTTCCACGGGCTGTGTTCCACCTCTCCTTCAAGTGGCCTCTGAGCATCAGAGATCAAGAAGTTTTGCCTGACTCTATTGCATAAATTTCAGCCCTGGGTGACTTTCCCCTGTTGTTTAGAGAGAAGAAGGTGTCCTTTGAAAATGGGTTTGGTTGTTTTACTTAGCAGTGTCATCCTGGCATCCCTCCCCAAAGAGAGGGCAGAGGTTTGGGGTTGAGCATGGGTTCATTTCCCTTGGGTTTCCACTTGGGTTTTTTTGGGGGCAGCTGTAGGTGCCAGTGGGGGTCCCCAGCCTTTTGCAGGGGGCAGGATGGGGTCAGGGCTGGTGCTGTGTGGAGGGTGGTGGGGTTGGCTGTGGGGACCACCTGTGTTGGGGTGTGCAGCCTCTCCTGTTAATATCACCCTGATAATTCACCTCCTGAGAGCTTCCAGCCTGGTGGATGGAAGTTTATAAATTGAGGCTCTGGGCTATGAATTATGAATGGCCTCACGTCCCTGCTCACTGCAGTGATCACTGAGAGGGCTGGAGCTGCTGAGCTGAGGGACAGCCCAAAGCTTTTAAGATGTGAACAGCAAAATCTGGGAATAATTTGCTTTGCCAGCTACAAACCTCGTGGCTCACAGGCTGGGCTCATCTTATTCCCTCCCCTGCCTCCTCCTGTCACCTTCTCCTCCTCTGTTTTCCATTATTTTCTCCTCTTCTTGCCTCTCACCCCCCTCCCAGGTCTGTATTTATGGATATTGGCTGTGTTAACCATCCCATTGGAGCTGCAGCACCTTCCTCCTCCAAGGTTGCTGGTACCAAATGGGGACATCAGCCACAGTGCTGGTCCAACTGGGTCCTGCTGGACCCCTGGTTATCCCCACCCAGCTGCAGGTCTCCATGCCACCCCCCTGGCCAGTGCAGAGCTCCTCACACAGGGGGATTTGGGCAAATCCCCCCCAGCTTCACCTCCCTTTGGCTGAACCTTTGTGCTCAGGACTTTGTCTTGTTTGTTTTGTGTCTTGTTCTGTGTCTTGTTTCTCTTGCACAGGGGATGCTGCAGCCATGCAAGGTGAGGGACAGACTGACCTGGCAGGCCCACAGCAGTTCTTTACCCTCCTGAAGCAAGGGGAAACACTTCTTTGGTGAGCTGAGGAGTGTGGTCTGCAGGGAAAGAGCTGTTTGTGGGACACAAACATCCCTCCTGGCTGCTGGCAGGAGAGAGGAGCTGCTGCCAGGGATTCAGCACACTTCCAGAGAGAAAAAACATCACTTGGGTTGGGTGTCTAATTAGATATTTACCAGGCAGGAAGGAAAGTTAAAAAGAAGGTGACAGTGACTTCAAAAGGTGTTGTGTTTGTTTTTGGGGGTTTTTTTGACTTCTAAGAATAACACCTTTCCTGGTGCTGGTTTCAGGAGCATCAGCTGTACCTGGGTGTGAAAGACAGAGGAGATCAGAGTCACAGAATGTGATCAGAGACCTTGCAGCCTGGTTGGAAGTGGAGGGACCAAACCCAGCGCCGGGGGAGCAGCTGAGGAAGGGACATTTGCATCACTGCCAGGACCCTTGGAGATCTCTGGAGACACAGCAGAGGGAGTTTGGAGAAGACGAAGCCCCTGGTGCCCCAGCGTGGGTGGGAGGGATGTGTGGCAACACAGGGACCCCCTCCCCACAGGTGGTGCTGGTGCTCCTGGTGCTGGCTGGGCTCCTGGGTCCCCGTGCCACGTGTGGGCAGCCCAACTTCATTGTCATCCTGGCTGATGATGTGGGCTGGGGGGACCTGGGGGCCAACTGGGCAGAGACAAAGGAGACCCCACATTTGGATGAGTTGGCAGCTGAGGGGACAAGGTAATGTCTGCCCCCCCCTTCCCCATCCTTCTCCAAGCACCCCTGTTCCTCTGTCCCACAGCAAGGGGTGGGGNTTTTGGTGGTTTTTTTTTTTGTTTTTTTTTTTTTTTTTTAATTTTCTAGGTTTGTGGATTTCCACTCAGCTGCTTCCACCTGCTCTCCATCCCGTGCCTCTCTGCTGACGGGGCGTCTGGGGGCACGCAATGGGGTCACCCACAACTTTGCTGTCACATCAGTGGGTGGCCTCCCCCTGAATGAGACCACCCTGGCCGAGGTGCTGAGGGAGGCTGGGTACAGCACGGGGGCTATAGGTAACTAAGCTATAGGTAACCAAGCTATAGGGAACTCCACTGGAGGGAACTAACTCTGCTATAGGTAACCAAGCTGTAGGTAACTAAGCTGTAGGCATCCAAGGCAGGGAGACAGTGTGGGAAGAGTGAAGATGTAGGTGTCTGTCCCTTATGGAGAAGATAGTGCAGGTAGTTAGGTAAAGGTTAAATTAAAGGAAAGTCTATAGGGTCACATGGGAGAGGTTCTGCAGGTGGTGTGCTGGCAGAAGAGCCCTGGGTTTCTCCTTTCCCCCACGGGTTTTGCAGTTCTCCCTCTGGGATCGGTGCATTTGGTGGGAGCAAGGAGGTGCTGGAGGTCAGGGGATGAAGCTGGTTGGTTGGGAGGGGTTAGAAAGTCATCTCCTCTGAACACAAACATGTGGAAAAGCCTCTCAAGGCTGGAAGCAGTCACTTTGCAGAGGCACGAGATACCTTGTGCATTTTTTTGGACTCTCTACAAGAAGAAAGGCATTCTGGAAACATGGCCAGCACAAACAAGTAGCCTGTTTGCTGCTAGATTAAAACCCTTGACCCTGTGGGCACCTCCTGGGTGATGGTTGGCAGTGACCATCACTGTGTTAACCTCTGAAATGACTTCCATGTGGCTTCCATGCAGGCAAGTGGCACCTGGGACACCATGGCCACCATCACCCCAACTTCCGTGGTAAGGGCTGCACTGGTGGGGCTGAGATGAGCCTCCCGTGGTCACTTTGCCCCCACCAACACCCTTGCTTGCCTCTCAGGCTTTGACTACTACTTTGGGATCCCCTATAGCCACGACATGGGCTGCACAGACACCCCTGGGTACAACCTGCCCCCCTGCCCACCCTGCCCACGCCACGCCACGGCTGCCAGGTACAGGGACACGGGCAGGGGGCTGCAGGGCTGTCATTGTCCCTCCCATGCAAACCCCCATCCCTCCATGCTGGAAAAGCAGTGTTGAGCTGTGAAACCAAGCACGTGAGCTCGGGGTTAATAGGAGAAACCTTTAAACTCCCAATAGTATTTCGGGGTTATCTGCGTTCATGGGGAACAGGATTAAGCAGGTGCCTGCCTTTTCTCTCCTTCTCTTTGATGGCTTATTCCGGTTTTCCTCTGCCTGACTCATTCATTACTGGGCAACCAAAANGGGGGGGGGGGGGGACGGGACTGGCAGGCAAAGGAGTTTCATTAATGTGGTTTTGGGTGCAGGGGGAGGGTGGAAAAAACCTGATCCCTCAAGTTGCAGATCTGCCCATCCCTGCTGGCACCTCTGAGCTTCATCCTCTGCTCCAGACCCTCATCCCTGGGGACACAACCAGGGGGGCAGGGAGGGACAAGGAAGCGTTTGACCACTCAGGGGCTTGCGAGCAAAGCTGATGGTTTTTTGGTGGTTTTTTTTTTTGTTTTTTTTTTTTTTTTTTCTAGGTTTGTGGATTTCCACTCAGCTGCTTCCACCTGCTCTCCATCCCGTGCCTCTCTGCTGACGGGGCGTCTGGGGGCACGCAATGGGGTCACCCACAACTTTGCTGTCACATCAGTGGGTGGCCTCCCCCTGAATGAGACCACCCTGGCCGAGGTGCTGAGGGAGGCTGGGTACAGCACGGGGGCTATAGGTAACTAAGCTATAGGTAACCAAGCTATAGGGAACTCCACTGGAGGGAACTAACTCTGCTATAGGTAACCAAGCTGTAGGTAACTAAGCTGTAGGCATCCAAGGCAGGGAGACAGTGTGGGAAGAGTGAAGATGTAGGTGTCTGTCCCTTATGGAGAAGATAGTGCAGGTAGTTAGGTAAAGGTTAAATTAAAGGAAAGTCTATAGGGTCACATGGGAGAGGTTCTGCAGGTGGTGTGCTGGCAGAAGAGCCCTGGGTTTCTCCTTTCCCCCACGGGTTTTGCAGTTCTCCCTCTGGGATCGGTGCATTTGGTGGGAGCAAGGAGGTGCTGGAGGTCAGGGGATGAAGCTGGTTGGTTGGGAGGGGTTAGAAAGTCATCTCCTCTGAACACAAACATGTGGAAAAGCCTCTCAAGGCTGGAAGCAGTCACTTTGCCCCCACCAACACCCTTGCTTGCCTCTCAGGCTTTGACTACTACTTTGGGATCCCCTATAGCCACGACATGGGCTGCACAGACACCCCTGGGTACAACCTGCCCCCCTGCCCACCCTGCCCACGCCACGCCACGGCTGCCAGGTACAGGGACACGGGGGGGTTCAGGGTGGTGAGGGGGGGAGGTGGGGGTTCCCACCAGCATCCCCAGCCCTGGGAGCTGCCTTTAGCTGTGGTCACCTCTCCTTATGCTCCATGCACCCATTTCCCCCTCCATGCAAGCCTGGGGAGGAGGGTGGCTCCCCAGAGCATCACCCCCTCTCTGCTCTCCCCTTGGCTGTGGCTTTCTGCCAAGTGGCCCTGCTCCTGGGGCCACTGCCAAGCGTGGGGTGGCTTCTTCCCAGCAGGAGCAGAAGGAGGGACTGTTACCCAGAGGTGGCCCTTCCTCTCTTTGAGAACCTCACCATCATCCAGCAGCCTGTCAACCTCAGCAGCCTGGCAGCACGCTACGCAGAGGGGGCAGCACGCTTCATCCAGCAGGCCAGGTGAGATGTCACCTCCTGTCCCCCCTCCTCTGCAGCAGGAGAGCTGGTGGGGTCACTGCTGCATTGTTGGTACAGTGCCAGCTGGGGATGGGTCTTGGGAAGCTGATCTGGGCTTTCCATGGCTCAGCTTCCCAGCCAAGGAGCAGGAAGCCACCGAGGCTGTCACCAGGGTCCTGCAGCGTCCTCCATCCCTCCATCTTCCCGGGAAAGTTTAGGTTGGATATTAGAAAGAATTTCTTCACCCAGAGGGTGATCAGACATTGGAATGGGCTGCCCAGGGAAGTGGTGGATTCTCCATCCCTGGAGATATTTAAAAAGAGACTGGATGTGGCACTCAGTGCCATGGGCTGGGAACCGCGGGGGGAGTGGATCAAGGGTTGGACTTGATGATCTCTGAGGTCCCTTCCAACCCAGCCAATTCTATGATTCTATGAACTTTGCAGTGGCACAGGACATGGTGGCTCTGCTGGGCAGTGGAGATGCCTCTCGGGGTGGGGGGTGCTAGCACGGGAGGTGGCTTTGCTCCATTTGGAAATTTAAAATGTTCTGGGGTCTCTGGGCTTCAGGATCTTCCTTCCCCAGCTGGGCAGGGCCAGGAGGAGCCCGGGCATGCTCTTGCCTGAGGAGCAAAGACCTGAGACAAGGACCCTGAAGCTCTGCTGATGGGTTGTGTAATTTTAATCCCTATTATCGGGGGATTATGAGCTGTGACTTTGCAAAACACCTCCCTGCAGAGCCAGGAGGGGAAACGCTGCCGGGCATCCGTGTCAGAACCCATCCTGTGTCAGCATCCAGGGATAACACAGATCCAGGGAAGGGGCACAGCTCAGGGGGGGGGCTGTGGGTGTCTCTGGGAAAGGTTTGTTTAAAGGTGCAAAACCAGGGCCGGGCAGGGAGATTACTCCTGATAAACCTGGCTGCTGTTTTGCATGCCCAGTATCTATAATTTATCACCTTTGGGGACCAGGAATCACAGTCAGGATGCTGGAGGGGACACGGGCAGGGGGCTGCAGGGCTGTCATTGTCCCTCCCATGCAAACCCCCATCCCTCCATGCTGGAAAAGCAGTGTTGAGCTGTGAAACCAAGCACGTGAGCTCGGGGTTAATAGGAGAAACCTTTAAACTCCCAATAGTATTTCGGGGTTATCTGCGTTCATGGGGAACAGGATTAAGCAGGTGCCTGCCTTTTCTCTCCTTCTCTTTGATGGCTTATTCCGGTTTTCCTCTGCCTGACTCATTCATTACTGGGCAACCAAAAAAAAAAAAAAAAAAAACCCAACAAAAAACAACCACCGGATTTGTCACCTCAGTGTTTTTTTAACCAGTTGTGTCAAGGTTGAGCAGTACGTGGCAGAGAGATCTGCCTGGGACAGGCAGAGCCCCGTGAACAAAAGTCAAGGGCCTTGGGTTTGAGTTATTAATTGAAGGTTAGCTCCATTTCCAGGGAAATTCTGCTGTGTCAACGTGAACAGCAAGCGGGGACGCTGCGGTCAGGAGTCTGCCTGGATGCTGGAGCCCACTTGCTGCAGGAAAAAGCAGCTTTCCCTGCTCCAGGTTCTCTGGCATTCCAAAGGGAAAGGTGCCACGTAGGCTCTTTGCAGCAGTGATTTGGAAGGGGTGCACCTGCAACCCTGGATCCTGGAGTTTTTCAGGGGCTGAGCGTGGGGTTGGGGTTGAGGGGGGGGGGACACCCAGCCCTTTCCCAGGGCTCCAGCACCACTTGGGGAAGGATGCGGCAGGTCCGGGCAGGATGGGATTTACTGATTTTTCCATCCCCAGGTGGGTGACGGGTAAAGGAAGGAAGTGCTGAAACGGAAAGAACCCAAAAAGTTTTCTGGAGCAGCCGCGGGGCGGCCGGAGCCCGGCGCCTGCGCGGGATGGGACACGTCCCCAGGATCCGGCCCCTCCTCACTGCTCACCATCCCACCCTTCCCCTCCGAGGTCCCTGAGGAAGAGCAGGCCTCGTTGGAGATGATAAATATAGCTGTAAACAAGAAAACAGGACATGTCCTCTGATGATTTAAACCCAAACAGGCAGCGGGGCAGCGGGCGGCGAACGAAGGAGCTCGGGGTGGGCCTGGGCATCCCTCTGGGGCTGAAATCACTGGTGGGAGCTGAGTGCTTGAGGAGGAGGAGGAAGGAACAAAATGAACCTTTTGAGAGAAGGGAGTGAGTGGCAGGGCTGGACTGACACGGGAGGTGTTTGGGAGGTGGAGGAAAGGATGAGCCTGTCCCAAATGGGAGGACAGTCATAAACGGGGGACAACCAGGAAAGGTTTAAGCAGGAGCAGGGGAGAAGTGGCTCACCCGGGTCCAAGCATCCCCCCTGCAAGAGGAGTGGGTGTCCAGCTGGTGGATTTTCCCCCGGGAGCTGTGGCAGAGGCAGAGGTGGCTGCAGGGAGAGGAAGAGCCACCACTCTATGTCCCCAGGCTTGGCAGTGCCCCCACCGTGGTGTCCTCCTGCTGCCACATTCCCTTTTCCTGACCCTGCTGAAGACTCTTTCCCTCTTCCCTCCACAGCCACAGTGGTCGCCCCTTCTTCCTTTACCTGGCACTGGCCCATATGCACGTCCCCCTGGGGGTCCCCTCACTGCCCACCCCCTGGGGCATCTATGGAGCTGGCCTGAGTGAGATGGATGCCCTGGTGGGACACATAAAGAGGGTTGCTGACAGCTATGGAAAAGGCAAGACACTCCTGTGGTTCACAGGTACAGCAGGAAAATCATCTGCAGGGGGCTGGGGGTGATGCTGGTGGCTGCATCAGCACCAAGCTGGGGGGTGGGTGGGTGATG